>OU565276.1:0-1223672 GCA_913789895.3 Seladonia tumulorum
AAACATTTTCGCCAGTATAGACAGAGTTATGCCAGAAAGTGTTCAGGAAGGCATGTAATCTGGATGTCATCAATAGGCTCTAACTCACTTCTGATCCCCTTTTAACAAATTTAAGACAACCTCGAAGAAGAAAAAACAATGGCGTTCCTGAAAGAAAGTTTGGATTTATTTTTCCCTTTTGAGCCTATCACTTCTACAGATGAAAGCGACACCGAATATGATAAAGAAGAAATATCTGAAGAAGAAACTTCGAACGCATTGTCTGAAGAAAATTGATTCTATTAATTGAAAAATGTTATTTATATATTTTCTTATTAAAATGTTATTTATTTATAGGGTTTTTTGGTTTTTATTTTTAGTTATTTTTTTGTTATTTTTTTTTTTTATTTATTTATTTATTTATTTATATATATATATATTCTGCATTACAATTATATTGTGCTTCATTTGAAAATGGTTTCCATGCAATAGTAATTTTTTCCGACTTTCCGGTGTAAATACCCCACTGTGCAACGTCTGCAAGGTCGGCAACACGGATAGGCGCCGTTGACGACGACCTCCTGCACGACCCCTCGCCGAAGTTGAATATGCGGCGTATTACGCCGTGCCGATGATGAACCATCATGGCTGCCTCGCCCCGCTGCACGCTGATCCAAAGTACGGCGTACAACGATGATGAACCATCACTCTGGCTGCTCCGTCCAGCTGCCCGCCGTTCTCTTCGTTCTCTCCATCACGTCGGGGTCACCAATGTGGGGATAATGAAGTTGATGGGTGATCCTCCACCAAAGTGGGGACCACGGTATGGTCGGTGGCCGATGGCCACACGAGTTCTCCCTCGAACCAAGAGGATGTAGAGAGGAGCCGAGGTTAATCGTCTCCTCGTGGTCGGTGCTCAATGGCCGAACCACGTGTAAGAACGAGGGAAATCGTTACCTCGAACGCGCGTCCCACTGCACGCGCGAGGTAAATAACGAAAGCCAGTTAACTATAACTTCGTATATTGAATCAACAGAAATATAAAGTTCAACTTGCGTGAACAACGTTATGAGAACAAAGCTCGCGGGTGCTCGATCACGAGGCACCTAAACTCGTGTTAATATAATGGTGCGCATATGCGCTTGACAACCGTACAACGTAACACGTCTTAACGCTAGAGCAGCAGGCGGACGAGAGTTCCGCCACGCGAAAATATGACTATTCGTCTTGGCAGCTGGAGGACGAGAGAGTTCCGCGACGCGAAATACATCTCTACGATTTGGCAGCTGGAGGACGAGAGAGCGAGCGATCTCTTTCGACCGGCGTCTTGCCGGGATCGCTGCGCTGGCGCAGGCGCAATCGCGCGTACACACGCGCCATCAAGGCTCGTCCCCACCAGAGAGGAAATGAGAGTGCTCACGCCCGGGGTTTTAGTGTCCCCGGTATAGTACTGCCCTCTAGTTTAATTTTTAGTCTCGACCAGAACCTGCATCATCTTTAGCCTGAAACAGAACCTGCATCATCTTTAGCCTGAAACAGAACCTGCATCATCTTTAGCCTGAAACAGAACCTGCATCATCTTTAGCCTGAAACAGAACCTGCATCATCTTTTTAGCCTGCACCATAACTTGCATCATCTTAGGTTGGATCAGAGCCTACATCATTTTTTAACATAGAAATAGCATCCACGCTGGCATTATTTGGCATCCGCTGCCAATATGTAATAGAGAAAAAATTCCGAAGATTATAAAGCACGTTTTGCTCTCAAATTAATGTAACTTTTGCAACAATTGCGGTAATAATATAAATTATAATAATTTAATATTCAATGTGAGGCAGACCTTGAGATCATGTTAGTTTGTAAGAGAAGAAGAACCGATCTTTGTAATAGTAGATTATGTTAAATAGCATTAAATAAAACTCTTCGCTAACCAACAATTTCGATCATATACATTTTCCTACAATATCTCAAAGCCTGCAAAAGGATTTATGAAAATATTTTTAGACTGTGTGCAGTCTATGGACTGCAGCTTGAGATGCAGCTTGAGATTAATTAGAACTTACGTCGGGTAGAAGCAAATGAACGACACACGAATATTTATGAGAGAATAAAAGTGGGAAATAGTAAGAAATCCGACGTCGCGCTGTCTTGAAAAATATTGTTCCACTCTGATACGATCACGGTGGATCGAATTAATGATTTTTTATTTCTTTCATGAATCTTTTTCGATCGTATTTGTTTCTTTTTTCTGATTAAAACAACATCTACCACGATATAATTGCGATTATAATTTCTCGTGTAATAAGCGATTCAATTTTCGGGCATAAAAGGGGACGGCAAATGCAAAAGCAAGAGAGGCAGAGAGTGGCAGGAACTTTTCTAAGAGTGATTAATGAACAAGACAATATGATTTCTAAATTTTTAGTTCTATTTGTATGTAATTTCCATCAACAGATTTGTCAGATTTTTCTGGTTAAAATCAAGCCAAACTCGATAGAGTTTCAATCGTATTGTCGTCATCCCGGAAGGAGAACAACTTTAGTGGTTTGATAAAAAGTCTTAATTTTTTTTTTTTTTAACTAGCGGACTCACTTTAGGGTAGGACAATTGTACGGGAGGAAAAGTGAAAGTTGGCAATGAAACAAGGGATGATCGCTGGCGAGGATGTCTGATTTTCGTCTATGTAAAGGATGGGCTAAAGTCTTGTAGGAAGACGGTTATATGAGAGAACAGACAAAAAGGAAAAGAGAAAAGAGAGTGAAGAGGACGGTTAGGTTTTACGAGCGCAAGAAACCCTGCGTTTAGAAAACTGCCATCGCCGTTACAAAATCGGTCGACGATGGGACTCGAGAGCGTCGCGGCCACAACATTGTCGGCTATATCGGTGTGAGACCAGAAGACCACTACTAATCCAATTACAAAAGTTCTTTATTTTTCATTATTTTTGTATGAAACTTTTACCAACATATTCGTGGCATTTTTCTGATTAAAATGACACCAAATATGATATAATTCCGATGATATTTACTTGTGTAACAAGCGATAAAAGTTTCGAACACAGAGAAGGACAGCGTATGGGAAAGAAAGAGACGCGGCGAGTCGAAGCGTTCGGAAAAGATCAAAGACTGGTATGAGCGCAGGCCTTTAAATGAAAAATGTAACTTCTTTATTATTAATTATTTTTTTATGAGACTTTCACCAATGTATTTGTGGCATTATTCTGATTAAAATGATACCAAACGCGATATAATTCGGATCACATTTACACTAATTTTCCGTTAATATAATTGTTATGGGAAGGAACTTTCATCGTTCATTATACAGGTAAATATCATCGGAATTATATCGTATTTGGTATCATTTTGATCCGAAAAAAGCCACGAATATGATGGTAAAAGTTTCATAAAAAAATAATGAAAAATAAAGAAGTTTTGTAATTGGATTAGTAGTGGTCTTCTAGTCTCACACCGATATAGCCGACAATGTTGTGGCCGCGACGCGACGGTTCTCGAGTGGTGTGAGGTGTCCCAGTGTCATAAGCAGGGAACGTCGGGAGTCTCATGTTACACTCTTCGGCTGCGACGGCTCTCGAGATTCGCTGTCCGCTTCTCTTTGAGATATCTTGAAAACCAGCGGTCGAAAAAATTAAATTTTTTTAAAATTGTGTTTTCTAATGTGAAATGTAGTCGCCCAAAAAATTTCTAAACAAAAGTTGTTTGTTTAAACAATATATTAAAAATTTGGTTTTCTGTTTAGTTTCTCTTATTTATTGTTTTTGATCTTCGTTGGTTTCTGCTACGTGGAAACTTGAACTTGCGATCGGAATAAATTAAGAAACGATTAGGCATGTGCGGGCCGCACGATATTCGGGTTCGAGTCGGGTCGCAGAAAGTCGGGCGGGCTCGATTTGGGTGCGCGATACTTCATGAGTCATGACACATCGGGCAGCCTGAGCGTTTCGGGCTACCTGCTCAACTTCGTCGGGCAGGTTCGGAAAGAATCTCGGACAAGTTCGAGCGAGCAAGTTATCGCGATACCTGAGATTCAAAACTCTGCGTTCTTATGAAATACGTAATGGTAATAATGATACTAAGAAATATACTTGGTTTTTTATAATTACTGTCGGTACATTTGGCAAACATACGCATAATCTTTATTTGCATTAAATTTTGAAATAATGCACGTTACACGTGAAAAATTATATATTATATTTAAAACTGCTATTTTTTTACCATATTTAGTCGGGGTACAACAATTTCTATTTTGTTATTTTATTATGTATTATTTTTTAAGAATTTCTGTTAGGTTAATGATAGTTAATTAATAAGTTATATTATTAATAAGTTTATATATAATAATAAGATATTAACTAAGTTATATCACAGTTAATAAAAACAGCACAAAATGTAAAAAATTTTCATAATTTACCTTATTTTTATACCTTCTAAGTGTATGTAACTTTGTAAGGATATTTTAATAATATTATCGATACATATGCAAGTTCATTAGGAGCAACAAATTCGTCAGAATGCTAGAAATATTGTCTCTTAAATTTCTCACATGTAACGTGCATTATTTCAAAATTTAATACAAATAAAGATTATGCGTATGTTTGCCAAATATACCGACGGTAATTATAAAAATCCAAGTATATTAAAAATTACGTTAATTAAGTTATGAAAGAAGTATCATTATTACCATTATGTATTTCATAAGAACGCAGAGTTGAATCTCAGGTATCGCGATAACTTGCTCGCTCGAACTTGTCCGAGATTCTTTCCGAACCTCCCCGACGAAGTCGAGCAGGTAGCCCGAAACTCTCGGGTAGCCCAAAACGTTCGGGCCGCCCGATGTGTCATAAAGTATCGCGCATCCGAATCGAGCTCGGCCGACTTTCTGCGACCCGACCCGAACCCGAATATCAGTCGCGGCCACACATTGTCGGCTATATCGGTGTGAGACTAGAAGACCACTACTAATCCAATTACAAAACTTTTTTATTTTTCGTTATATTCTTATGAAACTTTTACCAACATATTTGTGGCATTTTTCTCATTAAAATGAGACCAAATACGATATAATTCCGATGATATTTACCTGTGTAATAAACGATGAAAATTGCTTCCCATAACAATTACATTAACGGAAAATTAGTGTAAATGTGATCCGAATTATATCGCGTTTGGTATCATTTTAATCAGAATAATGCCACAAATACATTGGTGAAAGTCTCATAAAAAAATAATTAATAATAAAGAAGTTACATTTTTCATTTAAAGGCCTGCGCTCACGCCAGTCTTTGATCTTTTCCGAACGCTTCGACTCGCCGCGTCTCTTTCTTTCCCATACGCTGTCCTTCTCTGTGTTCGAAACTTTTATCGCTTGTTACACAAGTAAATATCATCGGAATTATATCATATTTGGTATCATTTTAATCGGAATAATGTCACAAATATGTTGGTAAAAGTTTCATAAAAATATAACGAAAAATAAAAAAGTTTTGTAATTGGATTAGTGGTGGTCTTCTGGTCTCACACCGATATACTCGATAGTGTCATGTTACACTCTTCGGCTGCGACGGCTCTCGAGATTCGCTGTCAGCACCTCCGTACAACATTGTATTTCAAATGGGACGCTCGGCGAGTACCTCCGATCTCGTATGGAACTATGGAAGGCAGTAAAAAGAACCGCGATTGTGTTCAGCCTTATATATTTATTATTTATAAGTAGTTAGTTATTGTTATTTATTATTTAAACAATTTTTATATAAATAAATTTTTATAATGTTTCTGTATTCATTATTTGAATTATTATTTCAATAATAATTTATTGTTAAAATAATTGTTTAAACAAATAAATTTTTATAATGTATAAAAATTTGTTTCTATAAAAAAATTATTTTCTCATATACTAGTCTGTTTTAGCCTTATCGTTCGTGAACAGCTATCGTGCCGTCGCATCGCGCCACTATACGACGCGTCCGATGCGTGACAATGTTGTTTACTCGCCCGTAGACTAGACCTGACTACACTGAGTGCAATGCATTTTCGGTGTCAAAATATCTGCCGAATAAACTGCTTTTGTTTTCAAGGTTTCTGAACATTACGAACGTTAAATTGAGTAGCATGAGAAGAATAGAAAAAGTCAGGACGTGCAGGTCGTAGGAAGTGTAGGTGTAGGTCATTGGATTTGTCTTGATAAATGACGACATAATGCAGGAAAACATAGGGTAGCATTTGAAAAACTAAAATCGACTTAAAACTTTTCCGCACAACCTACCCTGCAAAAAAATAATGTACATCGTATTATGTCCCCCTTCGTATCAAACAAGTTATTTCTAAACTTTTTTTGACAGGTGTAGTCTTTCACGAGATATTTCAATTCTTTTAGATAAATGAAACACCCTGTATATTGGATTTCAAGTCATTGTAATCATAATCATTTGTATAATTCTTTTATGCATACTACTTTGGCAAGATCAAAAAATAAAAACTACTTGTTTCACATTTTTCATAGAATTCAACGGATTTTTGTTTATGGAAATGTCGCACGAAGCAGTTTCTAATGCATGGTAATGTCGCATAAAGGTTTGGTTGCAATATAGTTCTGATTCACGCCACAGGCTAAACAAAAATTAAACGGATTCTGATCGGTGCTAAAGATGATGCAGGTTCTGTTTCATGCTAAAGATGATGCAGGTTCTGTTCCAGGCTAAAGATGATGCAGAAAAAGTGGGGACACTAAAACCCCGGGCGTGAGCACTCTCATTTCCTCTCTGTCCCCACAACACTGTGGGGATTTTTGGTGATCGATGTGGATATTGGTTATCCACCACGTGGCCAAGGGCACCGACGAGATATACTTAAAGACAGCCAGCCCCTGTGTTAAACTGCGAGCCCCAAAGTGGGTCCTGAGTGGGTACTGGGAGCGGTCGGTAACGGCCCCAATGCCGAAATACTCTCATCGGTTGTGTAACCGTACAATTTCCGTTGTTTAGTGGTTATTTACTCTAATTTATCAAAGACTCTCGAATTCAAGTATGCTAGCTCGCGGGGGCCGGCTACTGCCCCAATTTGCTGGATTCGTGCCTCCAGGCACTGGAAAGCGATGGAATTTGAACAGGTGAAATAACGTTGGAGACAATTTTCCAGGAATAATATGGCAATATATTCTTAAACCTTCTTGGAAGTGCTATTTACAAAAGTTCGTCCCGACACGGCAAGAACGACAAGGCAATAAATACCAATGTGTCGACGCGTAGGATAATCGGTATCCGCGATTCGTCCCGGACCCCTGTAACGCGTAAACACCGCGTTTTTATGACGCGCGCTCGCGTCTCGCCCGCCTGTCTCTACGCCTGGTTCCTAGCTTGCTGGTGCGAATTCCGTCGCTTCGCTCGCGCTTCGCGATTTGCGATTTCGAACTTATCTCACCACCCACGCACTCGGCCGCTCATGCGTGCGAGTACGTAGGCGGTAGACGTTCACAAAAACCCCTGTCACTCCACGCAACCAGGGAGTTTACCCTTCGGCACGTTCGTGGCCTCCGGGCACTCTCCGTGGAGGTAGCGGCAGAACAACAGGGATCGTGATTAGTTCGATCGCCCTATCCGGTTGCGTATGTCCAGCGTGACAATCGCGGATAACCCGTAACGTTTCCTCGGTTTGAGCGAGGTCAGACCTGTCACCCCACTCAGGTACTCGTCCGTTCTACGTGCGAGTGGCCCGAGTGGAGACCCACACGAGAACCCCGTCACTCCACGCTACCGAAGAGATTGCCCTTTGGCACAGTTTGTGGCCTCCAAGCACTCTCCTTGTGGGCAGCGGCAGAATGGCGAAGAACGTGCGAAGCCCGAGAGCTCGATACAACCCGACAGAACCGCGCGTGCTGTTCGAATGACCTGTCCGCGAGATATACGAATGTACGACGGTGGATGTGTCAAACCATACATCTACTCGTCCGAGTTCTCGTGCGAGTATTCAAAATGGTGACGCGCCCAAAGAAGACAATCACTCCACGCAACCAAGGAGTGTGCTCTTCAGCACCGTTGTGGCCTCCGAGCACTCTCTTTAGAGATCGCGGCAGAGTAATTGCGACTGGGCTTGTCCAATCGAGTCACTCGCTGACATACTGTACGCGGATTTTAACGAAACGCAAGATGGTACTCACGAAGCACCTGCTCAGAAATTTAACAATTCTACTCCTTGTTCAACACCTCGACAACGGCGCAGTCACAGCCCAGGATCACGATACAAAACGTCTCAACTGTCGGCAGTGCCACAGTGCGGTTTGCATCTGTGACTCCTCGGTTTGAGGCGCTTACGCGTCGAGGATAGAACAGGCGGTTTGACTGTTCTATCGGGTCGGTTTGACCCCTCGATCGCGTAACGTGTTTCGCCGAGCAGATACTTCGCGAACTTCCTACTAGGACCGCTTCCAGACGCAGAGTGATCTATCTGCCGCTCGCATCGACCTCCTTCGATCGCTATCGAGTGGGGATCGATGCGTGCGCAATTAGACGCATGTCGCAGTATCTCGCGGATCTTTTCTATTTCCCGACTCGCGAGCGCCGTAATGGAATGTAGTGGTGGGGATGATGTCGCTGTTCCATATACGCGGTGTCAATATGTAACCGACACGGTTACATATTACCCCCCACCCCCACTTTCGAGGTTACCAGTGCAGCACGCAGTATGGATGCATGGTAATCTCGACGTACTGCCGACAACGCGGTCGCGATACAGAGAAGGTGAACCGTATTTTTACACCTCTCATATTCAGAATTAACTATATATAGTCTTTTGCCGCTATGCAAGCTAGAAATGAAAACAATCGAATATAGCTTCAACCGTAATATAAATTTAAAAGAAAAGAGAACAAAAAAAAACAGTCTTCTTTCGATCGAACGAGATTTACCCAAGAAAATGAAAATAAACTAATTGCATTGGATTCGAATATTTAACCAAGCAGTCTTTTATTTTATGAGAAACCTAGATTATCGCATTCGATTATTTTACAAACCCATTCTTTTGAATTAATCACATTGAATTCCGGTACTTAACACAACAGTCTTTTATGTTCACGAAGGTTAAATTAAACGCAACGATGTTGTTGTATAACTCGAAATTAAATTAGTCATTTTAAATCAACAAAACAGTTTTCTATATTAATTAAAATTAAATTAAACGCAACGCTCTTGTGGTATAAAACGAAATCAAAATTAGGCATCTTAAATTAACTAAAACAGTCTTTCAGATTGACGAGAAAAGAAGAGAAAAAAAAAAAAAAAAATTTTAATCTATAAACCCGCACGAACGAAATGAAAGCATTTTACCGCACTGCCGGATAACAAAAACTAACTAAATGTCACTTTTCTAGCGTCTTTAATTAACCAAACAAACAAAACGAAGGCATTTTACCGCACTGCAAGATAACTAAATTAAATGTCACTTTTCTCAACAGTTTTTTTTTTTTTTTTTTTTTTTTTTTTTTTATTCTTCTTTTTCTGGCGATTCCAGTAACCTGTCGATGTCTTCCTTGGTGAGTGACATAAGCCCGAGCGGGTCCCGGGGGTTCAGGTCCGGGATTTCCAGGGCCGGATCTTCCCCACACTGGCATGCGTCCCATGAATCGAGGCTTTCTGGCGTTAGGGTGGAGTCGTCAGACCCATCCTCCTCCGGGATCACCTCCCAGGAACAATCCAGGTCGGCAGTTCCTATATCCGTGGCCCTTGTACTGTCCACACCGGCGGCACCTTGGCGCTGTACTTCCGGCTGCGCCTCCGCCTCCTTAGCAGGCACTGCTCCGCGGCCCAGACTCGCCCAACTTCGGCCTAGCTGTGCTTCTGGCTGCGCCTTCGCCTCCTTGCTAGGCACTGATCCGCGGCCCAGATTCGCCCAGCTTCGGCCTAGCTGTGCTTCTGGCTGCGCCTCCGCATCCTTGCCTGGCACTGCTCCGCGGCCTAGACTCGCCCAGCTTCGGCCTGGCGCTGTTGGTCCGCCCCGCGGGGTCTGTGTCTGCTCCAGGATCTTCTTGACCCGGGCTTGGGTGCCGATCCCTGAGGCATATCTCCGCTTCCTCCATCTCCCTGGTTTCCATGGCCGAGCTTCCTTCATCACCAGGGATGGTGGCGGTGGATCGTGATAATGTAGATCCATCCCCGTTTGTGTAGGCCGGCTTATCATCGCCCACGTCGCGTACGCCTGTGTACTGGCGTTTGCCTGTGAATTGGCTGCCGATGCGTCCATGGTGAAAGTTAGGATGGTTATGTGCTCTCGCCAGATTCGGGGCTGCCTTTTATCTCAGTTAATTTCAGGGCCTTCCTGGAATCCCATTCTTTGTTCTTCCTTGGTGATCTTCACCAGGTGTCCTGTTGTTGTCGTTGTCTCCTTCTGGCTGACGGTAAGAACGTAGAGACAACGAATGGAATGTGCCACGAATTTCCTTTGTTTGTGGCCTTCTGAGTAGATAGGTTGATGGCCCTTTTTTTTGTGCCACCTCATACGGTCCCTCGTACAAGTGAAAGAATTTGGCGATCTCCCGGTCGGCGGCATTTGACACTGGGTTTGTTTTCACAAGTACCAGGTCTCCTACGTCGTACTCTACGTGTTTCTTTCCGGCGTTTGCTCGTTCGCACCTTTGGCGTGCTTTCCGCAACATCTTTTGGAATGCGAGCTGCAGCTTCGTCTCATGCTGTTCCCGGCTGGCTTCCCCGTCCTTCTCACCTTCTGAGAACCATTTTGACCAAGGTCGGGTCGGTCTTTTCTTCAATAAAAGTTCCGTGGGTGTATATCCCGTGCTGTCGTGGGTCACCTCATTACAGCAGGTCTCGACGACGTTGATCCATTTTGCCCAAGACGCATGCGCATGCGCCGCCAATGTGCGGAAGATCCGTCCGACCTCGCGGTTGACCCTTTCGACCGGATTACTTTGTGGGTGGCGTACCGATGATAGGACGTGGAGTATCCCCTCCCTTTTCAACTCCTCCGTCCACCTTTTCGAGGTGAACTGCGTCCCGTGGTCAGTCAGGATCCTTCGTGGTTTCCCGTATGTCGGAATGTATCGTTTAAAAATGCGCGTGAGCGTTACAGAGGTCGTCGCGTTTCGCACCGGATAGAGTTTTACGAATTTGGTAAATAGCTCTTCTACCACAAGAATGTGCCTTACTCCCCCCCTTGACGTCGGTAACGGCCCGTAGAAATCGATTGACAACACGTCGAGCGGGCACTTCGGTATTATGCATTGCATGTCGGTGTGAACTGCATGCGTGGGGATCTTTACGCGTTGACACGTGTCACACGTAGAGATCAACTTCCTCGCACGTCGGTGTAATTTCTGTACATAGAAATTTTCAGATATTATTCTTATCGTTTTATCTCCACCGACATGCGCGTACATCTCATGGGTTTCCCGAATCAAATCGTCGCGTAAAAGTGAGGGAATGACCGGCCGTTCCCCGCCGTTTCTATCCACGTGATACAAGATACCGTTGCGAAGATGGTATCGTGATCGAACGTTTTCGCGCTGCTGCTCGCATTGTTCACTGATGTGGCGCAATTTTGCGTCCTTCCGCTGCCATACGGGAAGTTGCCTGAGTGCAGTCGCTAATTCTTTTGCCATCGTTCGAGTGAGGGCCGTCATGATTGGTACTTGGGTTTCTGGATCCGCTCTTTCTCCACACGGAGTTGCCGGAACGGTTTTGAGAAGTGCTTGTAAAATCTCGCTTCGTGACTTCGTTGGTTCAGTCGTTGATTTTACCACACTGCCCATCGTCCTTACTTTTGGTTGGTCCGATCCCGCTTCCTTGATCATTTTGAGTTTGATGTGGTCATTTCCCGCGTCTAGCGTGAGATATTCTTGCTCGAAGTTAATGGTTGCCCTTGCTCGTCTTAAGGCATCAACCCCTAAAATAGCTTCGCATATCAGACCCGGCACGATTAGGACTGACGTCTCGATGGTTTTTTCTTCGTGGCTGAGGGTTACCCAGATTTGTTTTTTCAATCGGGCCGATTTACTTCCAGTCGCTCCGACCACGACTGCCCCTGTGACTGGCAGGGTTGGGCACCTGAGCAGTTGTTTTTGGTTTGCCCAATACCATGCTTCGGATACGGCCGTTACGGTGCTTCCAGTATCTACGAGAGTTCTGACTGGAATGCCCTCGATTCTGAGCCATACCTCTGCACAGCGGTTTGCCCCGTTCGACGGAAGTAGTTGACATCCTTCCTCTTGGAGCTCTAGCCGAGTGTCCGGGAACAGCGAGCTGATAGATAATTGAAGGTGTTCCCCAGTGGTATCTTGGGGTGTCCCTCTCGTCTGAGGTAGGGGAATACTCAGACGCGTCTCTGAGGTTTCCCTTACTCGTTTCCCGCGGCCTCTTGTGGCTCGTGGGCGTCTGCCTCCTCTTCCGGAGGATCATCCTCGATTTGTACCATTCGTATGCGGTCTGGTGCAGGATTTCTTGGACGATCCTGTGGCCGCCGATACTCTTGCCATGGACGAGGATTGTCATACCGCGGCCTCTGGTACTCTCCCATAGGTCGCGGATACTCTGTTGTGGTCCGCGGACCGTCTTTGTTGGGCCTCACTGGTGCCGGGTTACTTGGATTTTGTCGCGACGCATTCATCCTTTCTTGGTTATTCGCGGCACGTGCACTCCAGTCTCGAGCGTAGTTGTTACGCTCTTCTTGCTTCGGGCGGTTGACCGTTCCTCCGTTGTCGAAACGTTCCAGTAATGCCAAAAACGCGTCAACCGAGGTAATATTTTGCCCGAGAACGCAATCGTCTACGGACTGTGTATAGTGCCTGGCCAACATTTGGACGATCTCTTCATCTGCTGGTCGTGGCATTAGGTCACGTGCCGTCCCGATTAGTCGCATTGCATAAGCGACGCGTGAAGTTCCCGATTCTGGGCGGTAGACGCCGATGTTTAGGTTATCGCGGATTTTCCGCTGTATTGCAGAGCTCCAGAATCTGTCTAGGAGCGCCTTTGAGAGCTCGGCCCATGACGTGACCTGTTCGGACACAATATCCCACCATTCTCCGGCGGTACCTCTCAAGGATTGTCCTATTATAAACTTTAATTCATCGTCGGGCAGTCGCGCTGCCTCGACGAACCTCCTTAACTCTCTCAGAAATTTGGCCGGTCTCTCCGTGGTTTTTCCCTCGAAGGTCGGCATCTGTGGTTTCACCATAAACGGCCGGTTAGTTGATGCCAGCGTTGCATCGAACCGCACGGAATCGTTGGGACCCCATCGTGACTCTACGGAGTCGCGCCGAAAACGTCGGGTCGCGTTGAATTCTGCCGCTTCCCGTGTTCCGTTTCGGTGAGAGTCGTGTCTACGAAGTGGATCTTCATGCTCTGCACTTCGACCTGCGGCGAGATCCATTCTGAGGGTTTCCAGACCCTCCCGCATTTCCTTTCGAACATCTGAGATGCGTTCTCCATTGACCTTTGAGTCACGGTCCATTCGGCCCTCAAATTCTCGCCGGAAATCACGCATCTCGGTTCGGTACTCCATAACCCGCTCGTAGAGCTCCTCCACCCCAATCTGAGCATTCAGCTTTTCCTTCAGGCGGTTCACTTCGTCCTTCAGCCGTGCAACTTCATCTTGCAGTACGCGGATGGCAGCGGAAGTGAGGCTCGTAGCCAGGGAATCAGTTAAGCCCTTTGACCGTACGTCGACGTTATCGGAAGGACCCGGCGGGGGGACATTCCCTAACTCACCGGCGTCTTTATCCGGGGGCGGCGTTCTAAGTACGCGTTTATTTTGCGACATGCTGACTACCGAAGTGTTACTCGCGCTCGAAATATCATCGTCCTTTGATTGCGACTGATTTTGCCGCGTTCGCGGCATAATTTACCCGTGTCTCGCAGCTGTTTTCCTGTCCAAACTCGATCGCCCCACGTTGGGCGCCAATTTGTAACCGTACAATTTCCGTTGTTTAGTGGTTATTTACTCTAATTTATCAAAGACTCTCGAATTCAAGTATGCTAGCTCGCGGGGGCCGGCTACTGCCCCAATTTGCTGGATTCGTGCCTCCAGGCACTGGAAAGCGATGGAATTTGAACAGGTGAAATAACGTTGGAGACAATTTTCCAGGAATAATATGGCAATATATTCTTAAACCTTCTTGGAAGTGCTATTTACAAAAGTTCGTCCCGACACGGCAAGAACGACAAGGCAATAAATACCAATGTGTCGACGCGTAGGATAATCGGTATCCGCGATTCGTCCCGGACCCCTGTAACGCGTAAACACCGCGTTTTTATGACGCGCGCTCGCGTCTCGCCCGCCTGTCTCTACGCCTGGTTCCTAGCTTGCTGGTGCGAATTCCGTCGCTTCGCTCGCGCTTCGCGATTTGCGATTTCGAACTTATCTCACCACCCACGCACTCGGCCGCTCATGCGTGCGAGTACGTAGGCGGTAGACGTTCACAAAAACCCCTGTCACTCCACGCAACCAGGGAGTTTACCCTTCGGCACGTTCGTGGCCTCCGGGCACTCTCCGTGGAGGTAGCGGCAGAACAACAGGGATCGTGATTAGTTCGATCGCCCTATCCGGTTGCGTATGTCCAGCGTGACAATCGCGGATAACCCGTAACGTTTCCTCGGTTTGAGCGAGGTCAGACCTGTCACCCCACTCAGGTACTCGTCCGTTCTACGTGCGAGTGGCCCGAGTGGAGACCCACACGAGAACCCCGTCACTCCACGCTACCGAAGAGATTGCCCTTTGGCACAGTTTGTGGCCTCCAAGCACTCTCCTTGTGGGCAGCGGCAGAATGGCGAAGAACGTGCGAAGCCCGAGAGCTCGATACAACCCGACAGAACCGCGCGTGCTGTTCGAATGACCTGTCCGCGAGATATACGAATGTACGACGGTGGATGTGTCAAACCATACATCTACTCGTCCGAGTTCTCGTGCGAGTATTCAAAATGGTGACGCGCCCAAAGAAGACAATCACTCCACGCAACCAAGGAGTGTGCTCTTCAGCACCGTTGTGGCCTCCGAGCACTCTCTTTAGAGATCGCGGCAGAGTAATTGCGACTGGGCTTGTCCAATCGAGTCACTCGCTGACATACTGTACGCGGATTTTAACGAAACGCAAGATGGTACTCACGAAGCACCTGCTCAGAAATTTAACAATTCTACTCCTTGTTCAACACCTCGACAACGGCGCAGTCACAGCCCAGGATCACGATACAAAACGTCTCAACTGTCGGCAGTGCCACAGTGCGGTTTGCATCTGTGACTCCTCGGTTTGAGGCGCTTACGCGTCGAGGATAGAACAGGCGGTTTGACTGTTCTATCGGGTCGGTTTGACCCCTCGATCGCGTAACGTGTTTCGCCGAGCAGATACTTCGCGAACTTCCTACTAGGACCGCTTCCAGACGCAGAGTGATCTATCTGCCGCTCGCATCGACCTCCTTCGATCGCTATCGAGTGGGGATCGATGCGTGCGCAATTAGACGCATGTCGCAGTATCTCGCGGATCTTTTCTATTTCCCGACTCGCGAGCGCCGTAATGGAATGTAGTGGTGGGGATGATGTCGCTGTTCCATATACGCGGTGTCAATATGTAACCGACACGGTTACAGTTGTGGAACTAAGAACGTGGAACTATCACTGATCTCAAATACCAACATCGCTAAACATGCCGCGCTCACTACCTAAATACATTTGCTCGTGAAGTACGAAAGAAACGTCAGTGACATAGGCAATTAGTAAACATAGAATGCTGACATAATGCATTCTGTAATTGCTTGGAAAATAATTATTTTTTATTATATAATTTCATTACACTCTTATTGCCTTCTTATTTTCCATATTGTTCACCATTGTAATCATTGTTTTATAATCGATACTTTATAGGTGTAATTAATTAATTTGGAAATTATTGCGATATTTATAAAATAATGATTATTCAACAAAATATATTCTGTAGTAATTACAGAATAAAAAAAAAGAATAAATACATACACAAGTAATGACAAAATTCAATCGTGCTTATTTTGATCCGTAGTAAAAAACAGAAAATTAATGTTTTTACTTATTTATCCGATAATACCACTTCTAATGCTCGATTGCACTGACTGCAATTATTCAAGTAGAGGTAGTAACAAAGTAAAAGTGTTCAGTAATGAAACTAATTTTTGACGGCTCCTATCCGTATAATGCTATTTGGAGACAGTATTATTGCTATTGGTACAAACGCACAGATACACAGATTCTTATATGTCGCAATGCATGTTGTTTTTTTCTCCGTTTACCGATTTCGATGAAATTTTCAGTATGTGTACCATAGATGTACAAGACACATATTTTAAATTTTCATTTGGGATTCAAATAAAAAAGTTTTAAAAAGAGCGTTTTCTGGTTTTTTATGTAATTCTTACCAATTGCAATTTTTGAAAATCTGTTTTACACGTCATTTAGTAAATCAATGCTTTCAATTGCTAAAAGAAAAGTCAAAAAGTAAAAGTATTCTAATTTAATGCACAGACAACATGTGCAGTATTCGGACTGTACGTGGATTGTACGCAGACTGTCCGCGTAAATAAAATCATATAAAATTACAGTAATTGTTCATAAAAGGTTACATCTCGCCGATTTTGGTAAAAGTTAAATATGTTGTAAAACTCAACATTCTGAACAACTTTTTCCTATATATGGTGCCGCTGCTCGGCATTAGTTTCTGAGATATTCTCAAAATCTGTTACTGCTACTAGAATGGATTCTGCACACTCTTCTGCATATTAGAAGGCATGATTAACACATATAAGTTACTTTCTTATTAACAATACAAGATCTCAAGGAGAAGGTATAATTAAAATTGGTTGGGATTAGGTCGTGTGTGGTGGGGGGAGGGAGACGATTACGCTGTCATTGTTTCACATTTCACATGTAGATTTTTGTATAGAAATATACTTAAAGAATTTTTAATCCCAACCTATTTGAATTCTACGTTCTCTTTGACATTTTGTACTACGAGGAAGTGTATGCAGAATCCGTTCTAGCTGCAGCACCAGATTATAGAATATCTCAGAAGCTAATGCCGAGCAGCGGCATTAGAATAATGACCTTGACAACATACTTCAGTCATCAAAATCGGTGTGATGTACCCTTTTCTGTATTTTTATTGGAGACAGTATTATTGCTATTTGTCCGCACTGTGCGACGCCGTGAAAACTGAGCAGTCGAACTCGAGACGAGAAGGTCTCGCCGGTTCTCTTTCTTTCGCATACGCTGTCCTTCTTTGCGTCCGAAACTTTAATCGTTCATTACACAAGTAATTATCATCGGAATCATATCATATTTACTATCGTTTTCAATAAAAAAATGCTACGAATATGTTAGTGAAAGTCCCATAAAAAAATTATGAATAATAAAAAAGTTAACTTTTTGATTTAAAGACCTGAGTTCACGCCAGTCTTTGATCTTTTCCGAACGCTTCGACTGGCCGCGTCTCTTTCTTTCGCATACGCTGTCCTTCTTTGCGTTCGAAACTTTATTCGTTCATTAGACAAGTAATTATGATCGGAATTATATCATATTTGGTATCATTTTCATTAAAAAAATGTCACAAATTTGCTTGTGAAAAAGCCATAAGAAATAATGAAATATAAACATGTTCTTTTGTTTGATTGGTAGTGATGTCACACCGATATCTTCGATGCAACACGACATATAATGTTACACTCTTCGGCGACAGAGGCAGTCGAGCTTCACTGTCCTCTTCTCTGTTCGGCAGGGATCCCAGAAATCATTTCTTGAAAGCTAAATTCTGACCGGACCCGAGTGTGCAGAGCCTACAATAATCTTATTTTTTTTGTCAAATTTTGATTGTCTATTTAAACTAGTTTGTTATTGAAACTCATTAATAGTTTTAATTTGTACTTGAAATATTTTTAATGATATTGAAATATTGGAATATTACAATTTGGAATATTTCGCCGGACAATTTAGTCAAAAATGCCCTTCAACATATTTGAACGGCCGTTGCGCCATTCGATTTTCGGTCAATTTTTCCCAATTAATTGCATGTAGAAGAAGTATAGAAAAAATCTGACGAATTACGGTTATTTATATTCATATTTGAGGATTTCTGTCGATTTTTCAGTTGAAAATCATATTTATAAAAAATGAAAGACATAAGAATTCCACAAATGCAGGTTCTTTTATAGAAATTGAAAAAGGACATCGATCCTATTTTTAAATTAAACCAAAAATGAAATGATTCAAAATTTGAAAGGTTTGGAAAGAACTGCGATTTATAAGTGTCTAAAGTTTTATTCGATCCCTGTTTTGGTCATTGGGCGATGCAACTAAATACATACATTGTAACGCTCGCGTCGGTCTTTGACTGCTCTGACCTCGTTACAGCATTTGAACGCGGCTCCGAAAATTATTCGAAATCAAATAAACCACCGAATAAAGACACAGATGAAAATGAACACTTTTTTTTTTTTTATTCAACACTAAATATTTATTTGTTTATTCGTCGAATAAACTTATTACGTGTGGAATAGAGATAACATAATTATTTTTATTTGCCGCGTGACAAATAATTTTTTTATCTTCTATTCGTTATTTTAAATGTCTATTTCATCAAAAATTTGCCCATCTTTGCTCCTACAATTACATTATTTTATATTATATTAGTTTTTCCGTGTGATTCTCTCTCAAACTCTTTATTATTCAGAATAGTATGTCAAATGAACGTTATTCTGGTTTTCAACATATTTCTGTTCCCACGGATCGATTCTTGGAACAATTAACTATAAAAAAAGTGTAAGGAAATAATGCTTGTTTATGAAATATTTTTAAATTACAAATTGTGCTATCGTTAAATTATGCTTTAATACTTTCTTACGTAAAATATTTCTAGGAATTTTTTGTCCTTGATATTAGTTTTACTTTTATTATTTTACGTCTTAAAAAGCAATACTAAAAAAATATCTGTTTAATTCGAATACGTTCGTCGGAGAATTTAATAAATAAGCGATATGGTTCTGTGATGATTCACCTTCTCGCCGACGAGAATTTCCTTACTAGTCTTCTGCACCGACGAAATACCGTAGTTGGCCTGCTGTTTCTGACTCCAGCCAAAATCTATTCTAGAGGGCGGTAGAAGACACCGTATTTTTCGTGAGACACGTTCTCCCGTAAGGCTGGCAGTCTTTCAATATATCTCGTCGGTGCCGGGGTTCTGATCCAGAAAAGACGGCCCAGGTTCTGTGCTATGCTAGAAAACGGCGGACGACCAAAAATGAAATCACGAAAACCCGGCCATGAGCACTCTCCCTTCCTCTCTGCCTATACCTCGTCGGTGCTAAAATTCCGAGCGTGAGCACTCTGACTTCCTCTCTGGTATAGATAACCATGTAAATATTTCCATATGCATGCGTATGGCAATAAAAGAGCAAAAGTAAAGAACGCACAGTCATTATACATAGTAATTTACTATATATAACGTGTAAACGCGCATGGGTAAGTAAATAATACATAATACAGATGCGACAAGAAAATGCAGACTCGATTCGAATCTACTGATTAACGTAGTTCAATTGACTGCCTTCACGCGGAAGTGACAGAAATTACGATTGGTTGGGTAGCGTTATTTTATTACGTGTCATGTACGCAAATCTGCTTTTCCCAATTGCTTGAGGATCACAAGACGAAATCCTGAAGTTCTTTCGTATTTATTTAAACGTGTCGTTAAAGGTATTTAGATTTACTCTCCTACTTATAGGCTATAAAATACACGAGTTTATTATTACTCTCTTATCTAAAAGCTCCTATACTTTGACAGTGTTTAAAGCTGTCATAAACACATGCATTCTACAAATAGTCATGTAGTTAACTATTCGATATGATAATATACCTTTTTAAGAAACTCGAATTTTCGATTGTGATTTATAAAGAAATCGATTGTTCCTTTTATCTTATCGAGTACTATTAAACATAATACACTTTAACAAAATACGCTTTCCAACAAAATCACATTACCAATGTGTACATTATCTTTTATCATTTATAGCGAAAAGATGCGTCAACTGAAGGGAAAGACGAAAGAAACAAACAAACAGAAAAAAGAGAGAAAAAAGGAATTTCTAGAGAACAAACAGCGTGTCTTCACAGTGGTGTTACCTACGATTGCTGCCATATTCGTTGTAATAGCAGCATATGTTTATGTTAAAACCCGTCCAAAACTTGTTGAGTATTAATGGGAGTATTGTTCGTTGTTATTGATCGTTCCAACACAATACAAAGCATATTCTGAGAATGCTTGAGGACAGTTCCTTCACATACATTTGTACAATTAAATTGAAATTATTTGAATGATAAGGCAGATTTTTGTGCCTGTTCAGAAAGCATTTCATTCCTATCGTTCAACAATCGAATATACATGTTACGCGTTAATTGTATAACTTTCGACAAAGTATTTTTTGCTCTAAAAGTTGTGTAATATCAGAGCATAAATATCAATTAAGGGAATATCGATAAGGCTTTATTATACAGAGGAAAGGTTGGGGTTACTTGTACCATTATTGTAAAATCTGTCTATATCGAGGTAGTTATTTTTTGAATTGATATATTCAACAGTATCTACCACGTTTCTCAAGTGCAATTTTATAAAATAACAATTCACCGAACAGTCTATGGATCATTCGGATATCGAATATGAATCCAAGTATGTTATTGCATTTTTTAGTGTAACAGATACATGCTTTTTCCAATTGTTCCGTGTAGATTAATAAAACGCCTAGTAATTTTATCATTTTTTTTAAATAAAATGAAAAGTATTGTTTTATAAAATATTTACAAAATAAATATGAATATAACATAAGCTAAATATGTATTGAATTTCTTAAATTCCTTCGACAGAAAATTCTGTCCAACATTTTTGATAGATTCTTCACAAATATACAATATGTACTTATGTTCGGAAAAATTGAAGCACTGTGAACAAGTGTATACATAATTGGGAATTGAGAATTGGGAACCACTGATAGTCACATCTCACCAATAGGAGGCTAACACGTATGTAGATGTACACGTGTATCGAACATTCGATTTGTGTTCCTCCGAGAGTTAAACATTTCGTTATCGGTTGAAGAAAATGAACAATTATTTTATTAATATTCCGTTTGTGGTTCTAACAATAGTTGCAGCATTATGGACAAGTTCCGTCAGAGGTAAATGAATGTTTTCACCATCGATCGACTACATGCGAAATGTCAATGTCAATCTAAAATACGAGTACTTGAAATATTATTATTTTTGCAATTAACTTGAATCTATTAATACGCTTCGTTTTCTCGACAAGTATTTCTGTATAAATATTACGTATATTATTTCAATGTCATTAATATTTTTATGTTAACCTTACTGTCTCTTGACAAACGTTACCTCTCTATGTATTAATGTCGTATTTATTGGAAATAGCTAAAGGAACACAGTATGTGACCTGCGGTTCTGCATTAAAACTATTAAATGTAGACTACAAAGTCACTTTACATACTCACGATATGAAATATGGAACTGGCAGTGGTCAACAATCGGTAACGGGCTTGTCAACAAAAGAAAATGGAAACTCGTATTGGCTTGTTAAAGGACCAACGAATAAACAATGTACTAGGGGGTATGTGACAACATTGTTATAGGAATAAAATATATGATGCTTTCATTTTGATTTATATAACTAATTTTCAATAGCGAGCCTGTCAAGTGCGGAGACATCATAAGACTGGAGCACATAGGTACAAAAAAGAATCTTCATTCTCACAGTGTTAGCTCACCTCTTAGTGGTAAACAAGAAATATCTGCTTACGGAGATAGCAAAGGAGAAGGAGACAATGGAGACAATTGGATTTTAATATGCGACAATGAATCTATGAGAAGGGATGAAAACGAATTATGGAGAAGGGATTCTCGTATTATGTTGAAACATGTAGACACATCTGCGTAAGTTAGACCATAATATTCTGGGTATCTTAAAAGTATTTCCAAGTACAAATAAAATTTTCACTATGTTATAGGTATTTAGCAGTGAGCGGAAGAATCTATGGTCACCCGATTAATGGTCAAAGCGAAGTAGTAGGTGAACATTCTGTCATTAGTCCCCATTGTCAGTGGATATCAACAGAGGGAGTATTTACTCATCCTCATAACTTAGAGGCTCAACATTCCGCGCATACAGAATTATAAAATTTCGTTAGAATTACAATTTTTAATGGTAAATAATATTCTAAATAATTTTACCAAATATTGCAAAGAATAGACACCCATGTCAATAAATTTTTCAATTTGATTCCAGATCAGTATCTGATTGTTCTGTATTTCTATGAGGAAAGATTTTCCTGAAACACGTTTGAATTGATTTTGTAAATGAAAAACTAATAGAAAAATTATATTCTTCCATTACTGTAACTTATAAGAACAAATTTAGGAAACATAAATCTTAGCATTATTAATTCTTCTCGTGATCTACGTAAACGCCAAATAATATTGCGACAATTATACTTTTAATACTATGTACTTTTATTACGAGTAAGGTTGTAACGACTAAAGAAAAAGTTACTTTATTGCACAAGAATTTTCTTTATAGTTTTCCGAACATTTCTGTGAAGAGTGCAGTGCAGTATGGTTTCGTTTGTAAATGTATTAAACGTATGCGATATTTATTACAATATAATACAATTTGAGATAACTAGAAAGTGTGTTTAATTTTAGTCGTGTATATGTATATGTGCTTACAAAAATGTAGAAACATACATTTATGATTAGTGCTTCTTACAAGTCCATAGGAACAACTCTTTGGTGCTTTCATCTTTCGTTGTATTTCCAAACTATAAACGTTGTATGTACAAACTATAGTAATGTACTTATACTTGTTTCAGTTGGTATTTTCCATTTAGATCTCTAGTTCCTATGAGACCATTATATGGGAAAATAATGTTCGAAAGACCATAACTACCAAAAATTTCATATAAATTTTGTTTCCCTGAAATGCTTGAATATCCTTGTTTGCCAGTTGTGTAACTATGCAATTTCCATGTTGCATACACCAAACAAACGCATGAAACGGTAACTGATATATCGAACATAGTTACAAATAGTATATAACTATTTTCTCTGGAATATAATAACTTAACCAAGGCAACAGGAAAACAAAAGTTTAAAAATATATTGAAAGAGTCTGTGTCTGTTCTAATTACACGATTCATATTCTCATACAAGTATGGCCCCAGTGTGCACAACGAATATATGCATGTTGAGGATGCATAAAAACAAAATAAAATGAAATTTCCAATATTTTGTCGTAGTATGCAAGCACCTAAGAAAAAACAATGGTGATCTCGAAAGTGAAAACATTTTCTACAGAAAATGCAGTGCTGTGTTGGTTTGCATGTATACTTAATGCATTTCTCGCAGTACCATTTGTATTCTGTGTTATTTGCTATTTTGCTATATATTGATTTCCTTCCTATCGTCATTACTTCCATAACTTTTGCCTTACAACCAATATTGTACACAGAATACCAATTCAAATATGTTTGAATGCAAAAGAATATAAAGACTGGAGTAATTCGTCCATTAACATACGTGGTTAGGACGATAACAACTAAACTATAAAATAGAGTAATAAATGGGCAAGACTTTGCAATAAATTGGGGAACTGTTTTCATATTTGACATTTGTAATGGTTTAGATACTTTAAATGGATACTTAAAATCTGTATAATATTATCTTTGGATGCGTAACAACAATTCTATCAATACACTGATTATTTATCCTGCAAAAGAAAAAATGTACATACGATTTTCCCGTTGTTTACATTAAACTAATATATTATCTTATTAGAGGTTAGAGGACAATACGAAGATGGATCAACTGACCTTGATTATAACCCCTCTAATTTCACTGGAACTACTATGCCCCTAAACAAAATTACATATTAATGTAATTTTTCTTTTCCGCGATACAGTGTTGATGAATGTATTGGTATTGTGCGATTTTCTTACTTTTTCTATGTATATGCTATGTCCTATGGGACATAGCAAAGTAGTATAATCAAGTCTTCGACATGTATTATTGGGTTCGCATTCGCATTCATGCACATTCATGAGCGCTCATGTGCCATGGAGAGCAAAACAGAAGAAACTTGAAACACTTTTTACGAAAACATATGAAAAATTTCCATATCTTTTATGAACTGGAACGTAATGAAAGATTCATAAACTGAAATATTGCTGTATAAAAGAAAAACAAATAATTTATATATTTAACAGCTTTCGTGTATATAGTAATTTGTAAAATATATACATACATGTAAATTATGCTTGCATTGTAGATATAGATCATACTCCATTTATTTTACTATAAAAACAATTATCTTTTATTGGTGTATCTGTTTACATTAAATTGTTCTAATGTGAAAAAACCAATGCATGTACATTAAAATTTCTGTGTAAAAATCTATCATCGTTCAATACGTATTTCTAAAGTATATATCAATATACTTTAATTAATAAATTAGAAAACTCTATACAGTACAAAAATAAGATCAAATTATATGTAAACACATCCAAAGAAAAAGTATAATCTAAACAGTAAAAGTTCAATGAACTTTGCGACATTTTGGTCGATAAATTTTTTTTGGATGAATTGCTCTGAAACAAGTATCGTATATCAAATACGTTTTTGTTCGTAATATATTTCTTTACATATTTATACATCTTAAAATATTATGTAAATTTTATTATGCGCGAAATTTGTACGTTCTTCGTAACGAGAGGTTGAACTCAGAACTTTTACTCGTTTGTTTGCTTATGAACGTGGGGTACCCAGTACATTGCATTCATAAACATTTAGACACTTATTTTACAAAATTATTTTTCTAGTTTCTCTTCGGTTGCACTAAAAAGCACAACTTGCTTCAATAAAAAACCTGAAAAATTACCATCTTCTATAAACAAACAAAAACAATATAAAAAGAAAAATCTTCAAAAGATCGACGATTATTTACACCTTATTCACATTACCGATTGTAGATTCTTTTACTTTGTATATACATGTAATATTCGTTTTTGTTCGAAAAGGAAAAGTAATTCTACGTAAATAATTGTGCATGGCTAATTCGTGTTTACCCGTTTTGCATCTCTTTAAAAGTCAAATGTGATTACTGCTTTTGATAAATACTGTATGTTCACAGTATATTCCATACAATCGCAACAATTTCTAAAGATAATCTATCATATGCTTATAAAACTATGTAAACATATAGTAGGATGATTTGCACAAGTTATCAAAATATACTACTATAGTCGAACGATGGTTACACGTGTAGGTGTTCTTCAAACAGTGTAAAAAATAAACTTTTGAAACCCTCGATATAATATGTCGTATAGGCCATCACAATACACGGTTTATTTCATATGTTAACAACTATGAGTTTCCTTTTTTGTAACCAGTTTGCAATAGTGACCTAGTCATAGCTTCACGAGAGCTCGCCAATCGGTGCATTTTGAAGCCATAAATCGTGTATGAAATTATATAAATCATCACTGACTGCGACCTAAATAAACGTTATTTATTTTAATAATCCATATATATATATATACACATGCATATACATATATGTATATTTGGATAGATGGATATATCGAATTGAAAATATTACTAGTACTCACTTTGTACGGTGTAGGGTTCAAATTCCTTTTGTGATCATTCCTTAACGTTTTCAAAGACTCCTGAACTCTATTTCGTACTTCATGCAACGATGGTAGTGGTTGACATAATTTACCATTCTTCCAATATACCTGTACAATATCGTAATAATGCTAAATACTTATAGTTTTTTCGTTTATCAATTTTACAATACTTTCGTCAATTTACCTTATGCAAAGATTCTACTCGCGTTGGAATAACATACGCTCTTTTCGATTCTTGAAACGGATGTCTACAAAGAACTTTCTGCTTTACTTGTGGAACTTCTTCGGTAGATCTTTGCAACAGATCAATTAAAGCGTATCCATCCGTTCCATACAATCTAAACGCATCTTTTTTCCCTGGTATCGTTACTTTACCAACTTCTTGACTGAGCTTCATTCTGGGCTGATTATTGATTTCAACCATTTTATAAACACAGCCCAAAGCTGGTTGTCGTTGACACGTTACCAAATGTGTACCAATTCCAAAACAATCGATCTTGTGGCTCTACAAAACCAAAGTTCTTTATTTAAGAAAAAATCAATGTACATTTGCAATGTTTTATTATAGATCTATTTACCTGTTCATTTAAACTGAGAATAGTCTCCTCGTTAATATCGTTTGACGCGCAAATCATCAACTTTGCGAACCAAGGTATGTTATATTTGATCGCAATTCGTTCAAATATGTCTCTGGCAGCGTTACTCAAGTATGCCAAGTCACCGCTATCAATTCTGATGCCAATCGCTTTATAACCCAAATCATTCAGAGCTAGTGCCACAGCACAGAAGTTTAGCAGACCACTCCTAAATATAATATTTTGCTATTATAGCTATTTATCGATTACCTATACTTAGACATTATACTTAGACATATTGCTATAAAGTAAAGATCAATTATTTTGTAATATTTTTCATAATCCCACCTACAAGAATATATATTCTACTATTACACATTATGTGAATGGTAACAACGATAAACCATGGAAACTGTACACAAATGAAAAATAAGTCGAGTATTATTCTAGCCAACTAAAATATGACAGGAATGAGTGTAGAACATGCAGTACCATTGATTAAGTGTAAATGCGCAAAGTATCTCACTACTTTCTGTTTATATAGCACAATTACTTTGAACAGAACACGTATCAACCCACATTACATGCAAACTATTTAAAACTTGTAAGTAGACTTTCAACTTTGCATTGTTTTATCAACATTTTCTTTAACTACAAGGCACGATTCATCGTATCTTTTTTTTTCCAGAATAAGTACATTAAATTAATAACTATTCAGTTAAATGGCTGAATTGGGAAGGGTACTATATAAGGTCGTACATTAAAAACAAAGGTGATATTAAACTTGCCTTGTTCCGTCTTAGATATTTCATGCTATAAACAAGAGATCTTGGAATATAGACTTGCCCGCTTTACAGAATGATGTTTTCGTTTTGTACATGAATCGAATTGAGCCCAGCTGAATTTGTATTTTAATGATATGAAATTTGACTGGTAAGAACTGCACGTGTATACATGTTTGAATCCGATGAAATGAACATTGAACTTAACAAAGAAACTTATAATAATAATAATCTTTATACTTATAATAATCTTTCTACTTGCGACAGGTAACGTAATCGATTAACTTATATTTTGTAGATTAAAAAAAAATGATGATTTATATCCTGCAAAGCAGACAGAGAGGATAAAAATCGTACCTCACATAGAGCTCACCCAATTCGCCTCGTCTTAAAAAGTCATTCTTGTGATGCGAAGTCGTTTCTGATAAAATCGGATTGTTTCCGACACCATTTTGGGCATGTGAATTGGACCCATTTGTTAGACGTTTATTCTTTACATTTAGGCTGGTTATACGTGCCTGTCTCTTGGCCGTGGTTTCGATGCTATAAACACACACCTGTTATGGTACAGTGTGTATATGTTTCATCATGCCTGCTTTATGAATGTGTAATTAGAATTACTAATGCATATGGCGAACCCGATTAAATATACTTTTTTCAATAGAAATCACGCTACCGATATAATACCTGGAATATTTAGTAACTTGTCACGATATTTAGCAGCTGTTGTCACATACACATAATGCGATATAACTGTGCAAAATTTGTTTCATAATTATACGACACAAACACAGATCGTATCTAAAATATCATAGTAAATTTTTTGAAAATATTTTCTCTCTCGAGTCTTTGTAGTTGAGGTTCAAATTGAATACAAAGGATAAGAACGATTAAGAAACATTTAAACGATAATATCTGTTCTCCGTTTAAACGAGAATATTGAAAATTCAGGCAATCTTTTGTTTGAACTACTTTATATTCATGCACACTAGATAGCAATGTATAGTAGTATTAATGTTTGTATAATAGATGGCAAAAGATTCCAAATAAAACTGATGCTAAATTTAGCATATTAGACTATGCGTTGTTACTATAACCAGTACAGAAATATGGCAGTGCACATTTAAGTACGATTCTCAAAGTATATACGTGCAAGTGTTCAAACACAGATGCATACCTAACGGTAAGAAGAAAGATTGCCCACGTGTAAAATGAAATCAAAACACAGTATATCTACTTATACGTACCAAATATACAAAAGAAAGTATTAATAAAACAAAAAAAAACTTTATGAAGAAAAGAGATGAGATAAATGATGAACGAAATAAGAACGAAATAAGCGTAGTATCATACCTTTTCACGTCATACGTGTCTACAAGGGCAACAAATCGTTGCGGGAAAGCAATAGCGTAACTAATCAAAGCAGCTAATTCTCCACTAGAAGCCTCAGAAATTAGTGTTCCTACATCAGCTGCAATGGAATCCTGATGTTTGTAAGCTAATTCGAGAAGATCGTAAACCTCTCCCGTTTCTTTATGCGCCAAAGTCTGAAAAAAGACGATTTCATTAGCATAAAAGATTTTCAATCTTATCTACAAACATATTAATTAACCATTGACTCACTCGTTCCTGCAAGTCATCGATACCAATAAAAGATGTAATATATGCATGCGCGTGCGTTCCACTCACAGGAATGTCATAAAGCTTTCCAGCTAATACATTACTGGTACCATCAAAACCACCTATAAAAAAAATTCAAACTCAAATTAATCGAAGTGCTCGTTAAAACAATCTACGAAGTATAACTGCTATTAAAAATGTACAATTACATTTCCGTCAATGTACAAATGCATGTACACGGTTTACGTATTTTTATTCGAAAAAATATAAAAAAATATTCGAAAAAGTGACATAAAAAAAGCACATGCCTCATCGGATACATTTAACTCGAACTTTTAAATTGTTACTCATTGCCATGGTGAGTAGCCGTGGCTGTCATAGAATGGTACTGGTCATTGATTTTTATTCGAAGAAATATATATATTATGTGTGCACATATGTACTTGTGTGTGTGTGTGTGTGTGTTTGTGTGTATTTGTTTGAAGCAGTCCCACAATAAATGGTACCATTCTGTAACAGTATATATGGTATATAATTAATAATTTGATATGCGGCAAAACGATCGATTATTAATGGAAAATGTTAGGAAATATTTACCCATATAACTATATTTGGACGCGCTCAATCCACCATCAGGACCCTGAGCTCTTCGAAGGCCAAACTCTAACAATGTTATATTTTTCCCAGCAACCATACGGTATCTGGCTGCATTAGTTGCCATTAAACTTGCATAGTTTACTAAGGTTAACAGTGTTGTTTCCAAAAGCTGAACCATTATTAATGGACCTTCTACTCTTAGTAATGGTATTCTGCATAACATATCAATTTGCATTGAGGTTTTAACTTATTAAAGTTTGACGTTTCATCAAATATGTAATGTCGATAAGCATTCGAACATTAACTCTAAACTGCTGTCTTAAGAGCAAGAAAAATTTCCCTAAACGATGACAATGATGACGATGATTAACATAACTTAATGATATCTGCATGATGCATACATGTTCCATAGTATTTGTACCAACCTGGGAAAAGCCACGGAGCCTTCTTCCATAGCGTATATTGTCACATCTTTGGGTGTCAAATCTTTCAAGTAGTCGAAAAACCTCTGATCCACTGATGACGGCATAGTCGACTTCAGGTACTTAATATCTGCAAAATTAACAGCTAGAGTAAACACATGGAACTATCGAATAGTATATATACCACCAATATGTACACATCAATGCTTACCGCTAGAAGAATAATTAAACTTCTCCAAAAACTTAATACATTCTTCCAATCCAGCAAAGATGGTAAATTCTCCTTGAAACGGATTCTTGCGAAAATATAAGTCGAATACAGTATGATCATTCACCTTCCCACTTTTCCAATAGGCGTATGCCATAGTAATTTGATATAAATCTGAAATAAAATAATCAGCTTACATTCAAGTGATTATAAAATACATTTGATTTTTTTCTTGAGTTAATCTGAAATGATTATATCAACAAGAACACCAGTTTACATTATTTCGAATGATCTTGTAGAAAATGCAAAAAACAAGCTGGTGTTCATTCATCCGAAACAACAATTTTGTAAATACATAGTATTCGATTTTTGAATGGGTGGAATGATCGTTTCAACATCGTTGACAAAACAAAATTCGTATATTTTCGTGGACTGTTTGAATAAAACTTCACATTAAAAGGAAGAAACATGTAAATAGCATAGGAACAAAAATATGTTGCTTCCTTTCGAGGAGAAAAATATGTGAATGAAAAAGAAAAAAAATTCTGTATCGAATTCGTGTAGATACGCATAGCACGCGTGGATAATATTTTGAAACGCCACTATTATGTTACATCACTGTTGCGATATCAACAAGGAGATAAACGACGAAATAAAATCGAGTCGGTTATTTTGAGGTTACTTTTCGCGGTTAGTTGATTAATTGTATAAATTCCCATTCGAAATACCTGTCAATAACGGTTGCACCACGCAAGTTTGACGGGAATAACACCACGATTGTCCTTCGTTGTCTGACATTTTTCGCGAAATCTCTGTTTAGCGGTTCGGTTCGAGAACAAGGAAAATTGAAAATGAAAATAAAAGTGATTGAAAAGAAAGAGTGATTCCTTATCCTAGAGCGAGGAACGTTTATGCCAGCCACAGCACAACAAGCACCGTTACCGACGAACTAACATTTTTCAACGGTGAACATCGTATTATACGACTACGACTCCGGGTATCTCTCCGTGCACTCTCTCAGAATCGATAGAAACGTTTGAAGGACGTTACGAACGACGCGACCTGTTATTCCACCATTCCCACCAATAGCAAAGCTTCCTCTTAAAAAATAACTAGGAATCGGGTTATCTATTTCGTTCGAGCACGTGAGCGCGTGGAAAGCGTTGCGAATTTTCGCTACTGACTACCTACTGTGACCTGTACTAACTACTATATAACTTATGATTTTCGCGCATCACGCTCAACCGATTCATCAAAGTTCCAAATTAAAAATGAATTTTCACAGAGTAGGCGAAACGGCAATTTTCCACTCGATCCAATCGATCCGAACGATTACTACTATTGCTGTATCGTGCGAATTTTAAATTGATACAACGAATTCTTAACGATCAAAAATGATGATCTGTTTTCGCTGAATTCTCGAGCGTTCCAGTTTAATTGAACATGATGTCGCTGTACATATCATATACATGGTACACGTATTTACACGTGGTAAATATATACATGTATGTCGCGGAACTGTTCTGACATTATTTTTCGTGTACAACATTCCAAATCATATTCGTCCTGGCGTTTTGTTTATGCAAATGATATCGTATGCTGATTTTTAACATGGACGTTTTCAGACGTTAGTTGACGTTATCTAGCGCAATCTTTGAGTAATTTTCTGTTTGTCAGCAGTAATCTTTTGATCCAAACAAATTATAAACACAGTTCTTTGCAGATACGTCAGCGGAGATAATTTTTCTCCGCGGATGAAACGTCAATTGGATTGCGAGATGAACGACAAGAATGGTTATAAAAAATGTAGCTGAAAATTGTTAGAATGAGTGTGGGTAAAATTGCGACAAGAAAACAAATTTCCAAAACGTCTTTTATTAAATATTCACATTACGTTATTCTTATTTTTTCGCAATACCATGTTATCACTTTGTTCTATCGAATTCCTGTAATTATCATATCTGCACTTTTGTAAATGAAAAGACTTAAAATAATATAGTTTACATTTAAAATTGGTCATTGGTAAACCATGCTTTGTGATTTTCTTTTCTTACTTGTTAGTTTGTTGTTTGTATTTTAAGAATTTATACCATGCGATGTTTTTTTGTCAGGAACCGCGTTTGAAGCAGCATACTAAAATAAATGTATTACACAGTACGTGTGTATAAAGTTTTTAGATTCGATTTCGAAGGAGAGAGACGATAGAAGCAGGATAGAAGATAGGATTGTGTGAAAACGGTGCCGCAAAACACAAGGTACAATTATAGTTTGAAAGGGTCGCTTGGCGGTCGGGTGAATCCTTCGATTAAACATAATGTATCGTTAGGGGCAACATGCCCGTGTACCGACGACCTTGCCGTAATGATACGGCATTGCAGCTGTTCTTCTTCTTCTTCTTCTTTGGACGAGGACGCGACCGCGTGAAACTTTTCAAACGCGGAGAATTAGCAGAAGTTTGTAACTCGCGTGCCGCCGTTACACCTATGATGCAACTCCTTCAAGTTGCATAGACTCCTTTTCCGTGTCCATCAATTTCATCGCTCGATTGCGCAACGCAATACCGCGATTTCTCTACCCGGAAATCTTTTTTCGATTTCGATCGAGTTTTTCATTTTCATTCTCGTTTTTGTTCTTGTTAGGTCTAGTTGTTGGGTATTACTATTTCATATATTCATTCAAAAGACGTATCTATGGGAAAAGAGCGAATTCTCGTAAAGATTGCAATATTGAATTGCGTTATTATACAAACCATTTTTTCAGCGGAAAATTTTTCCATAATTCTTCTTCAAAACACTATTAAAATATCGTAGAAGTTTCGCAAATTTTATTTAACCAATTGAATGTTAGAAATTCTTAATGAAACGCGCTATAACCGAGTGACAACCTCCACAACTACTAGTACATAGTCATTAAATACATATGTACATGTATAGGTACATATTCACTGGTAATAATGAAAGTGACATAAGTCATATCTTCTTCCTTCGCGATATTTAGAGTTTTGCATAACAAATATTACACAATATATAATATATAATTTTTTACAAATTATTAATTATAATTTTTACAATTTTTTTTCTTTTTACTTTGTACTTTATGCGTTTTCTTCTTATAAAAATACGTATATCTATACAGTTCCTCTATAACTGGGAAATTGTTTATTTAATAAAAATGGTTGGAAAACCGAAATCGAGTAAAACACAGTCTCGTTATTTATATAAGACGACATATAGAAACTATAATACTTGTTTTAGATGCTCGACAGCTCTAATGTTAACCAGTCCGACTGGTTAACCTGCTTCGAACCGAAAGCAACGTTTCTGTCTAGCATACTCCAGTCTATTTTAGTTGGATTCGGTTCACGAAGGCTTGACTCGTTGGTTCATTTTCATTTCATTCACTTTGATCCGGAAGGGAACCGAACAAGAAAGATACACCGGCCTGACAAATGCTCCCGTTTTCCTTTCATGGCTCGCGCATCTTTTCCCCTCATTGTCAGAGTCAAAGCCAGAGTCGAGTTAGAGTCAGAGTCAAGGACTTCCATTGAGCAGCGGTTTAACTGGCTGCGCGGTTTAACGTGAACAACAAACACATGAGTATGAACCGCGATGTTCGTACGAGTACTGTGGCCCTGGTGAATTTATCGAAATTGCGGAGTCCGTCAATGAAATATTTGCGATACTATTGTTTGATTTGTCGAGGTCCAAAAATACAGTCCTGATATTTTCTGGATAAGCATTTAGGTCAATGTGTAGCCTTTACAATGACCATGATCGATAAGTCGGCAATCATTGAACCGAGATGCTTTTGATGCCAAGCATTTTGCGTGATTTTCATTACCGACGCGACACAATGTATTCAAACTGAATCAGAGAACGCGAACTGTAACCTCTGATTATCAGTAGAAACACGTAGTTGGTCCGATAACATGATGATTCACTGCCAACGCTGTTCCAATTAGTTGTGCTATCATCATATTAAGGGCAGAGAGGAATGAGAGTGCTCACGCCCGGGGTTTTAGTGTCCCCACTTTTTCTGCATCATCTTTAGCCTGGAACAGAACCTGCATCATCTTTAGCATGAAACAGAACCTGCATCATCTTTAGCACCGATCAGAATCCGTTTAATTTTTGTTTAGCCTGTGGCGTGAATCAGAACTATATTGCAACCAAACCTTTATGCGACATTACCATGCATTACAAACTGCTTCGTGCGACATTTCCATCAACAAAAATCAGTTGAATTCTAAGAAAAATGTGAAATAAGTAGTTTTTATTTTTTGATCTTGCCAAAGTTGTATGCATAAAAGAATTATACAAATGATTATGATTACAATTACTTGAAATCCAATATACAGGGTGTTTCATTTATCTAAAAGAATTGAAATATCTCGTGAAAGACTACACCTGTCAAAAAAAGTTTAGAAATAACTTGTTTGATACGAAGGGGGACATAAATACGGTGTACGTTATTTTTTTGCAGGGTAGGTTGTGCGGGAAAGTTTTAAGTCGATTTTAGTTTTTCAAATGCTACCCTATGTTTTCCTGCATTATGTCGTCATTTATCAAGACAAATCCAATGACCTACACCTACACTTCCTACGACCTGCACGTCCTGACTTTTTCTATTCTTCTCATGCTACCCAATTTAACGTTCGTAATGTTCAGAAACCTTGAAAACAAAAGCAGTTTATTCGGCAGATATTTTGACACCGAAAATGCATTGCACTCAGTGTAGTCAGGTCTAGTCTACGGGCGAGTAAACAACATTGTCACGGACGCGTTGTCTAGTGGCGCGACGCGACGGCACGATAGCTGTTCACGAACGATAAGGCTAAAACAGACTAGTATATGAGAAAATAATTTTTTTATAGAAACAAATTTCTATACATTATAAAAATTTATTTATAACAATTTTTTATTTTTATAAATATTTAATTTATAAATAGTTTTTATAACAATTGTTTTAACAATAAATTATTATTGAAATAATAATTCAAATAATGAATACAGAAACATTATAAAAATTTATTTATATAAAAATTGTTTAAATAATAAATAACAATAACTAACTACTTATAAATAATAAATATATAAGGCTGAACACAATCGCGGTTCTTTTTACTGCCTTCCATACGAGCTCGAAGGTTCTCGCCGAGCGTCCCATTTGAAATACAATGTTGTACGGAGGTGCTGACAGCGAATCTCGAGAGCCGTCGCAGCTGAAGAGTGTAACATGACACTATCGGGTATATCGGTGTGAGACCAGAAGACTACCACTAATCCAATTACAAAACTTTTTTATTTTTCGTTATATTTTTATCAAACTTTTACCAACATATTCGTGGCATTTTTCTGATTAAAATGACACCAAATATGATATAATTCCGATGATATTTACTTGTGTAACAAGCGATAAAAGTTTCGAACACAGAGAAGGACAGCGTATGGGAAAGAAAGAGACGCGGCGAGTCGAAGCGTTCGGAAAAGATCAAAGACTGGCGTGAGCGCAGGCCTTTAAATGAAAAATGTAACTTCTTTATTATTAATTATTTTTTTATGAGACTTTCACCAATGTATTTGTGGCATTATTCTGATTAAAATGATACCAAACGCGATATAATTCGGATCACATTTACACTAATTTTCCGTTAATGTAATTGTTATGGGAAGCAACTTTCATCGTTTATTACACAGGTAAATATCATCGGAATTATATCGTATTTGGTATCATTTTAATGAGAAAAATGCCACAAATATGTAGGTAAAAGTTTCATAAGAATATAACGAAAAATAAAAAAGTTTTGTAATTGGATTAGTAGTGGTCTTCTAGTCTCACACCGATATAGCCGACAATGTTGTGGCCGCGACTGATATTCGGGTTCGGGTCGGGTCGCAGAAAGTCGGCCGAGCTCGATTTGGATGCGCGATACTTTATGACACATCGGGCGGCCCGAACGTTTTGGGCTACCCAAGAGTTTCGGGCTACCTGCTCGACTTCGTCGGGCAGGTTCGGAAAGAATCTCGGACAAGTTCGAGCGAGCAAGTTATCGCGATACCTGAGATTCAACTCTGCGTTGTTATGAAATACATAATGGTAATAATGATACTTCTTTCATAACTTAATTAACGTAATTTTTAATATACTTGGATTTTTATAATTACCGTCGGTATATTTGGCAAACATACGCATAATCTTTATTTGTATTAAATTTTGAAATAATGCACGTTACATGTGAGAAAGTTAAGAGACAATATTTCTAGCATTCTGACGAATTTGTTGCTCCGAATGAACTTGCATATGTATCGATAATATTATTAAAATATCCTTACAAAGTTACATACACTTAGAAGGTATAAAAATAAGGTAAATTATGAAATTTTTTTACATTTTTTGCTGTTTTTATTAACTGTGATATAACTTAGTTAATATCTTATTATTATATATAAACTTATTAATAATATAACTTATTAATTAACTATCATTAACCTAACAGAAATTCTTAAATAATAATACATAATAAAATAACAAAATAGAAATTGTTGTACCCCGACTAAATATGGTAATAAAATAGCAGTTTTAAATATAATATATAATTTTTCACGTGTAACGTGCATTATTTCAAAATTTAATGCAAATAAAGATTATGCGTATGTTTGCCAAATATACCGACAGTAATTATAAAAAACCAAGTATATTTCTTAGTATCATTATTACCATTACGTATTTCATAAGAACGCAGAGTTTTGAATCTCAGGTATCGCGATAACTTGCTCGCTCGAACTTGTCCGAAATTCTTTCCGAACCTGCCCGACGAAGTCGAGCAGGTAGCCCGAAACGCTCAGGCCGCCAGATGTGTCATGACTCATGAAGTATCGAGCACCCAAATCGAGCCCGCCCGACTTTCTGCGACCCGACCCGAACCCGAATATCGTGCGGCCCGCACATGCCTAATCGTTTCTTAATTTATTCCGATCGCAAGTTCAAGTTTCCACGTAGCAGAAACTAACGAAGATCAAAAACAATAAATAAGAGAAACTAAACACAAAACCAAATTTTTAATATATTGTTTAAAAAAACAACTTTTGTTTAGAAATTTTTTGGGCGACTACATTTCACATTAGACAACACAATTTAAAAAAAATTTAATTTTTTCGACCGCTGGTTTCCAAGATATCTCAAAGAGAAGCGGACAGCGAATCTCGAGAGCCGTCGCAGCCGAAGAGTGTAACATGACACGTGAAGATTCGACTTATGATACTCCCGACGTTCCCTGCTTATGACACTGGGACACCTCAAACCACTCGAGAACCGTCGCGTCGCGGCCACAACATTGTCGGCTATATCGGTGTGAGACTAGAAGACCACTACTAATCCAATTACAAAACTTCTTTATTTTTCATTATTTTTTTATGAAACTTTTACCAACATATTCGTGGCATTGTTATGATTAAAATGATACCAAATATGATACAATTCCGATGATATTTACTTCTGTAATGAACGATGAACGTTGCTTCCCATAACAATTACATTAACAGAAAATTAGTGTAAATGTGATCCGAATTATATCGCAGTTGGTATCATTTTAATCAAAATAATGCCACAAATATATTGGTGAAAGTCTCATAAGAAAATAATTAATATTAAAGAAGTTAAATTTTTCAGGCCTGCGATCACGCGAGCTTTGATCTTTGCCGGCGGCCGCGACTTTCTGCGGCTCTTTCTTTCCTATACGCTGTCCTTCTCTGTGTTCGTAACTTTTATCACTTGTTACACAATTAAATATCATCGGGATTATATCATATTTGGTATCATTTTAATCAGAACATTGCCACGAATATGTTGGCAAAAGTTTTATAAGAGAATAATGAGAAATAAAGAAGTTTTGTAATTGGATTAGTGTGGTCTTCTAGTCTCACACCGATATAGCCGACAATGTTGTGGCCGCGACGGCTCTCGAGTTTCGAATCAATCGGCTTCGAATAAAAAATTATCTTTATTCGTCGGATAAATTCTCGTCGAATAAAATTATTTATTCGATGGTCGTCGAATAAAGATACTTTTCTTTATTCAAACCTAAGAATAACGAATAAAGATAAAGTATCTTTTATTGGAATCGTTATTTAAATAATTTTTTATCTAAATAAAATAATAATTAATAATTTTAATAATGACCGCGACATATGCTAAAGACAAAAATAAAAAATATTATTAATAAAACATAAAATCTGACTGCGAAAAGTATTAATAATTTATACTCTATATTTATATTTAATTTTTTATTTTATTTATTACCAATCTTTTATTCAATAAATTAGTTTATTCAATTAGTTTATTCATATATTCAATAAATTAATTAAATTTTTTATGTTTGCTGTCTACATTGAAACAATTATCATGCCGTGATTGTTTATAACTTTCATTTCCACGTCGGAAAATAATACTCTTCGTATTAAAATTCAAATCAATTATATTGATATTTTAACATTTGTTAACAATATATACAAAACATAATTTGTAAACCTATACTTTTCTTTTGTACATTTACATAGGATGTACACATATAATGAGGTTCGCGTGATGTATTAAAAATCCACGAATTAAAAATTTAAAAATATTTAAAAATGTCATATTTGTATAGAAAGTTTTAAAAATTAAGAAGATTTTTAAACAAGTCAACGAATATTCAAATGATCGTTTAATACAATTATTTACAATTGAAAATTCCATATTTTAAATTAAGAAAGAATAAGCCTCCTAATTTCGACAGATCCGAAAGGAAGAGAAGAAACCGCTCGAACCAGCTCGAACGCTTTCGATGCAAGCATCGACGGTGTTTGTATGAATACGATGCGGCAACATTGCCCTTTTGAAAGCTGACAACGCAGTAAAATCTAGCTTCCTCGTCACACACTTCTTGTGTTGCAACGTCACTCGAGTTCCTTTTCTGATTCGAAATAGAATGCGACGGTAGCTCCACCTCGTGTTCATCAATCAGCTACACGTTTGTAGGTAATACCATTTCTGTAAAGAAAACTGTACGGCAGATACCGACCTCCGAATCTTGAAAAGTCACGTGACTCACCCTGCCCCTTAAGCGAAATTATCATCGAATTTCGTCGAGGCGAGGTATACGAGACAAAAGTTGAGGCGAGGCTAGAATTTTAACGCGAGACACCATGCCGAAGGAAATACGTACATACTACATACATAGGTTATATTCTTGAATTGGATAAAATAAATGACAAGAGGCATCAACCAACGGGCATATTCATAGGTTTCAGCGAAATTTTACACAATGCCAAATAAATACGAGGCAAAGCTTTATTTACAAGTATGGCACAACCTCTAAATTAGACAACGAGAAATTCCTTTCCATTTGTGTCCCAAGGCTTGAAACTATCGTGACCATGGAAAAAAGTAAAATCGGACAGTAATGTTGATAGAATAGTTTTTATCCCCTACAATCTGCAATCTACACTCTAGAAATCTATAATTGACATTCCACAGCTTATCTTTGCGTTCGTGTCTTTCAATTTTCTACTTAAAATAGCTTGGAACAATTATGAAGAAAAAGGATTCACAGGCAGTCTATTCCGAGCACTGACTCATGATTTCCGTGACTTATACATATATATGTATCTGTGCAAGTGTTCTCTAGGCTGTTACTGATCATTGCGGAAAATGTACCATATAGCATAGGGCGGAGGGAGAGTAATGTTTATCGATACCTTCACCGATAAAAGGAAGACAAATCGTTCCGTCCCCTCGTGCAACGATGGAACGAATATTTATAGCTCGAAGGAAAGTTTGTTTCAAATTGTAGAGCGTGTCGCGCACGGTCGTCAAAAGATTATGAATTTTCGATGTTCACGCAACGGCGGAAAAAAAGGGTAGCGCGATCAATGGTAATTAATTTTCTAGAGTAGCCGTAGTCTGTCGCGACGGAAGACCAATCAACGAAACAGGACAGGGTAGGACAGAACAAACTTTTTATACAATTATCTTTATTAAGTGTCACAATTGATATTACCGATAACTCATACCTTGATTCTACAAGTAATTATCCAGTACTTGGCTGCCGAAATACACGCTACGTTAGTTCACTTGGTTACTGGCACTTCTGAGATATTGTTTAATCGCTAGTTAGATTCTAAACAACTCCGGTACGTGGACTTTAGACAAATGGTTCGAACCCAATTTTCTCGCTCCTTGTAGCAGGGACTGAGCAAATCATTTGACAATTCTGAATCGAATTGTACACCGCCGATAATATGTAATCGACGATTGCTCCGGCGAATAAATTTGCCGGTTTCGAAAAAAGAAAAAACGAACTAAAATGGAAAGAAATGATAAACTCTATAATATTCTCTATGGTTGATCGACAGGAGGGTGAACGCTTTGTAACCACAAGTTTCAGAAGCAACGTAGTTTGGCAGTTTCAATTTCGAAGAATTTGCTCAATCCTGTACAAAGAATCTGATGGAAAAATTGAGCTTCCTGTTTCTTTTTTTTTCTTTAGAAAAATCGATCGTTCTCGCGAATACACGATAATCTCCGTTAATCTCCGTTAATCTCCGTTAATCTCCGCCTGTGTTGCTATACGACCGGAAAGCGTCCTCAAAAAACGTAATCGCAAAATATACGATTGTGTTTCTAACAAGCTAGGGCGACTCGTGGAAGCTACGGTTGCTCGACGATCAAATATTTATTGGTTATTGTTAAACGCTTCGATGTGTCGTTCAGCTATAATAGTTTCTTGTATCTCGCGGAATCGGAGCTAAGAAGATGTTTGGTCCATTGAATTCTCGAGATATCGTCGAGGCGAAAGCTTGGTCACCCTACTATCGCTAACGTAGCAACGTGTTACACAACATTTTCTCGCCGTTAAATGCTATTTACTTGTTTACTCGCTTACTCGCTTACTCGCTTACTCGCTTACTCGCTTATTCGATTAGGGTCAGGTTATACTAGGCAGGTCAAACGCTGAGGATGTATAAATGCTACATACAAAAACAGGATAAACAAATTTTGTCGACAGAATTTGTTTATCCTATTTTTGTATCTAGCGTTTATAGACACTCAGCGTCTGACCTGCCTAGTATAATCTGACTCTCACCCGTCTATTCCTCTATTCGTCTACGCATTCGTTTGCTGATTGATAGACTGTGGATCTTGATTTGTTCATTGTATTACGGATTTTTTCTTCGGTCACGATATTGGTCAGAACGAAAAGTATACTAATTGTAAGCCTATGCTACAGAATCCGCAATCTATTTGTCAGCAGTCGCTTTACCGATCGTCCGAATTTTCTGCGATTTCGGATTCCGTCGTCCCGGCCTATGTAACGCACGAATCGCGTACGAATATGTGTATTTACGTTATGTATACGGAAGCACGGTCTACGATCTCTACGAATTACACGGCTCCACTAAACTTATCTAGATTCTCCTAAAACTACTCAGACTTCAGTTAACATTTACTTTAATCGTTACAGATCTGTTTAAAAGAATAACATTGTGGATCGTTCGTAACGTCGTCTACAGCCTCTACGGTTTTCGTTTTACACGTTTTTTAGCTCGTTTAATACTGCATCTGAATAAACTAGATTCATCTTTCGTGACGATACGGCCATTGATATTTCGTATACTATCCTTAAGTTTATAATGTATTACCCTAATTTGACACAGAATTTTCGTATACAGTCTTAACGTTACTCAATGATGGTGCTCGTTTATCGTGCTAAAAATATCCCTCGAACTACGAACTTTCCCTCGTACAGAAGAGTTTACCCTTTCCTCTCCCCAATATTTTCGTTTTTCTTTGGATTTATCTTTGGTCACCGTCTTGTATAATGTAGCCTTATGAAGTACTCGCTGTTACACAGCAATGCTTTGTTTGGACAAAATAACGCGCTTTCTTTTAGAACGTTCGACGTCACTCAAATCCGTTCACGTGTGTTCTGTAATGTATATGTATACATGTTCGCGCGTCGCGTGTGGATGTACTTGTGTATTTATTGTTATGTCTTTTGTGTATACGTATGCGTACGCGTGTGAGTGTGTAAACACTTTTAATGTCTTTTTAATAACGATAAGATAAAATTCCTCCCTCTCTTACTCCCTTTCTCATCGACTAAACTATCAATTAAACGTAAAATGATTGAACGTTAAACCTTTGTACCTTTTCTCCGTTAATCGATATCGAGTACATGCCGCTCAAACATGTTACGCATAATATCTAAACAATTTACGATCTCGAAAACTAGTAACATCGGAGAACACAAATGTTGAGCGCAAACGATTTGTAATTATATTGTGCCATCGCTATTCTACGATACTCGCGATTGCGATTCACTCGATACTCAACCCATTGGAACACGGATCAATTTTCGTACGTTAAAGATATCGCCGATTTACAAAAAATCACAGTTTTATTCCGCCAAGTTTCTTTCGACAACTTTTACTCGGTACTCTACTCAACTGATAAAAGATATCGCATCTGGCCTTAATATTTAATATTTCATCGTGTTCGTTATCAATGAGTCAACGTATTTCAATTTAAGACGATTCAAATAATACTGTATATGTATATTTATACGTATATATTGTGTATATACTGTTAATGCTGTTATCGTTTATCGTATTATACAATAATTGTTATGTCCATTTAGATATTAAACTTTCGTAGAATCTTTTCTAAGAAATGGTACCGAGAGCGGTGTCTAATTCGAATTTCTATCCTAGGGATCGAGAAGAAAATGTACACGGTAAATATAGATAAACCAGTAAAAAATACAAATTTCTTATTTCGACTAGTGTTTAAAACCTATTGTTATTATCACTTGTACTATGTACGTACGAGTTATAAAATAATAATCACTAAATTCATCAACAACAATGGAAATGTATGTCCAGCAACATTGATAAGATAAAAAATTACGAAAAATATATATGTATATATATATTATATATGTACGTATATATATATATACACACACATATATATATATATATATATTTGCCCGTTGCTATTTCCGCGTAAAGAAAATTTAGTCACGGCTCAAGAACAAACAACCGAGTGCCTGTTGCTAACAATAACGTATCTAACGCTAATCGTAAACGAGTGAACGGAAATATAGAAAATTTGTTGTTGCCTCTCGTGTTAGCACCATTAATATTCAAAACTAAAGCTCATTCGTTTGGTAACACCTAAACACGACCATTCCCTAAATGATTACGCCTCTCTAAAACCATTCTTCGTATTGGTTACCCATGGTTCATCTCATTAAATCCGCTGCTCTTTGTCTGTCTCGATGCACCTCTCGAGGATGCATCCTTTTACGGTGTGAAAAACAGTTACCTGAACTCGCGAAAGCTTTCGGACAGTAGGGACATTGATAAGGCCTTGCACCTGTATGCTGGTTTATGTGAAACTTCAAATCCTGATTTCTTTTGAACGTTTTGTCGCAGAGAGGACACGCGTGTGGTCTCAGATCCGAGTGCGTGATACTGTGGGCACGCAGCGTTGAATTTGTTGGATAAACTCTCCCGCAAACGTTACATGGAAACTGTATCCCCCCGTGGTACTCCTTGTGTCTGAATAAATTCGACTGTGTCTTAAAGCTGAAAACATTGCCGAAAAAAACAAAAAGAAACATAAACCACCATTACCAGAACTTACTCGATTATATGTAGCTGTTTCTAATAATTGATTGTCACTTACATTCTACCACATATGTCGCAACCGTACTTTCCCTTAGGCCGATGAGTCTCCAAATGCACTTTTAAATTACCCTTGGTAGAAATTTTTTTACTACAAATTGGACAGACAAAGTTCCCGGATGAATTATTATCAGTATTCATGTGAAGCACGCCGTTTGTGGAGTAGACTTGCTGTGATCTTAAGATAGGCTTTCCATCAGCTCGCTTATCTTTAGGCAAGTGAGACCATAGATGATTTTGTAGACCAATTTGCGATATAAATGATCGAGAACATATTGTGCATTCGTGAGGTTTAGACGGTGCATTGGAAATCAGTTCCTCGTCGTCTACCTGCGCTCTATCACTGTTGTTCTCTTCTTCTTTTTCTTTCTTTATGTCTTCGGTTCTGTGAAAAAATATACAACAATTTGTAAACGTTGTACACGTAAGTCTCTTTAAACATATACCGTATAGTACTAGAGAAGTAATCTTACTTGTTCGTTAAGGATAATGGCTCTGGAGAATCGACTCTTGTTATTTTGTCTTCGGTATCCGATGCCTCTGAAGTTTCAGATTCTGACTGTTCCATACCATATTGTAAAAATAACATTGGATCTACTTTCACTTCCATTTCCTCCATGCTCGGAGTTTGACATTTATCTTCTTGTGACATTAATTCTGATGGCCCCAATGGCTCGCCTTCGGCCAAGATTTCTATTGCACCCTGTAAGGAAACGTCAGTCTAACATAATTCAACAAAATGACTTCCAACAAAGAGTATTTGCTGTTTACTTTTGTTAATATCGTATGTAGCAATCCCCGATCTTCCACCTTTCTTGTTTCATCTTGTGTGTCTTTAATGCTCTCCAAATCCACATCCTCCATAGCATTTATATTATCCATACTACTGTATAATTGCAACCTTAATTTCTCTTGGGTTCTATACGCCATCATCGCGAAGCGATGAATGCTCTCTATTCTCTTGATACATGTAACGCACACCATTTTTGAAAATTTGTCTTCCGAAGATACCTATAACAAAATTTATATTATTAATGCAAGGCAGTCAAAACAATGGAAAATAATAATAACAAGTAAAAATGTTGTAAAAGTAGTTGATGGCGACAAAAAAACCTTAAAGCAACGTTGCTAAAAAAATATTATTTTTCAACATCATTCGATAAAAAATTTTCAATTTTTTGTGAAATTAATGAAATTTATCAAATAAAAATTAACCTTAAGGTTTAAATGAAGGTTAACATTTTTCTATCTACTACTTCCAAAAATGTATAATAATATATTGTTAATCGTATGTTAAACATTTCGCCCATCATTTCATTCAAGAAACGTCAGACATCATTTGTAAGCGTTTCGTTTATCGAATTATACTTATATGTAGATGCACGAGGCTATGCGTGTATATCCATGTATGATATGTATGTGTATGCGTCATATATATCATATACAGTATACTTATTGTAATCAATAAAATGCTAATTTTTAACACTTTTATATTCGTAACAAAATGGATCCCTCCAGGCCATCCCTTAGGAATATTTGATATATTATGTATCAGTTATGTATATACCCGCACACATTTCGATCGAATTAATTATCGTTTAATTGCACCGATGAGAAAAATTATTGTTTGAAATGAATCGTTGCACCATATTCGTTTCTACATTTCATAGCGACGAATATTAAATTTAATGTTTAATACAGATGTATCGATTAATTAATTAGTTACATTTCATTTCAGTGAAATTTTTCATTGTACTATCAGCAAAAGATATTAATCTAACAAGCCGATTAAATTTTGGAAATGATTAAATTAATGGAACGGTATCACAGCAAATCTATACATTTATCGAGTAGACATAAGTGGATTACTTGGAAAAAAATATAACAAAACAGTTAATCTAATGTTATAATAAATAGTAATAGTAAATAGCATTGCAGACCGTTTTGAATTTGTATGAATACGCACTTACTAAATACACACGTTAATTCACGTGTACGGATTATGGGGGTACGAGGGAGGTCGAGCAGGTCGGAGATCAGAGATCAGAGATCAGAGAGAGGGTCTCATTGAGATTTTGAAAAAAAAGTGCACACTGCACACACAAACTCGGTTCGACTGTATCTATGCAGGCGCGCATACAACGGCGAACGTGGTAATTCGCATGGAGCGCGGTCAGACTCACCAAGATGTACAGATATTTTCGTATTTTGGTCTGCAGGTAGTGCCGTCTACCATCCTCGGCGAAAATGTGGACACCGTCGTTTTTTGGTATGTCACTAGCACAAATTCGACAGTGGAGCTCGTCCTCCCGATCGCGTTCGAAATCGCGACCCGCCGTACCCATTTCAAAATGAAACGAGAAAGAAAAAGCGAGTCGACGAGCTATCACCCACGTGAAGGATGAACCCACGTTTCTTTCGCACAATGAATACGTATCTCGATGCCGGAGCACGAATTTAAAAAAATACTACAATTACGTTGAAACGGTGTTTCACGCCTCTTTGTTCACAACGTTAATTTCATTGCTCATTGTTATATTTTTCTCCCCCCCTTTCCCTGTCCCGTTATCTTAACACCTCAATGAAAAACGTCCGCAACCTCCGACAATAAAACTTTTCACCGATGCATCTTTACGATGTGCCAGCGTGTCCAAGAGGGTTGATTATTCTAACGATTTTTTTTACTTATGAGTCCCCCGGATTGGGTGAGATTACTCTGGCACAACGTTGACGCTTTAAAAACGACGTCGGCGCCGGGCGTCGGCGTCTCTCTCCCGAAACGAGTGCTCAATACAAAATATATAATAGCATTCGTCGATTTGAAAAACATATGTATATAACCAATTGTTTTATTTATGGATTCCGCCCGTATTAAACGATATCACCGTTGCAGGTTGTTGCAGCGAGCCTTTTATATAGTTTTCTGGCTGTTTACACGTTAATTAATGTTACCTCGTTAAATAGTTCGGTTCTCATTTCTAAAATACTACCCCTCGTCACAAATAAAGAATAAAATGTATCAGCGCGGTACTCTTAATTGGTCCGCCATCTTCTTTCATCAATTCGTTTGTATTTTTTCATTTTCCACCGCGAAAGATGATTCGATTTATGTTGTAGCTGGCATATCGATGCTACGGTAAGTTTATCACATTAGGAATATACATATATCGATAGATTTTCTTCAAAGTTATCGGATATCGTGAAAAATAGAACGAATTTTTCCAAACTTTCCCGCCATTTTTCTGCTCGTGTATTACTACGCGCATGTGGAGAGAGGGATGATTGTGAACGTTTTTGTCGGTGTGGAAAATAGTTCCAGGTACTTGCGAACGAACAGCCTCCCCCTTGGATATGCTACGGCCCCATTTAAAAAAATCAATACTTAATAATTAGCAATTAATACATTCCATCGGTATATACTGATATCTTGTCTTCTCAAGTTTTTTATGTTCGTACGTGTTCTGTGGACATTTAGTGTTCAATTTGATACGTGTCTTTAGCTTTATCTATATTGAACAGCAGACATAATTATTAACTAAAAGTAAATTATTTATCCATATAAATTTTACTTACACCAAAAGTCACTTTTATATTGCAATAAACCTTTTTTAATTTTAAACATTCCGAATTGTAGTTTTTTTCTGAAGGTTAATGATGTGTCAAACGATTCAGGTTCGTTATATCTATTCAAATATTTGTATCATAATTTTTTTTCGTTTCAGGATTTTTTATGAAAATAGTCATTTAGCCTGTATCAATGTTACTATTAAAATTAAAATGCAGTAAATAATATAGCTAAATAAATGTACATTTTGTATGAATGCCAAAGGAATTCAATCCTCGAGAGAATATATTTCATAAAATATAAAGATCTATCCTTACAAACATTGTTGTAGTATTAGTAAATATCTTGTGTAATAAATATATAGCTTGTCAAAGTACAAAGTATATATTTATTCGTTCAATTTTAACTGTAAATCCAAGTCACAAATACGATTGGTTTATAAATATCGATCGTGTATTCTAGTTCTTCCTTTGGATGCCTTGTGAAAAATTATAGATGTATTCTGAATTTAACATTTTGCTTTATTCTGTATCGGTAAGAATAATTTAAATTCTGCAGGCAATTCGTCTTCCGAATACAGTCTATCCGAAAAGTATACTCTTCTTATTCTACAATTGGCATGGATTTGAATTCTCAATGTTTCCACATAGTTTGTTCCATATGCGCGTCTGGTGAAGTCTGCTAAATTGAATTGAATTTGATTCCATCCATCATCTAGTCTCATTGGCATAGTGCAAATAAATGGTTTAACTCTGGTCGTAGACTGATAATTGCTAGCTCGAAATCTACGGCGTACATTCTTATCGTCGATTACCTACAATAAATTAATTTGAAAAAACCTGGTAATTGGTAATCGATGTTTAAACGATCTTTTGATTTTTGTATCTTACCTGAACTTCAAATGTGAAATACTTTTTCAGATTTTTAATGATCATCACTAAGAATGGCAATTTTATACCCAATGTTTTTCTGGGATCTGCTGGGCACGTAATGTACGTGGTGCTGACATTACTACCCAATATTTCTAGCACTAAACTTTGTATGTCATTATCCGTTATTCGTTTTATATGACCATTTCTTACTTTCTTGTCCCAAATCTGTAACGGTTTGCTACCGATGCTATACAAGATCGATAAAAATCCACTTTGGAATGTATTCTTAAACATGTTCTTCTACTTTTATCGCGAATGTTGCTTTTTTCCAAATTATTCCTTTTATTCTATTCTAATTAGATAGGTACGTTTTCCAAGTTCAAGAAATTTTGTGCGCTCCGTGGTATTTACAACTTAACCTCCCTTCATTTTACAGCGCTAACACTTATCGAAAAGTTACACATTTCAAATCATTTCAATGCCGGAACAATGAATCTATACCACGTTTAACGTTGTTTTTCAAACGCGAACATTTTCATGGTAACTTCTCATTTTCTTTTAGAAATTTAACTCTCCGAAATAACTTTACCGATGAACATAACCTATAACATATCTGTTTGATCAATGTTGCCGTAGGATTCGCAACGACATCGCAAATCGATTGTTGTCTCGATTCTTCATGAATATCGAGGATTTTAAATCAATGAAAATTCATATCTATATAAATGAGTAGTATAAATAAAAAGAATGCTACGCGACAACATGAACGTTTTTACAATCATTTATTGATGTCAAATACAAACCGATAAAGTTTAAATAAGCGGTAGATGTCTACCTATTAAACCATCATTTTCTCTTTTAAAACGGGGTTAACGCCGATTCCTCGGCAATAAAAAACTTGATCAGTGTAAAATTTTTACTGTCATATAATGCTACTCTTTTATTTATTTCTGTAATATCGTTATCTTGTTTTCCTTTGTATTCGTTCGACGTTACTGAAAATCACATTTTGCGACTGTAGCCTCTCAAGGAATGAATAAGAAAAACTGAAAAAAACGACTGACTCGGAACAAGTACTGCTTTCATTTTTTCGGAAACAACGATCGCACGTGTACATATCATATGATTTCTTGAATTAAACAAAAATACTAATATACAATTCTTCGTCAAAGAAAGTTTCTGATAATTCGATTCGTCGTTCTCTTTAATATTTTGTTGAAACGATTTCTTTGCCATTCGGTACATATCCACAGAGATTTCTCACTTTTACTAAAGACCAATAAGCTTCTGTGGTTCTTATAAAAATCATAATTCTTTGAGACCGGAAACAAAATATACATTATTATTAATTCGTAATTTATAATACGATTACAAGTAAGCGTACAACGTTCGGCGTCGATATCATGACTGCCCGACAGTTACAGGTTTAACAGAAAAAAAAGAAAAAAGAATCAAAACATTATGATACGAAACATTTCGAATCTGACAGTTTATTTCTAATGTATCTGCAACGTTTCTCGAAATCAGCTTTATCCTTCATATTCCTTCGACATAGTTCCACTTCGTACACCTTAGTAATTAATACTTTATTCGCTTATTATTACAACTAACTATTGTATTATAGTTTACGCGGATAAAATAGGTCCTGCAACGGGGGATGGGAATGGAAATGGGGTACGCTTTACGCAGGATTCACGTTTCGTCTATGGTTATCTTCCGCTCAAAATCTAACCTGACGAAAGAAAAAAAGACATGTTTAGCGCACGCAACATCGTTTCCTTCGTTTTCTTTTCATCTCATATTGGAACAGTGAATCCCACGGGAAGAAGGAAGGCCCATTCTATAAAGCGATATCTCGGAAAAAGGAACATTCATTAACTCGTCCTCGAGCGATCTATTTATATAAATAATTTTGTAAGTTATCGCGCGCAAGGTAATACGAAAGGTTATATCTTAATGAAGAAGTCATTTCATAAATAATGTACATGCGACACAATGAGTTCAAAAAAAGGACCCTTGTAAAGAAAAAAACGAAAAATATGGGAAATAAAGTTAACGCCGTTTTCTAATTCGATTCGAGTTAATACATGTAACGCGAACGTATCGTTTTCTAATCGTCCGAATCCGAATCCAAAGTTGCTCGTCGCACAAGAGACATGTTAACTCGTACTCTGAAAACTAGAATTCACGTTTACATGGGTCATTTAGTATTTTGAACTCCACAAATTCTCAGGTTTCTTCTTCATATAAAACTCCATTGATACGGAGTTGCGTTGCAGATCATAAAAGATGAACCGGTCATGAACAGACATCATGGAGGAATTCCGCAACTGAATAATACCGTTGCTTTCTCTCTTTTTGTTCTAGTTTGTTTTTTGTCGAACAACATTCGAGATACCTTACGAGTAATTTCATAGGAATAATGAATGTAAGATAAGTCTTCGGCACAAACCGGAACTTCGTATTCCCTCCTCATCGTTAGACGAACATACGAGCAAGTTTGATCTCTCGACGTTATCTTCATTCATTATCGTATCTTTTTCTTTCTTTCTTTTTTTTTCTTTTTTTCATCGCCGCCTCAGCATCGTTACAAATTATTCTTGGCAATAAGACAAAATTTACGACGCTTTATATCATCGGCAAGCCCGCGATGAAATCTACATTCGTTCGCGATTGTAATGTAACGAGACAAATTTTGAATTATTACCATTTTCAATTACAATTTCCGATACATCCAAAATCAATTTAAGTTCCCTCAGTGGATAACGGATGTATGAAAATTTGAATGTCCTTTACTTCTCAATACCTCGCGGAACACGAATACTATAACCCCAGAGTGCTTCTAGGCCCCACGAAAAAGCAAATTGGGGCGATCATATATGAATATATCACATTACCTTTCTTCAATCCCTATAAAACTAAACAGAAATCTGTGCAAAGTTTATCGAGCACGGTAAAGAGTCTTCAATCAATTGCCAAAGGCTCGGTAGTCTTTGCGATTAAAACGAAAACAGGAATGAGAGTGTTTTCGTCATTCGATTGGAGACACTTGAAACGCGTAACTCTCCGACATATTTTAAGTGGATTCCGTATCGTGTAACATGGATCGTCATATGCAGAATTTAAAATAATCGTAATTAGAGAGGACGAAACGTTCAACGTTTCAATCGTTCAACGAAACGGAATCAAAACTTTTGGTCAAATCAATCGATTGTTTTCCAATTTTCTTTAAAACTTACGTACACGAAGATCCACGAACCAAATGTAGTATTTCGCTAATTCGAATACGCTGACATCAGGTAATAAGACATAACAGACATTCTATTCGCGGAAGAATGAGAAAGCTAAGGATTAAATAGAGAAACTAAGAGATGGCCGCATTTCATCTCAGATTTCAATATTCTTCTCACTTAAATGTTTCTACAATGTTCTCATGATCATAAACCACGACTCTCTGGAGAATGACCATTTTTTTCATTCGGTTATGACGTCTATGCCACGACTCGTGTTTACCGATTGTGGTCCTATCAATGAAATTGTTATAATAAATATAGTAGAATCGACGAACACTGTTAGGATCACAATCTTGATCAAGCACCAATAAGAATTCTTATGTTTCTCTCTCTCTTGCTGTAGTTCTAAGCATAGAAAAAAACTAATATAAATGAATCCACTCGATAATCGCTTCGTATCAAACGTAAATCCTACGCCTTAGTACCATTTAAATTTCAACATTATCGCAAAAGTCTACTGAGAAGGTTGCTATGAACGATCGTTTTCGGTCGCTCGTAAAACAAACGACATTTTCGCATGCTCACTTTCCCTCTCCCTCGCCCTCTCGTTAATAACTCGAGTGGTTATTGGTGCTTGAGCAATTTTCTTGACGCGATTAAGGCACTGCAAAAGACTGATCCTCCATAAAAGCTACTGATCTTCCAAATACGCAGTCCATTATGTTAAAGACGTAATGGCGTAATATGCGAAGACCGAGTCATCGGTGATTCAATGTTTGAAGTTATCGAGTAATAAGGCCCAGAGAGACTGACCGAGAAGTATCATTTTCCCGTAGATTAGAGTTCATTCAACAACTGTAATTACACGTAAATACATTAATAAAAAGCAAAACGTATCGTCTATGATACTACATACAAAAATATAATTTAGGAAGACTACGTAAAAGCAACAGTGCACACTAATAAAAAAAACAAAAATCTGCAATCCTGATTATATGAAACTAGCAATATATTATTATAATTAGTACTAATAATAATAATAGTAATAATAATAATGATGATGATAATAATAATGACGATGATGATAATAATGATGATGACGGCTATGACAATAAAAATAATAAATGTAATGAAACCAAATCGTTAGTTTTAAGAACTCTACGATACAATTCAAAGAGTCAAGGTTTAATATTAACACTTGCTATTGATGTTAATATTAAACCTACAATTAAATCACTTGCTTTTTTAAGATCATTATCAAACGTGCCTTCGTCATATCCATAACTTCGTGAAATATTCCTAAATTAGCTTTCCTTTGCAATGCCTTAAAACGGCAATGTAAATTAAAGTTTCGTTAGATAAGTTTCCTTAAATGCTATATGATTACTTATCGATAGTTCCATCCATTATATTGTTTTTAACTTGAATGCTAATATGTATTCCATCCCCTGACGCACCTTTATCCTTTTTTGTTTGCGAATTGGATGCATTGTCAAGACCCAGTTTGCTTAAAGTGCGTAGAGCTTTCAATGCTGCTTGATTACGGCTCGCGTTCCTTGTCGGCCCATTGCCATGGCAAACTTGCGGCGGGTCTGTATTCAGCGTCACCAGCGACAGATATTCTTTATTTACCGCACCCTAAAAGGTTTAAATAATATATTGATCGCGCGCGCGCGCACACACACACACATGTTCATACACGTGAACCTAGATACTACCTTAGGAAAATCATTGAATTCCACGCTGAAGTTGAATAATTGAGAGAGATATTTCAGTTGATCTTTAGGAGAAACTGTGGCTGGATTCTGTTGCTGTTGTCCTCGCAGTTCTTCGGCAACAATTTGTACACTAGGTCCACTACCTAATTTCGATTCTTGACCTCCATCCACCAACAAAAGCCCAGGTACTAACTGACGTCCGATAGTTCCTGATCACAATTGATGAAGGTTTTTCAACATACTCGCGCACAACAAACAACAAACAAACAACGAACTAACAACGTACACTAGGCATGTCCAAACCGATTTCAGCGAGTACAGAGCTAATATTTCACCGGAGCTAACGTTCCGTCGAATGATGCAACAAAATATATAAATAAGATCCTTACTCCATTGGATTCTCCTTCACCCCACCTTCCCCAATAAACCACCCTAACAAAATACTATTTTCTCTTGTTTCGTCTTGTTTGTCGCGAGAGTCGTGCTTGGCCATGCCTGATTTTACAATTTGAGTGTCTTACCTCCAACTGGATGAGATGGGGTTTCATTGATCTGTTCGTCTTCCAAGAAAGTAACTTTTCTAGGCTTCGATTCGATGGTCTCGCTCTCCCCTGTTTTTATCGATGGCTTTGTGGGCTGTGGTTTACTGTAACCTAATTGAGCCAAAAGAGCTTCCGCTGCGGCTCTCTTGGCTAGCTTTTTATTAGGACCCATTCCCTGAGCAGAATGCTGACCCATAGTAACTTCCATGACAAATTCTCTTCGTCTTGGTCCACCCTTCTCTTCAATTAAATTATAGACAGGTTCTTTTTCTCGTTTAGCTTGCTGTATTTGAACCAATCGCGAAATTGGATTTACTTTTTCCGCAGCTTCGGACTCGGAACGCGGCTCTTGATAAACTTTTATCAAATTTCGTGATTTTTTCTTCGTCGTTGCGGATTTGCGTTTGACTCGCATCGGACGATTCTGTATAGTTTCGGGCAGCGGTGGCAAACGATTTAATTCTTCCAACATGAACTCTGCCGCATGTCTTTTCGACACCTAAACGATAGATTTCACAGTTTACAGTTGATCTTTTACTGTTGAATATACTACATGTGTAAGACTTACTTTCTTCGAAGGTCCTTCTCCGAACGTAACCTTATCGCCGATGGTACATTGCGTTTTAAATGTCCGAATGTGAGGCTTACCGATTTCAGACACAACTTCGAAACTAACGGGTAAACTGCGTTTCAATGCCTTCTCGTGAACCAACGATACTGGACTTTTTAATTCGGCGATGGGATCTTTGGCATCGCCTAATGTACCGTTCTCACCCGTGTTACAAGTATTTGCTACTTCAGGTAATGGTAATTGGCGTAATTGTTCCAAAGCTTTACTTGCTGCATCGTGTCGTGCTGCTTGGCCTGTCAAACCCCTACCAATGAACTCGCGTTCTCCGACCTATAAATTTGAACACGTTTAATGTGTGTTAGGTTTATTTGTATCAGATCGTTTCCATAACATTGAAGTATTTGATTACCTTTAAAGATACAAAATACAGTTGAGGTTCCGCGTGGAAACCACGATTATATGTAGGAAAACGAGGATTAAATATTCGGGGAAAATGTCCTAGACCATGCGTAACATATTGCTGTAACCCTGCTGGGGGAGCTTGTCTAATGGTATAAACAGTGGGTTCTCCTCTTTTCATAGCCAAAGCATTTAACTCGACGGTTGGAGGTAAATTCCCTGCAAAAGAATTCTTTTGTAGGAGTTCGAATCGTTCGCGTCAGTGCTGTTCATAGTTGAAACAATTTACAGCACTGAATCGCGTTTCGCTCTAGATTTTGTAAAAAATGCTATACAAGTACCAGAACCACTGAACCATTTTTCTGGATGTGCTACTCTCATCGCCTTTGTCGGTTTCGGTGGAGGCCGTTGATACCAGGTCTTGGTTAACGCTTCGGTTGCAGCACTGTGCTGAGCTTTCTTTATGCTAGGACCGTCGGCAATGTATTCCTCTTGTCCGAGTTTCAGGGTTACCGTAAATCGTTTCTTGTGCGCTGGTCCTTGTTCGTTAGTCAACCTATATTGGTGCTGAATCTTATTAAAACGTGCTAACTCATTCAATAAGCACATCGGTGTTTTTTCTTTCATGTTTGCCAAAGCTGGATCAATCACGTTTACATGATTTTGGGTAGGTGGACTCTGATCTCTGGACTCTCCATTGTTGGTTTCATTTGTAGCTGGTTTAGATTGATCTATGGATTGCGGTAGTTGCACGTGTTGCTGCGATGGAGGATTTTGTTGTTGTGGATATTGAGGTGGTTGCACATTTGGATTTTGTAGAGTCACAGAGACAGTGTTCGCTTGGTCTTTTAAACTGACGCTAACCATGGTGCCTAAAAACCACTATAATTATATGGACGGAAATATCATTTATGTACAATGTATAGAATTCGAGTTGAAATTGTGCAATAGTACCGCTTGTATTATGTGCATTCATGCCCATCAACAGTGGTTGTCTGGGATTTCCGTGCGGCGGTCCAGGATGTTGTATGTGATGAATATGTTGTTGATGGGGGGGCATGGACAGTATTTGTTGATGTGGATTCCGATGCGATAACGGATGCTGAGGCTGGTGTAAAGGGGCCATGTTAGCCTGTTGCATAGGACGCATCGGACCTCCCATTCTAGAAAATAAAATAGAGCATATTATTATTTGTACCATGGATAATAGATAATGTATTCAATTGAAAAATGAATACCAATCGAGAGCTAAATATGCGATAAGACGAATGGTTACAAACCTATTATGATCTCTGAGTTGGTTTTGCATTGTATGATGTTGATGACGTATCATCGTACAAAAAGTTATGCAGAACCTAAAATGAAAAGAAAGGATATTAGAGATAGACTGCAGACACAAAAAAAGTTAACATTGAAAAAAACACAACTTACACGCGAAGTTTAAATATTATCTTATAAGCACTAACGATAATTAGAAATTAACGATAATGGTTCAAACGAATCATACTTTTCGTTGAAAGATAAACCCGATTACTTAATGTAAATTAATATAGTACAACGATGCGATTTCACAATTCGAAAGACGGAAACTAAGCTCCGAATCTATTTGACAGTATCAGTGAATACATGTACTATCTAGGCTGCAACGAGAACCGAAGAAATTTGTCAGCAGCCGAGAAATACAACGACGTTGACTGAGTAAAATGCATTTCTTTTCTTCGAACGAATCAGTCAATAGACAATGGGCTTGGCCCGGCTATTTGGCAGTGTAACTATGCGGTCGAATTTTCTTACCGAAGTTTACTCTATTTCACGAAAATTTTCAAGTTATCCAACAGTGAAATTTCCAGCGAAACAGATCTGCCACTTAGAGGAACACTGCCAGGCCCTTTACACGGCTATTGGCAAACAGTAAAGAAAAATCGTCTGTAGACTAAAATGCGGCCATTTTGATGTGAGCCTCTCGGCCACCGTCTCTCACCCCTTCCAAAGGGCATCTTATACTTTCCGATTTTTTTAAAAGTCCACAGAATCGATTTCGATATCGATACTCTCGATTATTTAAATCAAGAATTGATCAACATTAACATTTTGCTTCTATGATTTTACACATTGCATGCGTTGTTTTCAAATATAATTATGAAATATATCGATAAATTATATATATTTATGTACATATATACGTACGTATCGTTTAATCCTTATTTTATTATTATCATTATGCTTTCGAATAAATGGAACGACATTGAAGGCGATACTTACTATGATGTTACTCATCAAAATCGAATTTCAAATAACAGAAATATTTACGATACATATTATTTTCGTACTGTTGAAATCAAATTTAATCATGCACCGACGTCTGAAAGTATGCATGTACATATACTTTTAAATCATTAGCTAATAACAAATTGTAAAAGTTTCATAAAAAGTCTATACGTTAAAACGTAAAAGTAAAGACTATTTCATATGTAAGTCCATTTTGAAGCAATCGAAGAGTATACGTATTTAGTATAGTTTCAAAACTCATTCATTAATTGAGTTCTCGATATGAAAATAGTAATTTTCTTACAAGAATATTACTTGAATATTTTACATTCAAATACGCATGTTTTAGTTCTTAACAAATAGTACTTATAAATATTTGAACAATAATTGGTTTATAGCTTTCTTCATGTCATTATCATTATATATCGTCTCATTATACTTAAACTTGATCAACTTATATAAATACATGATCGTATCACAAATTCTTTTCATAAATATCCGTATGTAGTAAATACCTGTTACAATAATTATGCTTTGCATTATATAAAATTGTCTGGTTTGTTCAAACTATGAATACAAGACTTAAAATCTGATTGACATTTTTGGTATGAGAATTTTTATTGATTGTCTTTTCTGTTGTACGAGCTATTAACGCGGTTTCTATCTTTTTTTAGTAGATGAGGATATCGTCAACGTGGTTTATTTATATCAGAATGGGTACAAAATTAAATAATAATTAAGACCAAGATATAATAAAGATGAACATAACCCATAAATATAGTTCTGACTTTGTACCGAATAAATGATCTATTAAGATGTATATTTCAAAATAGAAACGTAGTTAATCGATTCGACTCTACTATTATTTAATAAACAAAAATGTATGAATGAATTTGAACAACTATCGAATTTATATACATGTCTGCATATGTTTTTCATTGATACTCATTTACTTTAACTTGGTCAGTAATCAATTTACTCCAACAAGTAAATAATTATTAGGAGCATAATAATGCAGGGAGATATCCAACTATAAAATGATGTGTCAATTGTCTTTTTATTTATTTTTTTTTAAAGCTTATCTGCTATTTTGTTTTAAAATATAAACGTAAAAATGGAACAATCATTTCAATATGAATTTCCTTAATAGTAACCATCGATACGTATCTATTTACAGTGGTATATGTACAATACCGCACACAATAGCAGTATAGGTACAATAAAAGAATAACTGATTAAATGTATTTCGAACAATATGATAAAGATGTATGTAACACCAGTATAACAAACAACAATTTGAAATTGAATTTGAAAACGAATTAGATACTTGCAGAAATAGAATTGTATTTCTAGTTTATCAGAGTATAGGGTACAGAAAAAATTTTAAACACATTAACTATGATCGTATTGTGTTGAAACTTGAAGCTCAAATTTGTCTCTATGTGAAAAAGAATTTCTTTATGAAAGAAATTAAAAATACTCTCCATACGTTTAAAAAATACACTGATTCGATAAAAGTATTATATGTAGAGTGCCCTATTTTTCTCACATTTTTTTGACAACTATTTTCGATTGACTTATGAGAATAAGTAGCGATATGATAAAAAAATTACAGTTAATCTAACAAAATTTAGTTTGATAATCGTGTTACTTACTCTATCATATTTTTCTTTCTTATTATCTATTAATTCATCGTAGAATCGCACTTTGTGTTATGTTCATTCAACTTTCTTATTAATTTCTCTTTGGAGCCAATAAGCGTCTAGCATCATTGTCTCAGAGACTCAGCTAAGCTCCTTTATTATAAAATAATTTGTTAAACGTTTAACGATTTCAATTCAATAAATACTATTTGATATACAATTTTGCTACTATATTTACAAAGAGCAGAATATATGTACATATACATAGTGTACATATACATATGTTTAGTGTCCCTGTAAAAAAAGTTCAGGTTGATTATCTTACTTAAACGTTGTTTAAATAGAAAGAGGCTGCCAGTGATCACGAGTTTTGATATAAAAATGCATCAACAGGAAATTGAGGCAATGCTTAGAGATCAGTTCCATGAAACACTGATGCTAGAAAGTCTTTAGAGACGGCCCCTTTATATTTAAATCTAATTAATTTATAATTTAATGGTAAAGATGATATGTGACAATTTATTGGTATTCTGTTCCAAAGCTTTCTCTATTTATACAAAAACGATAATAAAATGAATGAAGAGCAAATGGAATATGCTTTGGCGACCGTGTGTGTAATCATGTGCAAAACTATGCTTATGATCCGTTTAATTGATGTATGCGTAAGATAATCTTCCTGATCATTGAATTTAACACAGTCTACATAATATTTGGTCAAATCACTATTACTCCTTATAGATAGTAACAAGTGACTTTGACATTACTATTTATTTATATAAATCATTGCTATTAGTGTATACTTTTTTCAACCCACTTCCATCCAATATCGAGCAACAAATGATTGTCTTTAAAAGTTGTGCACAGAATAAACCTACAATTTCGACGTGAAATATATATTAGAATATTATTAACCAAATCATTGTAAATTTATTCAAGTGAAATCACACAATTCATTATCGTACGCATAGCTTGTAGTACAATATATCACGAATTCTTCAACGAAACGATTTGAAAACGATTTTATTGTAAAAACCTTGGACATTGAAATGGGTTAAAAATAAATATAATCTTCTTTCGTACTAATTTCCAATAGCATTAGGCACGGTCAACCCTTCATTGAAGATACTTCAATAAGTTAAATTCTATAAGGTAACGTCGAATATAAAAATTAGCTTTCAATTGTAATGATAGTTATCGTACGTTAAAAGCCAATGTCATCGTGTGTATCAAATTCCGTAAAAAAAGATTCATTACGACAAAAACAGTTCTATTTTCCAGGGTATTTTAATTTAGCGAATTACATGATAAAATATAGCGTATGTTCTTCCTACTTACAAAATGTAAATTTTTACAATTCTTCTTTAAAACAAAAGATATGTATTCAACTTCTAAAGACTCGCACCGAAGCGCATTCTCATTTGATCATAGAAAGTAAGACTTTAATTTGGCTTCATACTATTAACAACATATATAACAAAATTTACAGTGCGTATCATGCATCGATAAACTTATCTCTTGATTTAGGTCCTAGATCACAATAACGTGTGTACGCGAAAACTTTTACAAAAGAAAAACAGAACGAGGCGTGGTCAAAGAAAATACATTGTCGATGTGGTTACTGTCTGTACTTTTTAAGCATCAAGATACTCGATTGTGCAGCTGGTAGAATTGTGCTATTCGCTTAATATTGTACTTTCTCAGGGCACTATATACCTCTAAATTTCCTTACAAAGTAGACAAACTTGGAAGTTAGACTATAATTGCTAATTATTACACAACAAATACATTTCGAAATCAAAGAATGTCGCGGATGCCTGCATCCGAGACTCAGAGTTTCTACGAGTCACATCCCCAACGAAAAACAGTCTGATATTATTGTTTATAAACGGCGTACTGTGTGTTCGTTACTAGAATTAATTACAATTATTTAAAAACTGTAGCTTCTCACGGCGTACAGTAACAATGTAATAATAATAATAATGATAATAATAGTAGTAATCATAATAATGATAATAATAATAATAATAATAGTACTAATAGTAGTAGTGGTGGTGGTGGTGGTGGTGGTGGTAGTAGTAGTAGTAGTAGTAGTAGTAGTAGTAGTAGTAGTTGTAGTAGTAGTAGTAGTAGTAGTAGTAGTAGTAGTAGTAGTAGTAGTAGTAGTAGTAGTAGTAGTAGTAGTAGTAGTAGTAGTAGTAGTAGTAGTAGTAGTAGTAGTAGTAGTAGTAGTAGTAGTAGTAGTAGTAGTAGTAGTAGTAGTAGTAGTAGTAGTAGTAGTAGTAGTAGTTATAATAATAATTATTATTAAATTTTCGATTCAAATGTTGGACAATTAAATGAGAAAGCTCAAATATAAAATTTCGAATATTTAGTGAACGAATCCAAGTAATTCTCTCATGTAGTAAAGAATAATAAAACTCAAATTCGTTTACAACGTTATTGAATCAATGATGACAAGACATTATTGTCGTTAACGCATATAATCGATTGAAAAACATATTTCTACCAACTGTACAGTCACAAAAAAGAGAAACGAAACGAAAACCAAAGAAAAAGGAGCATGAGAGCCATATCTCCTTGGTTGACATCCAGAATGCTATTTTGCTTTCGTTAGATTTATCAGTTATTATCACTTCGCGCGCCTTGGCAACATACACCCTTAAACGCTAAACACGCTTATCGATTTACAGATGTACGACTTGCTTGATGGGCTATCTTGTGTCCCAATTCAAGTCACGTTCCCGTATCGTTCGCTCGACTCGTTATAGTCTTTTCAGTTTTTCTTTCTTTTTACTCGAATAATGCCCACATTACGCAATCGACCCTTAACTTATTTTTGTGGCACCATTGTGATTCACCTTGTGGTTTACAGTCCAGCTATCCTCTTGTATAGTTTTTAAATATTCTTCTAGCAACGATGCCAAATTACGTCTTTTAAATCGTAACGATTCTTTCACGATATCTCGCAAAAACGCAAGTCGTATATCTAGAGTCCCTTGAATTTGGTGTAAATGTGAAAATAGTGTCGCGTAATCTGAAATAAAATCACCGGACATTACTGATGCTGATCGTTCCTTTTCTGAGCGTGAGAAACTACAATAAAAATCGAATAGATATCAACTTACTTGTACCTCTTCTTCGCACTTCTTTATATACAAGCTCTCGCACGGACAGATTATGTTTTCTAATGTCTTCCAATTCTTTTTTCGTCAAAACTTTTTCCTTCTCGACCTTTGGTTCGCGCTTTTCCTCGACGTGATTGGTCAACCTATCGTCGACCGAATTCTCGAGTTTCACACTGTTCTCAACACAATCGTTCAGAGGTAGCTTATTACACTCGTTTTTAACGTTCTCCGTCTTCTCCAATTTGATTTCATTCTTGGGAGCGTCAATATTGTTAACTACCGGCATCAGAATTGGTGCAGTATCCATGTAGTTGTTGGTGTGTTCTACCGGAATTGGTTCGAATACCGGTATCGTGGGCATCTCTGCAAGGCCGTTTACCAATTTCTCCGGTGAATTTACCGTTGATGCGTTCGATATACTTGCTATACTCGATATACTCGATATACTTGATATACTGGATATACTGGATATACTCGATACACTCGATATACTCGATGTGCTCGAGGGGTTCACTGTGCTCGAGGAGTTCACTGTGCTCGGCGGAGTTTGATTCAAATCGGCGGCAGCTGGGGTCACTTGATTCTTTGTGTCGTCTACCCAAGGAATCGGCGAACTCGGAGTACTATTGGTCGGTGTATACGACGGTCTCCGTACGACAACGTCCTTGGGAATTGGACCCGGCTTTCGTTTATTTGGTGGAGGTTTCGAAGCTAGCGATCCTCCTCCATCCGAAGTTGGCAGCGTACGTTTCAGACCGCCTTTGGAAGCCGAAGACGTCGCTCCAACCATATCGATATCCGCTTCGTCTACCATCATTCTTTTATCTATCTTGAAAGGATTACCTAAAAATTAACAACAATCGACATTATACAAATAAACTACGATTCGACTTTCCGATTTCAATTTTTCTGAATTGATTCTTTGCTGACGAAAAATTTGTCTCAGCTCTTACTTCGAGTACCTACCAAACATATGCTGCCTCACAGGGACACTTTCGATCTCTCTTAAAGGCGGAGTCATACGCTTCAAGTATTCCTGATAATTTCCCATTTGTGCTAGAGGCATAGAGTGAACGTAATCATCATCGAGTAGTTTTGTGTGTAGCAATCCAGGTTGTAAAAAGTTGGCACGCATTCTGACCACTTGATCCAAAAGGGATTTCCGAGGAACGTCGAACGCGTTCCGATAACTGTGCGCGCCTCGCTGTTGATTTCGAACTAATCCAACTACGAAACCACCAAACTCGTTTAATTGATCCCTCAGCCCTGTAAACTTATCCTGCAGTAACGGATGCGAAACCTATCGTAATGAAACATGCATAATTAGAATTTTCACTATCGACAACGGTACAACCTCAGAGTCAGAGTCTAAATAATTTTCCAAATAATTACCAAATCTTTCTTCAGTGGAGTTCTTGGAATAACTCTTACTCCATCCGTTATCGTTGTTGTACTACCGTTTACTAGATTCTTTGTCATGTTAGCAGCAGCGAGTTGTTTGGAAAGAACTTCGTTGCAAAGTCTATCGAATTCGATTTTCGCTTGATTTTTCAGTCGTTTCAAATAATTTAAAACGCTATAGGACAAAGAATTATCCATATTATCCGGAATTAACGTTTGCGCCAATGGTGCTGGTGCACCCATTCTAGTTAAAGCCCTCCTTAGAGACTATAATCAAAGGTACATATCAAAGGTTAATACATGGTATTGATATAACGCGTGACATACAAACAAATAATATTGCATATATTACCGCTGCATAGTAAGTGGGCATGGTCCTCATGTAATTCTGAAATTGCGTTCTCCATTCGTTGGTTGGTTTCAATCTGTGAACTTTGAACAGCTCCTCTAACAAAGGCAAAAGCACCGGATAATTATAGGGCATTACAAACAAATTCACGCACGTTAAGTTCGTGCTTGCTTTTAAGTATCCAAACGGATGACCCACGTCACTAGATTTATACGAATTGGCTACAAAAACTTGCCAACAGATTGTTGGCTGCTTTCTGGCTAAAATGTATTGCGTTAACGGACTCGGTTCTAACTCGTATTTATCGAATGGAAGATTTTCTATCACCATGGGCTCTTGGCTGGTGCAAGTAAACTTTACGTTTGGATGTGCCGATCTAGGAGGCAGAGAACTAGCACTCAGATCAGGCCAGAAACTTTCGGGAATCGGCCAAAATCCGACTGCAAAACCTTTCTGCGCCGATCGCGGAACATAAATGAGCCTTCTACAAGAGTGCCATGCCGTATTTCCAGGAGGTACCATCGAATTAGGCGGATATTGTGCTCGACTTCCGTTTGTCGCGTTATTCTCCTCTTCGTTCTCTTCGTCGTCCGCGTGTTGCGCTTCGTTCGTCAAAGGTGGAGGATCTGGTCCGATCTTCTCAAAGTTGATTACCACACCGGATTGAACCTTTTGTACCAAAGAGTCTATGCACTGCATCATCATTCTAAACGATGTTATACAGTACGAGCGACCTATAAAGGAATATTCAATTTCTTAATTACCGTTCACGGTGGGATTATTGAAGTCTGTTGGAAACGTTATGCATATATGTTATTCGTACCTCCGGTAACTTCGCACATAGCATCTATAGGAGACGAATCGCTCGCAACTAATCCCGTATCTCTCTCAACAGCTGGCGTTCCAGAGAGCCGTAATACCAAAGAAAATAATCTTTGGTCCCATCTAAATGGCTCCTTTGTCAGCTCAGACCCAGGGATAGGAGAATGCATGGGCAATGTAAACTGTTAACAAAAATTCGAGCAATTATTAAATGTTTTCCAATGGCCTCGGCAAATTTACATTTTAATACTGTCCCTTGAACACTTACATCCTGATTTACTCCACTGTTAGTCGTATACTTTCCTCCATCTGTAATGACAACGATTACAGAAGGCTCCAAGTAAAAGGGACATCTTCCTTGACCATACGTGTCTATACCAGTCTGCATACGGTTTATATTCAGAACGTCTAAAGCATGTTTTAAAGCAGCACCTAGCGTTGTTAATCCGACACATTGTAAATTCTTAAGCTCGTTCATAAACGTAGCTAAATTTTCTTTCCAACCAGCCTGGAATAAAAACAAATATATATTTGGTCGGTCAAGCGCAAGTTTTGGAAATGACTCGACCATTAAAACTGTAAATTTGTTATCGAGAAAATTGAATGAAAAATGATGATAAGGCTAATGGATCAAGAAAGAGTTAGTGTAGTTCTGTCACTGAAGTTGTGAAATAATGGAGGAACAAGAAAGGCCACTACGCGACATTAGACATTAAGACAATGAAGAATAGCCATGTAAAGTTTGCAGGCGTCATTGTCTATTGCATCAACAATATCTTTTAGTTTACTATCTTCGACTTCCCATGATGATTCTTTATTGTTTCAGGGCCCGGTGTCGCGTAGATTCTCTTTCCACTTCCCTTACCATTATTAAACAGGCGACAGTACCTTAATCCTTATAATATTATTCAACCATGACCCGTCCTTGAGCCACAAGCCTGATCACCTTACTCGGTCCTGAAAAATGGAAACAAATTAGAGATACGCTGTAAAATATTTTGAATAGAAATAATTTAAGGGCTTCTAAAGGGAGGATAATGCCGGGAGGCACTTGATAATGTGTGACTAGCACGTGCATATCAGTTTTGTAAGTTTGACACGCTCGTATCTAAGAGAGGAAGATTTTCATCTATAATGATAATAACAAATGACTCAATAATTAGCCCAAACAATACACTGACTTGTTTACACATGGTAAAAGAGCTAATCTAAAAACAGAAGACTTTGCTAATCAGCTTTGAAAATTTATAGCTGTTAAATAAAATACACTGGAATTTCAGACGAATTCTTTAACTTCATGTTTCAAATGTATGTATGAAGCTTTAATTGCATGATAACAAATGTTTCAATTGTATTTCAGTTGCTTTTTCTGCGAATGATACCTATGTGTGAACACGTTCATCCCTAATGTAACTGTACTTCTATAATCATAACAATGTAAATATATGCTACATAGTCAATATGATATCTTATGAATCATATGATGGACTAATGTTTAAACTACATACCGTTTCTATTTAAAAGGCATATCTCGTCTAAGTCTGTAGCTAACATAATGTAATGTGTGTGCGTGTTATATGCGCTCGGATGCGTGCGCGCGCGCGTGTCCGTGTATCTGTGATGGAAAGGGAGAGAGACGGGAAATATCACAGAAAGGAGAGAAAAGAAAAGGACGAAAAATGCGAAAGGTGCGAAAAGACAAAGATGAAGTAAAATACGAAGGGAAACATACCTTGATGTTCTGAGGCGGATCTTCGAAGGTCAGTAGCATGTAACGATCCCCACGGCTTTCCGGTGATCTCTGTCTCACCTGAAAAAAGAAAGATCGAAAGGCTAAGAAGAAGGTTGACGATGAGGGAACCGATGCAAGTTAGAACAGTTATCCACGTTGCTCTCTCCGCGATCAGGATGGCACGAGTCGGCGACAACAACGATCACGATCACGATCACGATCACGATCACGATCACGATCACAACCACGTTCACAACCACGACCACGACAACACCGATATCTCGGCCTAACCCACGACCGGGAGACAGAGCCGGGAAAGCTGTGTGACTGGCGTACCTTGACGAAAGTCTCCACGGCGCTCTTGGCTACGTCCAAAAGCGTGGGTCGCCCGCCCAAATATGCCCTCTGATTCATGGAGGACGACGTGTCGATCAAAAAGACTATTATGGTCATCTTCGCGAGGCGAACCCGCTCGTTCTCTCGAGGTCGTAACTGCGGCCCGAGACCTCCCGTAGTCAGAACTAGCTAGCTAACAGCCCTACGACAGCGTGGCGCATAGCTGCTTCGACCATTGAACGCTCTCCCGAATACGCTCTCCGAAAAACTTCTTTTATCGTAACGGCGCCCGCTTCGCTCTTACTCTCTTTCGATCTCTTTCTCTTTCTTTTCGTTTCTATCTCTCTCTTTCTCTCTTCCTATATATACATATGCGTAAGTATATGCCTATGTATATATGCGTGTGCGTGTGTGTACTGTGTGTGCGCGCGCGTGTGTGTGTGACCGCATGTGTATATACATATATATGTAATTAGTACATATGTATATGCACGTATATATATATATATATATAGTTATATATATGTATATAAATAAAAAAAAAAATATATATATATATGTAGAGAACGAATCTTTTTCTCTTTCCTTCTACACCGAACCGAATCTACTGTTACTACTGTCGCGCAGCTTTGGTGCTCGAGTGTGGCTGGCGTAGAGCAGGGCAGGATAGCAGCTGAAAGGCAGCCACGAGCCACGAGATCGCGGAATCGTCGCGAGTCGGAGTCGGACAGGTCCGTATGCCAGCCTGTCCGCTTCTTCTTTTCGTCCGCTCCCCTCTCTTCACTTTGTATTCCGGGCCCTTCCTTTATCTTTCTCTCTCTTACGTGCCACGAATATCTTCTGTCCCTCTTTCTTCTCTAGAATCTCTGTCCTCCTTGATCTTCCATCTCTTTCCTTACCGTCTCCGTTTACCTCTCTCCCTCCCTAGCTCTCTCTCACTAGTCCCCTCTTTCTTCGTTGCAGCGCAGCGGGTGCAAAACTCGACCTTCTCTCTCCGGTGTCTAGCTCGTCTCTGTTGACGATAGTCTCGTTCTGCTCGTGGTTGCAGTACGTCGTGGAACACGTGACCAACAGACACCTCTTCCTATTGGCGATCCCCCCACCGCGACAATTTTTGTCATTGCTCGTCCGAAAAGCATCGCACATTTCTGCGTTGTGTGAGTGCGTGTCACGACGCTGTTTACTCTGAACCGAATGGCTACTCGGTTTCGTTGATACGTTCGTGTGGTCGGGCCTCCATGACCCTTATAAAATTACGTTACAATTCGGATGGTTTCTTTAACATGTTAGTTCATTTCCTATCTGGTCACTTAATGCACGTATTTCGAAAGACAATATTGATGGTAACGATTTACGGTCTAAAGAAGTTATCGAGACTACAAATTGGATGCACACACATACGCACGCCTCGATTACACAGTGGTCCTGATTTTAAATTGCACTTTACGCTTTATACATACAGCTTTAATAATTACACATTTTCCATCACCGGTTGTAATTCAATTGTTATACATTTATTATTATTTCGTTCACCACTAAATTCGAAGAAACTGAAAGTATTAATGTTAACTGTCGTAGCAGTTATCTATTTATTAGGACTGAAAACGTAAGTGTATGACGCTATAGTTTAAATGATTATTACTTTAACGCTACTGTATTAACGCTGCTGTATTAACTTTACCATGAATAAAAGATGGATATGTTATTTAAACTGGTTATTGCTAATTTCAATTTCAAATCAAATTAACATAACCTTCATTGTGAAAAGTGATATGTATTTCGTGTTTTGTTAGTTAAAAGCGATGCTTGCAGAAAAAATGAGAAAATATTTCAATAATTTGTAATCTGTTTATCCAATTTTGTTAACACGATTTTATGGTATCTTGAGCACGCGTTTCTCTGTTATCTTGTTATAACATTACTATCTTGTATACAGATTGCATGTTTTTATAGTGTGCGTAACTGAAAATATTACCACAATTAATTACGTTACTGTTTCATTGAAGCGTTATGGAACGAATGTATCCTTGGCCGATTTATTTATACCGAATAGAATTTATATCATTATCGTTTTTATAAAAATTATATCAATGAGAAGATTTATGAAAATAACCAATGAATAAATTTCGCGACAATTATCATCGGCAAACGTAGATTGGACGATTTTGAATTCTAAACGGACCGCGTTCGAATGACAAGTTTACATGTGTACTGACACTATATTCATTGAAAATACATACATAATGTGTAATCTACTTCACCACTTTGAAATCTCAACACGTTTGTTACATTTTCATAAACAACAATATATGGTGTTTTTAGAATCATATCGATTATAAAATTACGCTTCAATGGCGTTAATAATTATCGCATGTCACGTTTTTAACTAACATTTGGTTTTTTAAGTACACACACGGGATAATAGACGCGATGAAAAGAAAATACATGTCGCCATCTGTGTAAGGATGTTTAAACAAATAATCTCGCAATATTGTTGCAAGATGGCAGCATCATTATGTTCTTTGACAGAACCTCGAAGGAATCGTGCGACTCCCTTGACCAGAGATTTCTATAAATTAATTTACAATTTATTTCTATAAGTTAAATAAACAATACGATAAATAAGAGATCGATTTTATACGAGTTTCGAAAATTTTTTATGATTATGACATTTATACGCTTATGAAATGTTATTCGGTATTATGCTTTCCTTATTGTTATACAGTGATATGTCGAATAGACTATTTAGAGACTAGACTAACATATGAAATTCAAGATCACACATTCTAGGATCTACAACGATTACATTGCGCAATATGATTCAGGATTACAAGTTGCGTCTGTTTTATGCGCAAGTAAAATATAAGCAACAGAAGTGAATACCTTGATTCCTAAGTTATAATTTACTTACAATTTTATATTGTATATTGTGAAGTATTGTAGACAATACAATTATTACGATATGGATGAACCGAGGCCGTCGAAGCGAAAAAAATCATCGGATCTGACAGACAAGTTTATAAATAATAGAAAAAATGTACAATCAGTTTCTCATTATGAATCGTCGCATTTCCTTTTTTGTTTGATGTTTGAAATTTTTTCTAGACAGCTGAGTCCGTCAGCACATTTAATTTCAATAAAAAACGTGTTCGTTTATTGAGCAAATTAAATGATGTTAAAGATGATTGTAAAGGGACATTGTACTGGATGTTTCGTGATATTAGAGTACAAGGTATTTTCTAAATAATATAGATATTATCGTCTGTAATTCATACATATAAACACGTATAAATGTACATATAATTAGACTTTTAATTATTAAAAATTACTTTTCATCTTTCAAGATAATTGGGCTCTACTCTTTGCCCAAAGGACTGCCTTAAAAAATAAGTTACCCCTTCACGTGTGTTTCTGTTTAATGTCAAACTTCTTGGATGCTTCGATACGATATTACAAATTTCTGTTACAAGGATTAGAAGAAGTTGACGAAGAATGTAAAACATTAAATATAAATTTTCATCTACTGCATGGAGAGCCGAGCGACTGCATCGTTAAATTTGTAAAAACTCATAAGATCGGGGCTGTAATCGTAGACTTTTGCCCACTGAAATTACCTATGTCATGGATCGAAAATGTACAAAATAAGCTACCAAAAGATGTGCCGTTTTGCCAAGTAACTGAACTAATTTTATTATTAATGTTCCAAGTATTAAGTAATAAAACAAAACAACTTGCAAATTCATTTTTTTTCTAAGGTAGATGCACACAATATTGTACCCTGTTGGGAAGCTTCGCAAAAGCAGGAGTTTGCAGCTAAAACGATTAGAAATAAAATCAATACGAAATTGAATGAATTTTTAACAGAATTTCCACCTATTGTAAAACATCCGTATTCGTCGAACGAAAAATTTAAAGAAAATAATTGGAAAACGGCTCTGGAGGACACAGCAGTGGATAGAACAGTAGGTGAAATTTCATGGGCAATGCCAGGATATAAAAATGGCATTAAAGAACTGGACAGTTTTTTAGAAAATCGTTTAAAGAAGTATGCGACTGAACGTAACGATCCTTTATCAAATACCACTAGCAATTTGTCTCCTTGGTTTCATTTTGGCATGATATCGGTACAGCGTTGTATTTTGGAAATACAGGCATATAAAAGATTGTATCCGAAATCCGTTGAATCCTTTATGGAGGAAGCTATTGTACGGCGAGAACTTAGCGATAATTTTTGTTTTTACAACGAAAATTATGATCTTGTTGAAGGCGCTCATACATGGGCTATGGAAACATTAAATAAACATCGGTAGCCTTTTTTTTATCTATGTCATTATAAATCGCCTCTATATTTCACTATCAATATGCTTTGTATACAGGAAAGATAAAAGAAGATATATTTATTCTTTACACGAATTGGAAAACTCCAAAACCCATGATGATTTATGGAATGCTTGTCAAAATCAAATGATAACAATAGGAAAAATGCATGGATTTTTGAGAATGTACTGGGCAAAGAAAATATTAGAATGGACCAAAACACCCGAAGATGCTTTAGAATGGGCCAATTATTTAAATAATAAATATAGTATAGATGGCTGTGATCCTAATGGCTACGTAGGCGAGTGTTACAACCGTGTCATATGTATAATATTATTTCTCTAATATAGCATTGTAATCAAAGCACGTATTCATTTTTATAGGTTGCGCATGGTCAATATGCGGCGTTCATGACCACGGTTGGACAGAAAGAGATATATTTGGAAAAATAAGATACATGAACTATGAGGGATGCAAACGAAAATTCAAGGTCAAAGAATTTGTCTCTCTGTGGCAGAAAAAGAAAACTGATATGAACGTATCCAAATAAACAAATAAGAGTCAAAAGCTGAGAAATGCGGTATTATTAGAAAAATAGATCAGAAGAAAGTAGTAGATGCTTATTGGAATAGTTTGCGCTGTTCGAACGACAGAAAAATATTTTATATTATCAAAATAGATTTAGTATCATACAATATTTTCGCGTTTGTTAACTACTAAGTTTGTTAATATTTTTAGCGTCATTGCATAGCGATGAAAGCGAAGCAGGAACTGCATCTAGCGATGTTAACGAAAGCGCGACGGCCTTTAAGGTCAAAGAAAGACAATCAGTCTCGATCATATTTTTGTGAATCCCATAAATCATTCCTGCTGTAAGACAATCGCCGCAGCCGCTTACGTTAAACGTTCCGTTTGAATCTTCGGAAGTGTAGGATAACGGTGGATACAAACGCGAAGTAATAATAGTATTTACAGTCAGTTTACCCTCTTTATCGTAAAATGTGTCATTTCCCAAAGCTTTGCGAACGACCTGTAACAAATGAAATTACACGTTAATCAAAGTGTAATTACATTCTAACAGTTAAAAATACGTATGTAGGTGCATAAAGTTTCTTGCGTTCAATTACCAATACTCCTTGGGATCCCAATGTACTTATAACTACTGGAACAAATTCAGCTACACGCTCCGCAATTGTTTTTATTTCTTCTAAATCTATATTCGACTTGTCTTCAGGCACTGGTATACCAAGATATTTTGCAATTGCTTTTAGCTCATTCCTGTTGGGAGATATGAAATGAAGAACATTCTGCCACTGTGTTTCCGCTTCAAATATTTTTGTTGCTTTTTTCACATCTGTAGGCTCGTACCAAACTGAAAAAATTATTTCATATATTTCCAAGCACATACAGTATTACATAACACTATTGTATTACAATGTATATCTATAGAATAAAATATATTATTGTTTCTGTTCGAAGCTTGCAATGCATAAAATATTTCAAATAAACCGCTAAAACAATAGGCACGGAGCGCTGGGAAAGCGGTAAAAGATTCTCATGAGGCCGACTGAGGCCGACTCTCTATTAACACTCTGCTTCATGGAGATGTATAGGATATTATTGTATGTGTACATTACATATTTCTGCCTAACCACACGCTGCAGCAGTCAGAAATAAAAATTGTTGTTTTAGTAAATCTGTTAATAAACAAACAACAAATAGGCATATAGTAATAGGCAAATAATGGGCAAAACTCGAAATGGAAAGGCTGCTGCAATATGCACAGCAGTAGCATTTGTTTTAGTAGTGATTTCATTTACCACACCCAATTGGCTCGAAACAGACGGAAAATTGGAAAATCCGAAGTTTATTAAAATTGGTAATTTGATTTTCAACTTTTTCGTTAATTTTGAATAGAATTATCTACATTTTATTGTTAGATTATAATCAATTATTTTCTTTCATAGGTTTATGGCAGGTATGTTTCCACGGATTCGAACATCCACATCATTTGTACGATACGAAATTTTATGGCTGTTGGTGGGTGTTTGAGGAAGAATACTACATAATTCATGATATTCTTCTACCACCCTTTTTTGTAGCAACACAATTCTTCTTCACATTGTGTCTAACCTTGCTATTAATAGCAAGTTTCCTAACGACATTGTACGCATGTTGTTCACGACAGCACGACAAATACCAGTTACTTTTGTGGACAACCGGTGGGAATTTATTATTAGGTGGAATATGTGGTATCATAGCTGTTATTATATTTGGTGCCCGAGGAGATGGCAGAGATTGGATGCCCAACTGGGAGCATAACAAGATCGGTTGGTCTTACGCGTTAGCTGTGATTGGCAGTTTTCTTTTGGTTCTTGCTGGTGTTCTTTTCTTGATCGAAGGACGTAGACATAAGAAGGAGCAAGAGAGAATATTGAATGACGAACAAAAGACGCATACAACCATCTAATTGCAATTTCCACGAAATAAAAACACGAATCTCTCCTAAATTATTGAAAGCAATGGCAAAAACCATGCACAACTCTGTTGAGTTCAAGCACACAGTTTACGTAGAATCATTTCTAGTAAGCTCAGTGCACAGTTTTTAAAGGACTATTATATATTTTTACATTTATACTCATTACTTTGATAAGTATTATTTAGACTGCATGCAAACGCCCATCTTAACTTATGAATGCAGTAATAGTATTGATATTAGAGCAGCCTAAAGTCAAGAAAGATATTTTGTATACCCTTGTAACGTTTAACACAAGTAAATTGTGCATTTATTACTTGTTTTTGTAGAACAATTAAGGCTACAAATCCGTCCATAGAAATAAGGAATCTTATGGAAAGAGACTAAGAGTCTGTAATAATATAATAGTAATAATATTAAACTTATAATTGAAACCATAACATGGTCTAAATTCAAATAAATATTGTATATTTGTTGTAATCTTTTATATCAAAAAAGTGTATGAAAAGTTGAAACAATAAAATAATTTGTTTTAAATTTTCTATTTCACCATTTTTTCCGAATCGCATATGTTCAGTTGTAATTAAGAAACCAATAGCATTTCGGGGGAAGAATAATTAAGTTGCAAAGGGTAGAACACGGTCAAGCTGTGACCCATTTTACTATCGGGGGAAATAATTCAACGTGAGTTACGACTAAGATTGCGTGCACGAAGATCGACGTCAGGTGTAAGTCGTTGACCCAGTTTAGCTCCTATTTTAATCAGCGACTTCTACAATTTCGTACACTATGTCGTTCACACCTGGGAAGCATTTCTTTTTCACCTATCGACAGTTATCAACGTCTCTGTCGTAAAATATTAGGCTCGAGTGTAATTTACATAACCGTGGTTATATGCAAATGTATTATTTTACAAATATGTATATGTATCATGAGCTATTTCACAACACGTGAATCTATTATTTCAGGGACGTCTCGGATATTGAGAAACAATTCTCTGTGATTTTATACGGCAAAATAACATAAATCCTGAATCTTTAAAGCTTTAAACATCATTTTGTCATCATTACCAGACAAAGTAGATACAATGTATAAGTGCACGTATCTTAATTACTATTGTTCGAATGTACAGAATTTTTATTGCATTTTACAACTATGATGGCAACTGGCATAAACAGTAATGTTAATGTACGATTATTTCGAATGAACATATGTGCATATATAAGTATATATATAGTGTGTAGGTACATAAGTGCAGTAGATTTGTGCTACTTTACTTGGCCAAACTGAATTTTACGATGTCTTTTCCGATTCAAATGAATAAGATAAACATTTCTTTAAAGTTTCTTTAAATTTAAAAAAAAATTAATTTTCTTCGATATACGATCATTTTTTTTTTAATACTTCGTCAAAAAAAGAGAAACTGCAAAGAGTGTAGATAAATAAGTATACCGTTAAAAAGATAAAATAGAAAACGCGAAGAGAAAACTGAGAGTAAGTCATGGTTCCGTCTTCTGTCATTGTAGTTTTTATTTCTTTAATGACATGCAGGAAGTCGAAGCGTCACTTATGAACTAATTGTAAGTAAGTCATGTGAATTGCATCTGAATGAATCACGAGCAGAACGACAGTAAAAGTGACGCGCATTCCAAGAAACTTGACTAAAGATCTAAGGATGGATATGTACAAGATCAAGTAACGAATTACCCAGACATATGTTTCATTGAACATTTTTTGTTAGCAAATTTTTTAGATTTTGATATTGGCTAGCAGAACATTGAAAATGATTTAGAATTTAGGTGAAACGTCGATGATGTAATATATTATCCTTGCAATGAGAATTTACGTGGATATTCTTATTATACATAGGACGTGGGACAGCAATCCCATTTTGGGTAGGTGTTTCGCGCGTTACAAATGAATCGAATTTTTCAAATTTTAAATTCGAAAAAGAAACAGTAGTTATTACGCATACCATTCTGTTTTCTACATTAAATAATTAATTGATTGTACATACACACAGTATTTTTTAGTATTTATTGTTTATATGAAAGAACAAAGGGGAAAAACTATTTAGAGCGTAATTAAAATCGAATTGTTTTTTTAAAATAATATTCTCTACGAGAGATTGAGAACCGTTTGTTGGTAGTTAAATACTGGATGCATACTGGTACTACTCTGGTACATAGTTTGTGCTCGTGGGATACTCACGGTTTTACAAGGTTAGGTTAGATGCTATGCTACACGGCCAGCACACAACATAACGTGTTTGGGTGTGGTTAATACCGTGGGATCTCTGCGAGATCGTTAGATTCGAAGCGTTCGTTTGTCGTACGCTCTATTCTGCGTCGTGATCTCCATCGTTCGCTGAACGATTCTTCACGATGAAGAAGAGAAGCCTTTCCGGCAATGTAGGAGTCGGTGTTTACACGGTTGCTTTCGTCTGCGTTTGCGTCGCATTCGGCACACCAGCATGGTTAGTGAGTGATTATCGAATCACTGGCGCGAAACTCGACAAATTGGGTCTTTGGACCCATTGTTTTCGGTCTCTGCCGGATCCTCGGGAAAGTGATGCGCTCAGTCGTTACTACGTCGGTTGCAGATGGGTCTACGATCCTTTTACCAAAGGATACTCTGAAATTCGTGGTTTTTTACTACCACGTAAGTTTCTTTATCTTTCTTATCTTGTAATTCGATCGTAAATTCCATGTACTTTGTAATTTTTCCAAATTTATACGACCATTGCTTTTGTTACAGCATTTATGATAGCAACACAGTTTTTCTTTACTGTGTGTTTCCTGCTGAGTTTGATATCGTTGGTGTTGATATTGTTGTTCACTTTATGCTGCGATCCCGAGCAAAAAAGATATATACAACTTATTTTCACCATCGGATACTTATTGCTGGTGGGTGGTATAAGTGGTGGACTGGCTGTGATTATATTTGCCTGCCTTGGAAATAAAGAAAACTGGATGCCTGGACATGCTAACAATTTCTTTGGCTGGTCCTTTGTAATGGCAGCTGTGGGTAGCGTACTGACTATAATAGCAGGTGCACTTTTTCTTGTCGAGGCAACCGTACAACGTAAGAAGAGGGAATACTTAAAAGAATCTCAAACCAGATTCGAGCTCGAGTCTCGTACATGAGCAGGGAATTTTCTGGTAGAAGATTCGCACGACACTTTAGTACCACAATATTGTAATATTATTCCGTCCATACTAGCATGTTTTCAATAGTATGTAGAACTATACAATAGATGTTAAGATAGAATTCCTGCTACTTTCAGTACAAAGTATATGATATGACGCAAGATTTGTATTTTTGTACAATGTTTTATACATGCAGGATATGTAGAAGTGTTGTATTTTCTACAGAGGGGTATACTCACTTTGTTACCGTTTTCTTTCTTTCTTTTTTTTGTTGTTGTGCATTAACATTTAGAGAAGTTAATAGTACAGTGAAGAAAAGAAGAGTAATACTTTTTTTGTACTGAAAATCCTTGACTTGGAGGATAATAATCTTGTACGTACTCGATAAATAGTATTCTGTTTTTCTCTCATTTTTTTATGTATAGCATAGGTTGTTGAATTCTGAATTATTTTATAGCGTAAACGTTCACTGCCATTGGTGAATTTATATATAATAAATTTGCTACGAGATCCGTCCTTAGGTAGGTACAGAATTATTATGATGTTGTTCTATGTAATTCAAATGAAGCAATTAATATAACTTTTTGTATCATATTTGTACTTCAATAAAGACGTAATTAAATGTACAAAGAAATTTGTTGTTTATTATTTTACATTATCCTCGATTTTTGTCCAATTTCTTTTTCGAGAAATTTTAGTCCATGTATTTCAATCTCAATTTGAACAGAAAGAATTTCATAGCTCCCGGATTATGCTTATGAGATGGAAACCTACAGGCTACAGGCAGTCGCTTTATCGACGTCCATTAATTTTTTTGGTTGGCAACAGTGCAATGGCGAGAGGTGTGGCAGTTTGGTTAGATCGAACTTAGTTCTCCCGTAAGTTTATAAACAAAGAGTTTGTTAACTCTGGTCAGTTCCGAATTGTTCTACCAACAAACTCGAATAATCGACAATGTCTGTCGATAAGCAGGATTATCACCGCGCGTCAAGTAAGCAGCATTAAGTCGTTCATTTTTAATAGCCGTTTTGTTTAAAAAGAAATATCCTTAACCTCTACTAACTGTTGCGTATGTTATTTTAGACGCGGTAGTATTTGGTGGACTGGTCACGTACATCGCTGGTCTATTATTGGTAATGGCATTTACGAGGTAATCGTTTTTTCGAAATGGAAATTATTTATGTATCGAATTGCTTGTCCAATCGTTATAACTACTTAATTGACTTGCTTTCAGTCCCTACTGGATCGAATCGTATCGAGAAACGTTCAGCAGTTTCAAGCACATGGGATTATGGGAATATTGTTTCAAAGAATTCCGATATCCGTACTTTCAATTTGACAAACAGTTTGACGGATGCCATCACATTTTCTCGGAGGAATATTATGTAATTCGAGAGTGGCTACTACCAGTGTGGCTTTTGGTAGTGCAAACATTTGTCACAGTTGCCCTTTTACTTTCGTTCACTGCGCAAGTTTTGATCGCATTAACATTAGTGCGTTGGCCATTGAAGTTTGTATTGAATAACGAATGGCTGCTCTCCGCATGTGCTTTTTTGTGCTGCGCGGGTGCAGGTAAATATCCCACTTTCGACAAAACTTCATGTTTAGCTTGTTATTATTACTATTGTTTGGTACGAGACTTATATTTGCGAATGTTTCAGGTACTCTACTGTTTCTGGCGGTGTCGATATTCGGCGGACAATGCTGGCGCAGAGACTGGTTAATGTACCCGAATTTTAATCATTTGTCCTGGTCTTACGCGTTAGCCGTCGTTTCGTTTATGTTTCATTGGTTGGCCGCATTTTTCTTGTACCTGGACGCCAAAGCCGGTCAGAGGATGCGCAGAGAATCTCGTAATTTGGTGATGCAGATGCAACCTAATACACAGTCGCATCAAGGGTTGCAGAGAGGCGGATACATATAATCGAAACTCCCAATTGCAGAGCCTATAAAGTATACACGTATACGAGTTTTGCACAACTCGAGCGAACCACAATACCAGATCTGCTTTCAGAATTCAGAGCTTTTACACGATATTAGCGTACCAATCGATTACGCGATTACGCGGGTGTATTTTACTATTTAACTCCGTCCATTTTTTAAGAGATTTATGTAGTTAGAGTAAGGAAACCGCGTTTATACATACTTATATATTATAGTTTTGTACATGCAATTAGAAAGCAAGAATATTTATCGCAACATTGTTACAGAGACAAATGAATTTCGAAAAAATCTTCGAATTGTGCGTTCACCGTTGCGAGGTATCTCTGTTATCTGTTAACCGTTCTGCAGCGTATAGTTCTTCAACATTTGCGAGTTTGTTAACATCAAGACCGTCGGATATCTCATTGGCTGTCGTGTATTTAGAAGATACTATCAACGAGATACGAGAATAACATTCCTATAAACAAACTAAGAAGAATTCTTATCACTGACCTGGAATTTTTGAGTCCGTTGCTAGATCCAGAATGTATTTGAGAGTGTTCAGAGGTAGATTACCATCGAGAACGATGAAGCTGGCATTCTCCACGTGCGCTCGATGTTTTTTCACTACGTCGGGACTGATACTGGCGAAGATGTCCATTTCGCCGATTCCGAAATGGCACTCGCCTTTGCAGTCGATTATCACGGTACATCTTGAATTAGAAAATTCAAAAAATGTATGTATACATGTATGTGTCGCAAAAAAAAAGCGTTCGGGACAGAGATGGGGATGCATCTCGTTCGTTCGGAGTACGGAAAAAGTATTGCTAACGAAAATCGGTGACAAATGGTCTCGAGTGGTTGTCCACGAGGTGACAACGGTCCAACGGTTATCCCGTTTCGCTCGGTAGCCAATAGCCAATAACCATTAACGCCAACGATGGGATTTTACTGTCCCTGGGCTTACTACCGCGGAAGAGTCCTTTCTCTTGAACCTCAAGCCGTAAATGAACCTTGAATCCCCAGAGAACCCCGACTGCCTCTTTTAATCTCTAATGGTTTATTCGTGGACCTCCGCGGGTTTTTGTCGTTGATGTTACTCGAGAGCTGTGGATACAACTCGTGCCTTTGCAAATCATTTGTTGTTGTAAATAGGGTAAGATAGATCCTGAAATCCTTATTGTCGGGTCTATCTTCACTCTCCGAACTGTTGGTATTCTCATCTTGTCGAAAGAATTCGAGACAAGCTACCTGAAGCTCGCGTATGATCGCAAGCAAACGTAAATCGTTAAACCGTAAATCGTCAACGAACGTCTGTTGCCGGGAGATTTACACATACCTAGCCGTGGTCATGTTCAACAACTGTTCGACGGTCCAGCCACCATCTCCGAGACTTTTAATTATAGCTTCGCCGGGCTGGTCGTTGCCAACGACGGATATTAACCGCGTGGCGTTCAGACCAAGGTTGATCAAGGCGTTGGCGATATTTCGTCCGACCCCGCCGCAACTTTCTCGGCTTCTACCGGCATGCGTTCTACCGTCGTCCTGAAAGAATACGTCGATTATTGATCCGGGATATGGAAAAGATGCGCCACTCCAATCACGCGCGACCAACGCAGTCGTTTTTCCGATCGATGCGTTCACCCGAAATGGTAAGCGATTTTCGATTGATTGATAATACAGAAAAAAAGATATCTCGGCGAATCTTTCGCGTTTCTGGCTGGCGGTGAGAGGACTTTTTAAATTTCCGCGCGCCACACACAAACGAGCTAGTTATTTTTAAGATAATAATCGATCAGACTTCTTTGCCTCTCTGTGTTCCTCTCCGTCCCCACCCCTTCACTTCCCCTTCCCCGGCCTGTCTCTTTTCTTTTTTGCACATCAATGCTGTGTGCCGTGGCAGCGTTACCGGTTATTTCCGTTGTATAACGCGCCGTCTAACTTGAACCCTCCTGGTTTTCGATTATTTTCGACCGTGGATAGGAATTATAAAATCGTCGTGGTCGTGGTTGTTCACGATTACATATATATCTGTAACACGTGCCGCCTCGAGGACATCACGTTCGAAGGATTAATTTCCCACCCCAGCCAATCCCCGTTTCAACCGACCGCCCCTACCGGTTCCGGCCCGTCCCTATCCTCCCGTTGTCCGACGCCGAGAATAAATACACGGGGAAAGCGTGAATTTTTCAAGGAGTCCAACGGCAACGATTCAATTATGAGAGAAACATTTCTCCCAAGGTACTCGCAGAGTCATTCAGCAAAAGGCTGCTACTCGGTTGGCGGTAGGGGAGGGGGAGAGGGGGAAGGGAGGAGAGCAACCCCTTTATCGCGCAAACTCCCTTTCTCCCCCCCCCCCCCCGGGCCCGTGTTTCTTGCTTTTTCATTTCCCTCTTCCGCATCGCTCCGTTCCCTTCGGCCAATTCCGTGTCATTTTTCTTCCCCGAATCGCTCTCTTCGTCCTCGCCGTTACTCCCTCCCCTCGCCCACACCGATACTTTCCCCACTGTCCGCCCCCTCGTTCGTATATCTTCGTACTCCGAGTTTCTCGACGACTTTAATCGTACTTTCATTTTTCCTCCCGGCTCACGATCTTATCTTGCCCGAACGCGATGCTTCGTAAAACGATCCCCGCCGAGTCTCGTGACTTTTCCTAAAGGTAATATTCCTCCTCTTGTCTATGATAAGCTTCCTCGCTCGTTCTACCCCGTCACGTACAACTTTCTCTTTTCGTATATTGCTCGATACGTTTCCGTATCTCCTCGGAGTGTTGTCTTTCAACGATTCCTTCCTTCTCGTTTGTCTCTCTCTCCCTCTTTTTCTGCTGTTACGGTGCGTCCTATGAATTATCGCTTCTCCCTCGACGGACTCTGTTCCTACCATCCTCGAGCTTCTAAATCTACTGCGCCGTCCCTCTCTCTCTCTCTCTCTCTCTCTCTCTCTCTCTCTCTCAGTTTTAAGCGACTTATCTACCTCTCTTTTCTATCCCGATCCAACAACGAGCTTGCCAGCTTGCCCCCGCTCTCGACGCTTCCTGGCTTCGTTTCCTCTTTCGATCCCTCTGTCGAGGTTTCTCCTTTCCCCTTTCTCCGGTACGCTCTCAGATTTCCCTAGTTATTTCCTTCCTCCCTCCCGCTCGGTTCGCGTCGGTGAGTCTCTTTCGGGCGCGCGAACTACCCCGGAGTCGAAAGCCTCCCCTTGCCTGGTTCGCGAGCTTCCGCCACGTTGCTCGGCTGTCTCCGTCTCGTGTTCATCCCCTCCAATCGCGATCTCCTCACGGTTAGAGTTCGTTCTCTCTCGGATAGAGTCTTCCACCCTCTGCGCTCTGACCACCGGAGTCGAAACCATCTCTCTCTCTCTCTCTCTCTCTCTCTCTCTCTCTCTCTCTGGCATTCTCTTCGTCCCTGGTTTCTCCGTAGCGGCGCGCTGGAGCCCGGTGGTCGCGCTGTCTGTCGCCGACAGTGTGCAAGCGCGCGACTCAGTCCGGTTGCCTACCTCGGGCGCTGTTGACAGCCAGGTCTCGCCTGTGACCGCGCGCGCGCCCCACGCCAACCCTTTTTTCCCGATGCCAGCTGCGTTACCGTCTTCTCCAGAGTGGTAAGCGCGAGAGAGCGCATCCTCCGCGGGCCAGTCGGCTAGTCGGGTAGTCGGGTAGACGGGTAGACGGGTAGTTGTTGGGTAGCGCGCGTAACCGTCCGCCGAGTATCGCGAATCCGCGGCTGCTGGATTCTCGGTGGCAGCCCGACAACGCGTCGAATCGCGAATCGAATCTCCTCCCGCGTCGCATCCCGTTGCAATTCCCGGCGGTTGCAAATCGTGAACGCGCGCGGTGCGGTGTGTTGTTTGTTCGCTATGCGATACGGGTGTCGTCGCGACGACACCAACGACGGGGTCAAGCCGAGGTCCGAGTTGAAGTCGAAGACCAGCCAAGGCCGTTTCACCACGAACGCGAACATGACGAACGAGCGTGGAATGACGAATCGCGCGAGATCATGCTGGTGAACGGGCCCGCCGCGAGAACCCGTGGCAAACGGCGAAGAAAACAAACGAGCTGGCATGAACGGCCGGGAGGACAGTCCTTCCGACGACGCTCGCGGCAATGGTCATAGAGGCGACCCAACCACCACCGTTAACACCGCGACCGTGCCTGTCCTCTTGTTCGAGATTCTACGCTCGTACGGACTATTAGTTGCGGCGCTGGTTCCCGCTCGCGATTGTACCTGTGCTCTCCGCGACGATGTGCGTGCCCGATTGACGGTATACCGAGACCTCGAGAGAGCCCGCGTCGCCTGAAAGGTCAGTACAACGAGCCGCCGACGTCCTCGACATCCCATCGCGACATCGACATCGTCGGATTTTATGGGATGGCCGAGTGTGTCACGTGCGCGTAGGCCAACCATCGACAACGCTAACGAAATATTTTTCTTGTTACTGAAAGCTGGGGGGGGGAGAGGTTGGAGAGATTGTTCTCGCTAGGAGATAGTTTTCCCGTTGTTTCAACTCCTCCGGAGAGGCTGTGACTTCGTGATCTCTGGTGTCGGTTCGGCTAGGTTCTGGGGATACCAGATTTCCTTCGGCGTTCGATCGTTCTTACGACGTCGAACCTAAGAACGAGTGACGCGGCTACAGGGCCGATCGCGTCCGACCAGGCTCTCCCAACGAATATCGGCTAGACCGAGGGTCGATGCTGAACTCGATGTCGATATCGAAGTCGAAGCATCGCATCGTGGCGAGGTGGGGCCGTGACAGTGCTAGCGAGCCAGCTAGACGACGAAATAAATCCACGGGATGAGAAACGAGGCCGAAGGAAAGCGACAATAAATTCGTTCGGGAAGGTCGGGAGGAGGATTGCATAACGTCCACCCCTCCCGCCGCCCTGCGCCACCCTTCCACCCACTCGTTTCCTCTCTCTCTCTCTCTCTCTCTCTCTCTCTCTCTCTTTCTCTTTGTTCGTTCGTCTCTCGTTTCCCCTCCGTCAGCCAGTACCCCTTGAAACGGTAACAAACATTCGCGCCGATAGCTAATTAAAAGTGTCCGTGGCGCGCCGTGGGCTGCATTTCATTTTTCCAGAAACCCTAAGAGGAAAAAACAACGGTTCTCCGTTACGATTTTTCCGTGAGCAAACTCCAATGTAACTTCGTCAGTTGAATTCCACTTGGAACCCGGTCGAATTTTCGAGGGCTTCGTAACTTTTACTCGCCAACAGTATGTGGCCATAATTACGTTAATACGACACGCGGTGTCTCGCCGACCCCGTTGGTTTCCAATGTTCACGAAATGTCCCCAGTGTGTCCGATCGGTGGGTTCTCTTATGTTGTTGCATTTTGGATCAAGTCGAGTCTCCTGTCAAATATGTCGATTCGTTTCTTCGTAAAACTTTGATAAACATGAATGAATAGAGGTTCCAAAACTTGACACCGATCGTATCCGTTTCAACGGCAAAGATCTTCCGCCTCGCGGTAGCTAGTCGACGCAACGATCAATTCGAAAAACGCGAAACGGAGTAGAGCTATTAGATATACCACTGTTATCTGTTGTCTTCTAGATTTTCGGTACATATCGTTGCTTCAACGGTTTTGTTTGCCCTAAATATAGGATCTCCGCTTTGTTAACGATTGGACGATTGTCTTTCAAATATTTCTACATGTTGGACGACTTTGGTTTTCACTCGGAACGCAAACATTCGGTTTCTTAACCCTCCGTATGCTATGCGGGGGTCACTGGTGACTCGTTAACCCTTTGCATTCGGCGCTATTCTAATTCTAAAACACTAATTTTCACTTTATTCATACGAAACCGATCCGATTTCCACTTATAATATTTAAATGTTTAGCAATCTGTTGAACAAAATTTTGTAATATTTTTTGTAATTTCCTTGAAATTTCCACAACAATTCTCAGTGGCGCTCCAGAGTTACCAGCCGAGTGCAAAAGGTTAAAGGGATTGCATGTATCCTATCGCGGCGAAGGGTCTCGCAATCTTTCCGCGTCTTTCTTTCTTTCTTTCTTTCTTTGTTTCCGTCGGTTTTCGTCTTTCCCGCGCTGCACTCGTCTCGCGTTACCAGAGGTATTTAATTAGAAGAGACCGCGACCTATTCTCCCTATTCTCTCCGCGAAAGCATCCGCGAAGGTATTCGCGGTGTCGTTTAATTCACCGGACAAGGTCAACCTCCTTTGTCGCCGGTCGCGTCCGTCCTTTTTTCTCCGGACCAGAAAAATAAAAGCGAACCTGTCCGAAGGAGATCGATTCTCTTTCGGTCTTTTCCATCGGCATTGCGCGAATCTGAACATACGACGATTGTAACGAACGAATCCGCGAGTAGAGTGCAACCGGAAAAATTCCTGATCGATCAACGATCACACGCAAGGGCCTTGTCTTCGTAGATTCGCGATAAGATAGTGACTACATTACCGTCAAAAAATGGTTTTAGGTGCCTCAAGTTTTCGTCCTTATATAAGAATATTTTGTCGCTGGTAAAGGGCTCATCCGAAAGAGTCAGGAGCTGCCGAGATTGTGCAGACATTTGGTAATATAAGCGTTAGAATTAGGCCAAAAATTGACGATGTGCGTGCCGTAGAATCCAAGCATTTTTATGCGATTTTTATTTTTATGAGATTACCGCGCACTAGAAAATATCTCCAGCTACAAATTGAGCTATATTTTGTTTTGTTTCTCTGCGAAATAAAGCCAAAATCTTGAAGCACGTTTCTGTTGTCAGAATTCATGATATCGATAATACAGAGCAAAAAATGTGACAAGTTTAGTCACGGACTTAAGACCTGTCGGATCAAGACCAAGACCAAGGATCTTAAGTCTAAAGGCTGCGAATGGAAATTATTAATTAAAAAGTCACGTGACTATCCCGGGCCCTAACGGTAACGATTACTTCTCGAGCCTCTTGTTGCTGGCTATCCTCGGACCGAGTCCGCAGGGTCTGGGTTAAGTAAACGGGTCTGTTCTGTCGTTGTTCGATTTCTGTCCGGGGTCGTATCAACAAGGTTCCCCCCATTGAGTAAGACACTAACTCTGCTAGGGTCGAGGGAAGCTCGACAACCCCTCTGTTGGCTGCGACGATGCTCGGATGTCGACCATTTTTCTCGAAATCTGGCCCTGTATGCCGTATCCCGTGTACCGTATGGTTGTACGCGACACCGAGACCTCGTGGACTCGTGGAACGAGCCGGGAACCTGTGGAAAAGCCTCGACACCTCGCGACACCTGTGTATCGCGATCGTTGCGCCGCGTCGCGCGTCGCGCGTCGCGCGTCGCACCGCATCGTCCGATCATTATCTCGATCGATCTCTCGGCGTCGAGGTCTTCCTCCACGAGGACATTCGCAGATATTCGAATCGTTTCATGATCGCAACGCTGTAAAAACCTTGGACACACTTCGGTACTTCTTCTACGTTTCCTTTTCGTACGCTCTTCGTATGCTTCATACGCTTTTCATACGCGTACTCGTGCCTTTGCTGCTCGTTAATCTCGCGTGTCATGATTGGACCGCGGATTTTATGCGTTTACGACGAAAATAAGTAGCTGTAATTCAGAACAGTAACAACATTAGAAGAATTTAACACTAAACCTACCAAGCACAAAACATATAAAAGTGAAACGTCTTATAGAAGGGAGAAGACTGAATTTATTTAAACTTTGTACGATTTTCATTATAATATATGCTTGAATAAAGAAGTCGATTCAGTAATTTCCTATAAATACGTTTTTATAATTTCAATAATTGTGAAATAGGAAAGCGGTCATTTGACCGTGGTAGGTTTAGTGTTAAAGATACTGTTATATGATTTTCAATCTGTTCAACATAATCAAAAAGAGATTATATTTTTATTTCACCCCAGTTTGTTGCGCTTCAAAGAGAAAGTTTTTATTTTGCATAAAGATCCGCAGTCTGGTCATGAGCGACTGAAGTTGAAAACTTCGGTTTCGAATTGCCCACCGAATGCGTCTGCGTTGGAAACGGAAATGAAGAAAAGGGATAAACGGTAGAAAATCCGGTCCGGTTTACGGCCGCGCGTTTCTCCTCGCATGCGGACGCGAGCGAAAGCAGCGCGAAGGACTTAAACGATCGATGGGCCCTTAATTTTGTTCCGTGTTTCGTTACAATGCACCACTCGTCGGTGCACAACATCGAACAGCGAGAGTGCACTTTGCCGCTGCAGATAGTCAACAGCACTTGCAACGTGTGCATGGAGCAGCAGCGGGGTTCCCGCTTCGGCTTGGATCTCGCGAATCTATCGACGTCCAGGCTCTCTCTCTCTCTCTCTCTCTCTCTCTCTCTCTTTCTCTTTCTCTTTCTCGCGCGCCATATGTGTGTTTCTCTCTTCTCCCTTGCTACCGCCCTCGTCGGGGGATGTTTACCCTCTTTCTTTCGGTGCAGGCTTGAGCGAACGTGTGCGGATTCCAGAATTCGGCACGGTGCATACGCACCCGTTACACGTGTTCCTTTTTCGCACATTTCAGACAAAACAGAATCGCACAAGCTGAAGCATAACATATTCTTTCAATCTAAGAATCTAGGAAAATCTTCGAATAATCTTCGACAGTCACGTATCGTTCTCCTCTGTCGGACGCATTGATGACTAATCGAGCCTTTCTCGAAACTCTTTTAACACTAAACCCACCAGATGATAGGTGTAGTATAATTATAGTCAAAAAGACCGGTTCCAGATTTCTAATTTTCCAATTACTGAAATTATAATGGTGCTTTCACGGCAAATAACGAAATAAATATATTTAGTAGAACATATAAGAAAATACGAACCGCACAAAATCTAACTAAATTCAATCTCATCATTTTTATAAAACACATGTATCAGTTACGTTTAAGGCTCGGTAGGTTTAGTGTTAATAAAACCACATTACAAATTAACACGTTGCTAACACAAAAATTGTAAAACCATTTTTCGCTTATTTTTGTCGGTAACGCGGTCACTTTACCTTATCGCGAATCTACGAAGACCGGGCACTTAAGTAGAACGTTCTTCTTGTTAAGTAGAACTGCCGAAGCAAATCAATCTAAATCGATTTTTCGATTTTTTTCGAAAGGCGCACAATTCCAAATAATCGACACCTTACCCCCCAAAACTCACTCGGTGTGGTTCACGCGAAACGAATCTCGGATAAAGAGTAGGGAAATAATATCGAGGCTGGCAGAAGGAAACGCGAACGAGGACAGAACACGCGTTTCTCACGGTCCGTGAATACCTGCTACCGAAAACGTATGCATACCTCGCGGGGACCGTTTCCCGTGCAACAACAATTGGAGTAGCTGGTACGGATATTAGTTTGTTGGTTACGTAAATGGCAGCCTGCAGACCGTGGCGTTGCGACGCGTCGCCGAACCAACGCGTTAGCGTCAACGTATTTTTAGTGGAGCTGAAGAAATATGGTAGGCGCCATTCCACCCTCGAAGGGCTTACGGCTTATGGCTTACGGCTCACAGCTTACGCCAGGGTTTCGCGAAGGATATTCTGCTCTCCGACTTTCGAGCTTAGGCTGAAATTGTATACGTCAACGAACGTAAACGAATCGATCGGCCCTTAAGGGAACCGCGACGTTAGGGGTCGGCAAAGGGTTTTCCCTTTAAACGCGAATCGGTCGAGGAAGGTTAAATCGACGGAATATTACTTTGGTATCGAAGAAAGAGATGAAACCGAGCGGACTATAGGTGATACCGAACACGGTTCGTGGTCCGTCGATAAAACGAATTAGGCGAATCCTTGTTTAGGAGACCAGAAACCGGAATACAGTGAGTTCTCGTTACGAGTCAGTTGCGTCGTTCTGGTGACTGACTCTTAGACGAAATCTCAGGTTGTCACCGAACGTCGCATTCGACATACACAGGGCACGCTGGAAACCTAAGAGTCATATCCGTCTACAATTCATAAAATCCTAAGACTACTAAGCGATAGTGACAAGAAGACAGAAAAAATGTCTTTCTCCGATACAATATTGCACGTAGCTAGAGAAAGAGGAAAAAAATTCAAAATTAAAGGTAACGAAAAACAGGTATCAGTGAATTTTTTATGTACTATACATTCCACGCAAAGTGACCTCTTGCATTAGTCTCATAAACAATAAAACAAATGACGAACGCAAATATCGCGTCACAACGCATAATTGTTTTAGGTTACTCGATCGCTTGTCGCGAAATTGTGTATATGAAAAAACGTGTGCTCCGATTACCTGGCATTATAAATACTTTTATATTCATAATAATATGAATTCCACAGTTGAAAACTACAAATTTATTTCAATTTAGTGACTCATATTATTATTTCTACTTCGGGGTAACTTGGTATACATGGTCCTTATTTCTTTTGTAAGCTATTCCACGTTTTGTGAACTGCAGAACCCAAGTTACTAAATGTTACTAATTGAAACTATTTTTAAGCAAACGTAACACTCCTGTACTTGATACAAATTCAATAGCTTTTTGCCTTTAGTTGCCATTTTGTGGGAAATAATTTTTTTTTTAGACAGAGTGCGTACTACAACTCGGCGGGACATGGTTATTCACCTGAAGGGATTTGGTCTTATGCAGTCGATTATGACCAAGAATCGTCATGTACTCATAAATTATTTAGAGAATAAGCTAGAAAGTACAGGAGGTCAACATTTTTCAGATGGAACGGGTGCCTGCGGGCAAGTAGAATACTGAATTATCATCAGAGGAATGCTAAATTGAAAAATAATCATCTGTCCCAGTAAGTTATGTTTTTTTATTCATAAATTGCATCACCATATCTCGAAAACTATTGATCGCATCGACTTCATTATGGTCTCATTCTATTTAGAATAAAAAAATATATAAATAATGATATTGTGCTCAACAGAAAAAATGATTTTAGTAGTTTTTTCTCCTAATTCGTCGCTTGGGTCCACTGTGCACCGCGGTGTAGTGAGGGTAGTTCCACTGACTCCAAATTGTAAGGTTGGCAATGATTCGTAATGAGAATTCACTGTACAATGTTTCCAGCAGATTTCGGACCAAGCGCGCGATTCTTATTTAGGGTCGATTCATACTTACCGGCACGCTAGTAAAGCTAGTTTTTGGAACGAAGAGGCAGGAACGACTCCTATCTCCATACCGTTGCAAAAGAGAGATACCGATAGTTTACCTAAGGAGCTGTAGAGCTCGTAAATCTTTTTTTTTGTGCCCCGCACAGCAGGGGGGTCGATCCAATCGGCCGCCGTCAGAAAATAGTCGACGGCCGGCGCCGATCGCCTAACATGGCTTTTGCATAGAATCCGAACCTAGTTGCCACCGGCCGCCGGTAAATATGAATCGACCCTTAGACGGCGGGGCTCGATGCATCGAAGCGGTTGGTTCCGAAGCGGCAACATCGCTTCGTCTTGCCTCGCGTTGCCTCGACCGAACAGTTTCTCCGCTTCGTTTACAAGCGGCGCAGACCCATTCGGAGGTTTATCTATCGGCCAGACGACCAGCAAATTGCAGCCCGCAACGAGAGAGTACCTCCTCTTGTCGGGGTCTGGCTTTAACGGCAATTTTGTGCCAAGTATTATTCCCTCGCGCGGAGCTGGGAAACACGCGCGTTCCCAGCTGCTCGTACAGCTGTAAAAGATTGCATCGGACGCCCCCTGATAATTACTGCTCGTTCTCCGTGCAACGAGAAATTGGTTTTTTCGGTCGTTTATTTGTTCGTTCGACTTACCCTCCGCCGATGCACGACAAGAGTTACTTCGAATCGCGACGCGTTCGGTTGGTATCGTTCCGAATTTCCTGCCGATTCGACTCGAAATAAGAAAAGTGACCTGCCTACCGAGAAAAATTGCATCGCGGCTGTTGGATTAAAAATAACGTCCCACGTGGAGCGAGAGGGAAGCGCACGGTGCGGCGTCGGCATTCCGTTTGAAAAATTCAGCGTCGCGGTTCCCCGCTGCGTCGCGAAAGCGAAAACACATCTAGGCCCTCTCGCGATTCGAAAAGCGTGATCGAAAGCTTCGCGGAAACATCCTCGCGCGACCCAATTCCATCCAAACGATGGAACGAGTCGAGTTGGCTGTGTACAGTGTGTTCCAATATATATATATATATATATACGATATACATATATATATATATATATATATATGTATGCAGAACGAAGTTCTCTCGTAAGGTCTCGTTTCCGAGGAGTCTAAAAATTCGTCGAGCACCGGCGCAATAAGTACGCGACTTTCCGCATTTTCTCGGAAACTTTCCTTCGTGTAAAGAAATGCCCAGCGCAGCGAGTACGCTCTCTGTGCACGCGTCGATAAATAAGCCGCGGACGCCCGTAGAAAATTTGCATAATCGTTCAACGTAAACAGTCGTCTCGCGGTTTCTCTCTCTCTAACCCCGGCAAGTATTTTCATTCGATTTGCGTACTCCGTTAAACGCGTCGGACGCCCCCGCCCGGCCCGGCCCGGCCCGGCCCGGCCTGTTCCACGCTCGCCGCGGGCTGCGGGCTCGCGACGATAACAAACGCACCGGCATTTAGGGGAATCGGGGGTGGCCGGACGCCGATCCTTGAAATACCGAACGCGTGAGGACAGGGGGACGATAATTTTAACCAAACGGAGCGATAAGAAATAAATGGACCCGTACGATAACGGGACCGTTATCCACGGGAATCAACGACCGATCAAAGGTGCGGGTTCTCTTTGTTATCGGTTTCACGATTCGACGCGAACTCGACCCGACACGGACAGCTCGACCGAGCTTTCGTTGGTTTTCATCGAAAATTTCTCGGTTTCGTTGGTGCGAGAAGACCGGTATCTTGAACTGGTTTCGCTCACAGTTCACGGTTTCCTCTTGACGTAGGAAGAAACGCGGAACTAGCCTCGGCTCTGCGATCGATAACAGAATCGCCTATCGCACGCCAGAACTCGGAAAGAAGTACAGGGTGTCACAAAATGTGCTTTCCCAGTCGAAACGCACGGATTCGGACTACGCGAATCGAAAGCTCCTTTGATTGTCGAGATGTCGGTTATCAAAAGTTGACGGTTTTTACGTTCTTAGGGCTATCGCGGAAGCTTACCTCTCCTTAGGGTAAAACTTCCTGCTCGAATTCACCGGTTGCTATCGTCGCTCAATTACCAATTTCCAAAAGCCGCGCCCCGATCTCGATATATTTGAAACGACTCGAGGAATGCTACGGAATTTTTTTATTCGTACGCGCACACAGAGGTCAAAATCGACGAATTAGGAGGAACAAATACTAAAATCATTTTTCCTGTTGAGCACAGTACCATTATTTATATATTTTTTCATTCTAAACTGAATGAGACCATAATGAAGTCGATGCGGTTAATAGTTTTCGAGATATGGTGATGCAATTTATGATTAAAAATTCATAACTTACTGGGACAGATGATTATTTTTCAATTTAGCAATCCTCTAATGATAATTCAGTATTTTACTTGCCCGCGGGCACTTGTTCCACTTGAAAAATTTTGACCTTCTAGCTTATTCTCTAAATAATTTATGAGTATATGACGATTCTTAGTCATAGTCGACTGCATAAAACCTAATTCCTTCAGGTGAATAACCATGTCCCGCCGAGTTGTAGCCCGCATTCTGTCTACAAAAAAATTATTTCTCACAAAATGGCAACGAAAAAGGCAAAAATCTTTTGAATTTATATCACGTACAGGAGTGTTACTCTTGCTTAAAAATAGTTTAAATTAGTAACATTTAGTAACTTGGGTTCTGCAGTCCACAAAACGTGGAATAGCTTACAAAAGAAACGAGGACCATGTATATCAAGATATCCCGAAGTAGAAATAATAATATGAGTCACTAAATTGAAATAAATTTGTAGTTTTATGTTTACCTTCAACTGTGGAATTCAAATTATTATGAATATAAAAGTATTTATAATGCCAGGTAATCGGAGCACACGTTTTTTCATATACACAATTTCGCGACAAGCGATCGAGTAACCTAAAAGAATTATGCGTTGTGACGCGATATTTGCGTTCGTCATTTGTTTCATTGAGACTAATGCCAGAGGTCGCTTTGCGTGGAATGTATAGTACATAAAAAAATTCACTGATACGTGTTTTTCGTTACCTTTAATTTTGAACTTTTTTCTTCCTAATTCATCAATTAGGACCACTGTGCGCCGCGCCGATGTCGATATATTTGAAACGACTCGCGGAATGCTACGGAATTTTTTAATTTTCTCGAGTCCCATACTTTCGACGCAGCTTGTAGAATTTTACGGGGCACACGATACACGCTACCACGCTACACGCTATGCGACCCGCGCGCCGGTTCGTGCCGTTTCCTGCCGTTTCGTGCCGTTTCGCGCGTTCGTTTTCGCGTGATCTATCACAGCGAGCGATAATAATTACTTCTCTGCGCATATGCGACATCGTGCGCCAGCATTTACTGAGAAACCGCGCTCTCGATTCGAAGCGATCGCGGTTTCATTAGACCTTACAGTGCCGGAGAATACAAAATTTCTTCGATTCTTTTGTCGCCCAGTAAACTCGGTGTCGATGCTTCGTACCTTTCACCGGTAGCGTATCGATCTGGAGACAGAGTTCAGATCTGTTCGAGCTCAGAAAACGAATCGGTTTCCAAAAGCGGAAATCGCTCTAAGGGGCTGGTTCTATTCACGAACGCCGCCGGGTTAAAGACGGACTAATGACCGCGTTAAACTTTCATCGACTGGAGACATCGAGTAGAAGTCTCGGGTTGATCGAGTTCCAATCAGTCTTGGCCATTACGAATTCATAAAACCGCGCTCGAAACGTCGTCGACGCTGACACGTTCGCGCGATCGTTCGATCTCCACGGGGAAGGAGGTATGCGATATACCGCAGACGGTACATATTGTATATCGATTAATGTCGTGCCGTGTTGGCTCGGATCGCGTCTCGACTTACGATTCGGTCCGATGTTTTTCCTCAACCTCGGTCGCGCCACGCAACAGTTGCGCAGGATGAATTCGTTTCTTGCGCTGCCGTTGCCGCGTTCGATTCTTTCATTTTTCGCGATAGTTTTCAAACGCCCTTTAAAACAGCATAACTTTTTTTAAAATTGGATCAGAAAATGGAGAAAGGATTGGAGAAAAAATTGCAATTGGTGAGAATTACATGGAAAAATAACGCTAAGTCAAAGAACAGTACATAAGTCAATCATGATACTAGCAAACAAAAATATTTATATCTCAGAAACGGTTGACCTTTCGACCTATGTTTACTAAAGCTTTTTTACTCAGTACAGTGTATCCTATATACCATATAAATATTGAATGTTTTTTTTTTAACACCCTGTATAAAAATGGAAAACAGGACGATAATATTCAATAATTAAAAGAAGCTATGAAGGTAAAATGGGGTATATTGTGGTAAGACACAATTAAAAAGCTATATGAATGCTTACCAAATCAGATAATCGAAGTAGCAGCAAATAAAGGCAGATACACCCATTATTAATTTGCTGTTAATTATTATGTAACCTTCGTTTTTGTGAAAATATATGTATACATTTTATAGGCGTGCTATCATTTCGTCCACAGCATTTGTATATTTCCTCTACTCGCTGAGAAAGCTACCGAGGTCAACCTTATTTACAAAGCGGTTTCGTTTCTGTCCGCCATAACAATTATGATATTATGTGTTACATAGAAAAATTCTAAGTGATCTTCGAGAAATTAAAGTTAGCACGCATGTGTTATCATTTTGTCCGGGACTGATACAAGGGTAGAAGCAGATGTTTAGCGAGCGGTTTCACTTTGCTCGGACAACAGGCTCCATTTACTCCGGCCGATCTTATCGCGTCGCCCCTGATCAATCCATTAACCGGCGACGACGGAGTCGCCCGAGCCACTCAACTTCCTGTAAATTGTGCGCAGAGGGAATATAGCGAATGGATTCGGATTGAAACGACCGGCGCGGCGGATGCGTTCATCCTGCACTGCTAATTGCGCGCGAACGCTGCCCCGAAGTGCTCCTGGGTCAGAGGGCAACGAGCGCTCTCTGCTCTAAGAGTACATCCTATTTCCCTTGGAGCTAAACGAAGGCAAACAATGTCTAACGGTGTCTCGTCACGCATTCTCTCTCTCTCTCTCTCTCTCTCTCTCTCTCTCGCTTTCTCCGTGGACCGTACCTCAAGGAGGCGTAGCTTAGTTGCTCTCGATTTCGACGGTAGTGTCCCACGGGGCAGTCGTATCCTAGACGCTGCCTATTTCGCAGAGCAAGTCACGGGGACAGGAGGTTGATCGCGCGCTGGGTAATATTAACCGCTACACCTGTCACTGGCAATGTAACAAGAATGCCGAAAAGGAGGTTGAACCGAAGTAGGTGTCGCGTGGTCTGACCCGACAGCAAACTCTACTCGCAATCGGTATCGAGATGGGTTGAAATTCATTGCGTTTCGTTTCGGTGTTGCCCCAGTCGCGAAACCGTTCAACCACGTTGATACTCTCGGAACGAAACGCTTGATCGCGAACTCCGGTCCGGTTTGGATAGAGAATTTGAATTGTTCTTTTCGGCGAGTCCGTTCCGGCGAAATTAGACTTTTGAACCGGGCGAAAGAACCGCGTGTAATCGTTCGATTCGTTTGCTTCTTAGGAGCGGATGTTTCGTGACCAGCAGTAAGGAGCAGCAGTAACCGTCGAAGCAGGAAGGGCAAGGCACAACGAGGAAGAGGAAGTGGAAGAGGAAGAGAAAGAGGAAGAGGACGCAGCAGTAAGGTTCGCTCGCTGCGATGAACAGAGGACCGGTGTCGGGGCTGGTGATGCGGTTCGCGTGACGATTTCGTCTCGTCGGGTCTCGTTTGGTCCGCGGTGACACGGTTCTCGCTTCGATTCGAGCCCGAGCCGAGCCGGAGCGCAATCCTTAGGACGAGGACACGGGCACCAGGGAGGCAAGATAGTATGACGGTGATGCTGCTGCAACGTTCGGTCACCCCGCAGTCGACGCACAGCCAAAAGACAGCGAACAAGGACTGCAGCACGAAACCGCCCCTCTTGTTCCTTCTGGACGACCGTCAGGACTACCGACATTCCACGGACAACAACATTGCCACCCCAATCATCCCAACGACCAATCGCAACAACCACAACCACAACCACAACAACAACAACAACAACATCATCATAACGAACGACATCGGCCACAACAACAACATTTATAATAACTTTGTGCTGGAGAGAGACGACAGAGACGACCGAGAAGACAGAGGAAACGGTTATTCCTCGTTCGCCGCCGAGGAGGCGGCGACGTCGGTGACGTCGGCGACGTCCCATAGACGCGCCGACTGTGGCCAGGACGTCGCGATGCGATATTACCGGCTCTGGATCTACACCTGTAACTTGGTGCTGCTCGGTAGCGCGCTCGGTTTCGCCGCCGCGGTCTCGCGAACACTTTTATTCACCGGCGACCCACGACGATACGTGGTCCCAGGTGTGCCACGTGCGTTCGACCCGACGGCCCTCTACGCTTATCTCGCTCTGGCCACGCAGCTAGGGCTCGTGCAGCTCTTGGGCTGCATAGCCGCCAGAAGGCTCAGCGCCAGGCTGCTCAACGCCTATTGGATACTGCTTCTGGCTCTACTGTTCGGCGACGCGGTCATCGGGGTTGCCTGGGTCTTCCGGTTCGAGAGGATGCTCGCCGAGCTCAGGCCAAACCTCAGGCAACGGCTTCAGGTCGGTCTCAGTTTCCTCCTGGTCTCCCGACATCCCCACGTCCCAACGCTTCCACACCCGACGCGACGCGACGCGACGCGACGCCCACAGTAGTTCAGATTGGAAAATCGTGTGACATTTCCTTAAAAAATCCACTGATCACATATCAATATTTCATAATCTTTCTTTATATACAGGGTGGCCCACGCAATTGTTACAAGTCATAACTCCGTTATTATTGCATTTACGAAAAAATGCAAAAGGAAAAAGATAAATGGTTCGAAGAGCACTACATCTGTAGGCCTTTAAATTTTTTTTAGATGCAGCAGTGCATGTGCAATTACCAATTGCATCATTTATTTAAATAGAAATGCATATTTTTTTACACAGATCGATTCTTCTGTTCATTCTACGTAAAAAATTATTAGGGTACCATGGCAAAACAATTATTAGATCTCCAGATATTTTCAACAAATGTCTTGCCGCGGCATTCGTATTTTTGTCACACAACACAAATGTGTCGTACATACAGTGGCGTGCAAAAGTTCCCGGCCAGATGGTTTTTGCTATTTTTCTTAAAAAAAAAAGGCGTTATGAAATTTTGATTAGAATCATATATAAGGGCATGTTACGTGAAAAAATACTATAGAAAAAATCAATGCTGCTGATTCTTCATACACGTTTATTTAAAGAATAAGTAAACTTGCGTGTTCAAAAGTTCCCGGCCAGTTTAAGCGATTGTATTTAAGTCTGTAAAAGGTCAGTAAGTGTTTACATTCAAATAATATTACGTAGTTGGTAGTCTTCAGTTGGTAGTCAGTCGCTGAAATGTAAACATGTTTCGAAAGATATCTGTCGAAGTACGCAAAATTGTGATGGAATTGTCGTTAAAGGGAAAGTCTTCTCGCGAAATTGCTTCAGTATTGTCTATCGGGAAAAGTACAGTGAAAGACACAATTAACAGATATCGTGCAGGACATGGCGTGAAAGATCGACCGCGGAGTGGAAGACCCCGAAAGACCACTAAAAGAATTGATAGAATTATAAAACGTAAATCAATTGCGGACCCAAAGAAGACAGCTAGCAATATTGCAACAGAACTACAACAGGAAAACGTTGCTAATATTAGTCGATGTACGGTAACAAGAAGATTACATGATGTAGGACTGTTTGGCAGAGTTAGTGTTAAAAAACCACTAATCAGTAAGAAAAATAAAGTAGCCCGATTAAAGTTTGCCCAAAAATATTGTGACTGGACTGTGGAAAATTGGAAAAATGTTCTTTTTTCGGATGAATCTAAATTTAATCTATTCGGCAGCGATGGAAGACAGTATGTACGACGTTCAGTTGGCACAAGAAATGATCCCAGATATCAAACACCAACTGTTAAACATGGTGGAGGGAGCATTATGGTATGGGGAGCTTTCTCCGCTCAAGGAATTGGTCCCCTTATAAAAATTGAGGGTATCATGACTGGTGTCACGTATAAAAATATTTTAGAAACTCATATGCTACCATATGGTGAAAAAGAAATGCCAGAAAATTCGTTTTTCCAACATGACAACGACCCCAAACATGCATCGAAAATCGTAAAAGGGCGGTTGTCTACAAATAAAGTACAAGTTTTAGACTGGCCTTCTCAATCTGCGGACTTAAATCCAATAGAGCATCTTTGGGGAGAGATGAAACGTCGAATAAAAAATCATAGAAGTTCCAATAAAACACAATTTTTTCAAAATTTAATAGAAGAGTGGAACAAAATACCACACGACTACATTACTCGGTTAATCGAGTCCATGCCTCGTCGCTGTGCTGCTGTTATTGCTGCAAAAGGCATGGCTACGAAATATTAATTATAACATATTAAATAATGTAGTGCAAAATTGTTACACAATGAAAAAAAAAGCATAATGTTTCGTTAAACATACTGGCCGGGAACTTTTGAACACGCAAGTTTACTTATTCTTTAAATAAACAAGTAAGAAAAATAATTAGCGTTGATATTTTTTGTAATATTCTTTCATGTAGTTCGACCTTATTTATGATTCTAATAAAAATTTCTTGACGCTCTTTTTTTGGAAGAAAAATAGCAAAAACTATCTGGCCGGGAACTTTTGCACGCCACTGTATCTTGTTTCTCACTGTTAGTAAAATACATTTTCTTGTATTTAGTGAAATACAGTTACACTTTTTCAAATTCTTAGTTTTCGTACTCGAGTTACGATACGTGAATTGCTACTGAATGATGAAATGCTTACTCGTACAAATCAGATTCTGTTATGATAACAATGTCGAAATGGTGTTTACCTTTACAACCTAGTCATGAAGTGTTTGAGTATCTTCTTCAATGAAGACATTTGTTGAAAATATCTGGAGATCTAATAATTGTTTTGCCATGGTACCCTAATAATTTTTTACGTAGAATGAACAGAAGAATCGATCTGTGTAAAAAAATATGCATTTCTATTTAAATAAATGATGCAATTGTTAATTGCACATGCACTGCTGCATCTAAAAAAAATTTAAAGGCCTACAGATGTAGTGCTCTTCGAACCATTTATCTTTCCCCTTTGGCATTTTTTCGTAAATGCAATAATAACGGAGTTATGACTTGTAACAATTGCGTGGACCACCCTGTATATAATTACGTGTCACGATGTGTGTCCGCGTTTAACTGCTGAACTACTGAACCGATTTCAATGAAATTTGGCACAATGTGTTCAGTTTGGTCCAACTAGAGATATAGGATAGTTTTTATCTCAATTTATATCTAGTCGCAATATTTTTTTATTGCAAATTATTATAATTTTCTGTAAGTTACATAAGTTTATAACAGATGGCGGTGTATAAAACGTCAAACGTCAGTGTATAATCTAAATTTAGGTTTATAAATTTTTTAAATTCAAATATTTTTTATGGCGGTGTATCCGGGTTGAGTAAGGATCCAATAGATGGCGCTGTGTTAATAGTTCAAACGTCAGTGTATAATTAAAAATTTGGGTTTATAAATTTGTTAAATTCATATATTTTTTTAAATATTGACGATCTACATAACAACTTGATTATAAGAGGTTACAAGACTCTACAATAAAATTAAATAATAGAATACGTGTAAGTATTACTTGCTTGCTTCTTATTTTATTATTCAAATTTTATCATAACAGTTTAAATTATTATTTTAAGTAAAATGCCGACAACAAAAAAATCTAACCTCCACAATGCGCGGAGCAGAGAGGCAAGACGCAAACGTGTTGAAAGAGGTCTTCAGTCAGAAGAACAAATACTAAGAACTTTGTTAATTACTCATTTATTACTAACTATACTTTGTCAATCGCTTCAAAATTTTGACCTAAGGTTCAAATCTCAATCCCGTGGGTTTTTACATCGGCTACAATGTTTTCGTCTTAGTCACAGCAGCGCGTGACCGGGACCGCTAGTTATATACTATTTCTCAAATGTCCATCAGTCTCCAAATAGAAGATATTTATACAATCTGATATAGTCTTTTAGTAGCAATGACGACTTAAAGTCGTTTCTCCAGGTTTCAACAACTCAAAGTGAATTATGCCACAACGTTTCCTGTTCAACCCAGATAGCACTCGACGTCTTAAAGACGTTTGTTTTACGTCCATTTTTGGTCTGAACGTCTTACGTCCTGAAAAGACGTCTTTAACACGTCTTAAAGACGTCTCGTAAAAGACGTCGTTTTTACGTCTCATTTCAGACGTCTTTAAGACGTTTTTTACGAGTCGTCTTTAAGACGTTTCATTTCTTGACGTTTCAGTCATTCTAAACTGCTAGAGAAAACCTTTACAAACTGTAATTGATTATCAAACTGAATATTCCATCAACAAAGAAGTGCACACAAAAGTAATACATCAAAATAAATAGATAAATAAATAAATAAGTTAAATAAATAAATAAAGCATAAAATGCTAATGTTCGCGGATATGCTGAAAACAATCTTTTAATTAATTTTTTTTATTTATAAATAAATAAATAAATAAAGCATAAAATGTTAATGTTCGCGGATATGCTGAAAAACATTCTTTTAATTTATTTTTTTTTATTTATTTAGTTTTTTTGTTATAACAAACATTCAATTTATATTTCTTGTACATGTATACAATATTCAAATTCAATATTTTTCTCATAAGAAAAAATGTGGCTTAAAAAATATTTTTCAATATTTGACAATCATATCTATCTAATATTTTTGTGCTACTAGGGGTCTGTTTCGGGACGTCTTGAATACGTCTGTTTCGTGACGTCTTAAAGACGTCTGTTCGAGACGTCTTAAAGACGTCGAACGGACGTCTTAAAGACGTCTTTAAGACGTACAGTTTTTTCACAAAGACGTTCCAGAGACGTTCAGAAGCCGTTCGGAAGACGTTCGTAGGACATTCAGACGTCTAATAGACGTCTCTGTGCTATCTGGGAACGATCGGTACAGAACTGAAGGCAAAAGAAATTCTTTGCAAATAATTGATTACTTATGGGTACCCCTAATATATTATTAAATTTTCACCAAAATATAAATATTTTCCTTTCTATACTTTATATAAAAATGTTGAGTCTACAGTTTCTCTTCGTTTGAAAAATAGCTTGGACCTGATGGGAAGTAAACTTGAAATACTTAAGGGTTAGGGATTCATTATGCATTAAAAATAAGTGTGATTAATATAGGCACAGTAATTGGTACCCTCACAGTAACGGGGTCCCTTACCCTATGTTTAGGAAGCTCCCTCGAACCTATGGTCGACTAGGTCCGAGTTCCGGTTGGCTGGGTAACTTCCGACTTTGGATTCTCCGGTTCGTCGTAAAAACTGTCTGTCTGTTCCGGTTAAACTTTGATCGCGCATTTCGCGCGCGGTAACGAACGATCGACCAAAGTGCTCGAGGCCTCGAGGCAAAGAGCATGGTTCGCGTCACAAAAAACTTGGGGATCGAGTGTCGACGAATGGGAGCGACTTTAGCTTGGGGCTTGCGGAGGTAGGTCTCTCGGGAATCGGAGAGACGAAGCGGTAAGTAGAAGGGAGCCGATTGGAGCGAAAACAAGCGGAAAGAACCGGAAAGAGGCGGGAGGAGAGAAGAAGGCGGCTGATTTCGGAAGGAGCGAGGCTTGGCCCGGATGGTTTCTGTATTTCGGAGACGTTCGCAATCCCGATCAATCGCGGACGCACCTTAAACAGATTTCATACGGCCGCTTTCTAGGCCGTAATTCGGTGGGGATGATACGCCCCCCCCCCGCCGAGATGCGCATCAATATGTAACCCGGCTGAAAATTTGCTTAGGGGTTCCGACCGACGAAGATACGGAAGATTTACTTCCTCCACCGTGGTAAAAGAGCAATTTTTCTCGCGAGGGAAAATAGATTGGCGTGCGTTGTGCGTAGCAGAAATTTTTCCCGGCAAGCTTAATTTAGGCTAAAATGCCGTAGGATGCTGTAGAATGCCGGGGAATAGTAAATAGAGGAGAATTTAAGAACCCGGAGTGCGCTTGTTCTTATTTTAATCAACCGAAATTTTGGAAGCCAGTTTCCTTAAACTTTGCAACTAATTGTAACATGTACGTATGAGAAACATGTGTATCAGAATGTCTCTCATTAAACGTAGCAGCAGTTTGACGAGCACACTGATCAGACCCATAAATAAAAATTATTCCTACTCGTTTTTCTAAAGAATGCACCATTTTATACAATTAATTATACTACGATATAGTATCTCTTATTACGATGATTCACACTTGACTAAATAGTACAATCTTATATTGGAAGACAGACCACATAAACAAGAGATCAATAGAGGACAATTTTGTTTTCAAACGGTACGTGCTAGTACAGCTGGAAAACATCAACGACTTGCGTCAAAGAATTTTCTCTACTTCTCTTTAAATATCTCCGAAACTGGTGCGCGGATCAAAAAAAGTATCCTACGAAAATTGCTGGTCTTTTTACGTACAATAAGATCCCATAATAAAAATATAGGTTCCTTTTTGAAGAAACAAAGTTGACCTTCAAATGACCTTGAAAACGCCACCCAAATAAAAAACTGATACTGCCCCCCTCTTTTCCCCTCAAAATCCTTGGACACATGTTTTACTCTTTTTTAATATCTTTCATACTTTTCGAGATATTCGGCTGGAAAGTTTTCAAATGAACACCCTGTATATACAGGGTGTCCCAGTTTTTTCCGGCCAAACTTTGCCAGTGTGTTCTACACACAAAAGTAAGAAAAAAATGTTATATGAACATATGCTCTTAAATGTTTTATTAAGGAGTTATAACTAATAATACAAAATGATAATGAACTGGCATTTCGTCGACACAGCGTACGAACGTATTATGAATATCTCCTACGTTAATAAAAAATGTCGATATCAACTACTTCAGCAAGTAAACATAAGACTTTATGTAAACACAAACAGAGATATTCATAATACGTTCGTACGCTGTGTCGACGACACATTTTTTGTATTATTAGTTATAACTCCTTAATAAAACATTTAAGAGCATATGTTCATATAACATCTTTTTCTTTCTTTTGCATGTAGAACACGCTGGCAAAGTTTGGCCGGAAAAAAACTGGGACACCCTGTATATACAAATGTAATGTATGAACATTACTATATATATATACATTAATAACCAAATTACGAGAAGTGCCCAAAAACAGGCCATTTGTCCGCACTGTGATGCCGAGCACGAACTAAACGCACGCTGTTACTCCCGGAAACGGTCAACGAAACGGTCGATCGAAACACGAAATGAACCGTCCGGCCAAGTCGTCGCAGACTTCGCGCGAGTTTAAATGCCAAGCGGTGTAACAACGGGAAAAGTTACGCGTCGCAAAGTTGCCAGGAAATACGTAAATATCTGCATTCCCGTTTATAAATAGCCGGCACAGCTATACCGACTACGGCACGAATATTATTCATACTGTGTCGTGCAAACTATAGCTCGTCGCGTCGTTCGGTCAGCCAACCAGAGCTCGGCGAGGCCGTTCAAATTATTATGAGATTGAAAATTGCGGGGATCGAGACCTCCTCGAACACTTATCTGTTCGATCGAGGACTCGGAGGATCGTTGCGGCGCGGCGTTGCGACGACGGAGAGACGGATCCGTGTTCGCGACGGAACCAATTCCGTTTTCGTGTTCTTACGAGAGACACCGCGTAAGCCGAAAATTCCTCGAAACCTATCTTAAGATGTCCATTCTGAGAATGTCCCGAAAATCCGCTTTCCTTCGCGAGCCGATTCAACGAGAACCTCCTCGAATCCTCAGGTTCTGTCTACAATCTCATACAGTGAGTGTAAAAAGTATTCGTACACCCCTTGTAGTCTTAAAAAACCATGTATTTCTCTATGCAAATGCACACATGTTTATAAAACGAAACATAATTATAATTGATATATATTTCAACTACATACTGTCATATAAATATACTTGAAAAAGTTTAACGTTAACGAGAAAAATTAGAAAGTGTGAGAAGTGTCTGTAAATTGGCGCGCAAAAAGTATTCGTACAGGTACTAGAATGCATTTGAAAGACGTCCAATTGTTTATATCATGGTTTAGTAGAACCCGACAAATAATCAGACAGGGTCTTTAATGTCCAGTCTAGTGGCAATCTTCTGCAAAACCAGTCAATTTTTGTAACATTCGGTAAAATGGGTCGTAAAGGTAAGGAAACAAGTGAGACTGAAAGAAAAATTATTATACAACTGCATAATCAGTGCAAATCATTGCGAGAAGTAGCAAAAACAATTAATAGGCCATATAGCACTGTACAAGGAATTATAGATCGATATGGTGAACGAAAACCAATAAAAATAAAGCGAGATCTGTTCGCCCTCGAAAACTTAGTTCACGCGATGAACGTTTTATAGTGCGTGAAATAAAAACAAATCCTAAAATTAGTGCCCCTAAGATCGCTGCTGAGCTTGCAAACAACGCTGGAGTAAATGTGTGTGCCAGCGCTATTCGTAATTGTTTACGAAATAATGAACACCACGGACGAGGTGCTCGCAAGAATTATTTCGTAAATGCCGCAAATAGAAAGAAGAGAGACTTGATTTCGCGAAAGATAATATTAATAAGCCTATCGAGTTTTGGCGAAGAGTGATATTTACTGACGAAAGTGAATTTAATGTTTTTGGCTCTGATGGCAAGTGTACGGTCTGGAGGAAGAAAAATACAGAGCTACAAAAAGAAAATCTACGTCCCACGGTAAAACAGGGCGAAGGTTCGGTCATGGTTTGGGGTTGTATGAGTGCTGCTGGAGTGAGGTCATTACACTTCATCGAGGGAATCATGGACTACAAAATATACCTAAACATGTTAAACACCCATATTGTAAGTAGTGCAGAAAAAATGGGTATAAAAGACAACTTTATCTTCACTCAAGACAATGACCCCAAACATACAGCACGCAACACAAGAGAGTGGTTGCTTTGCTTTATAACACACCACAATATTTGAAAACTCCTCCGCAATCACCGGATATTAATCTGATCGAAAATTTATGGGATCTGCTTGATAAAAACATCGAAACCCGGCATATTTCAAGTAAAGAACAATTAAAACTTGCTCTTCAAGAGGAATGGTGCAATATTACACACGAAATCACATCCAATTTAGTGGATTCAATGCCAAAAAGACTGGACGCAATTATATATATACAATCGAAAGGCTCTCCAACGAAATATTAATTAAATTTATTTTCGCAAATTATAACACGTTTATTGCCAAATTTGTTACGTGTACGAATACTTTTTGTGTGCTAATTTTGAGAGACTTCAGACTGTTTTTAATATATCTCATTAACGTTAACTTTTCCTTAATTTATTTATGTCACATTTTGTAGTTGAAACATATAATAATCGTAATTGTGTTTTTATTTTATAAAAAATGTACAATTACATAAAGAAATATATGTTTTTCTAAAACTGTAAGAGGTGTACGAATACTTTTTACACTCACTGTACATAGGACAAGGGAACAAATTTTTTTTTTTTGAGGAAATCTCATAAGAGATTTATTACAACTTTATGAGCATAACAAAATATACAGAGGAAGAAACCTATACAAACTAAAAATAAGGGTACATATATCGCTTTTTTCAAGGAACCAAATTAATGTGGGGTAATGAAAAAAATGTAATATCTCTTTTCTAATATTCCTTATGCTTTAAAAATAATACTGCACACTGTGTACACAATGTATTGTTCAGTATTTATTTCTAGTTTTATTTTTTATTTTCCAAGAAATATGTGTAACCTGTCCTACCTACCGCGGCCGGTCAATTTGACCGCACGAGATAATATGGTATTTAAAGAGCTCTTCTAAACCTAAACAATCAGTATAAAAGAGAGGCTATTCTCAATGTGGCATGGCCAGCTCGAAATAAATGAGCCGCCTTATTCAGTAAGACGCTATCAAGTTACGCACGTTTCATGGCAAATACATCCAAACCGCAAAGGTGAGCGACACAGTACAATTTTGTACATCGAGGAGAGACCATCGCAATATTTTTTATACAATTGAAATTATGTAAAAATAAATTTCTGTCGTTATTTAAAAAGTTGTTCATCTATCAATTCATTCAGCAACAAATTGACTATTATCTACGTTTAACCTCTTGACTTAAAAGCCCGAGAATACTCGGATATTATAATATAATATAATACACACTTTTACGAAATAATTTTTGAGTTAACAGGTTAATTATATTAACAATAACTTTTTTAAAGACCGATCATTTTGTCCGCGCACGGTAGGGATAGTTATATAAGAAGTGTCGAGAAGTGAAGGGTTTAGTGTTAAATAGATTCTTTTCGTTAGAAATCTCTATCCAGAAGTCTATTCAAAATCTCTATTCAAAATCAGTCAAGCAACAACGGAAGCAATTCGGAATTGGCTTCGATCGGTGCTCTCCTCCGAAGAAAATTAGCCGCGGGCAACTAGATATTTTGCTAGAGTATTTTCATCTCTGAAACGAGCGTGTCGGAAAATCGAATTTTCTCGAGAGACTGGACGCGACCGCGGCACGAAAGAAGCTAAAACAACGCGTAAAAACAGAGAGAGGCGTCCCTTTTTCCACGGAGTTCTCGAAGCGGTGGAGCGCGGTGAAAAGTTGTCGTACAACGAGAAGCTCGAAAACACGGTCCCGTTTACGATACGGCAGCGTTTCTTCGGTGAACCCGATCGGACACGTACTAATACAAGCTAATAGAAGTTGGACGCGGTCCACGGTTCCCCCCGGAATCGCGACACGAACCTGTCCTTTTTGCTGGTCGATACTCCATTGAATGTTACCCCGCGATAAAACCGACCACGCCTCCCCGATTCTTCCTAGCTCCAACTCCAACGGAAACTGATTTCTCTTCTCTCCTCTCCTTTCCACGACTCGGCTCGACCCTGCTCTGCTCTGCTTTGCTCTGCTCTGCTTCGCTCTGGTCCCTATTTATTGGATCGTTACGCGAGCACAGTGGTCCCAATCGTTGAATTAGGAGGAAAAAAGTTCAAAATTAAAGGTAACGAAACACACGTATCAGTGAATTTTTTATGTACTATACATCCCACGCAAAGTGACCTCTGGCATTAGTCTCATAAACAATGAAACAAATGACGAACGAAAACATCGAGTCGCAACGCATTATTGTTTTAGGTTACTCGATCGCTTGCGCGAAATTGTGTATATGTGAAAACGTGTGTTCTGATTACCTGGCATTATAAATACTCTTATATTCATAATAATATGAATTCCACAGTTGACGGTAAACATAAAACTACAAATTTATTTCAATTCCCAGATAGCACAGAGACGTCTTAAAGACGTCTTTAAGACGTCTGTCGAAGACGTTCAGACGTCTGAATGTCCTACGAACGTCTTCCGAACGGCTTCTGAACGTCTCTGGAACGTCTTTGTGAAAAAACTGTACGTCTTAAAGACGTCTTTAAGACGTCTCTGTGCTATCTGGGAATTGAAATAAATTTGTAGTTAATAGTTATTTTTTAAGCCACATTTTTTCTTATGAGAAAAATATTGAATTTGAATATTGTATACATGTACAAGAAATATAAATTGAATGTTTGTTATAACAAAAAAACTAAATAAATAAAAAAAAATAAATTAAAAGAATGTTTTTCAGCATATCCGCGAACATTAACATTTTATGCTTTATTTATTTATTTAATTAATTAATTAATTTATTTATTTATAAATAAAAAATAAATTAAAAGAATGTTTTTCAGCATATCCGCGAACATTAACATTTTATGCTTTATTTATTTAACTTATTTATTTATTTATCTATTTATTTTGATGTATTACTTTTCTGTGCACTTCTTTGTTGATGGAATATTCAGTTTGATAATCACAGTTTGTAAAGCTTTTCTCTAGCAGTTTAGAATGACTGAAACGTCAAGAAATGAAACGTCTTAAAGACGACTCGTAAAAGACGTCTTAAAGACGTCTGAAATGAGAGGTCTTAAAGACGTCTGAAATGAGACGTAAAAACGACGTCTTTTACGAGACGTCTTTAAGACGTCTTTTCAGGACGTAAGACGTTCAGACCAAAAATGGACGTAAAACAGACGTCTTTAAGACGTCGAGTGCTATCTGGGTTTAGTGACTCATATTATTATTTCTACTTCGGGATATCTTGATATACATGGTCCTCGTTTCTTTTGTAAGCTATTCCACGTTTTGTGGACTGCAGAACCCAAGTTACTAAATGTTACTAATTTAAACTATTTTTAAGCAAGAGTAACACTCCTGTACGTGATATAAATTCAAAAGATTTTTGCCTTTTTCGTTGCCATTTTGTGAGAAATAATTTTTTTGTAGACAGAATGCGGGCTACAACTCGGCGGGACATGGTTATTCACCTGAAGGAATTAGGTTTTATGCAGTCGACTATGACTAAGAATCGTCATATACTCATCAATTATTTAGAGAATAAGCTAGAAAGTACAGGAGGTCAACATTTTTCAGATGGAACGGGTGCCTGCGGGCAAGTAGAATACTGAATTATCATCAGAGGAATGCTAAATTGAAAAATAATCATCTGTCCCAGTAAGTTATGTTTTTTTATTCATAAATTGCATCACCATATCTCGAAAACTATTGATCGCATCGACTTCATTATGGTCTCATTCAATTTAGAATAAAAAAATATATAAATAATGATATTGTGCTCAACAGAAAAAATGATTTTAGTAGTTTTTTCTCCTAATTGGGACCACTGTGCGCCGGTGACTTTTTTACCCTCGGAATTTCATTTTCCGCGGAGGCGTGGAAACAGCACACGTTGCCGTCCCGTCCGACCAGAACCGTGCGCTACCACTAGACGCCGGATCATGTTCTCGCGCGTATCGTAACGATTACGAGCAAATAGGAAATCATTAACGAATATCGCCAGATGTGATTAAATTCGTATTAGACTTCGGCGAGGAAGCCTATCGATACGCGGTAGAGCGCGACGCCGACGAAACTAGTCGAGGATCGACGATCGATTCGAAGTTGTTTGTTTGGATGCGGCTCGAGCGCATCTTGAAAGCGATCTCGAGCCTCCTTTCGCCTCGAGTTCCAACAAAGATCGAAGAAGCTTCGCGACGCGACGCGACGCGGCGACTTGGAAGCCGACGCGAAACTTTGATTGAGCAGCCTCGTAAATAATTCCGAGCTACCGTAGACGCTCGGGTATAATGTATCCGAGCCTCGGCGATGCTCCGAGCGCGTTCAAATTCGCTCCCTCGGTCATGTTTCTTTTTCTCCGCGCATCGTTCGTTTCCCCATTTAGAGGAGAACGAAGAGACGAAACGGAATCGGCTATAAATCGGCAACGGTGTCGGAGGAGCGTCGCGCTCGATCGAACTTGGCTCGGATCGCGTCGAGTCGATGCATGGCATTTCGGCACAAGATTTGCGGTACGGTCGCGGTCGCGGTCGCGGTCGCGGTCACAATCGTGTTTCGTCGCGTCATTACCGTTTCGTCGATTGCCAAAACGAACCACTTATTCCGTGTTTAACGACGCGCCGGGCCGAACCGAATCGCTTCGTCTTGCGTGGCACCGTTGCATAGGCGCGATTCCACTCGTGTAGCGAGAATACTCTTCTTGAAGTGTTTTCTCGCCTAACGTGCGAATCGATCGGCGCGTCCAGAATCTCCGGGTGATTCGATAACCCCGCGCGATAACAAAGAATTACATTTTATTCCGGCGCGGCGGAGCGTGCGAATAATTCCCCTCGGAACAGGCAATATTATTCTTGTGACAGGTTTTTCGTGGTAATATCCGGGGCTATCGGCCGTTTCGAAAGTTCTTTGTTCGAGTATGAAGGATGACGGTCGTCCGAGGGCTCGTCAGGCTCCCCCCGCAACCCTTGATCGCGGATAGCGGATCGCGTCGCGTCGGGGTGAGGCGAGGCGAAGTATAGAAATCAGTGTCAGGGAGATTACAATGGCAACCTCTGGCCCGTTTCACCTCGTTCCTCTTCCCGTATCCGCAGTCATTATTCTTAGCCTCGTTCTTATCTGGGTCGATCGCATAATCGACGGAAAATGTGCGTGCACCCGGAGCCTCCCACCCTCCGGATAATCGACCCGAATGTAGGACCGTAGTAGGGTCATGCCTAGTTCGTTTCTCCGCGGTCGTGGCTGCGATCGTAAAACCTTCACCCGCACGATCTCGTCGAATCTTATAATTCATCAGGTTTGTTAAGAGGCAAGGACCCTCTAGGTATGGGACTTTATTAGGTACGGCCGACCATCTGTGAGTTTTTCGGCAGTGTTTTTCTGTCATCGCTAGCAGATCGGTTTGCATCCAACATGCGGCAGGTAGCAACAAGCGTAATTAGAAGGTTTTATGACTCATGTGTACAATTTAGTCTCCCAGGTCGAACAATTTTCTTGAAATTGTGCAAGTTTAACGAATTTTCTCAAGGTTAAAAAACGTTCGTACCATAATCTCCCTATTTTTCCCATATTCTACAAAGTTTCAGCTTTAATTAAAAAAAAATTCATCGCTCTACCTCATTTCTATCGAAAGTTCTTTGATTTTGAATTTCCGATTTCGTCCAAATTGTCCACTGTGCGGCGTTTCCTTAAATCAATAATGTTTCAAAGTGGAAACTCTTTCCAGTTCCTCGACACTGTGCTCTCTCTCTCTCTCTCTCTCTCTCTCTCTCTCTCTCTCTCGCTCGCTCGCTCGCTCGCCAGGATATTTATAGCGATGTATTTTCGGCGCAGACCGAATACGGCAGGGATCTGCGGTTCAGCGAGCAGTGGGACCGTTTGCAGAAGGAGTTCGCGTGTTGCGGGGTGATCGGTCCCAGGGACTTTGGCGGCGCTGGAAACTCGCGGCCCTGGCCCCAGACCTGCTGCGGGCCCAGCGGGAACGTGACCGATACCTGTCAGCAGCCATACGCCAGGGGCTGCGACGAATCCCTGATCAGATGGCTCCGGAAAACCGCTGACCTGCTCTTCGTCCTTGGGTTCTGCGTGATCGCGTTCGCCAAGCTCTGCTTCCTCGGGATCCTACGCTACGAGATCAGGGAGATGATACAGAAGATACGACTGCTCCGGGAGCCACCCCCGTCCGCCACCACCCTCGCCCAATCCTCCTCGTCGCAGGTCACGCCGGAAGCGATCAACAACGGGAGCGTCGTTCGACGGACCACCCTCCCCAACGCTCTTACCCCTTCCGGTAGGTCCACGCTCTCTTCTTATTCTTATTCTTAACACTAAACCTACCACGGTCAAAATGGCCGGTTTTCTATTTCAGAATTATTGAAATTATTAAATCGTTCTCGTATTATTCGTTCTCGTTTGTGTTTGTTCGGTTTTGATAAAAAATAAAAGAAATCGTGAAGAAGGGAAGTTTGCTGAAAGATCCCTGGTGTAATTATCCTCGGGCGAGATTCTATTTCGACACTGTTGAAATACGAGTCGTGGAAGCAAGCGGAAGCCAGCGGAAGCCGTAGAACGATAAAACGTGCGACGAGTAATTGGTTTTTCTGCGTTTACGTTATTTCCCGTTTAACTTTGCTCGTTGATCCGATCTCCTCGCCTCGATTGTGCGAGCGTTATCGACTGCGAAGCCGATAAACTGCGACAGGAAGGACTAAGAAAGAATACCAGTCGAGGTCGACCTTAATCAACGTTTATCGAACGACGCCCATCCGCGACGAAGGCGCGTGCACGTGAGAAATCTACCGATCAAGGGGGCAGCCCTGTCTCGTCTCGTCTCGTCTCGTTCAGTCACGTCTCCGCGCTACAAAAAGCTATTTTCCGTGTCGCCCTTTCCACGAGTTCTTTGGACATGAAAACAAAGTTTGCAAACAGTTCGCCTGCGCCGCGCATTCCTTCCATCTTCCCCCTTTTGAGTTTTGCCTTTCACCATTCGCGTTTCGCCGAATCAGAAAAAAAAAACGGTAAGAGTCAGATTCTAGAAACAAATTCTGTCGGCCGAATTTTGCACAATAATCTGCCTCGCTCTACGTCTCTTTAAATATCTCCGAAACTGGTGCGCGGATAAAAAAAAGTATCCTACGAAAATTGCTGGTCTTTTTACGTACAATAAGATGCCATAATAAAAAATATAGGTTTCCATTTGAAAAGACAAAGTTGACCTTCAAATGACCTTGAAAACGCCACTCAAATAAAAAACTGATATTGCCCCCCTCTTTCCCCCTCGAAATCCTTGGACACGTGTTTTACACTTTTTCAACATCTTTCATACTTTTCGAGATATTCGGCTGGAAAGTTTTTAAATGAACACCCTGTATATGTCGCCACGGCGTGGACGATAAACGTCGCGAAATTATCCCCACTACCGCGGAGTATACCCCGTGAAGGGCCGCAAAGCTCGAGAATCCTCGGACGCTGAGTAGCGTAAACATAACACGGCTCGGACATGCCTCCTAGACGATACACGACGCTGGCAAGATCCGTGTTATTTACATACACTGGCTGACGAAAGTGTTCGAACGCCCTTTAAAACAGTATAACTTTTTTAAATTGGACCAAACGACCTGACTTCTTTGAGCAATTAGAAGAATTGGCTTGCCAAATGACGTGCAAAAATGATTTTTAAAAAATTTCAATTCAAGTTCGGAATTATAAAAGCAAATAAAAAAGACATTTTCCAAAACTTTTTTATTTGAGCCTGTAATGAAAATTTAAAATATGCGTTTTGTATATCTGTGTTAGTTATACACGTACTGAAAATTTCATCAAAATCGGCTGACGCAGATAAAAATGGCACGCATATAAATATGTTAGAATCTGACCATTTTAAGCAGAAACTGGCCAAAAGTCGTGGAAATCTACGCTTTTCACCAGTTTTAACTATTTGTAGCTCGTGTGTATATTAATCGATTTCAATGAAATTTTCAGCATGTATGTAACTAACATATATCTACAAAAAACGCATATTTTAAATTTTCACTACAGGTTCATATAAAAAAGTTGTGAAAAGTGCCATTTTTATTTTCTCATGTAATTCTTACCAATTGCAATTTTTTCAAAATCTTTTTTGCACATCATTTGGAAAACCAATTCTTCTAATTACTAAAAAAAGTCAGGTCGTTTGATCCACTTTAAAAAGAAAGTTATACCGATTTAAAGGGCGTTCGAATACTTTCGTGAGCCTGTGTATATCAAGAATTAACTGTATTCGTTCAATTTATGTTTTGCCGAAATGAGCTTTTGCAGAACTGAGAATTATTATCGGATCGGTCATAATTTATGGCTCGTGGTCACTCCCAACGACGCGCCGCATAAATATGTACGTGACGGAATCGGAACAATTTATTGCTATGTTAATAGAGAGAACGGTCGTCAAATTCCATCGAATTTTTGGAAATCGCTAGTATGCATCCGGCGAGATGTCGGAGAGTTTCGCGTTATCGACCCCGTTGCCCCGTCCTCGTTCCGGAAAACTGCTAATTATTCGCGCGAGTTCTCGGTGGGTCGGGATTGATTACGGTTTTTATCGGCAAGTGAGAAGCGAGGATGAGCCCGGCAGCTCGTAAAAATGAACGATCGCCTCGTTCTATCTCGTGACTCTGTCGGCACCTCGTTAGGAACGTTTCCATTGGCACCGTCTCGGCTCGAAATCTTCGATTCCGTGAGAAACGAGAAAGCAGAACTCGAGATTCGTGAAAATTTTCCTCCGCACTCGTAAACGACACGTGTCCGATCGAACACATCGACGCGCCGCTACACGCCACCGATGTTAGTAGCCATTCGATTAGAATTACGAGCTATCCGGAGAATATCGATGAACGGTTTCGAGTGTAGATGACGGCGTCGTAGATTTGCAGATGTTGCATGCATCGATGCACGAATTCCTCGATAATTCGACGATCGCGCCCTTTTCGGACAAACGAAGCGTTAAGTATGTTTCCTCCATCTTTGAAACATCCGACATTAGCCCGTTGAGATTGGAGAACATACGACTCGGAATATCGAATGGGTTTCAATTTTTTGTAAGCCTTCGCGTCGTACGAGGGTCAGATTATAGTGGGCAGGTCGGACCCTGCGGGCGTATAAATGCTAGATGCAAAAACAGGGTAACCAAGTTCTGCCGACAAACTTTGTTTACCCTGTTTTTGTATCCAGCGTTTATAGATCTTCAGTGTCTGAGCTGCCTAGTATAATCTGACCCTTAAACGGTACTTCATCGTCGGTGTATATTCGGTCGTTTCCGACAATATCATCGATGCTTTCCCGACGATAAAGGGCCGCGCGCGATCTTGATAAAAACTTTCGGCCCGTTGCGTGTCGCGCGCCTGATACGAATACGAATATTTTCCGGAGAGTCTTTGGCCTCGTTTTTTTTTATCTGCTGGAAAAGGTACGACCTTTGTAGTCGCGCGGTTGGCTCGTAACCTCTGTTTAACTTAGAATTCCGCTATCGTTCCTGTAATTATGGTTTGCCGGCCGACGCGCGACGATGAGCGGGGCCAGATCGTGGCCCCCCAGCGCGGCCGCAGCACGAGGCAAGGCGAGCCGAGTCGTGGCGGAGTGCTAAATACTTATTATCCGTGAGCACGCAACGTCCCAGTTCTTCGACGCTAATTGGAACCGTGCTTACCGAGCACGGGTTTTCGTTAAAACACCGTGCACTGATTTGCGGATCGAGATCGCAGAACGCCACGAGATTTCCGCTTAGGCGGGCTCGCGCGCACCCCTTCATCGTTTCCGTTTGTCTCTCTCGAGCTTTTGTCGATCGTCGTTCCACACGCTCGTAACGGCCGATTTGCTCGAAACGATGACCCGGCTTCGCAATCCCCGCGGACGCGTGCATAATTCTACTGACCAGCAAACATCTGCTTCCCATTCCGATAACCAATAGACGACTCCCTAAAGATTTTTGAACGTCGAACGGCACGAGGTAGGCTCGTTTTACCCCCTGCGGCGAAGGCAGATTTCTTTTTCGGATACTTGTTTTCGAAAATAAATCGAGAGATATCCGAAATTGGCGAGTTTACGCTGACGCACGCGAGAAACCTTTTGCGCAGCCTTTACGATCCAAGCAGAAATAAAAATTTTTAGAATCGAAAGTAGGAAAAAAAAATAGAGATTGTCCATTCACGGTCCCAACCAGAAAACAAAGCTAAAATTTGTCAAACGATCAGCGACTGTACTTCGAAGCTACTTATGTACCTATCCGGCATCCATTTGCCTCTGCGTTTGCATAGAAAGCAAAGTCCGAGAATCCCGTGGAGCTCGTGGAGGAGGCACTCGAATCTCTCTTTCAAAAATATCTTATCTCGCTCGAAAGAATCCGCAGTCTAATAATAAATAACGCACGGTTGATGATTCGTAATCCATAGATTGCGAAGCGCCGATACTTTTCTACGTATTCCGGCTGGTTTCAGGGAACGCGTCGTTCCTGCTGCAAACGGAGGACTGTAGCGCGGGTCGACACCTCCTGCTGTCGAATACCCTGCAGGACGGGGGCGCGGACAGCGACACGAACAGCCATTCCGGACTGATCGTCGAGGAGACGACGCTGACGTCGGCGAGCCACAACTGCAACGCCCGGGAGAAGAGCAACGGGAACAACAACTACGAGATGCGGGAGTTCAGCAGGAGGCTGCTGCTGTCGAACGGCGGCAGCCCGGTCATGGGGATAACGACGGCCGGCCAGGGCAGGCGCACCTGACTATGGAAGTGGTTGCGAAACACCTCGAACCGTCTCCTCTACAGGAGCAACCGGTCCGCTGAGATCACCGTGTATAAGTAAGCTCGCTCGCGTGCGCTGCCCTACGCCCAATAGCATATATTTCGCTTACGGTTTATGGCTTATGACGAAACCTAAGCGTAAACAGACCCCCCCCCCTACCAACTCCCTGCCACGAAAAACGATGCGAGCCGCTCCTCGGATTCCTTTGCAAGCTGAACCGGAACTGGGTCAACCCGTGCCACCTTGAAACCGCTCCACCCGGGCCAGGGATATCGCCGCGCCGCGCCGCCTGGCTCCCGATTCCCGGATAAGGTCTAGCGAACTCGTACAACAGTCCCTACTCTATCCTGAAGACCGTATTCCCGACGCGCGGTGGCTCCGAAACCCTGCAAACCCCGAAAAGGCACAGACGACTTTACCAACAAATTTCTGTGAACGCATGCGTGGACGTCTAAATTAAAATTTGAAAGACGGTACAGTGAATTCTCGATATATGTCAACAACACTCGTCTATCATCCGGGAGATATACCCGTGCCGTGTTATGTTTACGCTCCTCGGCGTCCGAGGTCTCTCGAGCTTCGGGGTATAACCTGCGGTAGTGGGGATAATTCCACGACGTTTATCATCCAGACCGTGGCGACATATATAGAGAAATCACTGTATTCGTATTTTTCGCAACAATCTTTCCTCCCCAAAGCGAGATAACAAAATCTGAGACGATTGATTCACTGTCGTCTCTCGGACGAGCGAAAAGAATTGGACTCGAGAGAGGAATTCGAACGTCGACCAGTTTCGGAGACACGGTCTGGCCCAGTTTCGCGATACGTTTTCGTATACGGGATGTTCGCGTTGTCCGTAGTCGACGTTCTGGCCGGTCTTGAGTTCCTTCGGGATTGCTGCGGATTGCCTCTGCGGGTCACTCTCTCAGCTTTGACGAGAACAACCATGATACGCCTACCGGATAAGACACAGAGTTCGCTTCCGATCTGGATCGAAGGAAGAACGTCGAGTGTCGGTAACCGAAACGCCCCGTATACGGTATACAGTATCCTGTACCGTCGGCGAGCTTTCCGAGACGAAGGACCAAACCCACGGACGACAGGCAGAAAACGGTAGCGAGAATCCGGCAACCGGACTTTTCATAATCGAGCAAACCGAAAAAGTCCGAACGGACGAGAATACAATAATTAGATCGTAGTGTACAGAGAAAAACTAAAGATATATGTACGTACATACAGGTGAACACTCGCACACGCATACCCATACGCGTAGACGAACGGACGAACAGACGACTTTTTCAATCGAGACGATCGGAAGCAGCGCATCCATTCCTAAGAAGACAATACACGCGCTCGTAGAAACGGTAGACTAGCCGAAAACGAACCAGAGGACACGTTCGAGCTATTGATTTTTTCCTATATCCGCGATCGTGTTCCGGTTTCGCAGGTGCATACACCGATTCCCCATCGAATCCGGAGAGGGGTTCGTGTTCGATTGTTCTCTTCGTTTCTCTCCGTTTCTTTGGTCGTTCGAGTCGCGAGCCGCCACTCGCGGTGACTTCTTCCTCGGCCTCTCGACCTCTAGACCCACACGCGCGCGCTATTCGAGCGACTACGCGAAAACCCGGGACAATCGACGCGCAGAAAACAAAGGGAAGAAAAGAAACAAGAGCAAAGACTCGTCTCTTCGGAGAGTCCCGACCGCTGTCGATCGGCGAGCAATTAACGCCGCGCGCGTTCAACACCTTTTCCGTTCTTTTTTTCCCCTTCTCGAACGATGGCGACGCAACGCGAAAGGATCCTCGAGCGGAAAAAAAAACACTCGACCAACGCTCGAATCGCGCGCACGGCGTACGCGTAGATTTCCTCCCCGAATGCAATCGCCGAGCACACTCGAGATCAGACCCTCCGGCCAGACTACCGAAGACGACGCGTCGTTCATATTTTTCTATTCAAATCACCGTCCCGTAACACCCTACTCTCCTACCACTAAACACCGTCGATACCGTCAACGAGGGATCTCGGGAAGTCCAGGAAATTCGAAACCGACTTACAGTCGTCTCGTCGCGATACATACGATCCGAGGGAGCGAAGCGGCCCACAGCGATCCTAATCGATGAATTAGGAGGAAAAAAGTTCAAAATTAAAGGTAAAGAAAAACACGTATCAGTGAATTTTTTATGCACTATACATCCCACAGAGACGCAAACTGACCTCTGGCATTAGTCTCATTAACAATGAAACAAATGACAAACGAAAACATCGAGTCGCAACGCATTATTGTTTTAGGTTACTCGATCGCTTGTCGCGAAATTGTGTACATATACAGTGAGTAACGAAATTATTCGAACGCCCTTTAAATCAGTATAACTTTTTTTTTAAGTGAATCAAACGACCTGACTTTTTTGAGGAGTTAGAAGAATTGGTTTTCCAAATGATGTGTAAAAAAGATTTTGAAAAAATTGCAATTGGTAAGAATTACATGAGAAAATAAAAATGGCACTTTTCACAACTTTTTTATTTGAGCCTGTAATGAAAATTTAAAATATGCATTTTGTAGATCTCTGTTAGTTATACACGTACTGAAAATTTCATCGAAATCGGCTGACGCAGATAAAAATGGCACGTATCAAAATATGTTAGAATCTGAGGATTTTAAGCAGAAACTGGCCAAAAGTCGTGAAAATCTACTAGTTGTAGCTCGTGTGTATATTAATCGATTTCAACGAAATTTGCAGCATGTATATTACTAACATATATCTACAAAACGCATATTTTAAATTTTCACTACAGGTTCAAATAAAAAAGTTGTGAAAAGTGCCATTTTTATTTTCTCATGTAATTCTTACCAATTGCAATTTTTTCAAAATCTTTTTTACACATCATTTGGAAAACCAATTCTTCTAACTCCTCAAAAAAGTCAGGTCGTTTGATTCACTTAAAAAAAAAGTTATACTGATTTAAAGGGCGTTCGAATACTTTCGTTACTCACTGTATGTGAGAACGTGTGTTCTGATTACTTGGCATTATAAATACTTTTATATTCATAATAATATGAATTCCACAGTTGAAGGTAAACATAAAACTACAAATTTATTTCAATTTAGTGACTCATATTATTATTTCTACTTCGGGATATCTTGATATACATGGTCCTCGTTTCTTTTGTAAGCTATTCCACGTTTTGTAGACTGCAGAACCCAAGTTACTAAATGTTACTAATTTAAACTATTTTTAAGCAAGAGTAACACTCCTGTACTTGATATAAATTCAAAAGATTTTTGCCTTTCGTTGCCATGTTGTGAGAAATAATTTTTTGTAGATAGAGTGCGGGCTACAACTCGGCGGGACATGGTTATTCACCTGAAGGAATTAGGTTTTATGCAGTCGACTATGACTAAGAATCGTCATATACTCATAAATTATTTAAAGAATAAGCTGGAAGGTCAAAATTTTTCAAGTGGAACAAGTGCCCGCGGGCAAGTAAAATACTGAATTATCATTAGAGGATTGCTAAATTGAAAAATAATCATCTGTCCCAGTAAGTTATGAATTTTTAATCCTAAATTGCATCACCATATCTCGAAAACTATTAATCGCATCGAGATCATTATGGTCTCATTCAATTTAGAATTAAATAATATATAAATAATGGTATTGTGCTCAACAGAAAAAATGATTTTAGTATTTTTTCCTCCTAATTCGTCGATTGGGATCACTGTGCGGCCTCTCGGAATCGCACGCTTCACCTGCGCTCTGAGAGATTCCGTAATTTTCTTGATTCCCCGAGATCCCGCGTAAACCCTAGACAGGATCGTGATCTATTGTTTTCCTATAGGCGCAACGATCGATTGTCGCGCACACGCTCGCGGAGTCCAATTAAGAGAAGATTGAACGGAGGACCGCCTCGGAAATCATCGGACCATGCCAGTCCGTAGATTTCCTCGGGCCGGATACAGAATACTCGTGCTCGATCGTCGATCGATTGACTATTTTCGGGAACGCATTAGGCAGCGCGTCGTGCATGTTCCTAAAACCCGGCACAGGGAATGACTACAGTGAATTTCCTATATAAGTCTCTACAAGCCTCGCGTTTACAAACCCCGGAAAAACGAGTTCTCTGGAAGGGTACAGTTGAGGAAATTTCTTCCGTCGAGTTTCGGTGAAACGGTCGAAATTCGGAGTTTATTTGGATAAAAATAATTGATTTCCATCGAGCCGGTTCGACCGTCTATCCGGAGTGTCGGTTCAACGACACCGAGCGAAATTCTCGGTAAATTCGATTACGTAGCTCCGTTTCGGCTGTATTTTTAGAGCGAGGATTTTGATTGACGCTTGGACGTTTCGTTAGCGTCGGTCGAGTAGAACCGTAGATAATCCCGTTCCGAGGAGAGCAGACAGGATTTCTGTTAGGTATTTATAACGCGCGCGAGAGGATAGAAATCGATCGATAGAAATAGCTCACTTGTCCCAGGATTCGAACGCAAAAACTAATGAAAAGGAAGACTGCAGCCGCCGAGCAAGTTAGACGTTAGGGTGCGTGTCGATTTGAGAGCACAACTGTCGCGAGTTATTCTCGAAAGTCAAATTCGTCAGTGTACAGTGAATTCTCGTTACGAGTCAGTGCCAACCTTGCGGTTAGGAGTCACTGGAACTACCCCCACCACCGCAGGGTATCTCTCGAGCTTCGCTGTATGTTTCTACGTGCAACATTGTATCGGAGAAAGACATTTTCCTCAGCCTTCTTGTCATTATCCGTTAGTAGTCATAGGTTTATAACTTAGAGACGGATGTGACTCTTGGGTTTCTAGCGTGCCCTGTGCATTTCAAATGCAACGCTAGGGGAGAACCTTCGATTTCGTGTAATTGACAGTGGCCAGAACCGCGCAACTGACTTATGACGAGAATTCACTGTGTTGAGAGTGCTATCGGAGAGTTGCACCAAAGGAATAGCACTCTCGATAAAGTATATACCGACAAATTTGACTCTCGAGGGTAACTCGTGACAGTTTGACTCTCAAGTCGGCACAGGCCATTAGACTATCGTAAAACAAGACCAAGCGCGCGTAAACCGGCGCACAGTGGTCCTACGCGATGAATTGGGAGGAAAAAAGTTCAAAATTAAAGGTAACGAAAAACACGTATCAGTGAATTTTTTATGTACTATACATCCCACGGAGACGCAAAGTGACCTCTGGCATTAGTCTCATAAACAATAAAACAAATGACGAACGCAAATATCGTGTTTAATTGTTTTAGGTTACTCGATCGCTTGTCGCGAAATAGTGTATGTGAAAACGTGTGTTTCGATTACCTGACATTGTAAATACTTTTATATTCATAATAATATGAATTCCACAGTTGAAGGTAAACATGAAACTACAAATTTATTGTACCCGCGGGCACAGCCACGGGCAAGTAGAATACTGAATTATCATCAGAGGAATGCTAAATTGAAAAATAATCATCTGTCCCAGTAAGTTATAAATTGCATCACCATATCACGAAAACTATTAATCGCATGGACTTCATTATGGTGTCATTCAATTTAGAATGAAAAAAAAATATATAAATAATGGTATTGTGCTCAACAGAAAAAATGATTTTAGTATTTTTTCCTCCTAATTCGTCGATTGGGACCACTGTGCGTCGGTTACCACGCACAAGTCGCTAGTCGCAAAACAAAAACCTACGCGACGGCTTATAAATAACAAAAGACCAAATCAAAAACGTAGAGAATACCTATCGAGCGCGTTCTCTCGCGAAACAGGACGAAACCGCGACAGGACGAGGGGTGGTTTCTAGGCTTTTTCAGAGATCGTTCCCGAACCCCTTCGAGCAAGCAGCCCGTAACGAGCCAGACGCGTTGGCGAACGTTGCGCGCGTTGCAGGAAAAGTGTATCGAAATTTCAACCGATTCGACGTTCCATTCTTTTCGCTCGTTCTCCGAGAATTCGTCGGAGAGAGAACCACCCCTGGTTCGCAGGAGGCGTGAGCACACGCGAGCGCAAATAACTATTTCCCATTCGCTGATTTTTAAAACTCCGTCGAGGAGCGTGTGATGGACGTTACTCAAACTGTGCCGAATATTTTCAGGTATAAAGTTGACCGTTACAAAATATACCACATCCACACAGTACACTTTTCCTGCGACAACGCGGTTCGCAGCGAGTGCAAGATCTGCGCGACGCGACCCGGGCCGAGTCGAGCCGAGCCGATTACCAACGCTAATCAGTGACGGGAGTGGCGAGAGTGACGGGAGTGACGAACAACCAGCCATTTCGGTAATCAAGACGTCGAGCAACGACAGAAAACGCAACATTGTGAAAACACACACGGTGCGGAAAAGTGCACGGTTTGGAGTTCTCGAGGTTTTAGCGCGGCGGGGACCGACTGCGAGGACGGCCGGTGCTCCTGCGCCCACGAACCGAACAAAACGTTCGAGTGAAACGAAAAATCGGAGACGCGCGCGTTCTCTTTCTACTTCTTCGCGTACATTTCTCGCTCGTCTCTTCGTCGTTTCTTCTCGCCTCGCACGCGAGCATGCTCGAAATCGATTACTTTTGTAGATTTGTTTCTAGCCGTGAATATCCTACACGCAGACACACGCGCGACAAAGCTCTGTCTCGCTTTCATCCCCAACCCTCTTCGATCACCATCGAGGCGAGGCGAGGCGAGGCGAGGCGAGGCGAGGCGAGGCGAGGCGAGGCGAGGCGAGGCGAGGCGAGGCGAGGCGAGACGAGACGAGATGGGACGAGTCGGTGTGGTTTCCGGCTCGAGGCTGTTGTATACATACTGATTTTCATGCGAGTCACGCGAGTAGTATGTCACAGTACAATGTAACTATCGTTGCCGATCAGATAATCCGTAAGCAGAGTCGGACACCGTTCAAGTAGAGTTTGATCGAAGCAAAGATACCGGTCTTCGGATCTTTGCTGAAATATCCGATCCATCGTACAGGGTGGTCCAACAGTAGAAAAACCAGTTTGCAAACCATCCCGTTGCGATTGTAGCAGCAACGATTTTTTTATCCTACCAAGCGACCACATATTTTTGGAACGTACACGCATTTCTTTCGACTCGATAATCTACCTACATTGCCGAGCTACGAGATCGAAACGTCGCATCCGCGTCGAACGCCGGTAAAGGAGGAGCGCAGCGTCTGGAATCTAGACTCTAAAATAGAAAAACAAGAAAAACAAGAAAAAATAAAACTATCCGGAATGTGAATAGGAGGGAATAGCAGCGAGACATTGGCGTCGAACCGTAAACGGGGTAAATGGGATTGGAAACGCGAAAAAGAAAAGCAGCTCCGCGGCGTTCCACTTTCCGGCAAGCGTTTTCGCTCGCGCAGCGACAAACTCGAGGCTGTTATTTATACAAGCGTGTTGCTCGCGATGAAACTTTCGCGAACGATATCGGGCAGATATATCAAAAGGTTAATCGTCGATCGTCACGCGAGCGTTTCACCTGACCGTCCCCCGGCTGTGTCGCGTGCCCGCGTTTCTCGTGCGTACGCGACCACTGGCGACGAGCGACAACGTTGTCTGTCGCTTCGACGCGATCATCCTTCGAACTTTCGAACGAACCTCGGATAGCCGAGGGGGACGCGCGACAACGATCACCGATGAACGATAGTTACGGCGGACTGTGCCGGTGTACTACTGCCAAATTGATTTTGCGCTCGGGAATCCGTTTTCTTTTCCGTCGGAGATGCGTCGAAAAGAGATTCGGACGTCTACGCTTTTCTCTCGAGAATCCGTCGGCATGTTGTTATGCTTCCAATCTACCGAGAAAGCTAGTAATAAGTACAGAGACTCACGAAAGTATTTGAACACTTACCACGAAATACTTTATTTATTATAATAAGTATATTATACATTGCTTACAGAAATATTATTAATATTGTAAGTAGGTATGACACTCTAGATTATACAGGTCAAGTTTTAAGTGAATCGAAATATGTACACAATAGTTATGAATTATTTCTTACAAACATGAACTTTGCTGATGCCACAAAAATGTTTGAACAGGTAACTTTTAAAGCTTTAATATTTAGTAGGTCCACCTTTGCCACAAACAACATGTTGTAAGCGAGTATTTTTTCTGTTAAACTTGCCTTGAATGATATACTAAATTTTTTTAATCCTTTTCCTATTGTTGCCCATAGATGTTCAGTCGGGTTAATATCGGGGCTTTGTGGTGGTGTGACCAACATGTGGGGGGTATTGTATATGATCCATTCCTTAACGATTCCTGCAGTGTGATCGTACATACCCAATTTTCAGATATTTGTATTTATTTATTATTCCTTCTATGAACATCAAATTTCCGGTACTGCCTGCTGACATGCAACCCCAGATCATAATTGAACCACCCCCATGTTTTACCGTAGCACGCAAGTTTCTTATTTCCATTTCAGTATTTGCTTGTCTCCAAACAAAACTGCGTCCGTCCGATACGAAAACGTTAAATTTCGATTCATCTGAAAAGATTGCTTTATTCCGGAATACATTATCTTTACTAATAAATTCCTTGGTGAATTTTAATCTGTTTTTCTTATTAATATCTCTAATGTGCGGCTTCTTTCTAGAAACCCTGGCATGATAAACATTTTCACGTAGCACTCTTCTACATAATTCTGGATTTACATCTTTCTTGAAGTAATCTTTAGCTATCATTCTTAGAGCTCGTTTCTGTGTGTTCAAATACTTTTGTGGCATCAGCAAAGTTTATCTTTGTGAGAAATAATTCATAACAATTGTATGCATATTTCGATTCACTTGAAACTTGACTTGTATAATCTAGAGAGTCATACCTATTTACAATGTTAATCATATTTCGGTAAGTATCGTATAATATACTTATTATAATAAATAAGGTATTTCATGGTAAGTGTTCAAATACTTTCGTGAGTCACTGTAGGTGCTCGAAGGAGTCGAACGCTCTATTCGGTGAAGGAAATTAAGTTCGTTTTAAAAGTTACCATCGAAAAGTCCGCATAAACATCCGCAGTCCGGTCGCGACGCGTCCATCAGGGAATGAGAACGGGAAACAGCATATGGCGGTCCGACGGTTTCGGACGTCAGAGAATATATAATAATATGATAAATCTAGAAGGAGAGAGGGGGGTAAGAAAAATTCTGAAATAGTTCTTTTTATATAAACGGATACGCGCAGCGCGAGTAGTCTGTATTGATCAGTGCTGTAAAGCTGTAAGTCGTACGAGTACGAGATACGATACTCAAAGTAATTGGCTTCCTAGCTAGGATTAATCGAGTCTATAGGATTATACGTTTTACCAACGCAATGATAATGGACACACTGTATTTAGTAGACTGTGTGTTGTATATAGCGGTGTATGGTAGAGAGTACAAGTTAAGTCGTCGATCGTCTGCTTAAGAAAAAAGCCGTCAAAAACACCGATAAGCTCTTTGCGTTTGGTCCTATCGCCGTAGCGAGTAACACGCCTACCGAGAGTCGGACTAACAAGTTTGATTAACAGTAATATCAGTCTGGACAACAGGGTATCATTAGCACATCGTACATTGAGACGCGCTCGATTACCGGTCAGATGTCATCCTACTAACGTCGAGTTCTCTTTTGTTCTGTTGGTCGTTGGTCTCGTCATCCGTTGCATTTCGTCGTTAATTTCAGTTCAACGCCGCCGTATAATTTTCGTGTAGTCAAGGGTTCTTTCTTAATCAGGCCATCGAATTATCGTTAAATGTAATAAGCTAAACTAATTATATGAAAGCTTACACCTCGCAGTCATACAGCCTCTGCCACTAAAAAGGGACATTACACATCCGGTGCTCGTATAGTGTACAGGGTAGAACCGGTCGCTCGAGCACACCTACGACTCTCTCTCCGCTTGTTCTCGACGACGGAAACAAGGAATCTCAGAGGAAAACGCGATTTCGCTCGAACGGATCGATATCTCTAATGGGCTAACGATTCTTTTCAAGGTCATCTACATCTCTCTCCCTTTCTCTCGCAACGGGACTACATATTTTTATCGTCGTGGCGCGATGGTCGAGGTCAAGACCGATCCAACGACCTACGACGTCGCGACCTATTTTTGTTTCCATCTTTTCAAGCCGAACCGAAGCGACGACTTTTTTTATAGAGGCAATGTTGTTCGAGACGTTGACCTTCGTTCGGACTTCGTAACGCGTTTCACGGACATTGGACGCACGGGACGATATCGTAGACTTAAGCCTCTACCTTTAGATAGTTTCGATTCGAATATTTTCCCTTTCGATTCGGCGTTTTCCACCGAGATACGTTTGTCCGTTGTTGAGAAAGAACGGAACATTTCGGATGTTCGAATCGGCTGGGACACTCTGTGTACGCATATATGTATATGTGTATGTGTATGTACATGTATATGTATAACGAGAGGTAGCGTAAATTGATTTTGAACTCATCATTTTAGATGGCAGCTACCATACCGTTACCGCAAGCCGCCCAGAAGCGAAACAGTCTGTACACGCCACCTTTTCGATTAGACATTAAGCTGTTAACTTTCGCCTGCTACGGAACATTACAACCAGCCGCGCGTTCCATTATCTTATGGATTCCTTCTGGACTTTCGTTGAGTTCGTCCGTACGGTTTGTTTACACGGTTGGGCTTCGTCGAATCCTCGCGTGTCGTATAATTGTATAGCGAACGAACGACTTCGTATCTCTATGTTCCCACTCGCTCGGATGTACCTCCCCCTGAATCCTGGACAACTATACGATCCCCATAATCGAGAGGAAAGCTTTAAAACGTTCAAATGTGTAGCAAATTTGTAACTAATTGATATTTAAGTGTAATACCGTATGTAATACCGAGAAGAATGGACGAGAGGGAGCTTTGAATAGTGCCTGCTTAAAGAAGACAAAAATGAAACAACACGAACAACCCGATTTACTGTAATCTGTAAATGGTTAGACAAGGTATCGTACGTTGTTTCGTACAACTCTAAATTCTATAGGACTACCGTAGCCAAGTATGGGAAAAAGTGTTCTTGTATGGGAATACGTTCGTTACGTTCATTGCGGTGATTACGCGTATCCTCGTGCACAACGAAACACGCTTATCTCGAATTACCTCCACCGAAATTTCCTATTCTTCAACCCTTTAGTGGACTTTTAAAACGGATCTTTAACGTGCGACAACGTGATTCGACCGTTTAATCGTTCGTTTCTACCGAATCGATAAATAGAAATCAATTTTAGATAGTTATACCGATATTTCCGTTATATGCGATATATTTATGAAACCGAAATCAAATTCTATTTAAGCATTAGTGAAAATATGTAGGAATGCAGTCGAAAGTAACTTCCCCTTCTTCTGGGAAATTCTAAATGACAATGACAAACTTTTATAGGACCGTGGCAGCTTCGATAGTCCACTTCTGGGTTAATTCTCTCAATCCAAGATCCGTTTCGAAATGATTTGTTCTCGCGTTCCTTTGCTTTCACGAATTTCGCGATCAATACCGAACCGACACGGATACGTTGAGTTTGATCATGTTTTGCCGCACTCGTGTTCTATTGTTACATCATGCCACTCTTCCCCATACTGTACTATGAGTTCATGTTATTCGATATTCTTAAATGTACATAAAACCTATGTGGTCGTAACTGTATGTACATACTGTTAAACGTTCTATTACTCCTCTGAAATATGAATACAAGGAAAAATTGGTTATTTAGTATAATTCTGTGTCAACGTTTTTTACTTACTCTTATCATCGATTCCTTCACCTGCAGAACGGTATCCATTACAGCCCCACCGATCACCACCTAAGATAATTGCAACGTTAGTCGATGAGAACGATTTTCGCGTATTTTTATCTCATTAGTTTCAACTTACTGGATTTTCTTTTGGTTTTAGTAAACAATGAAGTGCCAAGCTGTTCCAGCAACGTTGATTCTTTTCGGTAAAATTTACCGCAATTTCTGCTGCCATGCTCGCATTATTTTCTATGAGCGCCATATCTACGGAAAATGCAAATTTTCTAGTGACTATCATCAAGCTTCAAACGCAAAGAAAGTTTGCCTATACTTACTGGCTTGCAACGATCGACCATGTGTAATTTTATTTAATTCTTCCAACAGATATGGAGTTACGTTCTTTCCAGTTATGCCTTTGCATTTTGCAGCTTCTAAAGCTTTGCATATAGCCGATTCCATTTCCTTTGGATTCAACGCATGTTGTTCAGGAATCGGAACAACAAACAGTAGTCCTGTTCGAAGACCCAGTTCCATTTGAGCCTTCAGAATGTCTGCAGCTTCCTTTGAAGTAGACACTCTATGAGGGGCTTTAGTTTCCTGAAGAGTCTCTCTACAGTAAAATGCTGGAAAGCGATCAGTTTCGCCAATCTTTATCACCAGAACTCCTTGAGTTTCCTATAAAAGAGTACAAACCTACGTGAAACTTCTGACACCACAAAGTCTGTCTTCTTTTTGCCCAACGACATACCAACCAGATATTCCAATGTTTTCTCAATATCTAAAATAGATTTAACTCCTGAGCACACGACAGCCACAGGAGTGCGCCCAAGCTCTAACAAGTCTGTGCTTATATCAAACGTTGATTCTGCACCTCGGTGAACACCACCGATTCCTCCTGTTGCCATTATAGGTATACCAGATAAATTTGCCAACAACATGGTAGCGCTAACAGTTGTTCCCCCATTGAGTTTCTGAGAGGTAATTAGAGATAGGTCTCTGCGAGAACATTTAATAGATTCTATGGAATTCGGATTAGCCAGAGTTTCTAATTGCTCTCGATTCAATCCAACATGCACCTGTCCTTTTAAAATTGCTATAGTCGCCGGTATAGCACCCTAAGAAGAATATAAATCCAGAAAATATAAGTCCAAGAAATTGATGACATTGTTACGAATGTATTATAATTTCAAATCATTTACTTTTGATTTAATAACATTCTCAACTTTAATAGCAGTTTCGAGATTATCGGGATAAGGCATTCCATGAGTAATGATAGTAGACTCTAAGGCCACGATCGGCTGCCCATTTCTCTTTGCTGTTTCTACATCCTGCCCAAAAATAAATTTACTGCTTCCCGTACTCGATTGACGATTATTCGTCGGATTGAACCACTTTAATCGCCCAAAGAATCTTCGGTAATTTGTCCACTGCATCTTCGTGACTGTAAAACATTTGACTGTTGATGCAGATTCGATTTATCACCGGCGTGGCGGGGAAACATGAACAACCATAGTCATGGAGCGCTGGTACCGTAGGAATACGATACCTATATCGTCTCAACAGATTATTGGGCTTATCGTTAGACGATTAAAAAGAAAAGAACTACAAAAATTGCACAAAGTCATGCCTGGCTAACCTTTCTTGATCTTTTAATCCTTCGCTAAACTTCAAAATGGACTTGAGAAATACCGAGTCAGTAACCGGAAATCAATTTCGCTTCGCAGCATCAGGAACGTAGCAAGATAATGAAATGCAGCCGAGATTTTCAAATAGTTACATCAATATTTGTACATTAAATAATTATTGATACAAGTTTGAATAAAGCGCTTAAGGATATTAACTATGGTAAGTATATTACCTCAGATATCTGGATATGGCATGGCAGAAAAGCAGCAGAGTCTGTTGGCAGATTTGCAGCAGACGTTGATAAAAATCTATCATTAGAGACTATTACGCCATCTAGCGACGGTTTTAGTGACTCGCTAGCATAATCTGACTATAATTTCAATTTCTACGACAGAACGTTTGTTTGAACGACAGAATGTTTGAAACAATGACTTCATTTTCAATAGAATTTATTTAATTTTTATTATTATTAATGTAATTTTATTATTTTATAATTTTTGTCTATCCTCCTCCATATGATATGTGTTGGGAACACGCAGAGTTGTTGAACTTTGCCAAGAAATGAGAGACTTGAAGGCAATGGTGCATGTTTCTAGTGCCTATGTTAACTCATATTTACTGGAAGCAGAGGAACTTGTCTATTTTATAATTTTTAATATTTAATTTTATTATTTTATATAAAAATTGTACGAATTCGAGGAATCTTTTTAATCAACTCGAAGCTTTTCGTGTAAGTCAAATATTTCTTGAACGTATAGCTCTTCCGAAATGAGTTTGAATCTAGTTCGAATTTAATTACGGTGACTTCTAAATGAATTTTAAATATCTAACATCATGCCCTTTGACATATCGTGAAATACGTGGTGTGGTATTACATTGACATGTTTTACGTATACATATTGAACTTTGATCCAAAAAACCAGGAACGTACATAGTAGAAAGAAAAATTTGTATAAAGTGAGTATTAATCGCTGAAATAAATTACAATAATAAACTAACAGTGTACAATCCAAAATATTATGATAAAATTTTGGATGTTATGTTGGATATTAGATTTATTGAATAAAATGTATAATATGATAACCTGCCATTACGTACGATTACAAGTTATAAGTTTTCACTTGTTTCTCTTAATGTTTTGCTAAGTCATGCACCGATTAATATGTAAATTTATTCGCTGCTATACGTTTGTCTTCTACTGTTGCTTGATTTTGAGAATAACGCGAAGCAGAAGTCAACAAGAAAGTTCAAGGTAATGATAACATGTGCCGCGAGAATACGTCATCAAAAATATATTGCCATTTATAATTCACAAAACTTACTCGGAATTCGATGATTTACAAAATAAAACGAGAACATATAAATATTCTCAAATAAATTTGAGATTTGAATTAATATGCAAAGGAAACACGTAAATATATGTATATACATGCTTCATGTATACTTTACCACCACTGTGCCCCGTGAAACAATTGCTACGTTCCTGTACAATGTAGAAAGTATTATATAGAAGCGTGCCGCATATGATTTCCCCAGTTTTAACACCGCAAGCGTGGTAGGACTATGAAGGTAAAGGGTCTCCGTTCGTAAATAGTATTTACCGATATTGTTTGAAACTATTGTCCTCGCAATTCATTAAAACGAGAAATATGAAATCGAAGAAATCCAGTTCTGTTGGAACACTCTATCTGAAAACATATAATCTCACGCTAGTTTTCGGGTAAGTAACTACTGTAGATAAAAACTCTGATTCGATGTTATAATTTTAAATGAATAAATTTATCGAATAAAATGTTGTTGCAGGTGGTCTTACATACTTGTCAAATTTTTGCAAAATGATTACTCGTTCACCGTTGAAGAAAGTTTGTGGCAGAACCTTAAATGGCCTCTTATCATTTTTCAACATGCAGCTTTGTTGGAGGTAAGAGATCTTCTGCGTTTTGGTTTTGAATTGGTGAATTTGGAATTCATAATTTATTTTCATTTTTACAGATAATACATGCAATGATGGGATTAGTTAAATCGAATCCTATGCTCACACTGTTCCAAGTTAGTAGTAGAATTATAATAGTGGATGGTGTATTGTTAGCAATACCGTTCAGCGAAGCATCGACCACTGGAATATGGATGGCAGTGTTAGCATGGTCGATAACAGAAATAATAAGATATTTGTATTACTTTATGAATCTCAATAATTATGTACCACATGTGCTCTCATGGTTAAGGTATATTATTAACAAGATTCCCTCCAAATCTTTCGAACTAATAAGACAATTGAAATGTCAATGGTTACATTTTAATTTGCAGGTATACATTATTCATTGTATTATATCCAATCGGTGTATCTGGAGAATTATTATGTGCATACGCAGCTACCCAATATGCCAAATCGCATCCAGATGCCTGGAGTTATACCCTACCTAACTCTTGGAACTTTGCATTTAGTTACCTCTATTTGCTTATCTCTGTCATGCTCACGTACATTCCTAGTAAGTTGTCAAAATATTATATGTACTGCTACAACATCGATAATATGTTACATATATTTAATTACTATTTTTATTTGTTACAGTTTTCCCACAATTATATCTCCACATGTTCGCGCAAAGACGTAAAATTTTGGGAAAAGACTCACTCAAAAAAGCTTAGTAGTATAAGTAAGGTTTATGTTTGGTATTAATGGTGTCTTTATACCTTATTACATTGACAATACATGTTTGAGTTTATGAAACCCGAATTGCATTTATTTCCCTTTCGACGAAACGAAACTATTACTATTTATTTACAAAGTGTCGAAATTGAATTTTTCCATTCATGACTCGACAAATGTCAAACGGGTTATCCCCCATTACAAACTTATATTCTATTAAAATTACATGTAAGTAAGTAAATACCTACATATGTACATATGTTACCGACAAAAACAAGTAATTAAAGTAAAAACTTTACGGTTCATTTCCTCGTTTTAAATTTGTGTAAAATGGTTCATTTAAACTTTCAAATAATCGAAATCAAAACTGCACTGCTGAGAGAAACCTGCCTAATTACACAATCTGATTGGTTGACACTACCCTTCCGACCAATAGCTAAAATAGGAAGATCCTTTAGATGTGCATCATGTCAACCAATCGTATACATATTTTTTTCGCGGGTCTTCTTTCCGGTTCTGTAATATATATATTTACAGATTTTGCGAAATATTTTCTATCCTTATCATTTATCGACCTTAAGTTAACCGTTTGTGAGACCGTCACAATTGCGCGTGTGAAAGAATAATTAGTCGATCTTTATTCCAGTGCTAGAGTCATAATTATTAGCAAAAAATAATATTGGAACTGTTCAAAGGGGTCGTTGCAGTTCGACAACATGTCCGAGCGTAACGATGACACAGAAAATGGTAATATTTTGAACTGTCAATCAACTGTAAAAGCAAAATTCGATTTTTCTTCGATCTTACTCGCGTTCTGACTGTTTCATCGCAAATTGATACGATAGTGCTTGTTATCTATTTTATTGTCTCCGAAACTTTCATATAAGAGTCAACGAAACGGTATCCTCGATCATGATTTCGTAAAGTATTGAACACCAATTTTTCTACAGATATTAAATTACGAAGTGAATAATTGCAGGTTCGATATTCTTAGAATGTATTTTTGTCTTGCGCTTTCACCGTATAGATTTGTTCGCATTAACAAGGTGAAAAGAATCATGTTGTCCTTATCTGTCATCTACGAAAATCGCAAGTTTTATTAATTAAATAAAATGATTAAGTAGACTAAGACATTGCGTACTGTTCGAAGATATTCAGACCTAATTTACGGGCACTTTATTCGCGAATAAACAAAGGGATTTTCAGGTAATTATCGAGTCACGTGCACAACTTTTAATGGAGTACATTTTGTCATAAAATTTCGTCATAAGTATGTTTGCAGCAGGCCAATGCTTCCACAAATCATATTTCCCTTAACCAGTCGTCTACGACAATTATTTGTGCATCATCTCTGGCAAAAGCATCTATTCGCATATTTTTGTTTGAGTCAGTAAAGTACTTTATTTTATTAAAATTTTCTACTCGAATACATACTTCTTTATTAGCATTATCACGTACATACAAAATATGCTATTTTCATAGGTTAACTATTGTACATGACATTTTTCAATTGCATCCAATGAAAATTATAGCTTCAGTTTTACACTATATTAGAGCATAACATAGTTATATATTATAGTGCAACAAATTATTGTTTAACATTTTTCTACTGGTTTTTTCACTTGAATTAGAAACAAAATTAAATGAGGAGGCAAAAGACAGTTCTTCGACACGGGAAGAGGTAGAAGATTCCGACATGGAAATGATTCGAGAATATTTAGGACAAATGTTGTTAAGGTTTTTCGATTCACCGCCGTGCGATGGACAGTCTCAGAAAAAGGTTCTTCGTGAACTCAGCATAGATGGGATAGTAGACTATATCAAGGAAAACGAAGACATCAAAATTGTTACAATGGCTGGAGCTGGTATATCCACGTGTAAGTATCCAAAACTTTATGCTAGAACCATGAGAGGATATGGATATGGATATGGATATAGAGGATATGGATTTTACTATATATATAGAATTCTGTTGTATTTGCAGCTGCAGGTATACCTGACTTTCGATCGCCGTCTAGCGGACTGTATCACAACTTGAAGAAGTACAACTTACCTTATCCTCAAGCTATTTTCGAAGTCAGTTATTTTATGGAGAACCCAGAGCCCTTTTTCACGCTTGCAAAAGAATTATTGCCAGAAGGCTTCAAGCCAACCCCGTGTCACTATTTTATACGACTCCTGTGGCAAAAAGGATTACTCTTAAGGCATTACACGCAAAATATCGATACATTAGAAAGAATCGCAGGCTTGCCTCCTGAAAAATTGGTCGAAGCGCATGGAACTTTTCATACCGGACAGTGTCTCAAGTGTAAAACAACGTATACTTTGCCATGGATGAAAAGTAATTTTATTGAATTATTTACTTATCGCGAATTGAATTATTTATTGAAACTAAAAATTTCCTTTCAGAGAAAATTGTCGAAGATACCGTACCAAAGTGTGAGAAATGCAAAGAGGGTGTGGTGAAACCCGATGTTGTATTATTCGGGGAATTGTTGTCGCAACGTTTTGATCATCTCATCGAACAGGACTTCCCGCAAGCGGATCTATTGATAATAATGGGATCCAGTTTGGTTGTTCAACCGTTTGCATCCTTGGTAGACAGGTGGGAACTATTAAATGATGAGAAATTGTAAAGTCGTATCCCGAAGACTCATATTTAAATAGCTATTTCTTTTTGCTTCAAGAGTACGACCTACCTGTCCACGTTTACTCATTAATAAAGAAAAAGTGGGAATGCAAGATCGTTTGTCACGATTCCTGGGACTACGGCAGGGATTCGTCTTCGACACGAAAGATTCTCACTGTGGACGCGACGTTGCCTGGTTAGGCGATTGCGATACTGGTTGCAGAATGTTAGCAGAAAAAATGGGTTGGGGGGTATGTTCTTTCCTTTGAATTGTTTTTTCATGCAACCGAAAAAAATCTATGCTGAAAATTTGATTCAAACCGCTCTTTTTTCCAGGACGAATTGACAGACCTTGTAAAAAGGGAACACGAACGATTGGACGCTGAAAATGCTAAGAAGGATTAGCTAAATTAATATTACATTTGCGAGGTAAACTGGTTTATTAACGCAATCAATATTTAGGTTCGCCACTATTTTTATAAAGAAAAACTTATTTAACAAATGATGTTTTCTGTTAAAGTAATTGTATAAATGTTATTTAGACGATAGAAGATTTCTTACGATTATATCGGAGAAATACGCTTTCGCTTACGTCCGCTTTACGAAATTTGATAGATAAATTATAGTGATAAAAGCATAATTTTCTAATGTATATTTGAACGTGTAATTTATTCTTTGAATACGATCGTGGCAGTTGAGTCGCGTGTACAAATAAAATAGAGGACGATGAAACTTTGAAAACGTTTTCAATTGAACGTAACAGAATCATTTCATTCTAAAAGGCTTAATAATAACTTCCTCAGCTTCCTGTTGATGCACCTGCCCTTCGCCGACAGCTGGGGCAGCCATAGGTTTGCGACCGCAATATTGTAACTAGAAATTATAATACTTTTCTCATAGGAATATTTGTTTCCGGTAAAATCATTTAAATAAATTTTTCTTTAACTTACACGTCTGCCGCATAAATTTTCGAAACGAGGTTTCACAAAACTCCACGGCCCCATATTTTGTGGCTCTTCTTGGCTCCATATGAAAGCTGAACAATATATTTTTATTAAATTTTCAGGACTTTCACTGTCATATAACTCTGCGCAGTCGCTTTACTCACTTTTTGCGTTTTTATATCTGTCGAGCTGTTGCAATAAATCATGAACTGGAAAGGGGCACAAAGTCTCCAACCTAACGATGGCTACGTTTTTCTGTTCCGTGCTATCTCTATAATTATCGAGAGCATAAAAATGTTTTCCACTCGCTAGAATAATTTTGTCCACGCCTGCTTCCGCCACTTTCTCATCTCCTGTTAGCACATTGCTCGTGTCGTGAAAACGAAAACAATTATCCTATAGTAATGTTGTTTTGCCTACCTATGACATTCGTGAACCTCGTTTGTGGGCCCATTTCTTGTAACGACGACGTCGCGGCATTGTGACGTAACAATATTTTCGGAGCCACAACGATTAAAGGTTTTCGGAAATTTCTTACCATCTGAAACGGCAGAAGTTTAAAAAGAAGCAAGGCATTTTATGAAACGTCTATTCGGAACACAAGAATCATCCTCGTACTTGTCTCCTGAGTAAGTGAAAGTACTGCGCCGGGGTTGTAGGGTTCACGACATGCATGTTCACGTCATCTCCATCCGGTTTGTCTTCGTTGCTATTGGTGAGCTGTAAAAACCTCTCTATTCTACAGGAGCTGTGTTCGGGTCCAGCGCCGTCGTAACCGTGCGGTAGAAGAACGGTCAGACCGCTGCTTAACATCCATTTCGCTTCGCCGCTAGTCAGAAAAGTGTCGATCACGATCTGTGCTCCATTGAAGAAATCACCGAACTGTGCTTCCCAGATGGTCAAGGTTGTCGGTAGAGCTATGCTCAATCCGTACTCATAACCCAGAACCGCTTCTTCCGACAGAATGCTGTTAGCCAATTCCAACTTTCCCGTTTGACCCTCGATCATCGAGTTTAGAGGGATCCGTATATCTGGAATACCGTGTCAAACGGAACAGTATGCTTACGACAAAGTAAATATCAATGACTCGACCGATTCGGGAACACGGATGTCCGCTTACCTCCGGTTGCTTGATCGACGAACATGGCGTGCCTATGGGAGAACGTTCCTCGGCCCACATCCTGCCCGCTTATCCTGACATTGTAGCCTTGGTACAACAGACTTCCGATGGCCAATGCTTCGCCGGTGGCCCAGTCTAGGCGACCTTGCTGATGGTCGTCGGTTGCTTTTTTCAGTCTAGCTTGAACGTGGCTCTTTGCTAATTGTGGATGGATCGTCTACACGGAAAAAACGTACAGTTACTATTAAGTGGAACAGCACGGTGTAGCAACTAGTACGATTACTTTACGGGCTATGATATTACATAACAACGTACATATTCTCTATTCTCGCTTCTTACCGAATCGTCGTCGACTTGAACACTCTTCTCGGCGATGAATCTCAACAGACCCAGGTCAACGCCTGTGTCCCACTGAGTCACGCTTGCCTCAGCTTGCCGCATTCCCTTCCAGAAACCTGCGAAGCACGCGGGCTCTGGTACGTAAGCGTCCACCTGTTTCAGAGCTTGGTTCAACCAAGCGCTGTGATCGTCGATCGTGCGTTTAGCTTCCTCCAGGGTAAAAATGTTAGACTTTACCAGTGTATCTAAGTATCGATCCGGTACCGATCTATGTGAAAACAAAGGTAGACTCACTCTTTCATTTTTCAGACGCGCAACGAGTTTTAAAACACCTACGAACGGTTCTGTATAATTTGATAGACAACAGGGTTCGTGAACGTTGGATCGTCCAGTTCGTTGTGACCCCATCTTCTGAAGCAATTCAGGTCCACGAAGACGTCTTTCCTGAACTTCCGTTGGTACTTGAACGCGAGTCTAGTGGCTCGGACGACCATCTACGGCACGGTGTTTCGATAGTTTAGCGACCTTTCTTACTTGTTCGCGGAGAGAGCGTGCTAGCGCCAATACTAGAAACATATAGTAATCCGATGTGTACCTCGGGATCGTCTCCGTTGACGTGGATCACCGGAGCAGAGATCATCTTCGCCAGGTCCGTACAGTATCTCGACGATCTGCCTATGGAAGCCGGCGTGGTGAATCCCAGTTGATTGTTCACGACCAAGTGAATCGTTCCACCTATTTCGAAGTGCGGGGCCTGGGACAAGGCCAAGCATTCTTGGTTGACGCCTTGGCCGGCGTAAGCGGCATCTCCGTGAACCTGAATGTTCAACGCTTTGTCGCTCCACCGGGCGTTCTCGTCTTCGCCGTAAGCTCCGTCTTCGATAGCCTGCATCGCTCCTCGCGTCTTCCCCATGGACACGGGATTCGCTATCTCCAAGTGAGAAGGATTCCTCAGCATCGATGCGTGAAGAATCTTCCCGTCGATATCGAGCTCGGTGGAGGACACCAAGTGACTGATCACGTCGCCGGTCGCTCTCGCTCCATCCGGAAACTCGGAGAGTCCCCGGAGCTTGCGGAACAGCTTCTCCGGTGGAAGATTTAACATACCGGTGAGCAAGTTGAGTCGACCACGGTGCGGCATACAGAGAACAATGTACGTCAAGTCGTCTAGAAACAGATGGATCGGTTTAGTCGTCTCCTTCGAATCCTGTAAGCCGTAAGCTATAAACGTTCAACAATCTTGTCAACCGTTTGCCCTGTAATCTATAATATCGAGTCATCGAAATCAAATTCTGTGTCTCTATTATCGATATTTAACCGTTAGCGAAAGCGTAGAAGTACAGACGATATAAATTTTCTTTTTCTTCTAGAAAATTGTAAGCGACAAAGAAGTTCTAACCGTTGTAGACGTAAAGAAAAATCGTAGCGCAAGCAATTAAGAAGCGCGGTGTCTGAATCTCAAGTACAATGTCTTCTATTAACTGTAATCGGATGGAAAACGACCTGTACAGGACTCGTTCCAATGATAGTATAATATTTTCGATTACCGTTTGCGCACAGTTTAAAAAACTCGTGGAAGAAGGCCATCATAGCCTCGGCGCCTTCGCCTCCGTATCTTTTCAGGCTGACGAACTTGATGGCTAGGAAGTTGTCGAAGGCTTGGCTTTTCAACATCTGTTTCGCGATAGCCACTCTCGTTCGATCCGCAAGGGGGTCGATCGTGCACCGTTCCGTGGTTTTCGCGAACCATTCTCTTTCCTCCTCGGTCTGCGTAAACGTTCAAAACGATCAGATCCATTTACAGCTATTATTATAGTTTTTCATTATATGTATGTAGTAAGAGATCGATACCTCTAAGTGGCTAAACTCGAGACCTATGGTACCGCTGTAGGTCTTATCGAGGAGCGCCAAGGCCTCTTCCACCGTTCCTTCCTTTTTATTCGCTGTTAGGATCCCTTCGAAAGACACTTTGTCCGTCAAACGTAATCCAAACCTTTCCGGATTCAATTCCGCGAGCGGAGTTGGCTTCTTCGGAGAGACGGGATCTACGTTGGCTTGTTTGTGACCGAATTCTCTGTACGCGGTGACCAGTCTGTAGAAGTTGCTGTTCTTCGATCGCGTTTCCAGATATTCTTTTGGCACTGTAAAAACAGATAAAACGATACCCGTACGGTATTTTCGAGAAAAGTTCTCTGTCGGCGATGTTGCGTAAAAATAACCAAAGAATCGCATTCGCTATCTCACAGCAGCTCCGTTATTAGTGAACTAAGTCTTTCGCCTGATAGCGCACTTTCTATTTTTGCACTCGACGATAACAGGAATCGTGTCACGATTACCCGATACTAAAAGCATCATCGGTGTAACGAAAATCTGCGAACCAAGTGTTTAAAAAACCCGCGATTCGGAATCGATAGAACAAAATAGACGTTGTATCGCATGTATCGATCAGTTTTAAATAAATATTATATTTTTAGTCAGAAATACGAATACTGAAATATCTCCGGTGGTTCGATCAATTGAAAAAGGAATTTCGACTTGATTTAGCTTTAGATTAATAGTTTTCGGTTTAAATTAGCCGCGCATGCGCTTACCGTTCGATAATCGCTGCAATCGAACTCGAACAGTTGCGCGAGACGAACCAGTGGATGGTTGCGCTTTCGTTGTGCTGCAACACTTTATCTTTTATCGCGTGTTAAAAGTTAAAAGTGTTGTCTCAGCGGTAACAGAACTTTTCACCGAGCTTTCGCGTTCAAGGGATGCCTGCTCGCGGCCGAACATTTCCTTACATGTCAAGGTAAGGGCGAATTACCATAAAAAGACGCACATCTTTTCGTTACACGTTTAAAAACATTTACGCGAGGGACGTACTTACGTATGTATAAGGTAGCCGTCTCCGCGCCGCGCGCCATGCGGTGCCACACCGCGTTGGAAAGCTCCGTTTACGACGTAAACAAGGAAATACCTTTTATCGAATTTTTTTTGCGAATCTTTGCCCTGCAACTCTGTCGCGTTCCTTGAGAAAACTATCGTGCCGTGTCAGCGTATGCGGTCCGGTAGGTTTAAATGGGTTAATAAACGAATTAGCTGGTATTTAGTTACACGCGCGCCGGCATGTAAACGGGTACCATGTAATTCCGAACTTACGTAAACACAATCGTGGCAGATAGATGTACTTCGAATATCAACATTCGTGTATTTGCGATCGTATACTGTATATGGAAAAGTACCTTGGAATTGTGGTGAAACCCGCGGCCTGTATCCGTACACACCGCGCTCACTGTGATAGATGCGAGCACAGATCCTCGGTCGATAACCGATTACGCATCCTGTGCTCGGATTACAGCTTGTCCATCGAGTCTCTCGAAATCGCGGATGCTTTCGAGCATTCCTGAGGATAGAACAGGCGTGCATTCTCCGTGCAAAAACTCTGGATCAACTGAGCCGACTAAGCGTCCCTTATCGCTATGCTGCGATTGCCAGCGGCTCGTATGTTGCTCCTATCCCCACTCCCCACCTACCCTTTACCCCCTCGCATCTCCCCTTGCCGGCTCTTCATTAGCCCCTCAGCTCCCCTCCCACCGTACGTAGATCTTATTATTCGTTGTTATCTGTTTATTACAGACTGGCCTGGCCAATGCAATACATATCGGATCGGATCGGATCGACGCGTAGCGTTGCATGTATTATATAAGTGTGCGTGGCGGCAACGCCAGAAAACACCTGAAATATTATTAATACTAAACCCACCACGGTCAAACGACCGCTTTTCTATTTCACAATTATTGAAATTATAAAAAAGTATTTATAGGAAATTACTGAATTGACTTCTTTATTCAAGCATATATTATAATGAAAATCGTACAAAGTTTAAATAAATTCAGTCTTCTCCCTTCTATAAGACGTTTCACTTTTATATGTCTTGTGCTTGGTAGGTTTAGGTCCCGGTTTTCGTAGATTCGCGATAAGGTAGAGTGACCACGTTACCGACAAAAATAGGCGAAAAATGGTTTTACGTGTCTCAACTTTTCGTCCTTATATTAAAAAAAAAAAAAGAAAATGAAAAAGTATACAACGACGAACACAGAGATTCCGTCGGATCAAGACCAAGACGTATCTTAAGTCTGTGTCTGAAGGCTGTGAATGAAAATTATACAGCAGTTATCGACTTGCTGACTCTGAAAAAATTACGTGACTATCCCGGGTCTCTTTAAGGGTAGGCGTATACATATGGGTGACCGTTCAGGTAACAGACTTTATTGGAAAAAGCGTACAAGGAGTATTTGCGGTTTCTCTACGAGCGTTCCGTGTCTCGGACACTTGTATGTGCATACAGACTTTGTTTCAACGAGCGCGCAGTATTCGCTGCGAGAATCTGAAAATCTTGATTAAAATTCTATGCTCGTATCATCATTGCATCCACCGAACGAACACCAGGCTTCCATTATTTTAATTTACGGGGTCGTGAGCGAAGATAAAGACAACGAGTTTGACGTGGTCTTTGCTCGCGGTCGAGCATAGCGGTGATCGTAGATTAGATAAGAAACTGAAAATTCGCAACCGTTTGTAGAACACGATGCGTTAAAAAGTTTCGAGCTCCCAAAAATATGGTAGAAGCGTTTCATAGTTCTCGCGTTCGTTGAAGTCGGGAACTCGTAAGGGGTTATATCTCGGGATACGCTGTTCCCACGAGGTCGTTGCCCCTGTACCTAAATTTGTGCGTGACGATGTTGAACTTTGTCCCTCCGAGGGATACCGGGCAATTGGCGTCTGGACGCGCGTAAAAGCACACCGTGTACAGCGCCATTTCCAGCTCCGGCGAAGTGCCAACGAACAAGGTGGTCACGGGTTTGTCGTGGCCGCTGTATTTCGTTCTTATCTTCAGGATGTATCCTTTCTGTAAAATCGAAACATTTGTCGTTAGCTACTCGAGACTTTCTCTGGCTCACGAATTTGTTAAACGCAAAAAGAGGGAATGTCAATTTCGTCGTTGTCTATGAGATTCCGGTGTAAGGTAAAGGCACCAGTAGTTGACCACCATGTACCAGTAGTTGACCATTTTATAGAAAAACAACAAATATGGTTTGAAATGTTCTTATTGTTTTGAAATTTAAACAACAGACGGCATGGCATCCGAGGTTCACTTTCATCAAAAGTGCACTTATAAGTGCGCTTATAAAAACCTTATCTTTTATGTTTTTCTATGAAATGGTCAACTACTGGTGCCTTTACCTTACAGTGAAGTTCTAAATCGAGAAATAAATTTTGACGTTCCCCCCCCCCTTTCCCCCATGTAGGTACAGTCAATTCTCGTTTCAAGTCACTGTACCCTGCGTAGTCAGTCTACACAGCGTGCCCTGTGCATTTTAAATGCAACTCTCGGCGAGAACCTCAGATTTCGTCTAATTGTAAGTCGCCAGAACCGCGCAACTGACTTATGACGAGAATTCACTGTACCCTTCGAACGGTCTGTCGAGACGAGTCAACTCACATCCGCCAGGTCAACTTTCTTCAAGTACCCGTTGTAATCGACCTTTCCGCTGGCCTCCTCCTTGCTATAGTAGATCCAATTGTGCAAACCGACCACTTCGATGCCGGTCTGGCCGTTCTTCAGCTCCGCCATGAACACGTGCTCGAATCCCGAGCTGCCGATCTTGCCCTGTCCACGGGAAAACAGGTTGAACCATATCTTCCTCAAGGTGTCCTTGTACTCGTAATAATCTTTCCGTATTTTCCCCTTGTCCGCGAGGAACCTCATCGCGGCGGACATAACGTTCGTGCTGAGCAATGTGTCCACCAGGAGACTCTCCTCTTGCCTCTGCAACGGGCTTATATGCTCGTTCACGTTCGTGTCCGGTTGGTAATTATCATAGATCGTTATTATTTTCTGGATCGTGGGGCCTTGGTAGGCTTCCGGGTTCACCGTGAACAACCTAAAAGGAGATCATCGTTTTCGTAAAGATCGTTGCTGATTTAACAGCGTTGTCAGCCGAGCGGCGAACGACATCGGACCAGCAGCGTTGCCAAAGTATTCGCATCCTTTTGCGTTCTTATTGTTCTCTTTTCAGTTGCTATTTGAGAACACGTGGATGCCGATACGATGTCGCTCTTTGTCAGCCAAATCTCGTTGGATAAATTAAAAGAAACGCACGGTTGAGGCGCGTCGTCGGTGGTGCTGCTGCTGGACGTCTGCTTTTGAATGTTCAGAGTTATGTGTCTGTTCGCGTTGTTGTTGTCCTTGATGAACAGAGCCTCGGAGAGCTTCTCCAGGTCCTCGTCCGTGATAGTATTTCCCTTGCTGTAGGTAGGGTTGCTCGAGTAGGTTGTAGGAGGGCCGGTCTTGCCTCCTGCGGCTCCGGCTGCTATCGCGCCGCCTGCCAACGCGCCACCTGCTAACGCGCCACCTGCAATCGCACCTCCGGAAGGCCTGGTTCGTCCAGGTTGGCTGGGCGTTTGTGGTCTAGGCTGGGCCTGTCCTATTAACGAATGATCATTCGTCGAAGATTCAACAAAATTGGATGTCTACATAACTCAAGTTCTGTTTCGAGAGTCTCTGTTAGGCTCCTCCGGCTTACCTGGTTGATTCGGGTATGTGGGTTGATTCGGATAAGTGGGTTGCCTCGGGGAGGGAGTCGGGGAGTTGGGCCTGCTACCACCTCCGGCAACGTCCGCCCACGTTTTTCCAGAAGTTCCGGGACTTCCAGGTCTGGAGGGTGATGGTGTGGTGCTGCTAGGTTTCAGAGAACCCACGTGCAACGTCGACACCTGATTGCCTCCGGATCCGGATTCGGATCCGGGTTGATTGGGTATTGGCTGCGGCTGTGGTTGCCCTGGTAACGTGGCTGGTCTCCCAGATGGCGACCCTTCAACATCGGATACAACAAGTTACAGTTAAGCGATTCAATGGGGTTAAGAACAATCTCGCTCACCTGGTGGAGAGGATGTTGGGCTACCAGGAACAGAGGAGGGTCTAGAACCTGGAACAAAATATAGAATTTTTTTCATAAATTTTGCCTCGCGTCCCGTCTATTTGAAAAAAAGCGCAAAGAAATTGAGAAAACCTGGTGATTGCGGTGCAGGTTGCTGAGGCTGAGGTCGTGACGCGGGAGTGACTGGTGCAGCACCTGAAAAAACGTAATGATTCACGAATTGTCTTCGATTCGATCAACACGCTTCCCCCTCCACCACTAAATGTGGCTCGGTTCTCCTCAAGCGACTCTCTGCACGCTGGGAATACGCGACACGATTACGCTGCGGATAAAAAAAAATCCTACGAAAATTGCTGGTCTTTTTACGTACAATAAGATTCCAGAATAAAAAATGTAGGTTTCTATTTGAAAAACCAAAGTTGACCATCGAATGATCTTGAAAACGGTCAATCAGCCGGCTGACAGCCTCAACTCCTGCCAGGTGACTTGTTGCAAGGCACACAGAGTACCTGCTAGCCAAGTACATACATAGCCAACCACTATCACATATTTTCCTCGTACAGAGAGTCGCTATGGGGACATCAGACGGTGGTGAGGGAAGTGCAAAGGCTTTTTGTGGCAACGCTGGTACAGAATACCTGTGTCGCATACGTACCTGGCGTTTGCGGCCTTGACGCGGTACCGGGGAGAGGCGTTGGTCCAGCTACTAAACATTTGGAGAATCATTGGTTTTCACCAACAACAATGGCACCGTTCGAGAAATCCGAACTTATTGAAATCAAGCGAATTACCTCCAGGAGCGAGCGCCGGTCCTTGGCTGGGCGTCTTCGGCGGTTGTCTTCCGGGTTCCCCGACACCGGCCAGGTCCGCGGCCCATTCCCTGTAGCCTTGACCTGCTTGGCCGCCGGTTCCGGGTCTCGCTGGCCTAGATCCACCGATGTCAAGGCCAACTTCCGTTCCCGGGTTCGGTTTGCCCGGTCTCGCGTTGTTTCTGATATTTTCTCCGTTCGAATTGACGCCGATCGCTAGACCAGGGTCTCCGGCGCCTATCACGACCGAGCCGACGTTGTTCGGACCGTTCGACGGTTTTCCCGCTGGTTTGGCGGCAGATTTGCTGGTAGTTGACGCTGCGGTTGTGCTAGAGGGTGTCTCGGTGGTGGTGGTCGTCGTGTCCTTGTCCTTGTCCTTCTTCTTCCAGAACTTCCATCCTGCTTCGACGTCGCCTAGAAAAAAAGTCGACGTCGTTCGTATCGGAGGTCTAGAGGATAGGCTGCCGTTAATCGGTTTGTACAAATAAACCGCTGTTTGGAACAGCAGCAAATGCTAGGTCCGAAAGATATCGGATCACCGATAGGCTCGGTATCTTTTTTCTCATCGTACGTCATTGGGTCTAGGTATTGCGCCGGAGACGGGGAAAGGATGATCAACGTCCTCGTGTTCGCGATCTTAAATTTAAATTACGGCAGCGATGGCGGCGATTATGGCAGAGATCCTCCCACGGGCACTTTGGCCATGGACATAGGAAACTTTACTACTCTTCTCTTTGATCCTCCAGGGCATCTGGTAATCGTGCCGAGCGATAAACTACTCGACTCTTGCCCATTGACGAAACAAAAAATATTGCATCGTCCGCATCTCGTTGCGCCAAGTTTCTCTTCGTTGCGTATTGGAAACTTCTAGTTACTCGAAGAACTCTCTCTCTCTCTCTCTCTCTCTCTCTCTCTTCCTAGCTTGCGATCGTATCGGTGGAACGTATATGCATATGTACGCTTGGCATGAACTCGCGATAACCTTGATAATAAGCGGAAAAACAGGAACGATCGGAGAAAAATACATAGGTTAGAATCGAGAGTCTCGTACGAGCATTCTGGAGCAGATAACGCGCGTTCTCTGTCGAAACATTTTACGTAATATCGCGTCGGATAAATAAATTCGCGAAGAGAGGATCGTCGACGGTGGGAAAGCCGGTCGACCGGCAGACGAACAACAGGTAATCATCCTTTCACTTCGACGATATGTTTTTCCTTTTGAAAACGTCGCGTCGTTGGGCGTCGGGTGGTTGGCGAACGAGACCGCTTCGAACAACGTAGATCGTATACGAATAGAAAAATGAAAGTTAATTGGATGAACGGTGCACGGATAAAGAGAACGTGCAAACGGTTGTCCCGGGTTAACCTGCTCGAGGCCAAATCCTCTGATACGAAGATCGAGACACGGAAAACTTTATTTTGCTTCGCATTTGACGAACTTTCACCAGTCTTCAGGTTCCACGCGAACCCAATGAGCGTCGAAACGCGTCGCGAGACAAACTAATTCGCAGATTCGGATGAAAACTGGAGGAAAAATTGAAACGTCCGAGGTTGTTTACGCTACCACGAAATCGCGATATCCTTGAAGAGGTTAACGGGTTGATCCGGTAGTGTCGACTTACCAACGATGAGCGAGAGCGCGAGCAGCGCGAGGAACACGGTCGCGCCTTTGATTCTCATGATCGGCGATACGTCGAGACGAGACGCAGTATGTTCGTTCGATGGTTATCGATCAGCTATAGTCTATATCTTAAAGGATTGAAGGATAGAGGAACGCGTTGACGCGACGCGCGACGTAGGCGTTTTGAGAGTAACTGAAGCCTCGGCCGGCTCTCCTCGATGTCTCTATTCGAGTCGATCCGATTCCGTTTCGTTTCGTTTCGCTCCGTTCCGTTCCGTTCGGTTTCGTTCGCCCCCGCCGCGTCGTCGTTCGTACTTTCCTCCTGCCTTCTTCTTTCTCATTGGCAAGCTTGCTCGCGACCCTGGTCCGGCAGCTAAGGTCTTTGCACGGTCACGAAACACAATGTCGAAGATCTTCTTGGAAGGATGATGTCAGCCGGCGCGGCGATCTTGCATTCAAACGAGTTGCGTCACGTCCGACGGCTCGATCGTAATACATCTGTTAATTCGATGCTCTCCTCGTTTTCGTATATTTTGCTCGGTTCGTACCTCGACAGCCGCGAGAAATCTCGACGGGAAATACAGTGACTCACGAAAGTATTTGAACACTTACCATACTTTACTTTATTTATTATAATAAGTATATTATGCAATACTTACAGAAATATTATTAATATTGTAAGTAGCTATGACTCTCTAGATTATACAGATCAAGTTTTAAGTGAATCGAAATATGTATTATAATAAAGTAAATTATAAAGTTATAATAAAGTTATAATAAAGTATATAAGTGTGTAAGTATTCAAATACTTTCGTGAGTCACTGTATATAGAAATATTTCGACCTGTGTGTGAGATCGCGAGCAGGTCGAATAGAGGCTCGAAGGTAGCCACATCGGAATAAATTTTACTACAACTTGGCCTAATCAACGAACGAATAAGCCAGATCGTTTTTCCACCAATTGATTCGTTCCTACCGCAAGTTGCGCAACTTCGACGACTACGGCGCAAATGACGCGTACATTGCATCGCCGATTGTTGATTAGCAGAACAATTTCTTTATTCAAGAATAATCGACGCGCGACGTCCTTACATTTTTCCAATGCTTATATATACATACAATATTTACACGTGTCGGCGTTGCACGACCGTCGGGAAAGTTTAAGAGCTCGTCCCGTTCCAGGAACGATCTCGCCGAGCTCCATTTTAACTTCCGATTAGGGGAAAATAGATTGCCACCCATAGCAGGAACAAGACCATCAGGAGCAGCATCAGCCTCGACCGGAAAGAGTCCCAACCGATCAGCATGTACTTCGGCATCTGTTGTTCGTTCCGCGGGTCGGACTGAAACGAAGATCGACCGAGTTTAGAAGAATCTCGGCCAAGCGCGGATTCAAAGTTTTCTATGGTTCGATTCGACTCGCAGAAAACGCGATCATCGATTCCCTTCGGGAACCCCGAAGCGATTAGAAATCGAATTACATCGTCGTCGTTGTCGTCGTCGTCGTCGTAGACTTGTTCGTTCGCCCGCAGGCTCTGCGTGCTCAGGTTTTTCCGCATTTGCGTGGATTTGTCTCGTGTAGTGTTCCGGCTGCTCCGATTCGACCTGTTCTTGCTCGATTCGACTCTCGAAGGTCCCGGTGCGTCGAACGCGACCAGCCCGATCGCCACTACCGCTTTGCCCTTCGCATCCTCAACGGCTCCTTTCCGAGTCGATCCGCTTATCGCTGCGCTCTCTGCCACAGCATCGTCCCCTGTCCGCACCGATTGCGTGTGACAAATTTACTTTACAAGACGAGAACGTGTCTTATCTGTGGGCTCGAAGATCATTTCTCTCGAGGAAGGAAACGTCGCATCGTTCGCGGCAGGATTCCGATCTTACCTTTCCCGGGTTCCCGCCGTTCAGGATCGCGTACCCGAGACAGAAAGCTCTGCAAGTACCGCGCAATCTTCTCCTTTTCCTGCTTCAGATTGCCGACTCGGTGTTTCCTTCGAAGCATCTACCGCGAGACCCGGCTTTCGCGTGATCTTCCGCTTTGTTCAAAAGATAGTCGTCGGAGATCGCTCGCACTGGAAGAGACACGAGGGTCGGATAAGCGCGGAGGAAATATTATTCTTAAAGAGAAATTCCGTCAAAACTCAAATTCTTCTGACCTTTTTGGTTATACCGAGAGACCGTGCACCCCTCGCACCTTCTTCGGCATCGCGCAGAAACGCGTCGTTTATAGTTTACAGTTTTATAGTGTAAAATCCCGTTTCCGTATGAACCACAGGCAACGCGCTGTCTAGTTCGAAAAAATTCAATCTTCCATCAACTCTCACCGAGCAAAAGAAAACGCGGTTCGTCTCATTGTCAGAGCGTCATATATTCGTGGTTAACAAACACGGCGAACTTCAAGGCTCCTCCCTGCGAATTAACTGGTCGATCGACGCGCTCGTTTCATCGAGGGATCGATCCCGTCGGAAATGAAACATTCGAAGGACCTTCGCAAACTTGGTTTCGGGTCTGAAAATCATCTTAGAATCACGTTTCTCCGGACTGTTGCGATTTATTCATAATAAAAAAGAATGTTCTATCGATTACAAAAATTAGCAATACTATTCGGATGTTCGAATGCAGCATAGAAACCTAATCGGGACTCGCTGCTGTCCTTGACGTAACGCGTACGCGAAGCTATTTTTTCAGAATCGTTGTCGGTTGAAACAGTGGAAAAGCATTTTTACATTTTGTCACGCGCGACCGAAAGAATTCATGGTCGACGGCTCGCGTCTTTTCCGCGAGATTTCGTCAGCGGCTCGCGATCACCGAATGTCGGATTATCTTTCCGTTCGCACATAATCATGACGAAACGTTTCTAGCGTTTCATAATTTTTTCGCGACCGCTGTGGCCGGTTGTTGGTCTTCGGACAACCGTCGCTTTCGGATCCTATGAAATATGCTCGCGCGGATCGTGGACATGGAAATTCTCGATCTGGAGCACATCCAAGCGCGTTTTCGAAACGTAAACGATCGAGACGCGCTGAAACTAGGAGCGATCAGTTTCACGTTTTCCGTTCCAACGTCGGAAGATCGACGCGAATCGTACTCGTCGATTTGCGAAGCACGATCGCGATCTTTCGGACGAGAGCGCATGGTAACCACGCACGTAACCGCGCGCGCATCCTATAAGAGTATAGGACGGATCGAAATGCTGCCGGACGATATTCTAGTATGTACTTAGTAAGTCCCTGTTAACGGTGTCTATCGGTACTGGACTGTTTGCCAAGATAACAAAATGCTTCGACAGTTCGTTTTCCTTCGTGGGACCACCTCTGCACCATGTAGACTGTAGAAATCCACGATCGGAAACACGGTGGGGTGGGTGTCACAGTCGCGAAATCACTGACACGAGGAAGCGCTGGTAATTCGTAGTTTGTAAATCGATTCGAGACTTCGAGACGCGGGAGAGCTCGAATCGTCTGCGTCACCACGGCGCGTCCGGTTCACAGAATTCGGTACTGCGCGAGAAACGTGTAGACGATCACCCAGAGGACGAGAGCGACGATCATTGAGATCAGGAAGACGGTCTTGAGGAAGTGCCACGGGCTCTCCAGCAGCGACTCCGACCGGCCGGACCAGTTCTTGCATCCTCTGTTCCTGCAGGGGATGCTACCCGGCTGCGCCTGTTGTATCTGTTGCGCGTGCTGGAACGGCGGCAATTTCCCCGTGGAGGTGGCGACATTGTTGGTCGGCAGCGTAGTTTTCACCTCGGCCAGCTCGGTCTCCTCCTTGCCTGTCGTCTCCGTCGTGGTCAGCTCGAACCGCGGCAGACTATCCATCTGCAAACCGTTTCAAGTAACGTCGATTGCGGTATAATTGACGCGTATCGAGGACGGGACGACGCACGAGCCTTATCGTTTTCCGAACGACCAACGACAAACGACGAGCACCGAGCCGACAGAGCCGGCAGACCTCTGCCGTTCACGCTCGGATTGTTACGAGAAGTCAAAACAGAGATATGGACTTGTTTGCTGGCAGAGATCCGCCGTCGCATCGTAACGACACCCCGTCGCGTCGTTTCCTCAGAGAACACGATTTTTTCGTTAACGCGAGCCTCGAATCCGAACGACGCGATCCGACGAAGAATCAACCTATTCCTTACCAGCATTCCGACACGCGACGAAGGAAAGAATCACCGATACATCGTTGGCGGACCAACGCCGCGAGGAACGTTCATTTGTATAACAATGGAACCGAAATAGTTGGCGCGACGAATGTGCAGGTGTTACCGAGGGCGAAAACAGATGATAACCAAACATATCTGTTTCGCGTGGTTTACGCGTGGCTTACCCGCGATGGTTAACCCGCGGCTTCTTGTCGAGTCAAACCGCAGCTTCCTCTTTTACCGCGCGCTCTTATCTATGCGGTAAAACAACAAGAAGAAACGAAAGAAAATAACAACCGTCCCGTCGTTGCGGGCCTTTTAAAGAAAAATTTCTATCGGGAGCACCGATGTAGCAGGCGTGGACTGCGAGCTCTTTGCTTTAGGACAGTGTTTCTCGAAGTATGATACACGGTCCCCTCGGGGTACGGGAAGAGTTTGGAGGGGGTACGCGTTACGTTTGCAACAGTGTCGCCAGATCGAGACTTCTGACCCCACTCTAACTTCCCCAGCTACCGCGCTATTCCCTCACGCTTCCGCCACGACCCGATCACTGACTCCGGTACTGGCAAGGAGGGGATTTTTCATTTTCCATTGCATTGTAAAAATTGAAAAAATTGTATTCAATTAGATTTTAAGCCATTTTTATTGTAATTTGTGCTCGAACAAATGAATCTATTGAACAATTCTTTACAAGCGCGTCCTTGCACTCTTAATAATCGTAAATTTAAACGTTCCCGGTCCGTTAATTTGACGAGTCTCGTAAATCTAGCGTTATCGATTTTTCTTAACAGGGTGTACTCAGCGGTACGAAAATTATAGAAGTGTACACAGATGTTGAAACTTTGGGAAACACTGCCCTAGGAGGATCCCGGATCGCTCCGGGAGCAAAGTTTCGGGGCAAGCGACGTCAGAGATAGGAGAGATCTTGCGACAGAACATTGTCCGCTTAATTTTCTCCGTGTAGAACATTCCTCAGGCTCTAGACTCGGTCGAAGCCAGTGCAATGCTCCATAGAACGTAGTTACGTGTCGATGCGAGGCGGGGAGCTGTGGTTACATACAGTGGCGGCCATATACTTACGTACACTTCATAGTTTAACGTGATGAAATGGCCGGCACAATCGTATCGAAAAAAAAACAAAAACCGAGAAATATTGATGAATTGTGCTAGACTTATCGAATCCATGCCGCGAAGGTGTGCTGCAGTTATCAAAAATAAAGATCTACATACGAAATATTAATGTATTATAATTATGAGTTAAAGAAACATATGAAAATATTGATGTTTCGATGTGTGATTATATGGCCGCCACTGTACATACCATTGCACTGTATGCTGGCTGTCTCGCTTGTTCCGATGCGTTTCGAATTGACCTCGCGACCACGCATCGCGTCAAAGTCAAAACTCGTCGAAACAAACGAGGCGAGCGGTATGCGTCTCGTGAGATTGGAATTCGCATCCGACACAATCACAGGCTAAGGCGTAAAGCGTAGGACACAAAGTGAAAGGAACGCATTGGATGCATGGTATGTTACGTGCGAGTCTGGAATCCGACTCTCGGGAGGGAAATAGTCGTGTTCGGGCCCTGGCACAGCTCCGTAAACCAAACCCATCATGCTTGTGACCTGGTTCAGATTCGGACAGTCCCATATGGAGTCGAACGAAGCCATTATCACCATCTGCGGACGATATCTGTCGTTATTGGCAAAGTAGCCTGTTCACCGTATCTGCTAATCGCTCTTTCGAAAGTACTTTTAGCACAAGTTTTCTCCGAACCGAGCATCGATACACGGGGTGTACGTATTCGTCCAGCGTTTGTTTCGCGAACGGTGAATATTTCCGCAAAGAAGACGTTTAAACTATTTCTTTCGTTCCTGGTCTTTCACCACAAGTTTCCCCGAAAGGTCGCGACAAACTTTCTTCTTATTCGTTTTGCCAGTTTGCTTGTCGTTCACGAAATAACCGTTCACCGATAATTCTGCAAACACCCTGACACGGAATATCGTTAACTGCCACATATCATTCCCAGAGATTCTTACAAAATCAGAGTAATCCAATTAATAAAAGCGAAACTAGAAATGTTAAATGTATTATAGGGGATGCTGTTTTGATCCTTTTGGATTCTAAAGATCTTAATAAAATTCGGTTCATCTGGATATGTCACAATAAAAATGAATATCTAAACCTAGTCAAAAATCACCGTCAGTCACACGTGACTGAAATGGCAGTTAACGTAAAGTACAGGAATCCTGTTCGTCGTTTAACATTCGGCCTCGCATCCTCGAGTATTCGTGGTTCTTCGTGGAGTCGCAGGAAAATGTGATTTAGGGTCAGGTTATGCTAGGCAGGGCAGACGCTGAGGGTGTATACACGTTAGATACAAAAGAAAAGAAATTCTGCCGAGAGAATTTGTTTACCTTGTTTTCGTGTCCAGTGTTTATAGACTCTCAGCGTTTGACCTGCCTAGTATAATCTTAGAAGAAGCAAATCTGAGCGATGCGACGTATCGGAGCTCGCAGCGCGCGATACAACACGAAAGGTCGCGTCGGAAATTGACCGGGTCAACGATTCGTGAACCCTCCGTCTAATTCGATCGCGAGGGTCGGCCGACCCTGCTCCGCCGTGTACTTATGTGTAATTTCCGCGTGGCACGACGAAGGGGTCCCATGAGAGCTCCATTTGAAAAATCACTGATCGTGAACAGACTAGAGAAACATACTTGTTTCTGGAGCGACGGTTCTTCTCGTTGCGCATGCTTTTTTTCACGGTTGAATTTGTTCGAGGCGTTGTCCCACGAAACGGCTACTCCTTTTGATCGCCGACTGCCCTGATCTTACGATCTCCTGTCCTCGTAAACCAACGTCACCAGTGCAAATCGGAAGACAGCTTCCTTAGTTTATTGCGGGAGCATCAAGGCCCGAAAACGAACGAATTTTTAATCATTCGGACACCTGGTCGTATAATCATCGCGCGATTGCTTTCGATTTGGACACCGCGGGGATCGTTCATTGACACTACGAACTACGAGGTGAAAACGATTCGCAGAGGGAGCCTATATCGCGGGAAAGGTGGTAGTTTACTGGAACGCGATACCGTATGGACTGACCGGCTGACCGGTTACGGTTATGGTTGCGGCGCGGCGCGGCGCGGCGCGGCGGATGACGAATGACGAACGACGGACCGCGGCCGTGTTTCGTTGGCCAACGTCAACCGAGGCTCATTATCTCAGACCTTATCAACTTTCTTCTTCCTATCAGTTGCTTCTTCGAGCGATGCCGCCGATCAATCGCGACGCTTGAGTCGAGACGTTCGCGCGTGAATCTACCGCGATTTCAGCTTACCGGTACATGCGTTTTCGGTAACGGAGACAACAGATCCGAGACGAAGCGTGCACGCGCTTAGATCGAATACATTGCAGGCGTAATCTTCGGTTCCGTCGTTAAAAATCCACATGCGTCTTTCGTTAGAAATCATTTATTGTTTCTCAATCGACAAGCGTCGCGAGTTGGAGCAATAATTCCCGAAAAACTTATAAACCTTATTCGCTCGCTGGCGTTTCGATTACACGTAGCATCAATAAACAGACGCAAATTTTATGAGAGAGTAATGTGAAATCGCATGAGCATGTACCGCGATTCCCGGCAATCTTTTCGCGTCGCAGGGACGGTCGAACGTACAATGACTTACGAAAGTATTTGAACAGTTACCATGACATACTTCCCAGATAGCACAGAGACGTCTTAAAGACGTCTGTCGAAGACGTTCAGACGTCTATTAGACGTCTGAATGTCCTACGAACGGCTTCCGAACGGCTTCTGAACGTCTCTGGAACGTCTTTGTGAAAAAACTGTACGTCTTAAAGACGTCTGTAAGACGTCCGTTCGACGTATTTAAGACGTCTCGAAACAGACGTATTCAAGACGTCCCGAAACAGACCCCTAGTACCACAAAAATATTAGATAGATATGTTTGTCAAATATTGGAAAAATATTTTTTAAGCCACATTTTTTCTTGTGAGAAAAATATTGAATTTGAATATTGTATACATGTACAAGAAATATAAATTGAGTGTTTGATATAACAAAAAAATTAAATAAATAAAAAAAAATAAATTAAAAGAATGTTTTTCAGCATATCCGCGAACATTAAAATTTTATGCTTTATTTATTTATTTAACTTATTTATTTATTTATCTATTTATTTTGATATATTATTTTGGATTTTGGATTTGTGATATATAATGTATAGTTTTATTATTAAACAATATTTATTGCTAAATTCTATTGCGAATATATATGTAATATATTATAATAGTACTAAATTAACAATTTAGTTATTTAACTTTCCTAAATAAATAAACGTCTATTCGAAGGATGGAAAACTGCGTTATATTGTGTTGCGTGTGTACAGTTTGTAAAGTTTTTCTCTAGCAGTTTAGAATGACTGAAACGTCGAGAAATGAAACGTCTTAAAGACGACTCGTAAAAGACGTCTTAAAGACGTCTGAAATGAGACGTCTTAAAGACGTCTTTTCAGGACGTAAGACGGTCAGACCGAAAATGGACGTAAAACAGACGTCTTTAAGACGTCGAGTGCTATCTGGGTTTATTTATTATAATAAGTATGTATATTATACAATACTTACTTACAATACTTAGAAACTTGACCTGTATAATCTAGAGAGTCATAGCTACTTACAATATTGATAATATTCCTGTACGTATTGTATAATGTACTTATTATAATAAATAAAGTATGTCATGGTAAGTGTTCAAATACTCTCATGAGTCACTGTATAGAGTTACTATTACCGAGGAGGTAAACAAAATCTGGAAATATACAATTGTTGGACGAGCGGACGCATCGGCGCAACAGGTCTCAAGGATGCGACCGACTCTCTTGGAAGGATCGTAGATAAGAGTACCTTGCGCAATCCGCCGAGGCTCATGTTTCGCGTCGCTCCAAAGCTGTTCGTTCGTGTTGGAAAACCCTACGCGAGGTAAACACCGAAAGGAAAGATAGAATCCCCGCGAATCGATCGCATCGGTTGAAATTTAACCCTATGGGCCGTGGGGTCGCGAGGCCGCGAACAACAACCACGCGAATCGGCTGAAGTCGGTCGTCGAACGATAGAGTGCTCGCAGATTTCGATCGATTCTCGTTACCATTTTTGTTTTTCTCGGAGATCGCAGATTGCCAGCGCAAAGAATCCGCGGGACCGACCAGCAACCGGTTTTCGATCTAGCCGAGAAGCGAAGGTATCAACGGATTCTCGTCGATCGCGTCAAAGAATGAAAGTTGTTGCGTTATCGGAGACCGTCAAGGCTACCGATACGAATGCCGATGGTTATGCACCGTGCGTCCACGAAAAGCAACTGCAAGAGACAACAATACGCTCGGATCGCGACGGAGGCGTACGCGTCACTCGTAATTCGTAACTCGAAATTGGTTTCTCCCGAGGAACGCAGAGAACGAGCGTTGATTATCCGTTGTTATCTACGATTATTCGAGACGCGCGAGGTTACGCCAACGCGATGCAAAGAAGCGCGTCGACCGAAACGCGACAGTTTCAAAACATTCGCCGCGTTTTGCGACGCATAATTTACCATGTACTTACGCGGCCGTTCAAATGCAAAACTCCTGCTCGTTGAACGAAAAAAATTACCTGCTGCGGGTGCCACGTGTGCTGGAAAAAATTCTTGAAACACCTCATGATGAACGGACGGCTTTCTTCGACTGCGATGGTCACCGCATAGTGGTCGGGATACTTTCTTCTCGAATTGATTTCCTTCTCAAATCTTCTCAATTGAGAGAGAGAAAAGAGTTCGGTTTACCGCGTCCGTTTCATCGCGGTTTTCGTTGTCGAAGATTCTCTCTCGTTGACGCAACCGTCTTTGCTTCTGCCAGGATACTGGCACGCGAAATCGCGATAAAATCGATTCGATTGATCACGGTTCGACGAAGTCGGGCCTTGTCGATCGGATCTACGTTGACAAACATCGACCGAGCTGCGTGCAGCTGCAAGTTGCGTCGAATCGCCAAGCGAATGCTTTGAAGCGTGCGCCACGGTGCACGCTCGACGACTAATCAAGTTCGGAGTCCGATCGCGGCGGCACTCAAGACTATCCCATCTCCGATCGCCGTGAACGCTACCTGGTCGCACCTGTATCTATCCGCGCCACGCTTGTCGCGTCGCGTCGCACACCGGTGACAAATGGCCAAAAAGCGGCAAAAAATCTGTAAAAACGAATCTATCCGGCGAATTTGTGGAAAGATTGCCATAGGTACAATGTTTACTTGGCAAAAGTAAATTAAAAAAAATGTTAAACATTAAGTAATATGGACTAATGGGGAATCGTTTTCTGCTCATTTTTTATTTATGGAAGCATACAATAACTCCTTCAATAGATTTTGGTCTGGCTCTGATCGGTTTGGCAAGGTATAATATTGAACTAACTTTGTGTAAAAAATTTCCGCTATTTAAATTTAAATATCATCTTGGCACCACTGTGTCTCTACCGAATTATCAAGAATTATTTCGAGGCCTACCGATCCATTAAAAAATGGAAACACTCGTTCCTTTTTCAACCAGGAAAATTACACGGACGTACATATACAATTACTGTTTCTGTGAAAGAAATTGCAATTGGCGGTCGTCGCGAAAAAATAAACAGGACAATCTGCTTTGAACAGCCCCGTAGAATCGAACTGAAGATTCTATTGGTTCGCGATGCATTCGCCGGGAAAGTTCAAACGCGCGTTAGTCTGAAATTTGAATAGTCGATCGGAGACGTTAGTCTTCGGCACCAATGTTCTGTTTGCTCTCGGGAGTGGGGACACGCAGAGGTCGAGATCCGATCGTTTGACATTTGCGAAGACGGTAACCGCATTCTACGCGGGAGCTGTAAAATAATAGGGTAACGGGATGTCAAAATTATTACGGTGACAAATGCCACGACGAGCCATGGTTGCGAGCTATGGAACGAACAGACTTTATTGTAACAGAGATTTGTGCATACTGCATACACCTTTATTTAAATCTTCGTTTCAAATCGTTATTTCCTGATCTCAAAATTTGAGAACGTAGATTTCGCTATCTCCTGCTCGTTTCGAAATTCCACTTTGTCTATAGCCGACTGAGGACTTCCGGTATAGCGAAGCCAATGTTTCCTGGAAAAGAAGCGCGTGCATTTTTTAAACGTTTCGCGCGCTCCATTATCGACGCCCGATAACTTAAGTATTTACTTACATTTCATCGATTTTTTGCTTTTCTCCTTCGAGATGACCCACCACCGTACCATGACTCGTGTTCATACACCATCCCATTAAACCCAACTCTTTGCCGCGTTTTTGGGTAAACTAAATTCGTCGCCAAACAATATATCAATTAAACGATATGATATTTTGTCGGACAGCCGGTTAGGGGGATCCAATTACCGGTACATACAAAAAACTGTTCGATTAAATTTCTGATTGACTTCGATCGTGATATCAAAGTATCAAACCGGATCAATTGTATCGCAAAATTACAGGATGAGTCTGATAACATGGTGATCTCAAATAACTTGTAAGTATTTAAAAAAGGCGACCTTCATACCATGGTTAAAAGAATCAAGGTAACAAAAAAAAACAGATTACAGCACCGTATGTCTCCCTAGAAACCATGCAACGTTTCGAACATTTTTGTCGTAAAACTTATAACTTACGAGTGATTTGAAATCGTCGTGTTATCAGACTTACTCTGCATATCGCGGACGAGGTACAAGATTAAACTGATCGTCTCGAAAAATTCCATACGTTACAATTTACAATGCAATTGTGACAGAACGATGATTGCATGAAAATATACTCAAATTCAAACATAATCGTTATATAGGATTCTCTGTATCATCTAACATACCGACATTGAGAACCACTGATTTTTAGCGATATTTCTTCGGTATTTCAAATCGTGTGGCGCGGAACCCGATACGGCGATTGGTCTACTCTAGGCGTGGGATTTAACTGGCCCAATCCGAGGCTTTCTCGAAGGCTACGCCCCCAAGTCCCGGCCGCGCGTGTCCCTCCCAGTGATGGTCCATGTTCTCTAGCCACCTCAGGACCGTACCATATGAACTGCGCGTGGTGCACTAGGGCGACACTCTTATCAATATATTTCTACATCGCCCATGAGATATCATTGTCAATGCGTTTTTTTGTTGTCAGTGGTATCTCCTGTAGGCCTATTCTGCTGCATCGCATGATAGTTTTCAGTTTTCATAATTTCAAGTCTTCTTCCTCGCCAAACAGGTGTAAACGTGCGCGAAAATATAGTTTGTGACCAGGACAAGGGAGCGTAGCCTTCGTAAAACCAGTAAACCACAGACGAGGTATAAGGATAGACTTATGGGACTTCATGTCTCATGTTCTGAAATATCTACTGTTCAAAAAATCAGAGGTTTTTAGAATTGTTCGTTTATTTTCTCGTATTCACGAGACTGCACTGACTATATATGTATAGCTATTTTTAATTTTAATTCTTACCACTGAGGATGCTGTCAGCAAATTTTAGTTCCAATTGGTGATACAAGATGTGACACGAAAATGGTAATGCGGTTACGTGACCCCAAAATAGTGGGCCACAAAAATACATAGGATGATAGGTCTATCCCATACCTCATTCGTGGTAAAATCCCCGGATCGGGCCAATATAAATCCCATGCCTACATAGTCTACATACTCTATTGCTATTGCTATACCTCGTCCGTGCTTTGAGTCTGTTCTTATATCTCATCGATGTATTGTCGGTGATCGAGATATCGACGACTACAGAGTTGCGTCGACGTACGTCAGATGTCGCTTCTGTTCCGAGTAAACCTCGAGTTCGGAACTGGTATCTCCGTATTATTATTTATCTACTCGACGCTCGACAATATACGTTACTCACCTTCCTAAAGAAGACACCTAAGAGGAAAAAAAAACACGCGATTAGAATCGTCATGTACGCGGTGCAACAAATTGATCTCACTTCTATACCTTGCACTCTCCCGAATACTTCGAAGTCGACGGCGATCAATTTCGACATTTTTCAATCTGTATAGTCACGGTATTAACACCGATGTCGGAACCACGAGGAGACGGAGAGCAATTTTTAATTAGTCCGACTATCACGTTGGGAACATCAACGGGGAAAAAGGAACGTGCGTCGTTGATTTGTGAAACAAAAGTCAACTAGATGTCGCCATGCGAGGTTATATCAGCTGTTCCGGTTAGTTAATACCGGTATCCTTGGAAACTATTTTCGGTACGTTTCAAAGAGAATTACACTCGATTTAAGTTCGTCGCAGCTTCGATACGAGCCGTGCCCGTGTCCGTGTCCGCGTTCGCATCGCTTCGAATCTCTCCTCGAGAAAAGAAGCCCCATTCGCGCGTGAAAATGTACGTACGGTTAAAACATTCCACGACGAGGTTCGCAAAAATGACCCCATTTTATGCGTTGCTCGGAATTGGTTCGGTGTACCGATGTTCCGCAGAAAACGATATCGTTGCTACCTATTCGTTTTCATATCCCATAATCCTAATTTCGATTAAACAATCAAATACAGTAAATTGTACAAAAAAGAAATCCGTACAACGCAAATCCCAACGCGCGACGTTCAAGATAAAAAGACGCGTATACGTAGTCGAAGCGACGCGCGACGTACCGTTTTAAAAGTAAATCGTCGGTCTAACAAACAAGATGCTAATTTGTCTGCCAACTGCTTGGTAATTAATCGCCGCGATAATTGCATAGATAGCCGGAGGGAATCGCTAAACAATAACTTCGAATTTACAAATCAAATTCCGTCCGTACATGCCTGGTCTCTCTAATCGCGGTTACGTATAGGTGCGGGGTTTGCGGTCGCGCGAGCGCGAGCGCGGGCGCGGGAGCGCACAGGTATTGGTCGATGTTCGGAAGCGCGCGCACGAGAGTGCCAGCAAAAAAAGTCGCGAAGTACAGAGACGTATAAGTTGTCCCCACCGTGGCTACCACGGCCAGTCAGTCTCAAGCCACGGCTAATACGCGTTCTAGGTGGTGTTTGTACGGCTCAGTTCGTTGGTTACACGCGAGATTTTCAGCTCGCGCGTAAAACAATCGTTTGGTTCCGTCGTTCGTCGTGGATTGGACGGCAACCGAGAGAGTACGGTGGTTCGCGTCACCGCTGTGGTGCCGGTTTACGGGTTACAGCTGGTGCGTCGATCGCTCGGACGCAGGTTTTATTTCAAGACCGATCGGCATCCTCGCTCGCTATGCTGGACGATCGCGTTCGATCGAACGCTGATTCTATCGAGAGATACGCTCGAGTCGGTGACGTTTGATCGATGACCGAATCGTTCGACGAGAAGAGAAGAACGTCGTCGTTGTCGTCGTCGTTGTCGTTGTCGTTGTCGTTGTCGTTGTCGTTGTCGTTGTCGTTGTCGTTGTCGTTGTCGTTGTCGTCGTCCTCCCGCGAGTTCCAGTGTACGCGAACGTTAAAGGCGAAGGAAAAGGCAACGCCAACGCACACGGTTGTCGGTCGATGAGGTTAGGGTGGCGTACTGTTCCCTCGACGAAAATACGGATACGGATACGCGATGCGGCTCTGACAGTCGTAATCGTCGCATCGTTGGTCGCTTGTCCACAGACAGAACGGTGTGTGCAGTGGTTTAGGGCGAGGGCGAGGGCGACACGGCCGGCGGCCGCAGCTCTTTGACAGCGCACCGTTACAAGTGAGGTTAAACCACCGCCGCGGCAGCTGGTGCATACTTGTGTGCGTGCCTCGTGCTCGCGCGCGTGCGCGTACGTGTACGTGTACGTGTACGCGGACGTGGACGTGTAAATACGTGGACGTGGGACGTGCGGTGCACGGAGAGGACAACACACGGCTCGAATACGATGACGGCGATGTTAGTGTCCGTGGCGGAGCTGTCGAACATTTTCTTCGTTCTCGCGGTGTCGATATGCTTCTGCGGAGTTTTCTTATTCATCATCAGGTACTCGTTTCCTGTTACCTATTCGACCGACCGATTTTTACACTGTAATCGTTAGATTGGATCGCGGATCTTTATGCAAAATCGCGGTTTTATCAAGCGGCTTGTAAAAACGTTGTCTCGGAGGTACACGTGTATCTTGTTATTGAAACCAACGACTTTGACGGGTACCGTGCGCGTCAGAAAATGTCGTCCTCGTTAAACTTTGCGATCGTCTGCTCGCCCGTGTCCGCCATAATTGCGTAAAATTGTTGGCAATAATTGGCGAACATTTGCATGCGTCTACATTGATGACCAAAAAAGACTAATGACCCAGAAAAAAGACTAATCTGTCGGAATAGGTTAACGTTCCGGATTCATTTGGAATTAGCGAATGTATAACGCAAAAGGAAATTTATACTTCTAAATTTTTTGGGGGGGCTGTCGGGTCTAGAACCCTTCGCTACTCGAGGGTTGATTTTGTCAACGCAAAAGGTTCCATCGGTTTGCGTTTTCGTTTTCGTTTTAGTGCGCTAATTTCTGAAAACAAGCGATAAAACTCGACCGGTTTACTATAGCAATAATCGGTGACCCAGTGGCTATGACCACAACTTCTTAGCGTGGTAGCCGCGTTCGCGATCGAGATTCCCCATTGCCGTCGCTTGCTCGATTTGTTTTTTGTATTTTGATCGTTACAGATGCGCATACGTATACTCACTTTTTCTATTCGAGTCGATTTTCCTCCTAGGAAAAAAATTTTAATTTCATCCGTGTGGACGCATGCTGTTAACGTTGGACAGCGCTCGTTACCGCAATTTGCACTTTTTCATAAGCAAACTCTCAAAGGTCGACGACATCCGATCAAAAAAAAAAGAGAAAAAGACTAAACAGTTTCAACGATGTTGTTAATTACTTCTCCTTGCGATATACTGGTCAGATGGAGTAATAAATAATCTTGTTTCCGGAAACAAATTACAACGATGCATGTATCGCCTTAACGATTCGTATTTTAAATGGTAACGAATCCTTGCAAATAGTGGCAAATACGCAGATCAGATATAATCGAGATATACATAGTTGTCGATGATACTTTTTCTCACGAATAAACAAAATATTTCTTATGCATGTACCAGACGTGTTCCAGATTTTTTACTTGACTTTTTTCCGAGATTTATTCGTGCGCTTTCCATGCATCGTCGCGACGTTTGAAATAGGTCGATGTACAGGTTGGATGTTTGATCTCGAAAAAAGGGAAAGAAGATAGCGACAGGGAGTGGGGGAAAAGGCGCCGACACGGTTGGGTTATCTCTGTGCAACGGGATTAGCATCGCGATGTACCATACGCCGTGTACGCATAAGCTATTTGCTATTATCTATAGTAACGCGCGCGCGAATCGGACGGCACCGCAAGGAAAGGCAAGGCAAACATCAAACCTGGATGGATGTCGATACGGTCGCAGCCAGCGGCCGTGCAACCATTCGTCGCATCGCGTTGCTCGGTCTCGAAATTAGAGTCCCGCGATGGTTTATTGCGCCGCGCGAAATACATCGCGAGTCAACAACAATATTTATGCGAAAGATTAGCGACGCGTAGAGAAGCGAACCGCTCGGTTTTATTCCCGTTCGTCGATTGCATAATAACCGGCGATGCCGCAACAAGGGCCCCCGCCGCGCCTGTCTCATTTTTTCTCCGCCATCTTTTCTAACCGTGTTTCCGACTAAAAAAATATCGCGCTTCGTCTCGTCCATGTTCCGTGGGCTCTGTTCGAGCTATCGCTTCTAGGATAGAAATCAAATCCTGCTCGAGATGTCGAGGTCGACGTGAGACCGTGCTGCTCTATTAGGGGGAGCCAAAAGTAATCAATTATTTTGAAATCTAAAACAAACTTTGTAGTAAATTCAAGTTTTTATTTCTTAATTTACTATATAATCGCCATCATCATCAAGGACAGTTTGCCATCTTTTCTGCAAATTTTCAATCCCCCTCTTATAGAAATCCGGGGTTCGTGAAGCAAAATATAACTGAAGGTGCATCCTTACATCTTCTACAGAAGTGAATGTTTTATTTCTTAAATAATGCTCCAGAGATCTGAAAAGATGATAGTCAGAGGGAGCAATATCCGGTGAATACGGGAGGTGCGGTAAAACTTCCCATTGCAATTCTTTGATTTTTTCCTGAGTGAGTTTCGCTGTATGGGGCCGGGCATTGTCAATTTGCAGTATCACACCTTCTCTGTGGACTAAAGATGTCCTCTCTTTCAATAATTCTGATCACAGCCGTTGCAATTGCAGACAATACAACTTAGCAGTAACTGTTTCTCCAGGTTTCAACAACTCAAAGTGAATTATGCCACGACAGTCCCACCAAATGCACAGTAACACCTCTCGAAGTGATAAGCTAGGTTTAGGGGTTGATATTGCGGTTTGATTTGCAGAAAGCCATTGCTTGGAACGCTTTATGTTATCATAAAGAATCCATTTTTCATCTTCGGTAACGATTCTGCTAAGAAATGGATCTCTACGAAATCTGGATAGCAATGAAGTGCAAATTGATCAACGAATATTCTCATTGCTCTCAGATAATTGGTACCTATATTCCTTGCCTGTATGCCTTTCCCGTTTCGTGTAGGTGCCTTCCTATAGTTGACCATGTGGACCCAAGGCTTCTCGATAATTCTTGTATACTTAATTTTGGATCAGCTTCCACTAGAGATTTGAGATCATAATCACCGGCAGCAAACCTTCTGAACCAACGTTGACACTTGTTGACCTTCAATACATCTCCATAAACGTCGAAAATTTTCTTTGTTGTTACCGTTGCATTAAATCCCGCATGAAAATGAAAAAGTATGCAATGACGAATATGATCCTCGCACGGTACGGACGCCGCCATTTTATTACAGGGTTGTAAAAAGAAATTATACTTTTTAGAATATTTTGAACACAGGCTGTTTTACCGAAAACTGTAAGAGAATACGTGTTTCCTCTTCAACGATCGGTACAAAACTAAAAGCAAAACAAATTCTTTGCAAATAATTGATTACTTATGGGTACCCCTAATATATTCGATATGTCGTTCTGTGGGTTTACAGTTCACAGTTTAAAGGTTACAGATTCGACGAGCGTAGATCGGACACGGCCGATAAGTCCTCCTTGTTTCTCCTACGAACGACGACGCTAGAGGGAAAAAACTGTCCCTTCGGTTTGCCACCTCTGAGATCTAGACCTAGGCCTTGACCTTATTTCGTCGAAGTCAGAGTAGCGTGTTCGATGATCGGTGAAGCAATGTCCGGAGATCTTTGGAAAACGGACAGCAAGACATTGGTTCGGGATAATGGGAAATCGAAGGTGTCAAGTTACTGGGGTCACGCGAGACCCAGATATCACAGAGGGATCTAGATTCGCGAATGGCCGAGCAGCAAGGCAAGGGATCGGGTCACCGTTCATGAAAGGTGGCGTTTATCTTCAAGGATCGATCGCGCGGCATTATTTATAACACTCAAAACTAGTACTTAAACATAATTATCGATTCGTTCTAGAAGCAATGTCTTCGTTGGGCACACGACGCGGAACGCGTTGCGTATTTTTCTTGAATCGCGCTTCTTGGCCTGGAATCGTTCTCAAGGTCGTCGAGTCCTACTCGAACGGTCGGAGACTGCGGGATCGGTTTATCGCATTGCTGGGTTCGCGATCGCTACGAAAGATCGATTAGGACGGTATCCTTGTGCACAGCTAAGTAGTTTCTCAAGGTTCGCTCGGTGGTTGTTGTTTTATCCTTGCCAATAGATTCTCATTGGACGAGAGAACACCCGTTTTCGTCGTTTTCGGCGAAACCGTGCAACGAAATCCGTATCCGAGGACAATTTTCACGGACGTCGACTCGCTCCTCTCGACCCCAATTCGAGTAATGAATTCTGTCGGGGATTTCGAAATGTTTTCCTCGGTTTTGCAGAAAATAAAATGTTCGTGTCGCGCTAGGATCGCGAACGCGTCTATACGAGCGGCGCTTGCGTTTCTTTCATATCGACTCCGTCGATGGTCGCTCGTCGCGACGCGCTTCGTCGGTTTCATTGCTCTGACGTGGACACGAATCACCTACAAATCGATCAAGTGCAACAACCGACCGACGCTTTTTACGCGTAGGCCGTCGACGTTACGTCTCGAACCGGGAATATTCCAGTAGGAAGATTCGTAGGTGAAAACCGTTCGTATGCAGAGGGGAGATCTCGAAGAGCGCGTTGCCAAGTCTGCCGATGTGAATGCCGTTATCGAGATCCTTTGCGTTCGCGAGAAACGACAAACACCGAACGAGCAAAGGAAAGAGCAAACTGCCGCGAGGTTGTCGGACGTTCTCGCTAAACTCTATCGCAACCAAAAATCGTTCGGCCGCTCTCCTCTCCGGATCCTTTTTCAACCTTGAGCCGCGTTAAAACGAACAAAACGATGTTGCAACGAGGACGCACCATTTTTCTGCTTCCACGATCTTTGTTCGATCGACGACTCGTTCGTGTGGTCCTTGAAGCGATCCGTTTTCTCCCGATGCTTCGAAAACACGTTAAACTCTGCTCCCCGCTTATCGGTTATTCTCGCGGAGCCGGTTCCGGCAACGAATTGCCCCGGAGAGCGTTGCTTTGGCTCCGGGGCGTCTAAGCTACGCCTACTGGGCTCGGTTAGATCGGGGATAATATGTAGCCTAATTTCGACCAGCACCTAGGAGAAGTTTAAATTCGACTACGCTCCTATAAGGTTGTCGCTCCGTTAGCAAGATTTCTTTCATCCGTTCTTCTACGACGTCGTTTGCCGTAGGTTGGGGGGGGGAGGGCAATTATCTGCATCGTTCACGGGTCAAAGAGCGCTCGATTGCTCCCGTTGCTCCGCCAACTCGATCGGATCTCGAGATTATCGGCCCCCGATCCTATCAACGTTGGATAATGCAGCGTCGCAGTTCAGAAAATCCCGCTAAATCGAGCCTCGATGCACCGTAATCCTGTCACCTGTCGAATCGATGAGTTGTTGACAAGCGGAGTTAACGTTTCTCGTTCGCAGGGAACAGTCATAGTCAACTTTGATAGAACACACGACAGTTTCGGCTTGAGCACGATCGGAGAGCACGCGTTACGCTCGCTGGTTCGCGTTCTCCCGCGCCGAGTTTCTTTTCAAATCGCTTTTCTTTCCTCGCTTTCCGGCCGCGTTTCGATGTCGTTCCATATCCACGCGGTCCTTTCGTCCTTTAGACGGTGTTTAGGCTTACGGGGCCACGCGAGACATGCACCGCGTCCTTTTGGTAGACGCGTGCACGTATTTCGCAAGCGCTCCGACTAGTTTCGTCAGAGATCAAATGCCGCACCGCGTTGAACCGAGCTGCAATGCTTGCGAAACTCGCGTATGTGTGTGTATGTGTTTGTATGTATACGCCAGGTATAAGTACGCGTCTTCCGAAGGGACACGGTTACCATCAGAGAAGTCCCAATTCGTTAGTATTTCGTACGAATAAATCCGTTTGTATTGGGTTGTCTGGAAAGTTCGGGCCGATTTTTAACCCTTAGCTTAGTCATTTGTTTTCGAAACTTGCGGAGCGCAAAGGGTTAACACTTTAAGTGCCAAGCCAGAACCTTCAAAAATTCCATGAATGCAAAGTGTTATTTAATGAAATAAAAATTGAAAATAATTATATGTGTGATATTGAGTAGTCTTCCAACTTTCTTGCATTTTACAGATCCCAATCAAATTTGGTACGATGAATATATTAACGTAAAAATTCATTTTAACCCTTATGTGGGCAACCGGGTACCCGGGTACCCCTTTCTATGTTTGCTCTAATAATTTGTTATGTTTTTATGAAGATATCGCAAAACCGCCCTGGATCCCCATTATTTAGAAGGTTCTCTGTCGATTTATGGTTACAGAATTAAAATTGATGCAAAACATATTAAATAATAAGGCTTCAATCTTATTTATACGGTTGTTGGGTAACCGGGTACCCGGGTACCCATACATAGGAAGTTGTAGTTGGATGCTTTGAAGGGAAGTTTTACAACACAATCATACAACACACAAATTTTTTCAATTGGTATTATTTTATTATTAGTATAGTTAGTATTATTAACCAATAATAGGACAATTTTTACAAACTGTCAGAGTATTTGCGTGTTCGTCGGAAAACTGGTTTTATACAGTTTTGACAATATTTTCGTGTCTTTCTACGTTTTCTATCAGGGTCAGCTTAGTATATATAACATGAGCCTACAACTCTTTTTCGCCCAGTTTTATCTCGTTGTTGTACAGTGCCTGAAGTTGAAGGAACGTCGGTCATTGTTGGTGACTTATGCAGCATGCTTTCTATTGCTAATTTACAAGAGAAATGTCTCATCACTTGAACATTGGTTGATCGACTTCTAATTACTGGAAGACAAAAGTTCCTCTCTCACTTGGCGTAAAAATATTCGGCGATTATTGGATTTGTTAGGCAACATATCGTTATTAGAAACATATATGTTGTATGAGGCAAGAACAGCAATGTCAATTATGTAAAAAAAAAAATGCTAATGGCCATCTGTTAATACGTCTTTGTATACTGTATCGTTTCAAAATTTGATCCATCATGTCGACACCAGATTTTGTTTTCTTATAGAAGTGGACTATTTCTGGTTTCCTCTTTGGCCCAGAAACAACATTATCATTGTGCATTGTGGATAGTAATACAACAAACTTTTCTTTTTTTTTGGCACATACGAATATATTGTAACATTTTGGTTGTGACCAAATAAATTTGAATACTGTTGTACTGTTGTGTAAGTCGAAGAGTCAAATACCGTACGTCCACATACGAATAGCATAAAAGTTTGATCTTAGCATTGAGTTATACTATTTTTTGAAGCAGTTGCTTCACTTAAACTGTTTAAAACAATACTTAGTATACCATAGACAAAAAAACTAAAAGTTATGGGAAAGCATGAAAGTAAAATTGTCACTTTACTTTTTATATATCGGCACCGAACGCTCGGGGTACCCGGGTACCTCGGTTGCCCGACAACCGTGAAAAGTTTGGTTGCCCACATAAGGGTTAAAACCTGAACAAATAACTCCGTCACCCACATCCGGGTGACATGGCGGTCAATGTGTTAAAGGAAACTCAAACGTAGTACATTTAAAGTTCGATATACATTTATTGAATTATTATAAGTACCTTCTTGGTAAAACTCTCGGCAAGTTGTTGCCAAGGAGCGATCGATTTGGCGTGGAACGGTCCGTCGAAAAGTTTTCCGCGGCGGGTTCGTCGGCAATAAACGCGTTAATGTCGCCGTCGCGCCGTTGGCGAAGGGTTCCTGGGAAGCATGAACGCGCACCGCCAATTGTCTTCGATTGAACGAGGCCGGGAGAGGAGACTCTCGCCCCTTCCACTTGCCCGCTTCCCACTTCCCATTTGCGATTCTAGAAAACAATTGACCGTGTTTGCTTGTTTGTCGGCCGAACGAAGATACCGAGTTTCCACGAACGGTGTTTGCTCCACGAGAGAATTCACCGTTCACCAGGGTTCCGTGAATTTGATTGGTCGGGGTGAGCTCGCGTAAGGGTACGAGTACATTGGAGCTGCGATACCAGCGAGGAGAGCGAAATATTGGGTCTGGGAAAAAGTTCGTGGCGTTTTTCCTGATAGATGACTTCAATTGCGAATAACTCGGGAAACACAGATCGCAGCTATACCACTAAACGCTCGTTGGAAAGGTGACACTTCGAGCGTTACTTTGAGTGTATAAACATCGAAATTAGTGCAGTGGTTGGAAAGTTTTTTGCGTTTGAAAATGGAGAAAAATAATAAAAAATTGCGCTATATTTTACATTATTATTACGACAAAGGGAAGAAGGCTGCGCAGGCTTGTGAAAAAATTTGTGGTGTGTATGGTGAAGGAACTTTATCAAAATCTGCTGCGCGGAAATGGTTCGCTTGCTTTCGGTCTGGTAATTTTGATGTGAAAGATGAGTCACACGTCCTGGTCGTCCAATCACTGAAAAAGTTGATGAAATTCTTGAAAAAGTCCAGCAAGATAAGCATATCAGCAGTGTCGATATTGGTATGGAGCTAGGCATTGACCACAAAACTGTTTTGAACCATTTACACAAAGCTGGCTATGAAAAGAAGCTCGAAAAACATGATAGAGCGAATTAACATCTGCGATGCGCTGCTGAAGCGCAATGAAATCGTGCCATTTCTGAAACGTTTCATAACAGGTGATGAAAAATGGATCACGTACGACAATCGGAAGCGTCAAAGATCGTGAACAAGGGATGGTGAGCCGTAACAAGCGTTCGCGAAGCCAGGATACACGCGTGGTTCTCCCACTTCCCACAGATCGGTCGGAAGATGGAACGGCTATTCGATAGAATGACGATTCCGATCTGTCCGTGGAGAAATAAAACTGTCCACGGGAGAGGAATCTCTTCCACGGTGTTGGACGTGGACGTGGTCACCGGTATCAAGGTCAACGACAGACCCGAATCGTTCGAAAACGTTGAACGCGCTTAACGGAATCACCGCTTATACGGATGTAGAGATTCTCTTATATTCTACGGGAGAAAGCCGGCTAAAAGTGGACTAAAAACCATAATCGCACGCGCAGGTCCCGTTTCGAGAACGAAACGAGTCCACGGAGTATAGTATTCGGTGTTGCGCCGACCGGCGAAGGTACAGTTATATCTTTCCTTCGGCGAGCTCGAATCGAATCGGATCGTGTATTCGTTTCGTCATCGAGTAACGTTGGACTCGTAGCATCGTCAGCGCCGCGTTCTTTTATTTCATTTCATTTCATTCGCACCCGATCGTATCCTTCTTTCGCCTTCTCTGCGCGCGATCATAGATTCTTTTCAAACGGATGGATGTTCGATTGACATTTTCCTTTTTTTTTCCCCGGGCATCTACACTCCGCGACAGAAAGATGCCACGCCACGAAAATTCAATGTTTTCATCATTTGGACATAATAATTCTAGTCTTTTTTGGTACTTATACATTTTTATTGCAAAATAAACTACATTACAAACAATAAAATTAAAGAAAATGTCCGTTTGTTTATGGAAACAAAAAATAATATTACAAAACACATATACAAAAAAATACGTGATTTACTTACATAAAATATATAACATTATGTTTAATATTTTGTGTGGCCTCCCTTATTTGCTAGAACAGCCTACATACATTTCGGAAGTGACTTAAAGAGTTTTTTAATATATTTTGGCCGTATTTTTGTCCATTTTTGTTGTATGCACGTTTTTAAATGTGCATGGCTTTGGAATTGTCTTCCGCCTACATAAACATGCCTTGCTAGTTGTGCCGAACAATTTTTAATTATGTTGAGATCTGGCGATCTCGCTGGCCACGTAAAAACACTAATTTTGTTTTGCTCAAAGTACTGCTTAACGCATTTTGCAGTATGCACACTTGCATTATCCTGCTGAAATATACAATTTTCCCCGAAAATTGTCTGTCCGAATTTAGTTAATTGTTCGTCTATCAAATCTATATAAATTTTGCTGTTCATAGTTTTGTTTATAAATTTTACTTCGGTCACTCCTCGATATCCAATTCCGGCCAAAGCATTACTTCTCCGCCACCCATGAGTCTGCGGCTTAACATCCTTTCTTCTTTCCGCAGATCGTGCAAATAGTGTGCGAAACCATCCGGCCCATCTAGATTAAACCTTTTTTCATCACTAAAAATAACACGACGCCACTTTTTTCTCCAATGTATATGCTCTTGAGCAAATTTCAAACGCTCTGATTTATGCTGAGCGGTTAAAGGTGGTGTTTTTTTTTCAATTTCATTCGAACTAAATGCGGACATTCTTTTATTATCCTTTGCACATTACGTATATTTGTGTGTACGCTATCTGCTTTAGCAATTTGTCGTGATGTTCCCGAAGAATTCGAAGCTTTTTTTAAAATTGCACGTTTTCCGCGATTGCTTACTGCTTTCGGTCGACCGGAACTCTTTTTTGTACCGTATGTTTTGGGATTTTTTAATAAATTATACACTTTTCTGCTCCGATGTATAATACGTGCAATTTTCGAAACTGAGTAATTCTCTTTACGCAATGTCAAAATCGTTTTTATTTCAGCATCGGATAAAGATTTTCCACTACCCATAGTGTAATTTCAATAGGGGATAATAAGAAACACACACAATATTTAATGCACAATAACACAGTATACGATATAAACAGTCTGATGGTCTAGTGTCAACTGCAGAGAAAGAATTTTAAGACTGTGCCATCATTTTGTCGCGTCGGTGACCCCCGATGTTTACATTTAGACTAGAATCTGTAACCTGCGCTTAAATCCGGCGGTGTAAGTAGCCTCGAAGCTCCACCGAAATACATACACGGAGAGAAACATATCAAATTTTATCACAGTTTTCAGGAATAGCAATATTTACGGGTGTGCCATCTTTTTGTCGCGGAGTGTAGTTGGCGAGAGCCAACGAATAAGTTGCGAAAATGCGGGGGAGTTGCAGCGGCTTATCATCTTACGGTCGACGGCTGATCGCCCGTGGCCGCGGGGTTATTGTCACGTTGGAGGTCGAACGAAGCTTGCGGTCATTCGCACCTCGATTCGTTCGAAAGGACGAACAACGCGAACTGTTCCTCGATCGGCCATTTATCGGGTGCTGCGATAAGCGGTCCCTTTTTAGGACTTTTTAGACTTTTATCGGACGCGTTTATTTCGAATGAAACGAGGTTTAACCGTTGAGTCCCAAGCGGCGCGATCGCGCTGTTCAGATTTTATGTCGAGAAAACCCAGCACATTTCGAGCATTGTGGACAACTGACGGTGCGTTACCGATTGTCGAAGTCGCTCGCTCAGATTTACTGACGCAAGTACGTCACACAGCTCCTTTTAATGTAAATAGTACATTTTACAATAGCTAGAACAATACTATAATAATGCAATAAAACATTACAAAATAAAAATTCTCATTTAGAGAAAGCGCGGTCGCGCTGTTTGGGATTCTTCGACAGTGTTTTTTCAATACCCCCTGAGACTCAAACGGTTAATCGAATCGTTGCGCCGTCCTAGAATTTTCACGCATCGGAAAACGGAGTAAGGCTATTCTTTTTCGTTGTCGAACGACCGTTTCGGCTTGTCAACAAGAAGACGCCGAAGCTTTACTTAAACGGTACAGCGATTTCTCTATACGGAGTGTTCATTTGAGAAATTTCCAGCCCAATATCTCGAAAAGTATGGAAGATATTAAGAATTGTAAAACCCGTGTCCAAGGATTTCGAGAGGGAAAGAGGGAGGCAGTATCAGTTTTTATTTGGGTAACGTTTTCAAGGTTATTTGAAGGAGAACTGTTTTTTTCAAATGGAAACGTACGGTAAGATCACATAATAAAAAATATAGGTTTCCATTTGAAAAAACAAAGTTGACCTTCAAATGTCCCCCTCTCTCCCCTTTGAAATCCTTGGATACATGTTTTACACTTTTTCAAAAATATCTTTCATACTTTTCGAGATATTCGGCTGGAAAGTTTTCAAATGAACACTCTGTATATAGGGTATAACGTCGCGGAATTCTAGGGGTGTAAAGAAAAAACGGCTCGGGTATGTCTCCTGGACGATATATGTTGTTGACGTATATCGAGAATTCACTATATTTAATAAAACATTTTTTCGACAGCGGACAACAGGATTTTGCATGAATGCTTATTATTGTCAGGACTCGCGCTTGTCCGTGTCGACGATAACGACGCCGCCGGTAAAAAAAAGTTAAATTCATGACAAGCCGTTCGGCGAAGCGAATAACAACGACATGTAAATTACCGTGCCGGTTTGAGAAAAAAAAAATGACAGGATAAATAGATTGGATCGCGGGTTTAGCTCATTAGCGTCGTCTATCGCACTCGGAATCTTGAAAACGAAAACGAGCGCAGAGGGAGCGAGAGACACGGTCTCGTCGGCTTCCTTACGAAATCCGTTCGAACAACAAGGACCGACGCGTACAGTAGAGACACCGTGTGTACAGAGATTTTTGAAATCGGTGATTTCATCGCGAGCTTTCGCAATTGGCACGAACCGGCGAAGATCCTTCTGTCGAAATCGAGATCGAAATCGGTGCAAAAGCTTGCTTGGCACAATTTAGGGGAGTGGAGGGGGGGGGGGGATGCACAGTCTCTATTTTGGCAAAATTCGAGCAAACTTTCCGTTCCGGTCAGAAAGATCGAGACTGAAATTGAAAAATAATTATCTTGTTTGTCCGGCAGCTAATCGGTTTTCGTAAGCCGCATGCCTGCACGCCGGATATACTCGCTTATTCAAATTATGCGATCAAATGTCACGCTATTCTAGGTAATTAGGTGATTTGTCGATCTGAGAATGAATCATTCGAACGTCGAGCGAAATGGAAAAGAGCGAGAACAAAAACATATTGAATATTTAGATTCGTCGGTGGATCGTGTTGAATAATTAATTGGCTTGATTCTTGTTCGAAAAAACCGTGCGACCCAATTTATACTCTATTAGCGTTTCCGTCTCGGAGTTCCTTGTCGGTTTTCAAACTTCGTCGGATTCGCCTTTGGCCAATTAAACGAACGGATAACATCGTCTGGGAAACCAGGGCGGTTTATCGGTCCGCGTTATCTAAACCAATTTCTAACGACTTGTAGTGAAAATATCGAGCGGGTTTCCAACGATTCGCCCTTGGTATCCGTTCGAAATAAAAAAAAAAGTTCGATTTCGTTGAACGAACGGTGAGAATTAAGATCTTCTCCACGGATCGTCGCGACGTAGTCCTCGGTTGCGAGCGTAAGCACGCCGTTTGCCGACTATTTTTAAGCTAGAGTGGATCGATTAAAAAGAAAGACACAATTGGTTTGCGCAGGAACATGATCGTACTTCGTATTCACGGCGACGAATTGATGTTCGGCGGCAGTGGAACCGTAATGACACACTCGCCACGTATACCTCAGATGGAGATGATGAAGGTCCACATTCCGTTCACCTTCAAGCTTCACGAAAGTTTCAAGAGCACTTACGCCGGTGAGTTCAGACAACCAGCCCTCTTCTATTCGCTTCTCTTTTCCTTCTTACGCTTCAACTTTCCTTTCTCTTTCGATTGTATTATCGATACGCGGCAAAGTAGCGAACGATTCCTCGGCGCGTTCCACCGTCGCGTCGTGCATCGTCGAGGAATTAGACTGCGCCTCGATTCGTCTTGGAAATTCGTGGTAAAACTTGTCGATGTTTACACGGTGAAACGATCCGCAGTCTAATTTGCAATCGACCACGAAATGGCTCCGTCGGAGTCGAGAAGTCGCTTCAACCGAACATATTCCACGGAAAGCTAGCAAGGTGTGGGTTAGTCTCCCTCTTCCCCCCTCCCAGGTGTAATTAGCACCGATAAATTGGCCCCCAGGGGGCAATCCGACGCGAAGACCGTCTGTTGTTCGCGCCTGTCATTCCTGTAATTCGAATCTCTTCACGGGTTTTGTCCGTCGAAGCGTTCGGGCTGCTTTATAAATAAAACATGCTCGATTCGAACGCGGCTCGAAGATCGCACCGATCTTGAATTATTTATGCGCGACGAAGAAAAAAAGTATCCTCTGTTAACCTTCCTCCACCCGACGCGACGCGACACGACGGTTCATCGTCCTTTGCTTTTCGTTATATTTCCTCCGATTGAAAGAAAAACCCGATCCATCGTAAACAGCCGAGGTCGCGTCTCGACCGTTCGCGCGCATCACCTTTCGCCTAATACTCGACACGGAGCAACTATACATTTTATCGATAAGGTTCAAACATGCTAGGATGCAAGTTTCCTGAACAGTGGTTGCATCGGTAACGATAATTCAACAACGTTCGCGGATTTTCTACAGCTGCTCTTCGAGGATACGCGCGGGCTTCGGTTTCGTAAGTCCCGGTGGAGCAGGTTAATTAACTCGAAGGAACAGAGCCCGTACGCTCCTCGACCGGACCGAAAGTAGGTTACAGACACGCGGCTAAAGGAAAAAAGATGACGCCCCTTCCTCCTCGAGCCCCCACCTCTTCCCCCGTCGCTCGCTATTTCTCTCTCTCTCTCTCCTCGAGTCTCACGATCGGTATGCAGGTGTGAAGCCACCTGTAGTTACGAAACGCTTTTACCTTGACCGCTTGGCCAGGTCATCGTGAGTCATTTAACCCGGGGAGACGGCGATCGTCACCGGCCACCGTATCGTCCTTCTCGGCTCGCTCCCTTCAATTCTGCCAAAAAGTTCGATTCTTGCCACCGTCTCCGATCGATCCCCACGGTTTCAGCAACGTTCTTCGGGCCGCACGCTTCCAGCGTATAATCGGCGCGGACAACAAACGCTCTTTGCCCTGGGAACGCTCCAATTTCGTGGCACACAACCTCGACGAATGAAAAGGCTTTCCTGTTTTGACTTTTGCGAGGTGAACGTCCACGGAAGACTATCTCGATCCGCGCAGGCGCGGGGTCGATCGCGATCTCGATCTTGACGAGAGCAATGGGAGATCCCTCGGAACGCGCATGGTGGCATTAGCGATCAGTTGTCGACGACGCGGGGCAGTATTGTAATAATAGCTCGAATAATTTCTGTGGAAATAACTTGTTTGTTCTTTAGCCTCTTAACTTAAAAGTCCGAGAATACACGGGTATTATGATATAATACACATTTTTGCAAAATAATTGTTAAGTTAAGAGTCTTTATTCAAGAGCAAAAGAGAGGGAGACCGTGCTCCTAGGCGAGCCCAATCAGCTTCGAAATTCCATGGTTCGAAATCTTCAGATCTCTTTGCGTAAAAAGTGAAACCTCAACGTGGACGTTCGATTGCACCGTGCAAAGTGTAGGTACACGATTCTCGAGAGGATTCGAAGAATTTTGTTGTCCAGCCGCCTTCGGTTCGGTAACCGAGCTCTCGGCCACGGGGATTTTGAACGCACGCTGAAAAGTAAACGCGTGTCGCCTTGAGCTAGAAATCGATGACGCACCACCACCGGGCTACGCGTTCATCCCGCTCGCAAACGGTTCTATTCATTCTATTCATCTCGATCCCGAGCCTTTCGAACCACTCTCGGGGCCACTCTCGTTTCTCGAGGAGCGCGCTCGGTGATTTTCTCCTTCCCGTCGAAGGTCTCGCGAAACGATCAAAAATTCATCGTTGCCCGTGAAAAGCCTGTTACCGACGGCCCACAACCTGTATCTGGTACCCGTGTAGCCGGACTGGGACTTCGATAATGCTCCCGAGTCCTGAACCTTATCGAGAAGAGACGATTTATTAACCCTTTGCACTCGAAGCTATTTTAACACTAAACCTACCGACACTTTTTGTATACCTGTTCCTACCGTGTGCGGTCAAAATGACCGGTCCTTAAAAACAGATATAGTTAATGCATTAAACGTAGATAATAGTGAATTCGTTGATGAATGAATTAGTAGACGAACAACTTCCATAAAATGACGATACAAATTTATTTTCGTACAATTTCAATTATAAAAAAAATACTGGGATACTCTCTCCTCGATTTACAAAATTGTACTGTGTCGTCCACCTTTGCGGTTTGGATGCATTTGCCGTGAAACAGTATTATCAACCAGGCACTTGAGTTCTTCGGATCAACTCCTTGGGGGAGAGAGAGAGAGAGAGAGAGAGAGAGAGAGAGAGAGAGAGAGAGAGAGAGAGAGAGAGAGAGAGAGAGAGAGAGAGACTGTCACGGATCGGTAAACATCGGTATCGAGGTCCGGATTATCGATGCTCGTTGACGACTCGGTTCGCGACTATCTACCGATGGTGCTCGAACAGAACTCGTGCGATCGATGATGCTTTATCGTTATCGATTTTTCTCGAAGTAGCCTCGAGAGACTAATCTCTCCCGGACTGCAAAATGCTTCGCAGAAACCGTGCACACGAGTCTACGCGATATCGCAACTCTTCGAAAAGGAAAGTCCCTCTTGGAGAGAATCGAGAGGGAGAGAAACGAGCGGAGACGTCGAAACGTCGCGCGTCGCGCGTCGCTCGTTTTCACCACTTCTATTATTCTACCGTTTGCTCCTTGGACCCACTCAAAATAGAAAACAAATTTGATCCTCGTCGCCGGAGAAAGTTCGACGTTCGAAGCGTCCTCGAACACAATCGTTCAACTTCATCATACTGAGAGCGCTAAATCAAATCGATAAATCAAATTTGACCTACCTTGGCCGCAACTACGATTATGTGTTAGTTACCGCTAAAAATAACGAGGGGAAAACGAACCGACGGGAAACGCGTCCTTTCTATAATTTATTACGTGAAGAAACAATTTTATTGGAAAATGTGTAACATTAAACGAAAAATCGGTGCGTCAAAATAATAGCACATATTTCTTAAAACAGCTTAAATATAAGAATATGTATTAAAAAATAGTGTTTTAATATTTCGTGACTCCGCCTTTTTTTTGTATAACTGCCACTAAACGTTTTGGCGTAGATTTATATAGTTTTTTAACAAATTTCCTGCTTAACGTTGCCCAGTTTCGTTCAATGCAGGTTTTTAATTCGTCAAGGGTTCGAAATTGTCTTCCACCGGCATATACTGGCTAAACGGGCCCAGCAATTTTCTATGATATTTAAATCTGGTGATCTTTCTGGAATTTTCCAAAATTTTCATATTTTCCCGTGTAAAATATTCTTTTACAATCTGGCTGTACGAATACTAGCATTGTCTTGCTGATAAATAAAGTTTGTGCCCGCAATTTTTACAGCATGTCTCTTCAATTGTTCGTCGACTAAATCAATATATTTTGCACTATTCATTTTACCACTTACAAACTTAATTTCAGTGTGTCCATAGTACCCAATTCCTGCCCACATCATTACTCCACCACCACCGTACTGTCGACTACATAAAATTTGTTGAAATAACATCGGTAGCCATCCGGACCATTTAACGTAAATCTCTTCTCGTCAGTAAAGATAACTTTTTGCCATTTTTTCTTCCAATCAATATACTTATCAGCAAGTTGTAAACGTGCGCCTTTATGTTGCTTTGTTAGCGGTGGTTTACGCATTAATTCTTGGCGTTTCATGTATTTACATTTTTGTATAGTACGTTGTTCATTACATATTTTGGTAGTTACTCCAGCTTCTGCTACAATCTCTCTTGCAGTAGCAACAGAATTTGATGCAGTTCTTAAAATTGCCCGCCGCTGACGATCAGTTGTCACTCTTGGACGACCTGTGCTCTTTCTTTTCCCATATTCGTCTACATTTTTTAATAAATTGTAAATAACCTTGCGACTACGATTCAACAGTTTTGCAATTTTACTGATAGAGCAATTTTCTTTACGTAAATTGTATATTGTTAATATTTCAGGATCAGTCAATCTTTTACCGGGAACCATTGTTGAAAATTTCACAATATTTTAACACGGGATCACGAACAATCTTAACTACTTGCCGATTTGAACAGATTGGCGCCTTGACGCTGACTGAAAGTACACAATTTTGACTTTGTGCTATCATTTTGACGCAGCAGTCAGCACTATTGTTTACGTTTTCGGCTTAACGTTCAACCTATAAACAGAAAACGAGTGTTTACCCTGAACAAATGCATTCTATTGCTAACTGAACAGTGATATGTAATACGGGAACTGTTGTTATTCGATTATATTTGCGAGAATTAACAAAATTAGATAATGTGCAATCTTTTTGTCGCGGAGTGTATACCGAGAATTTCTGCGTCGTTCGAAAGTTGATACGATCCTACCTACAACTCGAACGAGACAAAAATTCTCGGCGTGGACGAAACCGTGGCGAAGATAAGCGCCCGACGAATCGCGGTGTAGGCGTGTGCTCGCCTCAGTCTCTTGCTGCATAATTGATACGTGTGGGTAACAGCTAACAGCGGTAGCTCAGCGGACGCAGCTCGACGCGTTGCAAGATAAGGTTAGCCGAGACAAGGCAAGGCAAGGCAAGACAAGGGCAGACCGTTTTCGAATTCCAGGCCCGTAGCCAAAGGTGGCCATGTACAAAACCGTGAGGGTCGATAGCAGAGTTTAGTCTCGCTGATCGAGGACGCCGTTCTCCTGCTGGAACGCGTCGCCTCGCACCGGCTGCCGAGCCGCTTACGTAATTTTCGTGACAATAGGTTGAAACAATTTCCACTTGGTCGTATCCGATGCGACGTGTTTATCGATAAACCGTACGATCGCCTGGGTGTTTCTTCGATCGTTATCACCTGTGCTCGGTCATGGTTCGTCCCTTTGCCTCGGTACGTAGAGACCGACTCGCGACGCATGCTTCGAAACAGTATCGAATGCAGGCATACACGCATATGTATAATACATATCTCTAGAAAGTTATTAACGACCATAAAGTTCTAATCCTAGGGTAACTGATCGGTTCTACGTTGGACGCGATCGTTCTTTCGTCGATGTCACCCGATTTGTGAGCATAATTGACTTTTTTTTGCTTTATTATAGAAAATCTTATATGAGATTTATTTCAGCATGATAAGGAATACAATAGAAACATTAGGAACAAGAGAAAAAATTTTACAGAATAGAAAACTGAAGGGTGCACTCCGCGACAAAGCTATAAGACATGTGCGAAATTCGATGAAAATTCTATGCAAGTCTTGAGTTTTGTCTTCCTTCATTCATAGTCTTATTGTTTACATTATGTAAGTTAAGGATATTCTACAGTTCTACGAAATATCGAAGGCTACAATTCCAAGAACTTGGGAAATGTATGCAAACGTGATATTCTCGTCGCGATAAAACTATAACACAGTAGTTAGAAAAATTTATATAAATCGATACCACGACGATTAATTGGAACTATAAGAAATAAGGATGGCACAATACATTACTAATAAATAGAAAAAATCTTTTTCATTAACTTCCACCCACTTCTTCTTGCCTAAAATATACATTGTCTTATAGCATAGTCGCACCTTATTTTATCAAAAATTAGAAATTTTAATGAAACTTTTTCCAATTTAATTCAACAACATTGCCGCTATGGAAATGTATGCACTTTAGTTGATTCTTTGGATTAATAACGAAAACTTTTACGAAAAAATTAGTACTGCTAAAATATTAGCTAAAATCGCAGGTGTCACAGTTTTGTGGCGGAGTGTACATAAACGTTATAATGAAAACATTAATACTAGACACGGTATAAATCGCTTAACATGTGACAACAAGCCCTGATATTGGGTTATTATCAATGAAACATCCATTGATAGCCGAGTTGAGTATACGGAGTTTTTAAAATAATTCTAGTCTTTCCTCGTTGTACTATATATTATATATAATCGACTTTGCGGTCGCGATTTGATTCGGTTGATTCTCGTTCCTAAATATAAACGAGAAAACGAAAGTGAAAACAATGTCTCGGTCGGCGTGGCGTCGAATATAGCAGCGTTACGGTACGACTTCTGGACCTCTGATTTTTAAATTCAAGGACAGCGTCGAGCGAATTGAAAATGTCAAACGCTTGCATAAAATACTCGGGACCGGAGGGGATGGTCGCTCGAACGGGTCAAGTTCATCGTCTGCTTCCGAAAGTTGCGCGACGAAGAGCGGGATAGAGAAACGTCTCGACGGCAAGTACGTATTGTATTAGGGGTATAAGTAATCAATTATTTGCAAAGAATTTGTTTTGCCTTTAGTTTTGTAGCGATCGTTGAAGAGGAAACGCGTATTCTCTTACAGTTTTCGGTAAAGTAGCCTGTGTTTAAAATATTCTAAAAAGTATAATTTCTTTTTACAACCCTGTAATAAAATGGCGGCGTCCGTAACGTCCGAGGATCATATCCGTCATTGCATACTTGTTCATTTTCGTGCGGGATTTAAGGCAACGGTAACAGCAAAGAAAATTTGTGATGTTTATGGAGATGGGTCAACGTTGGTTCAGAAGGTTTGCTGCCGGTGATTGTGATCTCTCCGACAGGCCTCGAAGTGAACGACCAGTTGAATTTGATAATGACACCCTAAAATCACCTTTCACAGAAGGTGTGATACTGCAAATTGACAGTGCCCTGTCCCATATAGCGAAACTCGCTCAGGAAAAAATCAAAGAAATACAATGGGAAGTTTTACCGCACCCCTCGTATTCACCGGATATTCTGACTATAATCTTTTCAGATCTGTGGAGCATTATTTAAGAAATCAAACATTCGCTTCTGTAGAAGATGCAAGGAGACACCTTGAGTCATATTTTGTTTCACGAACCATGGATTTCTATAAGAGAGGGATTGAAAATTTGCAGGAAAGATGGCAAACTGTCCTTGATAAGGATGGAGATTATATAATAAATTAAGAAATAAAAACCTGCATTTAATAGAAATTTTTTTTCAGATTTCAAAATAATTGATTACTTATGGGTCTCCCTAATAGATAATCGAAAGCTCCCTCTCTCTCTCTCTCTTCTGCATTCCACCGTGGAAATATCGCGTGTACCTTGCGACTCGCGACGAAGATTCCGACTAAAGAGTCGACTAGGCATTGTGTAACGCGTAATCGCGATTGGATCGGCAGGGAAGAGGAGCCGAGCTTGTGGTCCAAGTTACGAAAGGGGTAAGCCAACCGGTGACGTAACGGCGCGAGTCGATTGCGACATTCGTTCTACCGCACCGGAGAAATAAATCTCGATCGTTGGAACGATACGGTCGCTCCTCTCCCCGATTTTCAAACGACACTTTTACCAGGTTTTCCCTCTTTCGTTTCGCTTGGGTTGCTAACCACGACGATCTTCTCAAGTTGATTTTTAGATGAATCCCCTGCCCTGGATGACGGGGACCCACTAAACTCGTAATTTAAATTTTTACGCCAGAACCCGGAACGTTTTGGAAACGAATCTGGTAACGCGATAACCGTTTCGAATTATGGTATGATGTTAGCGGAGCGCTTCGAAGTTAAAATGGCCAGAGAGGTACCTTTTACGCGGGAATATACGTTTTACGTTAAATGTACACGTCAGATTCGAAAGGGTTAAAACTTGAAACGTGTATGGGCCGCTTAGCGCAACATCCTGTCGAATCGGCGCGGTGCGGTGCGGTGCGGTGCGGTGCGGCTCGTTGCGGCTTGTTGCGGCGACGAGTCGGATGGCGCAATCGCGCCATGCTGAGAAAAAGAGAAAAGAGCAAAGAGCATTATTTTTTCTGCTCGTGTCTCCGACCAATTGCGCGGAATTAGCCCGACGACTGCAATTACATCTCCCCTCCTCCTCTCTTTCTCTCTCTATCTCGTTCTCGCTACAACCCATGATCCCCTCCGTAGCTGCCTCCTACTTTCATTCTGGTTCCCGTTACGCGTAATGGCCAGTTTCATTGTTGGGAAAGAACTGGATTGTTCCGGTGACACGGTTGTCTGGAAATAAACAGTCCAGCCAGTTTTTCTGCCCCTTGGACTAAGTAAAAGCAACCTAATTGACCGGCTTTCAGATCGGTCTCGTTGTCCCGCCGCGTCACCGTTGTCCCGTTCCCTGCGTTCCACGAAGCGATCGCTCTTCGTTTCGTTCTGCATCTCGATGCACTCAAGACAGAGCCTCCGAGGGCAATTTCTCAGTTTTCCAAATACGACACCTACGAAATTAGCGTGCAGCGAGCAACGTGCAGCGTCGCGCCTCGGCGGGACCCGATATAAATTCAAGGCGAATAATTATCGACTAGTTTTCATTGAGTGCGGCGCCGAACCGCATTGAAATTTAAATGGCGCCCTCGAGATTTCGATTGCACAATTCCGTGCACGGCGACCTTCCTCTCGTGGAAAGTAGCCGATCTTTTCGCGACTCGACGCAACGCCGTCGCTTCGAAGGAAAATAAACGTCGGAGAAATTTCCGCAAACTTGTTCGGTACACTTTTACGCCTACATAGATAGCCGAGGCGGCCGATCGGTAAACCGGCACCGCGGCGAGCACACGGCAAAAATCATTCTTAGCGACTAAGCAAACACCTTCGGAAAGATACCTGCACGCGAGCACGACCTATCTTCGCGGCGACAATCGTTACAGCGTCGCGCACCTATGCACCTATACAGCTACGAGCTCGCTGTTGCATCGCGAGACCAGAACCGCGCCGTACGCGCTAACAAACGCCTATTTTTACGTCGCGTCTCCCTTCCCCTAGCCTCGTTCGAGCTAAGACTTCCCACCGAGATTGCTATAAATATTTCTATCCGTCGCGTCGGCCCCGCGTCGGTCGCATCCGCTCGAAATCGAACGATCGATCGACTTTTTCTTTTCCCGTAGGACGACGCGTTTCACGGCTTCCGTTCTCCGCCGTTCTTCGAACAAATCGATTTCTATTTAGAGCCAAGACTGCGTAGATTCGCGATAAGGTAGAGTAACCACGTTACCGACAGAAATAGGCGAAAAATGGTTTTACGTGCCTCAGCTTTTCGTCCTTGTATGAGAATATTTTTCGCTGGGAAAGTGCTCATTCGAAAGAGGAAGATTCTGACTCGTAATGAGAATTCACTGTAATATTTATAAGTTTCCCAATTGAGGCGTTAACAGGACGAAACGATGAGCGGCCTTTCGAATTTCCAAAGATATCGCACGATAGGTACGTTCCTACCGAACGGTTTATGCACCTGTTGGAATTTTTTAAATTTTGAAATCGAACATGTCGGTGCACCGATCCGAGGCTCGGCGAATTACGCGTTGCGCGGAGGTCCGCGATTCGGCAACGATTCATGGAACGGGAGTTTGCGAAATATTTAAAAGCATTGCGAAGTCGGTCGGCCAGACCCCCTAACGAGGGGTCCACCGGCTTGGCTCGTCACAGTGATCTTTGCGATTTGAAAGAGTTGTAAAACTCGGACTGAACTCGACGGGCCTGAAAACGATGACAAAAGAATGGTCCGACGACGCGACGGTTGCCAGTGTCGAAAGTCGTCGCGTATGTACAGTGGCGGCCATACACTTACGTACAGTTAATAAAATTAAATATTATTTCCTGTACACTTATTCGTTAAACAAGTATGCGAAAATCAATTATATTTTTTATAAGTTTACAATATATATATATATATATAATAAGATATCAAAATAGCTTTCCTTAATTTACTATGACTGAAAAGTTTCTTATATTTTTATACTGAAGTGTCAAATTTTCTGCGGACACATAGTTAAGTGCACATCGAAACACCTATATTTTTACATGTTTCTATAACTCATAATTATAATACATTAATATCCGATAAGTCTAGCACATCTGCTAGGAGTTATCGAATTCCATTCTTCCTGTACAATAGCGTACAATTCATCAATATTTTTCGGTTTTTGTTTTTTTATATGTTTGTCGACATCAATCCACAGCATCTCGATTGGATTCAGATCCGGAGATTGTGCCGGCCATTTCATCACGTTAGAATATGAAGTGTACGTAAGTATATGGCCGCCACTACACATACACGCGACGAGCATCGTCGGAACCGCCGAAACCATTAATACCGGTAACAAGCAAAACGTTTCGCGATCCATGGTCGTTCGATTCGTTTGCAAACGCGTTTCAACGTTCCCTTGTGGCCTAGAACTTTCGAGAGAACGTGGACGAAAGTCCTGCGTTGAAACCGAACTCGAAAACGTCGTTTGTCGACTGCGTTTATGGGTAATTACCGGAACGCGCCGTTTCGTGTGCGAAAGAAAGTAAGAAAAGCAAGATCGTTGTTCCGTTGTTTCGAGTAAAATATTGGTCGTCGAGCCCGAGAAAGCTGCGAAAACCGAAAAACGTGTTCGCGTACGGTTCGCACACAAAGGAAACCAATTTCGGCATAAAAGATTCGTACCTTCTGCGTTTCGCGGTCTCTCTCTCTCTCTCTCTCTCTCTCTCTCTCGTTTCAAAGAGCTCGGCGGCGCCTCTTCCGACAATGTCGAACCGACAACGACGTTCTACGCCCATGGAATAACTGTTCTGGCCCACCCGCTCGGGAAACCCACTTTTCTCGCGGCATGGCTGAATTCCCAACGAGATAAATCGCGTCGCGCTCCTCGGGAGAGCAAAGATGATCTCTGGGAAAGGCGCGTTTATTCTAAAGACGCGAAGACGATGAATAGAAGAATCGAGAAGTAAATCCCGATCGAAGTGAAAACGATCGACTCGGCGCAATAAAATAGTTTTCATACCAAAAGAAGAACGACTTTAATTTCTCGGGTATGTACCGCATCGTCCTCAACACTCGATACGGAACAACCACACTGTTCAGCCTCTTAGCGTTGTGCAGAATTACATTGTAATTTAATTGAATGAATATCTGAATTATAAATCACAAGATGATTTAATTACAAGGTGATTCAATTACATTGTAATTATAGTTCCTGGAGTAATTCCATTGTAATTCTGGACAACTCTGCCGAAGAGAAATGAGATCGATGGAGGACCGTTCGAAACTTCTTTTCCGTGCTCTTGATCAAACGGTAACCTGTAGCCGACCGAAACCAAACCGGATCGAGCGAGTCCAGCCTCGATTCGATCGACCGCAAGAAGTAATCGGACTGGCCGAGAAATTGGCGGCATTTAGGCTAGAATTTTCCAGGTGCGTGCCGGCTCTAATAGCCTCGAGTTTCGAGTCTGGATCCGAGATCGATTTCGCGTTCTCCGTTCGGGGAACCTGGCGGATTTCGACATCGTGGCGCGACACTTCAAGGCTACGAGGCCCAAGAAACTGTTACATTGCTCGGCCGTTCGCCGGTCTCCGATCTCCGCTCGCCTGTCGCCGGTCGCCGGTCACCGGTCGCTGGTCACCGATTTTGGAACGCTCGGCACTCCGTCGGCTTCGACGATCGATCGATCGATCGCGGGCCGCCGCCGCGCCGAGTGAACCGAGTAAACCGAGTGAACGGAGTAAGAGTCGCAACATCTCGCGAAGGGAGAAAATACCGTGTGCCTGACAAAGTGCCCGTTCGGTAGGATCGTTGCCTACGTGACTCTCGGTCCGTAGAGATCAAGCCGAATCAAGGCCGCAGCGAACGGCATCGCGCCACCGTGCACGCCATTTCTATATCGATCTCCGGCCGCGGCTTCTTTCCTCTCTTTCCTTCCCCTCTTTTCTCTCTCACTCTCTGCTTCTCCTCTCTTCTCGCTTCTCGCGAGATGGTCCTTCTGCGATCAATTCCTCGTACAATCAATTTTGTTTTACTGTCCATTTTTTAAATAAACTACACAACGGCTTCTTCCAAGAATTTCAGAAATTTTTCAAATAACCAAAAAAGGTTAGGTAGTTTGGTCCAGTTTAAAACAAAATTATACTATATTAGAAGGCGTTAGAATACTTTCGTGAGCCAGTGTATGTTGTATATCTCTTTTTTAATATTCATTATGCTTTAAAAGTAAGTATAATTAATATAGATTCAGTGAATGATGTCATACATCCCTTTTTCATTTACATTATGCTTTAAAAATAAGTAATTAATATAAACAGCAATTAGTACCCACAACAATTGGGCCCTTTATCCTACTCCCAGTTTAGTCACTCAAATTCAAAATCATCGATACAAATTTATTTTCATATAATTTCAATTATACAAAAAATACTGCGCTGCTCTCTCCTCGATTTATAAAATTGTACTGTGCCGTCCATCTGTGCGGTTTGGATGTATTTGCCATGAAACAGTATTATCAACCAGGCATATGAGTTCTTCGGATCAACTCCTTACGCACGTGATTAGGGGAAAAAATTACCCTCTCTCTCTCTCTCTCTCCCTCTGGCAGTACCGGAGTATGCACGACAGAGACGAAACGCGTCACGGAACCGAGCCGTGATGGAAACGTGGGGGAATAACATCGTAGAAGGCAAAGGGTAGAGTGGGAGTCAAGACCGAGCACGTTCACGCCGGCACGTTCCACCGGCGCGGCGCACAGTGGGCAAAAACGGCCTTTTTCGATTCAAAATCAAAGAACTTTCGATAGGAATGAGATAGAGCGATGACATTTTTTTTAAATGAAAGCTGAAACTTTGTAGAATATGGGAAAAATAGGGAGATTACGGTAAGAACGTTTTTTAACCTTGAGAAAATTCGTTAAAATTGCACAATTTCAAGAAAATTTTGTTTTTGCCGCTAATACGCGCGGAAAATTTTTTTTTAACATGCTATATATCATTTCCCATAGATTTTTTCACGCTGATTTCAAATCTGTTTTCAAAATTTGTCTGCGACCTCTGGTTTTTGAAAAAAATAGATTTTTGTGACACAAATTAATGAAATTTTTTCGTTAAAATGACTTGATAACACACTAGTTTGAAAGTATATCGTATTCTCATATATAAAACACAATAAAAATAATAATAATGAAGTATTTTAACGTTTTGAGTTACTTACGAAACATGAAGCACTTCTACATCTCGTCATCACTTGACGTATCGCTGTCATTACTACTGGCACTTTCTTGAAATTGTGCAACCTTAACGAATTTTCTCAAGGTTAAAAAACGTTCGTACCGTAATCTCCCTATTTTTTCCATATTCTACAAAGTTTCAGCTTTCATTTAAAAAAAATTTCATCGCTCTACCTCATTCCTATCGAAAGTTCTTTGATTTTGAATCGAAAAAGGCTGTTTTTGCCCACTGTGCGGCGGCTCACGCTCGAGTCTCCCATCGGGTGGCGTGCACCACCGGTGGCTCACACTGGAATGTTTCATCAAAATGTAGTTTGTTTAGTAACTAGAAAAATTGCCATATAATCGAAAATTCAACGCATATAAATTGAAAAAAAGTAAAGCATGAATACGAGCGCCGCCCCACAGCGGGAAACACAAATAGCAGCGCCGGCGTGAACGTGTTAAAAAAAGTTACTGTTAATATAATTAAACGTAGATAATAGTGAAATCGTTGCTGAATGAATTAGTAGGAGAACAACTATCATAATATGACGATACAAATTTATTTTCATATAATTTCAATTATACAAAAAATACTGCGTTGCTCTCACCTCGATTTACAAAATTATACTATGTCACTTTTTTGTCATGAATGCATAAAATTGGCAGTCTACTAATAATTAATAAAATGATTACAGTGAATTCTCGATATATGTCAACAACACTGGTCTTGCCAGCGTCGTGTGTCATCCAGGAGACATACCCGAACCGTGTTATGTTTACGTGCCTCGGCGTCCGAGGCCTCTGGAACTTCGTGGCCCCTCACGGGGTATACCCCGCGGTAGTGGGTATATTCCGCGACGTTTATCATGCAGGCCTTGGTGACATATATAGAGAAATCACTGTAGTCACATAGAACAACAAATTTCTTCCACTTCGTTCGCACCTCCGAACGATTAAAGACTCGACGCAACAAGGTTAAAGTTTGAACGTCGGAGATTTTGATTTGCGAAGCGATAATCCGAACGAAAATCTTTCATCGATCCCTTTCCGGCACGTAGCGCGACGCGAAGGGTTGTAATTCGTTTGTTCGGGTTCTCGTTGGCCGAGTCCTTGAACCTCGACCTTTGGCGTATCCTCGATAGCGAGCATCGACGAGAATCGATACGTTATCGGGAAGAAAAATCGCGCGGACATGAACGGTTGTTTGCACGGCTATCCAAGGCCCAACGACGCGCTACGGTCGCTTTCAGTCACGTTTCCGCGGACGGAAGAAACCAGAACAAGAAGGAGAAGAAAAGAGAAACAGAAGGATGAGCGGCATGACGTGGAAGTGACGAGTTGGCAGAGGCGGTAAGGTGCATGCCTCGAATGTCGCTCGAACGGATTAGAACTCGGGGCTCGCGACAAAGGAAAATTAGTGGCAGCTGTGTCATCAGAGTTGCGAGAGTCATCGGATACGCTGGAACACCGAAGGAAAGAGAAAAACGCGTCTATACTATATTGTTTGGCTGCGTTGCCTCTTCGATTCGTAGCGATCTAACTTAATTCATCAGCTGCGTGAAATTACGCTTCAATTACCCTTAAGTTTGGATATATGTATTAGTCGCTCGACCTAACATTAACACGTCAACTGCCGCGTCAGTCACATACGACTGACAGTGATTTTTGACTGGGTTTAGAAAATCATTTTTATTATAAGATATCCAGATAAACCGAATTTTATTGGAGTCTTTCCAATTGAAAAGGGTTAAGACAGCATCCCCTATAAAACATTTTAAATTTCTAGTTGTGGTTGCATTAATTAAATTTCTCTGATTTTGTAAGAATCTCTGGGGTTGATATTTGGCACTGAACGTGTTAAAGCTTGCTTTCTTATTTTTAATTTCTTAAAAAACTGTAAGCTGTGAATTTAATTTGATTTAATGTAGGCTGTGTATATATGAATATGTGTATGTACACGGTACTTTTATCTTACTTAGCGCAACAGAAGTAGATCTCAATTGAGATTTGAAATGCTCTTAAATAATAATTTTAAAAAAATTAATTCATGCGTCCATGGATTTTGGACGTCGCGCGTCGCGTCGCGTCGCGTCGGTGGTGGCGCGTGGCCTGATCGATCGACGTGGTCGCGTTTCATCGCGTTCTGTCGCATTTTGTCGCATTTTGTCGCGCGGAATTGTTACACTGTCGCGAAGCATCGAAATACGAGTGAAATCTCGCCACGGCGAACGAGAGAGACGATCTTTGTTTCAAGGGTGCTGCCCGCGGATCGAGTCTCTCCCCTGTATTCATTACCGAAGGTAATTCTGAAGCGACAGAAGACAATTCGATTGCGCGCGAGAAGTCGATTTCCGCTGGAAATTTTCCGTTCCAATTGTTCGATCGAAGACAAAGAAAATAATATAATAGGTTGAATAAACGCCATCGTTGCATATACAATTTGTCGGAACAAGACACTGTTCGAGTCTAGGAATTTGGGTGGTTCGTCAGCCTGGGGAAAATCACGCTTCGGGTTTTCCCGACGAGCATAAATATGTCCTTTATCCGCGTTTCCATATTTGAGAGATTGTCGGCGCTGTCTCGCTCGATGCATAAAGCTCTTACAATGAATCACTCGTAACGAATAATAATCGGCCGTTGTAAGTGAAGAACGTGTCTGAATATTCATCAGCCGAACGATATGCAATTTGACACGACAATGATAAGTTTTCTGTTCTCGTCGGTGTCGGTGTCGGTGTCGAACCGGACACTCGTCGCGGCCTTCATTGTTTCTTTCGATCGCGAGAAGCGTAACGCGAACAGAAGGAACGGCAATTTCTCAATTTCCTCGACGCTCCCGGAGCGTTTCGAATTGCTCTCGGACTCGACTCGAGTCAACCGGACTCAGCCCGACTCGTTGCCTACATAGTTCCTTGTTACGCGAAAGAACTTTTTCTCGCGGGCATGTGCGAAACGGTCTCGTTTCGACGAGCGGTTGGTGCAATCGGGCGAATGGATTAGCCTGCTCGGCCCGGATTATGCAACAATATTTGATAATCGACCGTTCCGCGCAGCTGCCCGCCATCCTTTCGGAAATATCAGAGAACAGTCACGTTCCTCCTTCTACTCCTTCTTCGTCGAACTCATTCGAGATTTACCAGAATTTATCGGGACCTAGATGAGTTTCTTAAAATTTCATAAGATTTACTTTCAACTACAATCGGATTACGGTGGATCTTTCGAGATCCGTTGGCTCGATAAATTCCCCGTTGAATCTCTCTCGGATCCTGTTCGATGGAAATCCATTGGATCTCTCTCCGAATCCCGCTGGTGTTTTCCAACGTTAGAAGTTTCTCTCGAATCGAAGCAATCATATCGATTTGTCCTTAGCGTTTCGATTGAATAGAATAAAAAAAAAATGAAAAATAGGTCGGCTAACGGATTGCGGAACAGGTTTCCATATAACATATAGACACCAAAGTATAGGTATCTCCTCGTTATCCTCGTTATTCTGTTGGGGTCGCGGATGCAATATCGGAGAAGCCAGCTCTGCCTCCTCGGCTTGTAAAGTGCAGAGCGACTATGCACACTATGCAGTTGTTGTACTACGTCTGTCCTTTCACCGAACCGTTCGTTCGTTACTGCACAATCGTTGCATCGTTCTGGACCGTGTCCGATTTGCCGTGTTGCCCTACGGATCATGTTGTTGTTCGATTCGATCCGTTTCGGTTTACGTGGAAGGCACGCGAACTTTATCGTTCGACGAGTAGTGCAACGGCCGATAGGCGACAAACACCTGTCGGCGAACGGAATTCCGATCCCTTAGCACTAAACCTACCATGGCCGGTCAGATTGACCTTTTCAAACTTCTGCGTACAATTTCGTACATACAACATTATCACATCCAGACTGAACCACACTAAGGCTGTTACTTTTCCGAAGCTTCGACACTTCGAAGGATTCGAAGGAACGAAGGGACCTTCGAAGGTGATGGAAATCGAAGGTTCGAAGGTGCGAAGGATCGAAGCTTCGAACCTTCGAAGCTTCGCACCTTCGAACCTTCGATTCGTTTCCAGTTAACGGATAAAAGGAATAAATTTTCATAATTTGTTTCTATATTCACCACCTAAACTATTTCAATAATTTATTGTTATCGTAATATATTTATAACTTGAATTATCCTTTCGATAGCACATCGTGAAAATAATTGTTTAAATAAATAAATTTTCATAATTTCTTTCTATATTTATTATTTGAATTATTTCAATAATTTATTGTTAAAATAATATATTTATTATTTGAATTATCATTTCGATAGTTCACTGATAAAATAATTGTTTAAATAAATAAATTTTTACAATTTGTTTCTATATTCATTATTTGAATTGTTATTTCAATTATTTATTGTTATTTTAACAATAACAACAAACATAGTTTTAATATGGTTTAAATGAATAAATTTTCAAATTTTGTTTCTACATACATTATGTGAATTATTTCAATATTTCATTGTTAAAATAATTATTTAAAGAATGTACAAGTATTTACGTAATGAATATAGAAACACATTTCTATAGATTATAAAAATTTTCGTAGATTATAAATTTTTATACTCTATAGAAATGTGTTCCTAATTAATTATGTAAATACGTGTACATTGTCTAAACAGTTATTTGAACAATAAATTATTGAAATAATTCAAATAATGAATATAGAAACATATTGTGAAAATTTATTTATTTAATAAATTATTTTAACAATAAATAATTGAAATAACAATTCAAATAATGAATATAGAAACAAATTATAAACTTTATTTATTTAAACAATTATTTTCACGATGTGCTATCGAAAGGATAATTCAAGTTATAAATATATTACGATAACAATAAATTATTGAAATAGTTTAGGTGGTGAATATAGAAACAAATTATGAAAATTTATTCCTTTTATCCGTTAACTGGAAACGAATCGAAGGTTCGAAGTTTCGATCCTTCGATTTTCATCACCTTCGAATTTTCTGCAATCGAAGCTTCGAAGCTTCGAAATCTTCGACCTTCGAAGCAAAGTAACAGCCCTAAACCAGACCTGGGCAAAATTTCGAGAAAAAATATTGAAAATACTATTTTAAATAGTATAATTTAATGTGGTTCAAATAAAATACTATGTACTTTAAATAGAACGAAAATTTTCGACAAATAAAATATTTTCATTTTGATAACCAGATACGTAACATAAAATATTTTAATGTTGTATTTCAAATATTTCCTTACAATGAAAATCAGCTGAGCAAATAGTTAAAATTATAAATTGTGATTTTTAACATAAGAAACTATGATAGGTAACAAAGTATTATATGTAGCTTAAGTACGAATATTTAATGTAACATGTTGATAAAGAGACGAAAATGTCGTAATAACATTACACGCAACAAAATATTATCAAATTATTAGTTACTATCAACTATTTCAAATACTATTTTACACAGTCCTACAAAATAAGTCTCACTATTTTCAATATTTTCCAAATAAAATACTATTTTTAAATAGTATTTAAAAAACTTTTTCTTATAAATAAAATAATTTATTTGAATCATTAGAGGTATGCTTGAAAGATAAAGTAAACTATTTACTATTTTCTATTTCAAATACTATTTTCTCCAGCACTGGTCTGAACTAGGGCAAAAACGCCTCATCTGAACAAGGTTAACGCGTATGCCGTATGCGCATGCATTACCGGTGTTATTGTTAAACGGTATGCTCGATCAATTACACAACCTGACTAACTCTCCATAAATTATCGTAACTACGGCGCTCTCATTATTTTTTAAATAACAATTATGAAACGTCGTTAACCCTGTCACGTTCGAGGTTGCTCGGGCTGCGGTCAAGTTCCTTCCGGCTTACGAAAATCGAGTTGACCGTCGATCGGATTTATCAATGAATCCGATTGCGTTGCGATTTCCTGACGCCGCCAACGATCGCGTCGCTGTGCGCTCGTCGAAGATTTGAAATTAGACAATTAGATCATTTCCATCCACCGGTTTCTCGCCAAGTTTCGGCGACGAAACGATGGGAATATAGAGAACGTTCTTAGTTCGTTTCCAGCGGAACAATTAAATAAATAAATGACTGAATCCAAGAGTGGCTGCAGCTATCGCGCTGAACGATCCGCTTACCGAACGGTTTATAGCGCATTAGGCATTGGGCATTGGACATTGGGCGCTGCATAAACTAAACGCACAGCATAGCACAGCTTTCACTTGCGTTTAGACAGGGCTCCCGTGATCCCGACACGGTGTTCTGGACTGCCAGAAATTTTCGGAAGCGATGGAACTTATTCTAGGCCATTTCCTGCGATTGATGCAACGTTCTCAACGTTCTTCGTGGTCGATTCGATCGGCGAATCTCGGACCTGACCTTGGAACGATCGGCTCGCGAACCTCGAAAGAACGATGAAATGTCGGTGAAACGAGCTTACGTGTAGTCTATGTGGGTCATGAGATGACGATTTTCGATAAAAAAAATTAACACCGGACAACTATCCTGAAAAACCGTTTCGAAACCATACAGGTCTCCTTCAAGGTAGACCACTTATTACATCGGCCCCGTCAAGAAAGCGCGACGAAATCGTTGACAAACGTTGTGGCGCACTGGTCCGTCGTCGTCGATTGTCACAGGAAAAAAAGTTGCATGCTACGCGATGCGACGAAAACTGCAGGAAACCAAAGGAAACATGCCGCGATCGCTTCTCTCGCGCGCATGACCTGGAAACCTTCTTGGCTCGCGGAGATATCTCTCCCGTAACCAGACAAGAGGAAAAAAGTCGAAAGTGGGCTTGTTGTTTCGTAACGATTTTCGACGTTCGAGACGCGGTTGTGCTTCGATCGCGAACGCTGTCTATTCCCCTGCTATCAGAATCTGATTTAAAGCGCGAACCGTCGAGAGTACAACACCGTTGACGAACAACCTTGGATGCTTTCCTAATGAATTCGCTCCGGGACAGCGGTCCCGGATCCTCGCCGATCTCGAACAAAATCCGCGCCCTACCGAGCTTCTTTCTTTGCGTCTTGCACGCCGAATCGTTTAATCGCGAGCCTTTGTTCGAGAATTGATCACAGCCGAATTATACCGTTGAATTTTCTGTTCGCAGAGGTTGAGTGCGAGGTGTCGAGTCAAGTGGAGTATTCTCTACAAGCGATCTGGGGCGTGAGCATAAGAGAGCTTCACCTGGCGCTCTGGAAGCCCTGGAGCACCCTCCGAGACGCGTCCTTGAACGGCACTCTTCTTCAAGGCCACGCGCAGTACCTCACACCGCCGCAAACGTATCCTTTCCAAAAATATGATTGACAACGGATACCGGTAACCAGTGCTCGACAAATTTCAAACACTGTATTCATTGCAATATCGATTTCAGCTTTCGAATTTTTACAACTATCGTAGAACCGAGAAAGATCACCAAATCGGTTGTGAAACCGACATGGCCATCGGAATAGGAAGCACGACCGAAACGGATTAATACGTACTTGGAAATGTCGGTTGTTCGTGATTGTTTTATGGTCAGATTATACTAGGCACAGGTCAGAAACTGAGAGTTTACAAGCGGTAGACACAAAAGATTCTGTCTGTAGAATTTGGTTACCCTTTTTTTGTGTCTAGCGTTTGTATACGCTTAGGGTCTGCAGGGTGTTCATTTGAAAACATTCCAGCCCAATATCTCGGAAATTATGAAATATATTAAAAATGTGTAAAACACGTGTCCAAGAATTTCGAGGGAGAATGACATTTGAAGTTTAACTTCAGTTTTTCAAATAGAAACCTATATTTTTTTTATGGGATCTTATTGTACGTAAAAGACCATCAATTTTCGTATACTTTTTTTTATCCGCGCACTAGTTTCGGAGATATTTAAAGAGAAGTAGAGCGGGCATATTATTGTGTAAACTGCTTAGACGCAAATCGTTGATGTTTTCCAGTTGTATTAGTACCGTTTGAAATCAAAATTGTCCTCTATTGATCTATTGTTTATGCCGTCTGTCTTTCTATATAAGATTGTACTATGTAAGATTGTAAAGTCAAGTGCTTTTCGAGATATTCGGCTGGAAAGTCTTCAAATGAACACATTGTGTAAACGCTAGATACAAAAACGGGGTAACCAAATGCTGCCGACAGAATATTACCCTGTTTTTAACACGAAAGTGTTTTAGAGATGGGGGGTGATTTGAGAAAAGATGTAACGAAATATGCAACGGAAATACGGGACGGAAATGCGTCACGCGACGATAATCGTCCCAGGTAAAATTCCCTAACCCTAGTAATCCGTTACCTGGTACTGATGATCGACAGAGTCATAAAGCGAGTAGAGAAAAAAAAAGGTGAAGGTAAACGGACGGGCAAAAAGTACAAAAATCTTTCGAGAAGGGACTCCTCGTTCGAGAGAGAGAGAGAGAGAGAGAGAGAGAGAGAGAGAGAGAGAGAAGTGTTGTACAGATGGGGGTGTTTTCATAAAAGATGTAACGAAACCTGCAACGCAAAATCGTCACGCCTATTACTTCCCAGATAGCACAGAGACGTCTTAAATAAATTAAAAGAATGTTTTTCAGCATATCCGCGAACATTAACATTTTATGCTTTATTTATTTATTTAACTTGTTTATTTATTTATCTATTTATTTTGATGTATTACTTTTCTGTGCACTTCTTTGTTGATGGAATATTCAGTTTGATAATCAATTACAGTTTGTAAAGCTTTTCTCTAGCAGTTTAGAATTACTGAAACGTCAAGAAATGAAACGTCTTAAAGACGTCTTTTCTGGACGTAAGACGTTCAGACCAAAAATGGACGTAAAACAGACGTCTTTAAGACGTGCTATCTGGGTTAAGTGTATGTACAGAGCGCACACTATTGAACGGGGGGTTTGCACAGCTGCTCAGAAAACACTTTCGTGTTTTTGTCTTTAGCGTTTATACTCTCAGAGTTTATACCCTCAGCACCTTACCTGCCTAGTATAATCTGCCCCTTAATCGGAATCGTTTCAAGCCTTGCAACCGAACCGCAAACTTTATTTGAAACGAAAACGAAGATTTGCGTCTTCGTAAAACAATTTGAAACATTCAACGGGATATCGATTATTCTCCTTGACCAAGATGTGCAGTAGACAACCGCACGGCGAGGAAACGCTGAGATTGTCGCTTCCGGCACCCGAGCTGGAACTGGGGACACCTCCGCGCCTCTGTTATCCTCTGGTGATCTTCCTGACCCGTCGTGACAACGGGGATCCACATCCCGACGAAACCGTGAGTATCTCTCCAACCGGGCTTAGCAACGATACAAACGAAAACGAACGAACGAACGAATGAATGAATGTGTCTTGTCCAGCCATGGATTATTGGCTACCATCCGGTGATTTTTAATTAGTCGAGTGATCGCGCGGAACACGGGAGTGGGATGGTGTCCTAGATAGCGGTCATTGGTAGCCGTTGCCTCCGCTAACATTCTAGAGTCCTTTTGATCGGTTCCCCGTCGTCGAACCTCCAGCTCGCAGTTCCTTTTCACGATCGACTCCCTCTCCGACCTATTGACTTAGCGCGTTTCTATTCGATTCGAAGGGGCATCAATGTTTCACCTCTTTAACCCTTGTATAGCCAACCGAATACCCATTTACTGCATTTCCTTCAAAAATTTCTTAACGTTCCTCCGAAAATATTACAAAATTGTTCTCAATGTTCATTCTTTGTTCGCTGATATAGTATTCATCCACAGCCTGAAAATAAGGATTTGTGCAAAAAAATGTTTAACACATTTTCGGTTGGCTATACAACGATTAACCAAAAAAATTGTTCTTCTTGACTTCTTCTTGTTGACGATTGTTGTTGTTCGAAATAGGTGGCACTGGTGAACGTGGTCCACATCAAGGATAGCGTCTGCACTCTGCCGACTTCGATCCTGGCGCAGTATCTGAAGCAAGCGAATGGCCAGTTGTCCTGCCTCAAGGTGAGAGTCCAAACGGACCAATAAAGTGAGATACATATTATACATACAGTCGGTCACGAAAATACTCGGACACCACTATAATTTTGACTATTACAGTCCGTACTTCAGAAATGTATGCAATAAGAACAAAAAGAGGTTTCATATATGTTACTATGCAGTATATAGTTAACAAAAACATAAGAGATATTTATTTACGATAAGTGATTGCATAAATAATAAAAGAAAAATGGAAGGTACGGTTATTTTCATGTCACGAAAATATTCGAACACTTGCTATACTTCTCAAGTTTCCAGGTTCTAGGAACTGACTGAAACAATGTTTGTAATCATATCATTCGTACTATGTACAGAGTATGTTAGAGATTGAATATTTGTCAGTCTTGCTTAAAATTTGTGCGAAATGGATCGGAAAAGTAAGAATACGTCGTTTGATATGCGACAATTAGTAATTTTTCATCGGGAAAAGGAGAAATCGATTTGCAAAATTGCAAATTTATTAAATATTAGTAAGTGCACGGTATAGGATATTGTGCGACGTTACAAGAACAAAGATAGAATTGAATCTATCCCTCAAGGTGGACGCAAACCGATCCTAAATACTCGTGATAAACGCTCCATAATTAGGAGAATCGATTGTGATCCTCGGATAAGTGCTCCAAAAATAGCAGCAGAATTAAATAATGATCGTGGAATATCAGTGCATCCGGAAAACATAAGAAAAGTGTTACAGTCAGAGGGCTATAATGGAAGAATAGCTCAAAGAAAGCCGTATATTCACGCGAACAACAGGATGAAGAGACTGAATTTTGCAAAAAACTATATTACGTGATATTATATCACAAATCCTTACAATCGGCTTGCAAACTTCCTAAAGATTGTGCGAGCACGCTTCACATCGCGATCGCTTCAATTCTTGCGACGTCGGTGAAGCCCCAACAAATTAAATCCGAGACATTTGCAGCTGACTGTGAAACACGGTGGTGGGTCTGTGATGGTGTGGGGCTGTATTTCGGCCCATGGAGTAGGCAAATTAGTTTTTATCGACGACATACTCTATAAAAATAGGTATCTGCACATTTTGCAAAACAATTAAAAAAAAAAGCTGATAATATAGGACTTCAAAGTGGGATGAAATTTTATCACGATAACGACCCAAAGCAAAAATCGTGTATTGTGCAAGAATTCTTATTATACACTTGCAAAAATGTCCTCCACCCACCACCGCAATGGCCAGATTTGAATCTCATTGAAAATTTATGGGATGAATTAAATCGCCGAATTCGAACAACTCCCATAAACAATAAGGACGAACTAAAAACACGTCTGTAAGAAGAATGGTTACGTATTGGGCAAGATTATTTAAAAATAATAATTTGTAATATGCCAACGCGATTACGGCACGTCATATAAAACATATGGGATATCCAACCAAATATTAATTTATAAAAACAAGATTTATATGTAGTGTTATAAACTTAATTTTGTAGTGTCCGAATATTTTCGTTACATGAAAATGAGCGTACTTTCCATTTTTCTTTTATTATTTATGTAATCACTTATCGTAAATAAATATCTCTTATGTTTTTGTTAACTAATAACATACGTGAAACCTCTTTTTGTTCTTATTGCATAAATTTCTGAAGTACGGACTATAATAGTCAAAACTATAGTGGTGTCCGAATATTTTCGTGACCGACTGTATAGAAAGGCGGTGTTGTGAAAGAAAAACTAGTACGAAAACTAAATTGGTTTATCCCGATTTCAGCAACTGTATCTGGCGACAGGCAACTCGACCAATTACGATGAAGGAGACGTGTCCTCGGGTCTGGGCTCGGCCCTGGCACTCGCGGAGCCCTGCAACAACAGCGGCGGTGCGGCGAGGGGTGCGCTGGTCGCTTCCGGTACCGGGGATCCAGAGGGTTCGCTCTGGAACACGGCAGGGGAACAGCTCTGCGTCGTCTGCCAGTACTTCCCCCTTTCCCGAGCCCTGCTGCCCTGCAGACACACCTGTATCTGCGCCTCCTGCTTCGGCAAGCTGGACCGGTGTCCCATGTGTAGGAGCCCCATCAAGAGTTACTTCTGTATCCGAGGCGAGGAGTACATGCCCCTCGAGACGGAAATCAACCCGTGCAAGCAGAGACAGTCGAGTAATCACGGACCCACCCACTGGCTGCACGATTGGAACGACAGACTCACCGATTTCCTGGGGTTCGCGCGATAGGACCGTCCTCGTTCCGTCCCGGGCCGAACAAGAAGACTCTTCGTGTTCCGTGTTTTGTGTTCCGTATTCTCTCTGGCCGAGGGACAAAGGTTCTCTAGGCGTGGCAGCGTTTCCAACGATAAACAGCCGGGGCTGTTAGCGTGCGATTCTGCGATCAGAAATCGCTATCTGTTAGAGTAACGGACGATTGGGAAGCGTTCGAGCCACGCGACGGAGAGAACGTGCCGTCGTTGAAATTTCAGGTACCCGGCGAGAACGGGTTCCCAGGAAAATTTCCAAGATTCCGTACAGCGGAGCGGAAATCGGAATTTGGTGTCGACGATCGACGGGTTCAACGACGAAAAGTAAACGCTTCTAGATCACCTGCGAAATAGCGTTTCAGATTTTTACCGAGTAATGTTGTATAAATACTTAAGGTGTACATATACGAGATACTGGATAGGACGTGTCCGATTCTACGATTGTAACTAACGAATAAGTTATTGATATTATTTCATACGAACACAAGTTTATTCGATAGATCTAGAGACGTTAGTTCTGATATGCATGCCTCTAAAAGTATTTCCCCAGTCCTCTCTTGCTCCCCTCCCCACTCCTGTTATTCCTCGCTCTGTCTCTCTACGTCTATCGTTTGTCTCTCTCCATCCGCTCGATTTTTCTACCTGTAACGGATCAATCGGTCCGAAGGGAAAATCCTCTTTGTTTCCTTTGTAATTGCTCTGCCGTCCATGAGCAGCGATGGAACCACTTTGCGCGAGGTTCTTGAAAGGAAAAAACGGGGTTCGGTCGGAAATAGGAACGAAGAAAGGAACGACGAACGTTCGCTGGAAATTAATTTAAGAGAAGGACGTTGCGTCAACGTTAGGAACTGTAAACTGTAAATACACAGACTGTGATAATTGTAATAACATCTATTATGTACCAGACACCACAAGAATAATCGGAACAACGCGAGAAAGAAAATCGCTCTCGCGTTTCACCGTTAAACGCGTATGTACACGTTGTCAGCCTTTCTCCGGATATCTTCCAGGGATATGCGTTCAAAGAAAAAGCACGGTATATCGTTCTCCCGCTCCGGAGGTTTGTAACGAGAACAGAATTTTAAGCACGTCACGATAATCGTGTTCTATACGCGGACGCTGTTCGGTAAGAGTTAAGAGTTTTAACCATTCGCGTTTCAAATATCAAATCGAGAATGTCAAAAGATTCGAATTTAATACTTGAAGAGTTTAAACGAAAGCTAGACTTAAGCGGTCCTCAACTTTTTCCACTTTCTTTCTCTTCGTTTGGAGTGGTATCTCTCCTTCTCTATCTTTCTATTTTTATCTGTCTTTCTCTCTCTTTTTTGTGATAAGCAGACCGCGAATTTTTATGCGAACGTAGACGAAGAGAAAAAGATGTTTGCATGAAATCCGCGGACTGATGACAGGAAATCGAATACACGAATGCTTCGGTGATTCTTATCGCTCGCAGCGCGATGGTGTACGTGTCGTTAACGGTAGGGATCGTTGAAACGCCGCGTGTGGCACAGTTACAATCCCCAACGCGTGTTCGAGTAGGGGAGCGCAATGAAACTATACGGCTAATTCAAGAGTAAAAGGCCTCTGAAGTCAATGTTATTATAGTCGACGATCTTAACATCCTAATTTATATTTGATTCAACAAGTATGGAGTTTCGATGATGAAACGATGTCTGTATGTGAGAACCTGTATATAATTTATTTAATAAAGCGTATTCATGCTGTTACACCGTGTCGTGCACGCGTACACAGGCGTTATCGTTTAAATCCTGCGAACGAAACGCGCATGATTCATTCAATTCCTCGTTCCCTTTCTATTGCAACTTCAATTCACTTCATCCCCTAAAAATTATACAAACTCAAGATTATACAAACATAAACTATTTTTATAGTTTACCGAAGCCGATTACATTAACTCGTTTTTTCATGAAAATGCGTGAAATCCACCGAATTTCTCTGGGATAAGGAATGACATGGAAGAATGTGTATATGTAGTACACATAACTTAATTCCTATTCAAACGGGACACTAAATTCGTTGTCCCACGAATCGCTCCTTTCGATTCGATTCGTTTTTAATTTGCTCGACGGAAATAATATCTGGAGCAGGCTCTTTGTGTCCAAAGATCCGAGCGAGCATCTATAGATCGGTGATTTTCGAGCGAGCTCGACTTTCTTCGGGTGCGCTCGGTCTCTAGCAATACACGGGGTATGTCGGTGTGTGTAAATACATACACTGTAAATATTCGTTGTGTACAACTCGGATGACCGTTGATCACGTTGACATTCGAGTCTGTGCTTTATATGCAAGTTCGAATTTTTTTTGTACATCGACCGAAATTTCTTCGGAAACAGAAGATAGAATCGGTGTCGAACTCGATTCTCGTTCCTATACTCTGGCGAGCAATGTCGCCGAAAACAAGAAGGTGAGCGACGCGCACGGTCGTGCGATCCAAGACGATTCGATGAGCGAAAATAAGGACGCGGATCCGCGTGCCTCGTGAAAATCACTACAAAACTGTGTTGTTGTGAACCGGTGCGTATTGTTCGCTCTCCTTTGTTCGTCGCGGAATCTCGGTTGTTTTCGTTCCCGTCGGAGCCTTCGCCTCTGCGATGGTTTAACGCAAGTAGAAGGATATACACGAGCCAGTTTTGGATGTCCTTTTCAGGCACGTGTACACTCATCGATCAAAAGGGAATGTTTGTTTTGTTTCTCGCTGGTTTCGAGTCCCGAGCTATTGCAAAGGTTAGACCGAACGACAGCACGATCACTTGATGAGGTGAGTGTGCGCTCCTTGTTTTTCTATCAGCTTTCACGTCTGACTCATTCGCGCGGTGATAACACCCGGTGTAAATTCGATCTTCCAAAATATTCCATTTGAATATTCTTTGAACATCTAACGTGCTATTTTTAAACGTTAAGCGTTATATTTCAATTGTTGTCGCGCCAGTGTTTTCCAGGATAAGTAGATTCAACGTTAAAACGAGTCAACACGCTCGAGATGTTCGCATAAAATTTATTTTTCATCGTGTGGGTTATTGTTACGGTACATTAATGTTACAAAAACGGCGCTGTCAAATATAAAAGCAACTTGCTCTATATAGTTTTGTTATATTTCATATAATTTGTTACGCTTCTCGACTATTTTACATCATTTGCATTTAATCAAGATCAAACTTTTCTGCACCGTGAACTGTTGAAGAAATATAACGAGTGTGTACATTCTTAAAAGAACTTTGTGTAAAACGAGATATAGTTGCTAACGAATTATGCGATTTTATATTTCAGGTATTAAGGAATAACTAGCTACACGTAATAGACAAGCAATGGCTGGCAGCGGAGAACTTTGGGTGCAATGTTTTACTTGTTGCTTGACACAACAAGGGCCGAGGACGCGCAACGGGAGGCAAAGGTCGCACCAGAGATTAAGGATAGACCGCAGTATGATAGGGGTGCCCACAAATTTTAGACACACCGGTCACATAAGCAGCGGAGATGTGGATATGACCAGCGCGCAATTGTCTAATATTCAGGCACAGATGCAGATGAAAGGAGGCTATGACAATGCGTACGGAGTTAAGGTAGCTTAATTTTAGTTCTCCCGGTAGAGAGTGTAAGTCAGTATAAGGATGAAAATTGTATTCGAAGAAACATCCGTTTCAGGCATGTTGAAAATAAGCTCCACACATTTAGACTGACCTGGAAACAATCTTGCAATGGAACTATATAATTGACTATATTTTTAATGTCTATTATTCCTTGTATCGAAATGAATGTACATGCAGCCTGTATGTGCAGATGTGTTCAAAAGGGATCTCGTTTTAAAATGGAATCCAATTTACAAAGACCAAGCGAAAACAGAATCCGCGTTTGCAAGTTGCTAAGCTCTCCAGAAACTGTATTTAAAAATTTGCATTTAATGACATGTTACATTTAACTTCCGTACAAGTTACGCTTTTACAATAAAGACTGGATGCTCGTTAGAAACAGAAACTGCCACACTATACACACAAGTTTTGAGGTGCATTACCATTTTGTTTTTTTTTAGCAACTTGGAATTACTCTTCCATTTAAAATAATCGATGTTAATTGATATACACATTATAATATTATGCTAGATTTTATATCGAGCGTTACTCATATTTACATGTTTTTTTCTGACTAAATGACTTTTTGCAGTAGTAAATCTATCATTAATAAGCGTCAGATACTGTTATTATACTTCCAAGCGAGAATGCAAGTACTTCACGGTTACGTAGTGCTTTTGTAAAAAAATAAAAAAACGAAGAAAGAATGTATTTTGCATGGTTCACCTGTGCCGATTAATGGATAAATATTTTAGCGTATATACGGTGAACACCAATGTTCACAAAGCACGGACCATTTTTCCTACTTCCGTATTTCACCCCCAAAATGGGGCGCGTCAACCTACATTAGGTAATTTTTGGAACTTATACGTGTCAAAAAAAGTCGAGAGAATTTTTCCTAGTCTGTAATCATTCTACTACAAATCGTGAATAGCTATTATTTGTTATACTTTAATCATTCAAATTGTGATCTCTCGGACGTGTATTCATGGACCAGTGACAAATGTATGAGGACAGAAGAAGCGGGGAAGTAGGAAGACGAATAATTCGCAAAGGATTCTTTAAAAACTAATTTAAATCCTGGATCACTTTGTAAGTAAAAGTAAATGTATATTAGATAAACTTAAAAAGCGTACCTACATCCCCGATTTCCGATCGTCTTCTGTGTATACATGATAAATATTTATTTAGACTTTTGGTACTCTGAAAAAGAAAATTGTAAAAAGAGCTAATAATGCACAAGCACTTGATGGACTATAAAAAAATTGTGCGTCGAAACAAAAGATAGTTCTAAGTATTGTATTTAATTATGTAAGAATAAATTTGTGTACTTGCAATTAGGTTTCACTTGCTTGGTTTACCAATAACAAACGCACCAACATTTCTTCGTAACGCATTTATTTATTGTTGTGTCATCTACAACGCGTAAAAGTATTCATTAATATGGTTATGTAAATACAAAGGAAATAGTATTTTTATCTGTACATCGTTACATCGATCTCAATGGCTATAATATCACATAATACCCAACTTGGATATAGCTTCATGTCCATTTCATCCACCTCGCACAAAGTATTGCGTTTAAAGTTCTCTCTCTCTCTCTCTCTCTCCCTCTCTCTCTCCAGTCAAAATCATGTATGTAGTTACATTCGTTCAAAAATATTAACATCGAAAAGAATATTCTGTACAATAAAAAATACGTACATTCGCCTAGTGATAATCGCACCTTAATATCAAACATATCGCATACGTACATGGACAGCCATGCTGCTCCCTTCCTTATATTTTAAACATCCATTGGTCATGGATGAATCGAAGAAACGCCTGCGAGTCTTTAGTATGCGTGTTCTACGCCGCCTAGCTAGGCTAGCAGACTATTTCAAGCACAATCGTCCTATATATGTGTATGTATATTGTGTACATATTGTTGTCTTAAAGATTGAAACACAAAGTAGCGAATAGACGCATCAGCCTCGTATTTTGAGTTTCAAACTATGTAAAGAGATAGGAAGAAACCATCTCGGTATTTACAAAAGAAGCTAGATCAGTTGCAAGAAATCACGATCTCGATATTTACAAATCAGTACATTTTCCCGTGCGTTCCAAGAATCTTGTATTGAAAAAAGATGTACTCCAATCTATGGAATGTTTCTGTCGATTTCCCATTAACGATACAAAGGTCATCTAAATGCATATTCGGTCGAAAGCGTCTCTGACCAGAGAATCAACAAGTCGTCGATTGCGATCCCCTGACAGAGTTACTTCTGCGTTTATTCACGCCACACGGTGTTCTGGAATTCATTTTCTCATCCGTGTTCTAATAGGCGTCACGTTACTTTCCTGCTTCATGAACCCTGATCTTGTGAGCGTATTTCCGATGGACGAGATGTGGCAGCAACAGCTCGATGGAAATTTGAACGTGTCGGTGACCACGCTGCCGTCTGCTAGCACTGCCGTCAGTTGTCGATAAACGTACTTTTGTCTGCAGGTTGCTTTGTAGTTCACGCCAGGTCCGTTGACCAATTTGCAATCAGTGTTCTCCTGGCTGTAAACGATTTACGAGTGATTAGAAATGTATTAATAAGCTCAAAGTGTTCTACTCGTAGTTGGTCTGCATACCTACCTACACTTCTCGATTCGTACACCCTGCTGGAAGTCCTTTTGGTTCACAACGAATTTCCATTGGTTATCCTTGTTCTCGGCCGCTTTAGGAAATATAACCTGCTCCTGAAACGATAGGCGTTTATTAAACCGGTAACGTTTCTATCAACAAGTTTGCCATTTCTAAAGGTTCCAAGTACACGCGTATACATACCGAAGATATGCAGAGAGGCATTTCGTCATCCACGTTGATTCTTTGCACTAAGTCGGACGATACCTATTACAATTCAGATAAAGTTAGAGAATGTTAAAAATGTCAATTCACAGTTTTTAAAACTAAGTACATATATACGTATATCTTGTTAATATATATCTACTAACCGCGTCAACATATGCCATATATTTTAGGCTTTCGTTTCGTCGTAACGCTGCGTTTACTATGTGTTCAGGATAATTGTCTACTTCTGTGCAGTACGTAGACCCCTCGCAAACAGGTACTCGTTGTACAGGTTGAACCGTGTCTTCATCAGGAAATACGATCTTAGCGTCCGACTGCATGTCATAGGTATCTATGGAAACAGATGTTTACGATAAGAGATTGGATCAGATTGAATCAACTACCCTAAGTATATATAAATACGGGGAACAGGTACCATTTGTATGAACCTTCAAACGACGGGATTTGGCTACAAATGTCTCATCTACATTTAAATTTTCTTTTTTATTTACATTAGATCCGATAAGAGGATCAACGTTGAAAAATGTATTTTAAAAAAAGCTGCTAAAGGGTATACATATTTATAAGGATTAATGTGAATTGGAGTGTCTACGATTGTCATGTATCCTCCTTTTACCGACCTGTGAACGATCTTCTAAACGAGGTTTTCGAAAACCTGTCCCGTGCACCCCTACGGTCTCTCCTCAGAGATCCGCCATTGTCATCGGACCATTCTTCGGAATCTGGTGCGTCGCCAAGAGATTGATCGGTGTCCTCTGTTCCGTCAGCGTGATACGGTAACGCGTCAATATTCTGGGTGATCTGCAAAATGTACATGCTGGTCAAGGTACATCACTTTGAAAAAAATCTGCGTCAATTCGAAGTACCGTTCGAGGTGGTGTCGCGCAAAGTCTAGTACATGGAAAATCGAAAACTACCGTTACCAACTAACAATAAGTATCTGACGCACGCTCGTTCGCGCGGATCAACGCATTCGTTTTATCCTCTCTATTCGATGATTGACGCGAGTATTAATGGTTCTATTGTGTGGCGTGTTAGAAACCTGTACCATCAATTTCAATTCTTGCGTGAATGGTTGTAAAGGCCGACCACGGGATCAGTAATGATCCACGCTAGATATCGTATTTGTGTTTCTCGTTTCTCCCGACAGATTATATTCTAAGTATACGGAACAAGTATTAATCGCGACACAAAGTGTCACGCGTAAGTATAAGTTACATTACAAACGAGTAGTCGACCACGTTTGCTTATCTTTCACGTTGAATCTTTGCGGTTTATGAAACATCGCGTAAGACAATTAAAAAGAACACGATTTACTGTTTGTTATCTGCGAGAAGAATCTATCAACGTATTTCCCGCTAAACTTTTCTTATAGGTATATAAAGCGTTTACATACAACAAAGCGGTTGCATATTTGTCCCAAGACCAATGGAGGGTTAGGGTTAGAGGATCGAAAGAAAGAGAGAGATCTTCCTTCTTCCTATTATCATAGGTTTTCTCGTTGAATGCATCATTCGAGATGTCGGATCAAGATAAACGCGTTTACGAGTTCTTAACTATCCGAAGAATAATTGACACCAACTCGTTTATTCCGTCCTTTGGTTCAGGGGTTCTCAGTCGTGTCCATACGATTCCTGATCTTTCTTGCGTATTCGATGCCGAAGTTTCTGAACCATTGAGAATTCTTGCGTTAAAATATTCAACGATGTACACATCGAAGCGTACTTGAAAGTTGCCGGCAGATACGTTGCGAATTCTTGCCAGTTTAAATAACTCACAGAAATCACACTCTGTGCATTGTACATGTGTACGATAAACGCAAAGACGACGCTTGTCTTCCTTTGGTTTCGCCATAGGATATGAGATAATGCCTCCAGGCAGTATCGCCAGATCAAGACTTACATATTCCCCTACTGTAATTTCCCTTTTTACTGTTCCAGGAAGACCTTTATCTATTAGGTCATCCCATAAGTTCGTGCCGCTTATTTTTGTACCATTTAAATTCTAAAAATAAAATATGTAATCACCCCTTCATTCAACAACCCCTCCTGACCTTCTTGGCAAAGACATCATACCGTCACTATAAAATTTCTGCTGTTTCTCATTAAAATACTTTCTTTTATATCAGGCCTGAGCAACTGGTGGCTCGCGTGCCACATGCGAGTCCTCTTCCCACTCCTGAGACTCCACACCATGCTCCTATGGCGTGCGGGAGAAGGAGTGGGGAGGGGGCTAGGAATCTGTATAGGAGGTTGTAAAAGTACGGTAGGGTAATGTGAAGTGGCCAGTGATGGGGGAACCTGTACGCTGGTAGTGGGGGTCGTGAAGCAACAGCGGGGAGGAAGTTGCTCAGGCATAATATACATATCTGTAGATGCAATGAAAAACTAAGTTTATGCATTTTGAGCTTCATAATATAGGATTTACGTATTTACCAGAAAAAGTCATGAAAATAAAATCGATAGGCTCCAAGAAAAAAGTAATGCAGCAAGGAAACATTAATACTGATAGCAACTTTAAACGGCAATATCTCGAAAGTAAAAGTATGTGACGCATATGGCGTTTTTCCCCATATAACCACGAATATATCCTTCGATTCCTAGGAAGGTGTTATCAACTTCCTCGAATCACCGGTATCACTTCAAAGAAACCTATTTGCAAAATTGGAAATCATGAATATGAATCGCAATCGTCTTGACTTCGTTATCCTCCAGCAAATGTTATACGAGTTTCAGCTTAACGTAAAGTACTTTGCCCAAGTGATATGACTTCTATCCGGATTCGGCAGACACAACGCCGATATAAATTTGCTGACATTAACTGTTCAATTTTACATAAATCCATCCCGACTCGAAAGATACAGTTACACGGCGATAACAGATCACGGATTACGTAAATATGACCGGCCGGCTGCTAATTACAGACTGTACTGTGCTAATGTAATATTATAGCGTATCGCGATTCAGTCTGTACGTCGCGAACGTGTTTCGAATCGTTATGTTCATTCTTTCGGTAGTTGGATGTTATTCAATGCCTTGTAGGTAGCACGCGTATTTCCGATAGTTTTGTCCTGCACAAATTCAAAATGCAACCACAGTTGTAGAGCGTGTCGAAGAATCCTAACAGTCATATGTAAAGCGAATGAAATTACCTACACGAAGTTGGATCTTAGATTATTGCTTCCGACCAAGCCTATGAAACAACAGGAAATAATTAAATAAAGTTAGTTAGTAGACGCCCATCGAAGAAGTCGCACAAATATTTTGATCCAGGACTGTACAGCATATCTTTCTTTGGTGTCAAGTTCCCGGCGATCATTGGCTGCAGCAACAACAACGCGATTCCCGAAGGGGCACAGCTCCTATCTCGGGCCAACCTACTCGTTCGCACACAACACGAATCGCGCAGCATTTTCGATCAGAATTAGTATAAAAGATTCTTGATTTGCTTACCAATAAGATGAAAGAACAGAGCCCGACGAACGCCAAGATCAGGCCGCGGTATCTTAGTCCCATTTTCGGTAGATGTGTCGACGCTGCCTAGAGATCGTGATATTTAGATCCTCTCGGCTCTCGGTGACACGTGAAACCACAGCACGACGCAAGCACTGACAGCGTGCCTCCGGAGGAAGCGGTATTTTTCACAGTCGGTGTGTTTGCAGACCACGGGTGTCGCGCGTTGCCTGCGTCTCTCGGCAATTTTCAACAGACAGTAGTCTCTCGCGAATAAATTCTCCGATTTTCCGTGACTCTAAGAGATTACGCTGTTCGCTGTCGGAAATGTAACCGCGATACGAGACACTAAACGTGGCGGTTCGTATATCGCAACCGGCCTAAAAGAGAAGCAAGCGTTCGAAACAGCGCGGTAAACTCGATTGTCGACAGATCGCTCAACGATCCTGCACGTTCAAGCGATCGCTTACGATTGACCTGTTTCTGTTGCGCGCACCACCACGACGGCACCAGTTGTCTTTCCCGTCGCATTTACGGTCCCCGTAACGTAGCCTGGTAATCGCGGCTCCGTACCCCAGGGAACGGAACAAAGCGAAAAGGGGAGGATCCACCAAAGGGACGATTACCGCGCCGCGGCGGTCTACGATAGCTGTTGGGTTTCAGGGGACTTGAGGGCACGTTTGTTTCATACTTCAAATTAGTTCAAATGCATTTCTTTCCTCAATTTTGCGATAAAAATCAGAAAATGGAATATTTAGCGTTTAGTTTTCCACCAGAAGATATTCGGGTTTATTTTTATAGATTATAAACGTGTAATGCGAAGCATTGATATTAACCTCTTGCACTACAATCTATTGTAGGATTGCAGTGATTGAAACTTTGTCGTTTATAATTTCTTAGAGAAAGATAGAAATTTATATTTATTATATGCCTGTGTATTCTACGGTGACTACATATCGACAACATCAAAATAGAATTTTATTTCAATTTAAAGGAAATTAATAACATACATATTCGATATATAATACATATGTACCATTTTGGAAATATTCATTGCGAGTCTGACTCGAAGTTATAGTACACAACTTTTACTCGTATGTGTTTCTTGGTAGTTGTGATATTCAAATTTTTCGGAACATTGAGAATTTTTTAGAAATTGCTATATTATTATTGAAAATATTTTCTACATTATTAAATTTGTTTGTGTTTAATAAATTACTCAAAACTTATTTTTTTACGACACTTATAATTACTATAAGTTATAACTTTAATTTACTTATAATTACGTTATAACAGAAACGGGAAAGGAAACAAAGTTGACTCCGCTTTTAACATGTTAATCGACTTCCTTCCATCCAATTTTTCGTACTTACTTACGCATTGAGAAATTAAAATTAATAACAGTATTTTTTACAAGCTCACAAATGCACGGAATTTGAATCTCGTGTTCTTATTTCCTGGTGGTTGTTGCAATAGAAAGCCTGGTGCTTACCTAGTACGGTTTTACACGTACAATAAACCGCACACATTTCATCGTGGCTCAATAGGTATTGTTCAAGTCACGGTGCCGGTTAACAGGTACCTCGAGTTCCGAACACAAAGGAAGTCCGAGGCAGTTTTACAGGTGGTGCGAACTTGAAACTGGTTATCACGTAGTTACCTGCCGATTTCTTCGTTAAACCGCGCCGGGCCGTAATCAAGCAGGTAATAATAGACAGCGTTTAGGTATTCCGAATTAGGCCTGCGCTCCAAGTATGTCCTTTGAAAACGTTCTTTGACCGTTCCATTTAACGCGTTTCTGTTTTATTGGAGTACCTGAACTTTCGTTAACGATGTTTTCTTTTCTTATAGCACCACTTTATACATACAAAAAACGGGGAAACGTATGATTAATTTCCGAATTTTGTATTTTACAAATGGAAAAATAATTTGTTCTCGATTCAACCGAACACAATAGGAAAAACGCGCGAAATCGATTGCGCGTTTAAAACTCGAGTGCGCGGTAACGTAAGGTTCGATTCGAATCGCATAATGTCCGATATAAAAAGTGTTTTGTCCTTGCTGTGCCAGCATTTGAAACTGTCGATCAATGTTTCAATGAAACCTGAATATTTTAGACTAGCAAAATTTAACGACACTGCAGAAAATATTGTAAGTATTTGCGAGCGGTGTTACATAACCTCTATGCGCGACGCTGTGCATATATATGTAAACAGTTAACAAAATGTTAATCGATTATTTATTTTCTGTAATAGGTCAAGGTATTCTGGGAAACGTTGAATATCTTGAGTTACCGTGTTGTACAAGAAAAACAAATCGAAGTCAACTTTCAACATTATGGTAAATATTTTTGATCCAGTATTTTCACTCTATTTATATGTATTCAATCTATATTCTCTAGAGTATATTTGTTAAGACTGAGCATATTTTTAGATACAGTGTGGGCCACTAAATTGTATTTTGCGTATCTACAGTATCCTTTCATCGAGTTTTATGCTTCTAGCAAGTACGATAAAAATGGCAGACAATTATTATTAGCATTAGCTTGGCTTCTTGGAACTCAAGATGCTCTAGATACTATAATTCGTGTGAATCTTTCAAATGGTGTTCTTGGAAGGGAATGTTCCAAGTCAAACGATTCAGAAGTAGTCCAGAATTTATATGTAATTTAAATTTAATTAGTAATTAGAGAAGGGATATCCTAGAAATGGTATGCTTTTCAGGAAAGAGAAATAGCGCATGACGTGCCAGAAACAATGGTTGCCCAGATGAATGGTATGGTACGTTTACATGGTAAAGTGAATTACAATATCAGAGAGATATATAATCTCGTTTCCGAGAGAGCTAATTTAATAAGCAAAGTTCATGCTGCAACTATTAATGTCAGCGGTCTCCCTCATTTGAGTGTATCTGAACTGGCTCTAATAAAACGTATTGCAACTGCTGATAAAAATGAGTTATCCCAGGCTGATAAAAAATACATGCAGGAATTATTAGCTGCTGGAAATTTGCTGGATGCGCATGCCAAATGGCGGAGGAAAGAACATATTTTCTTCGAATGGATGGTAGATACACGAATAGACGTTTTATCCTGAGGTATAGTAATGGCTAGACTGTGGTCTTTTATGCAAAATAAGAATTGTCACTATCAACTGTAAGACATAAACGCTGAATAGAAGTTCCCTTCTCGCTTCAATGACTTCCAAAGGTTGAAAATTGCATATCAACACCTTCTAATTCTTCTGATCTTTCTACCATTTCAATGTTTTACAGATTTTTCTAATAAATGCATAAAATACGCAGTCTACTAATGGCATAGTAATGGCGAAAACACAATTTTCAGGTAACGGTAGTACAAGAACACAAAAATCATTCGAGTTCCAATTCGAACGACATAAACTGGAATGAAATTTTTAAATTCATATCCGTGTTGCACCAAATGATGCAGGAAAGATTCGAAGCTTTGTCTTGCCAAGAGAACCGTAGTTCTAAGAATCAGACATTCGAGAGTGTGTCGCGGTTAATGAGGATTGAAATGGGCCGTGATATAATGGACAATCGGTTGACAGAGATATCAGCAGAATTGGAGAAAGAGACGAAAAGTCTGTCGGAAAGCAAGGAAAAATTATCCGAGGAGTTGAGGAAACTTCTACATTTAATTCCTTCATGTATACAACTTTGACGTTTTATAACAAAATAAAAAAAGGGAAGCGCAAACGTAGGCCTGAACACTCTGGTATGTCAAGACATTGCGAGACAGCTCCGTGAAGCTGTGACACAAGTACTAGATCCAAATACCATGATCGGAGACATTCTAGTCGGTACGATCAAGGCAGTTTTCGGTATAGATTGCAATGGACTCGCATTGTCTGGACATCAATTTATGCCGTGGCAAGAGTTACCGACACAGCATCCTCCACCCCGAACGCCGGAATTAACACATTAAGAATAGTTACTAGAAATATGCCGATCACTGTCCAGTTATTTGCTCGTTCAGCTTTGCACATTTGAGCGGTGTCTTTGACATTGTATCTGCTGTTCCATATCAGACCTATCCCCACTGCGATCTGCAGAAATAGACTGGCGCCTATCATGATCAATGACGGATAGAAGTACGGATGACCTCCGCCGGACTGTAGAACGTAACGCAATTGATTGCCGTTCGCGGACAGGAGAGCCAGGTCCATCATCCCTTGGGCTAGCGTCTTCTTGTGCTGGTAAACGTTGACGTCGGGAGTGGGCTGGAGCGGAGGCACTATCGGGAAAAATGGAGTTCTGTTATCCGGAAACATGGGAAAATCCGGCTGCGGCGTCCGAGGACTCTCTGGAAGCAAGCCATCGTCTATCCCACGGTGATCGAACCCGATCGGCGGTCTTCCTTCCGGCTCGAGATCGTCGATTTCCGGTCCAGAGGTTGGCCGAGGGTTGTTCGTGTTATCCGTCTCCAACAGAGAACCCCGTCGAGGTCCGACTGTAACAGCTTCCAGTTCCTTGGACGTCAACGGTTGCGATACCTCGTCCGTGAGATCATCCATGTACAGAATCTCATCACCGTTGTGTTTCAAACGATCCATGTTTTCCTTCAGACCCTCCGGCCGTTGTCCAATCTTGCTGTTTGTTCTGTCAGACGTGACGGAACGGTGCTCGATACAGGGTACTCTTATCAGTGTACAAAAGACGTGCGGTTTGGAAGGTCCAACATTAGAGCAAACTGAATTTCAGATTCACCGTTTACTTTCTCCGTTCTCGCAACTGCAGCAGATGTCAATTACGAGAATACGAGCTTGCGGTTTACGATTTGCGGTTATCATTCGTCTTTGAATGATAATGCGATGCGCGCCAACACGCGGTAATGCGCGCGCGCGCGCTCTCGTATGCGAAAGTCAGAAGCTGTTACTTATGCTAGCACGTTACTGCCGCCGCGCTCGAACCAAACAGATCTGCTAGCCACACGTTCGCGCGAACGCGAACTTCCTTCCATTCGCTCGATCGGAACGAGCTGATTCACGATCGCGTTTGTGATGTCATCATTAGAACGTCACGGTTCCTTTCAACTTTGGATTTACCAGCCCGTCAAAGCCATTATTACATTAATTCGCCGCGTCACACGTTCTTATTTCACGATGCTACGTTGTATCTGGCACGCTCGTTCGGATTCATTAAGCGAGTCATTAAGCGGTGTCTCTCGAAATGGGCACTATTAATCACCCGGCACAACAAGTCGGCACGATCAGTGTAAACTGCGACTAACATTTAGGTTTTTCTTTATCGCGAGCGAACTGTGACCTCGAGCAGCGCAGATTAATTCGTACGAATGCGAAACGAACGCGTTTGTCGTACTGTAACGATTGATCGGGACTCTCTGGAATGTAGAAGACTAATCAGGACACTGCTATTAGTTGCGTGCTGCTGCCACGTGTTTCCCGAAGCAGATGAAAACGACGTTCTCTCTTTCCTGTTGCCTCGAGAGTCAAGGCTTTTATGCGACCGAATGGAGGGGGAATGGCATTGCTCCAACGAAACCTTGTGAGTTCGTCGATATACTATAAATAATATGTAACACTGTTTCGTGGAATCAGCGAAACAATATGCGATGACGTATACTTCTAGCTGACAAAGCAGAAAGGTCTGCTTTGTATCGTTGACAAGTTCAAGAATCGACGAAGTCACGAATTGTAAGCTGGAAAACGTGTGAAACCGAGCATACATCCTACTGAGAATGCTGCAGAGATTTTTGTCGCTGGTACCGCGAGAAACTTGTTCGCAGAAGCATTCTGCGAAGAATCGTATACCATCGAATTCGCGGTACCGCGTACAGCGTACAGAATATCCCAAAACGAGTTCCGCTGTACTTTCCCGCAGTCGTCAATGACTCGGGACACGTTTTGCGGCCGCTGTGCTCCTACCGTCTACCGACACACGGCTTCGTGCTCGGTTGTGACGCGATTGCGCAACCATACTGGGAGTCGCAAACTGCATTCGGACGTTTCCTGCCTGTGAATCTCTGTTTGGGGAACCACTAGCGTCCGCCTCTTTATTTCTATTTTCGTACGAGGAAACGAATGAGAATCGCGCGACCGAGCACCGTGAATCACCGGTGGAATAAAACATGGTTCCTCGGGCTCGATCGATGCAACGATAGAACGCTATGGTATCACGCCGTGACATCCTGAAGAAACAGATCACGCTAAACGATCGAACCAGTCAGATATGAAAACGTTCGAATCGTTCGTGCTCTACGATCTCGAGGATCGTTGGGACAAAACCGCTTCTCTGTAGTTCTCCATGTATGACTATACGTATGTTGGATCACGGTATCGAACTAGCCCGTCGTCAAGTAAACAACCGTTCCCGTTAACCGAGACCAGAGAGAAAGACGGAATTCCTGCAGTTGCGTTCGAAACGCGTACAGTGGTCGAGGTAGCTCCGCGCAAAGTTGTTGGGCATCGTCGACCTTGAACGGCCGTTGAACTCGTTTTCGGAATCCATGGAGAAATTAATATGAAAGAATCCTGAGATCATGAAGACTCAGAAGTGCTGTGCCCATTGTCCAGGAAAGCTGGTAACTTCGTCGAGGGCGAATGAGTTTCACGAATGCTGCCAGCCCAAGTATATCACCGGGAACATGAGAATATCTTCTTTAACCGAACACGTTTCGGACTGTCCCACGAGGAGAGAGACCGACAAAGATCCTGAAGAGGAGTTGGCGATAGAAATCGATGATCGACGACCATCTTGCTACGAGCATTTCGCTTTGGCGAAAAAATTGCACGCGGAGAACTTGGATCATCAGCCTCTGCCGGACAAGGTCGATGACCTTGTGTTCAAGAACATCGGCCCGGAGAGGTCCTGACGACGTTCGAGCGGAAGACGGTGCGGTTGCAGGCGATGCAACCGCGGAGATCGCGCGAGCGGATCGGCCAAAGGATACGGACCGGTTTTAGGCTGCAAGGAGCCAAAGACGAAGATGGACTTGGCGATTTGTTGGGAGACCCCGATAGATCCGGTCTACGAACCTCCCAGACCTAGCCACATCGACGGCTCGGAAGGTGGACTAGCTCCAGCCATCTTTACGTTGGTTCACCGAACTCCCAGCTCGACGAGTTCTCTTCGCTCAGTTCGAGTTGTCGCGAAAAACGACGAGCCTCGCGAGAAGAGTCGCAGCTGTTCGGAGAGCAGAAGAGAGGCCGACGACGAAGGAAGACGTTGTTGCGATTGTCTCTGCAACAGATTCGACGGGGTCAGTATATCGAAACGGAAGGAGGAAGAGGAACGGAGACCACACCCCCGAAGAGCTGGTTTCAGAAAGTGCGTCGCCTGCGAGCCGAGAAATTTCGCCGACGACCCTAGGCTGATCAAATCGGCCGTAGGTCTGGCTCTAGGCATCGAAAAGGGGGAAGATCAGAGGAAGAAAGCTACGGTGCCAAGACCCAGAACTCCTTTCGCCAAACGGTCCTTCCGCATCGACACCTTGGCTCCTCCGTTCAGCGTTATAAACGGATCTAGAGGCGCCGATTATCCGGAACACTGGAGACTCATGTCGGTTTATCAACAATCTTACCGAAACCCGCAGAGACGAAGAAACTATCGTTGTTAGTTACTGTTATTACAATATATTAGGCATTAGATCGAGTAACGGATAAACGCATCGAACAATAAACCGTCTAGACTCTAGAGACGCGTCTCCTTCCTCTTCTTTACAGACTAACGAACAGAATATAAAGCTAAAAAAAGCATCGTCGGAATGAGAAAGACAAATTTGTAACCAAGATGGTGAGGATGCTGTTAATTGCTTGCATATAATTATGAATTATTATTCAATCTAATAATATTGTATTGTCTAGGATTAAGGTAGCAGCTAGAATAAACAAGAACTAGGAAACAGTTGCAAACTAGTGCAGCGAAACGACTCGAAGATAGTGTTCGTTCGTTATTCGTTGCTCGGAACGTTGACAGGTTTTCGATTGCGCTTGATGCTGCTTATGTTGATGTATTGAAGCCTCGTGTTGATGTCAAGATTGCAGGCCTCTTCCAGACCCGGGCTTTCCTCCAAGTTCTGGAGGACTACGTTTTGTAAACGATTCAACAGATCCGGATATCGGGATATGAATCGGCGGAAGTCGTCGCGTTCCAACACGCAGATCTCGCAGGTCTCCACCGCTATCACGGTAGCAATCCTCAGTTCGCTTTCCATCACCAACGCGATCTCCCCGAAGTAGCTTCCGTCCTCCAGATGGCAAACCTTCCGGTATCGGTAATCGAATACAGAATAATTTTGGAGTAGCTATAGATATTGCCTGCTCGTCGAAAACGAAGCGAAACGAAATCGCTGGAATAACGTTACTTCTTTTCCCGTAGCAGTGTAGACCGCCACCGTGCCGGAAGTGATGAAGTAGAGGGACTCGCCGCGCGTGCCGGCCTTAACGATCTTATCGCCGCTCATATAGATCTCCGAACGCAACACGCTGGTCAACTGGGCAACCACTCTCTCGGGCAGATTCTTGAATAGTTTCACGTTGCTGACCAGCCTCAGATAATTATGCAAAATCAGCTCCTGAAAGTAGCGGTCTAGTCTGTAACGGTGGATCCGAGATTAGATCCGAAATCACTGGAGAATGTAGGAAATCTAGCAGCTGAGCACCTTTCTCAAGTAAGGCGACACCTCCTCTATAATCTTTTTATTCCTTTCGAAGCGTTTCTTGTTTCGGTACAAGTAGTATACTAGCAAACGACGTTGCAGAGCCTGCGGGAGCTCCTTGTATCGCATGTACTCTTGTAACTGTTGTATAATCTTCAGGTGACGCTTGATCGTTATGTGGAACGTCGTCAGCAAATGCGAGAATTGGGCTACGGAACGATTACTGTTATACAGCGTATTATGCGAAGCGAACGCTGATCGGCCGAAACCGTATTCGTATAACCGAGTTGCGCTCACTTATCGAGTACACGAAACCAATAAACCCGAGAATAGTCAGGGACAAGTTCAGTAGCATATCTTCCGGTGTCTTCATGTCCAGATAATGCGCGGAACGAACCAACGCGGTGATGGCGCGATTCAAGCACACAAGATACATCTCCGTCTTGGTTTCCTTACTCCGAAAATATTCTGAATTGATCCAAGATCTGAAAAAAAACAGGCTCGCTACCAAACTATCATTTCTAATACTAGCAAGATATCACATACAGTACTCTCTTGGTAACACTCTCCAACACCTATTAGGTGATTCCCAATAGATTTTCATGCGCTTTACAGTAAACCCTCCTGTAACGCGAAGTCAAAATCGCGACAGTTCTCCTGAAACGCGGTACTCTTATGTGTAATTTTGCTTATAACATAGTACGAATTAATCGTGTTATAGCAGAGTTGACTGTACATCGTTTGAATCTGAATCTGGACACCGTCAACCTCGGTCATCTAAAAACCAAATTTTTTAATGCGAAATAGGTGTTGGGCGGTGCAAGCGTCGATACCGACTCGCTGCTCAAAGTGCTCAGATGATCCATGCTAATGGGAATGTAGTACTGGAAGCAAGCGGCCCAATGTACACCCAACCCGACGATCATGGTTGTTTCCAGGATCTTAAACGATTGATAGCTTATCCGGTATACCTGAAACCGAGTTTTATCGTGATTTGTGAGCTGTCGATTCGACACCGTCTATACTGCTAAACTAACACCATGGAGTCGACGGGAATAGACGATTATGTTGCGGATTCGTAAGAACTTCATCATGTTCAGAGTGGTGCAGTACCACATCCACCGAGGTTTAATCACTTGCACGAAGCTTATCGGCAGACTAGTCATTATGTCGATTAGGAAATATTTCTTGAGATACTTCCTGCGCACAAACGAGATAGAGACTTTGAACGATCCGTTGTTTCTTAATTGCGTTTTGATTCTCGCGACGACCTTGGAATCGAAATTTTCGCTCAGTGGAAAGGTGAACGTACGCTGCTACTATCCTGGGTTCCAGGACTATAACTTTCGTCCGATAGTCGTAGTAGCCCGTGAAGAACCACAGCACCATGTCACACCAAAATACAAAATTAATCGCATCGATGATTATGCCCCAGTTTTCGTGTTCCGGGAAGTAAAAACAGATCGACACTGGAGTGATCAGAAGAGCCAACACCGTGAACACCGTCATGAACAGTTCCCAAAAGATGCTGCAAAAGATAGTGCAATTGGATGCTACTGAACACAGTTCAGAAAAACTGGATACACCTGAGTTATACAATAGTTCGGGAAAATTGGATACACCTGAACGAACTGAATGGATGAATCATGTAGGGATGGGATTTCACGTGTCTCGAGATCTCGTAGTTTACCGCGGTCGTGCTTTTTAAGCTCCAGTGGGTCAAGTGATGTTTTCGCGATAAAATTCGTTGGTTTAACAACCATCGTGCTAATTTCGCTCGAAACGTGTCGCCCCTTATAACTGTTTCTACATGGTCTTCCTCTTCCGGCTGTTCGCAAATATGTTCGAGCACCGGTGCACGCTGTATCGAGCAAAAACAGGAAATTTTCGATTATTTTCAATTTTTTTTAACATAGGAATGCCTGTAGAATAACTGATACGGAACAGAAACATTTTACAGTGTATTTCTGGTTTCTTTTTAATCAGATATTGTGATTCAAGAAAAGAGTTACCGATATGCTTCAATCTAGAGTAGGGTATTAAATTAAGCCACTGGATAGAATTCTTAACTTTATTGCTTAAGATTTAAAAAACGGGTCGTTCGAAATCACGATTGATTCTATCGATTGATCAAACTAGCCGTTAATTACCGATTATATAAATATCAATTGTTAATCATCGATCTAACTTTACTGCGAGACTCACTTCGACGTTTGGCGCCTCTGAAAAATGAGGCACGTATGCCATTAAATCCATGGTTTTTAAATCGTGTGTTCGAGGAATTAATTCTCAACGACGCAAATAATTCACTTTTAGTACGCATACTTGAAATGTGAATAGACTTTGAAAGAAACAAAAAATAAAGAAAAGCGACTATCGCGAAACAAATGCAATACATAATACTCGTTTTGGTCGAGGGTGACGTGTTAATCAATCTATCTTTTTAATTTTGCTAACTCAACGATGTTATGTAATAAATCATTATTTAGCAAAGGATTCGTTCGATTCATTGTACATATAGCGAACAACTCGCGTCTCGTGGGTTTTAATTGACGTGATGACGTGATTCCCGTAAAAACAGCTGTAAGTAGCACAGCTGATGATTCGTGATGGGGAATTTCGAATTTTTTGGATCGATTTGTCCTGTCTTCTGACGTCCTAACCACAAATTTGTCCTGCCTTTGAAAATATAGTCCTTCACTTGTAACCCATGTTGCTTGACGCTGAAAAATATATAGTTTTTAGCTAAAATTGCCAAATGTGGGTAAATAGTTGTGGATAAATGCCAATGTAACAGTTTTATTATCATGAATTACTACTAGTTAGATTTTTAAAAATAACTAGTTAGTTACTTTTTGCCCGACGCTACAGCTACAGCACAGCTGTGCAGCTGACAATGAGTGATGTTCTAAATGTCGCGTAATCGTTTCACGCTAACCCACGGATTTTTAATCCGTACTTCCTACTGTCGACGCTTACGAGATTAACGAATCATTCCACGACGCTATTTTATTACGTTCATGCTATGCCGATAACGTCCGATAATAACGCTTGTGTGCAAAACATGACAGATTTTGAAAGTATTCAATTGCCCGTAGACGTAAGTTTTTCTCGATAAAATATATATTTTTCTCGAATCGTTTCATTATTTTGATCTACCTACTCCTGTTTTACAGACGGGAATTTTTGCACAATGACTCAATACCTTAACCTAACAATAATACATTTATCTCATAAGATAGAGAATGACATGATAATGCACAACTTGATTTGCATTTAGCTTATCAGTGTTAAATGTTCTGTTTTAATCGTTTCATTTTTTTGCCATCATTTTTTGTTAATGGTATGATGTTGTTTTCAGACGATTATACACATATTGTCGTATCTGTCTACATCTGACAGGAAGTCAGCGAGACTAGTATGTCATGCTTGGAGAGAGGCATCGCTCGCCATGAAATTTGTGGATCAAGAAGCGCTAGTCCTTGGTCGGCCTCCCGCGGATAATCTAAGTCAAGTAATGGAAGTACTCCAGCAATCTACACGACCATTTTATCACTTTGTTTTTAGAGAAGTGGAGTTGAAGAGGAGTATGCCGGTGTGGGATCATTATGGACCTCACATGAAAAGTCTTGTATTGGTACGAAGCATTATTCTTATCGATTATCGTCAGGACAGAATTTTATAATTCTGTCCATTTTCTTTCTTTGTTTTAGGTGTGCTGTGATCTAAGCGAGAAGATGCTCGTACAAATTCTGAAATGCTGTAGTTCTTTAAAAGTACTACGTATAAATGCCTGCAGAGAATGCCTGATGTCCGGCAAACTTTTGGAGGACGAAAACGACATAAAAGAGCTCTCGGAGACGTTGAAAAGTCTGCGAGAACTTAGTCTCGATTACAATAGATTTTTAAGCGATCTTTTATTTGCTAGATTAACTTCTTGTTGCTCAAACGTGGAGTCTTTGAATCTCACGGGTTGTCAAATGTCTTTCCACAGCGGATTATACAAAAAGTTTTACCCCCAAAACTGTATACCGCTACCACAAGCGTCGAGTTTTGTTCTGACTTTTCTGAATACGTTGCACTATCTGAAACGACAAGCGCACAGATTAAAACATTTGAATTTTGGGTACACTTTGATCGATGGAACCGCCTTGACTACTTTGGCAGCTTTGGAGGGTTTGAAACTGGAGTCGTTGATGTTGCAAGGCTGCTATCACTTAACTATCGAAGGCATCCGAGGTCTTACTCAACATCAAACATGCTTGAAAGTTCTTGACATTAGTTTCTGCGTGAGAATCACGGACGCCAGCTTGCTTTGTATTTGCAAGAATCTAACGAAGCTAGAAACATTCAAGATAAAAAGGTGTCGCGCGATCACCGATAACGGAGTACAGTACATTCGACTACTGAAGAATTTGAAAGAACTCGACATCTCGGAGATCGAACAACTTACCGGGAACTGCATAACTCGTGGACTTTGTTCGAGTCGCCATACGGACGACAAACTCGAAGAGAACATTGAATTAGCGAACGTAAATCATAGATCTACAGGTGAGGACTATGATGAGGAAAAGATTGTACAAAAAAGAAACATGCAGATACTCTCCGCGAACGCGTTGCACCTACAGGAAGAATCGATCGAGTGCATATCCAGGTCGTTTCCGAATTTGAGAGTACTCGAACTCAGTTATTGCTTTAGCGGTGTCACAGATAGGACCATACAGGTGCGTGTGATCATTCGTTTGTTTTATGTCTTTTATACTTTCGTTTAATGGTAAGCTAAGTGGTCGCGTGGGCCCCCCTTTTGTTTTTGTTAACAAGTTTATGAGAGTTTTCTTGCAACTTCTATTTGTAACTTGAGTTTGAGGGCCCCGAAATTTTTACCGCTTGAGGCTTGATTTTTACCACTTGGCTTGAGCCGACACTGTATACTAGTATACAAAAAATGTTCTTCCGAATTAGGAAGAATGAGATCCTTTGGTAAATTTGAGGCTTTCATTGTTTTCGTATACTTTCAGAAGTTACTAAAAGTGAAAATAGTCGGTGTAAATGATATAATGTATTTTGGTACCAACGGTGCCGTTCATGCATATTAAACTAAGTTTATCTTTTACAGATGATATTTAAGGAGCTTGTACATTTGGAAACATTAAAAATAAGCCATTGCGATAAGGTCAGTGACGCCGGCTTGACGGGTATGGGCGCCGGTAGCCACGAATGCGTCGAAAACATACAGGTTGTATATAAGCCAGAATTTGCAGAAACCAGATTAAGAATTAGCCTACGGTCGAGGGCCGAAGAAGAGATAGTACGCGACGCGGATCGAAAGCGAGAAGTGATGAAGCTCTGCGAAAACGTATCCAGGCCGTCCTTATTTTCGTTGAACAGGCTGAAACACCTTCGAGAATTAGACCTTTCCGGCTGCAATAGAATCACTGATGTCAGTCTGAAGCATGCATTTGCATTCCCAGAATTGAAAATCTTAAACCTAAGTCAATGCCAGCAGGTAGCTAGAAATGTTAATTCAGTCAAGGTGACCTAATATTAGTATATTAATAATTCTTTCAACTGAATGACACTTTGTTACAGGTGACGCACGTAGGATTAGATTATTTATCCAGGAATAATCCAGCAATCGAAGACCTGAACCTGAATCAGTGTCACAATATATCAGATATTGGAATATTGTACCTGGTACAGCGGCTACACAGATTAAAACGGCTTCTCATACAGGTGACAGAGTGTATAAAACTTTAACGAACAAATACTTTTTCATGCTATTTTTAATACTTGTGTTAAAACTGTTTTCAAGTTTATAATGAATTTCTCAAGGAAAGAATGTTTTGCAGTAAGGTGACCTAAAGTCGACCTTGAACTCAAAAATGAATTAATATCTCATATCCCCGACTACACCAAATGTTTTATGTTATTTTGAAGTTGAAAGTCGATTCAAGGTCACCGTACTGTAGGTCGATGAATGTGTCCCCGCATTTTTAATAAGGAACTGTTAAATTTACAGGCGTGCTCGCAACTCACAAATCGTACCCTCGACTCTATTAAAATGTACTGCAAGAGTCTTCATTATTTGGACACTCGTTATTGTCGTGGAATGACAGTGGCAGGGCTCGAAAGTTTGACGCACCTGTACGTCGATTGTAACAAACACATGGAGGATCTTGATATGGTCTCGGCTGGGAACGAGGTACTTCCACCACCAGCACCGCCTTTGCCGTCGCTACCTTCTTTACCATAGAGACGACTTCAATATCTGCTTTCGCATTTCAAAGACAGGGTAAGAGAAAACTGAAATGAAGTATTATTTAACAAAAGTTACAAGTCTAGAATATTTCAGGATGGATAGTACAATTAAGCAGGAATTGAAAAATGTGCGTAGCATGACGTTTTGTACTGTCCATCCAGAAACTGCGTACATATGTATGTATATGTATTCGCAGGATTTAAACCCGATCAAAAGATATTGAAAAAGATACGATATCTTCTTATCGATTTCTATTTCCGTGGAAAAGGATTTTAGCTCGAATATTATTCATAACTAGAATCAATATTTTATAATTATTATCGAATGGTGCAAAGCAAGCCAGTTTTTTCACAATTTTCAACTTTGAACGTTAATAGTTATAAGAATAATAATATTTAACGTTATACACAAAGCAATTGTATATAGGGTTGTATAAATTGAAGAATCGTGCAGTTGAGAATATTTATGTGAAAATGTTTATAATTGCGTGTCAAAAAGGATAAACGGATAATGAAAATGCGTATTATGTCAAGTATTTGGCAACGATTATGACGCTTTAATAGAGAGATATTTATATAATAACATTAATTAAAACTTGTGTAATTTAAACAAGTATTTATTTATTACCGATAATATACAAACTAAAAGGTAATTTTAATGTATGTGTTTATAAAGCGTCGGGTGATAATGTGATTTTGATTGTGTGCAATAAATGAGCCAAAAAATTACTTAAGTAACAAAAAAAAACACATAACTAATAAGATCTAATCGATAAGAATGTTACAAATTATTTTTTAATTGTCGGACGAGTTTCTTTCGCGTCCGGTGTTACACTTTAAATTAATATTGATACTATCGTAATACCATTCTATAATGTATCTCTATATAATTTTCAACTTTACGTGTGTGTTAAAAATCCATAGCTTTGACAATGTTATATGTACTTATAATGCAGATGTCGTACAAAATTAAAAGAGTTTGCTTAAACTAAAAATGATTGAACGAGACAATTCCGCTTCTATTATATGTTTAAAAATAGCTGGAATAACTTCTGTTAAGGATGCTTTTCGGAGCAGATGAAAGAAACATTTGAACGAGATCTTTGACTAAAGATTAATTCCACGAGACATAGTACAAAGCAGCACGAGCAGTCGTTGCATTAGAGTAGACTCCGAATATTTTTGCTGCCACTCGGATCGACGTGAACTTAAATTTTCATACACAGCGTAAGATCCATTTTTTGAAAGCTTATAAAATAAATTACATACTACAACATTCGAGATACTATAGTTGAAATGAATACGAAATACGAATAGCTTGCCGCGACAAATTGTTGAAAAGAACGTTCTCGCAAGTTGGTGATGTATAGTCGTTAAGACACGTATTATGGTATATACTTAATTATTTTAGTCGTGCGAGATTCGAGTACTTTTCAATAATCAATTGTAATATTCTGTGGCTGCAAGGCAAAACGCAGTTTGTCACAATTTCAAAAAATTTAAGTTTATGCATTAATTGAGCTTTATAATATAGGATTTACGTATTTACCAGAAAAAAGTTATGAAAACAAATTCGATAGGCTCAAAAAAAAAAAATAATGCAGCAAGGAAACATTACTAGTACAAAGAATTAGAGATCACAACTTTAAACGGCAATATCGGGAAAGTGAAAGTATGTGACGTGCGGCGTTTTTCATTACAACCACAGATATAAAGCTCTATTTATCGAACTGTATATGTACCATTGTACAGAATGTTGTTCATGTGATATATCGAGGAAAAATTGTTGATATCGGGATGTACAGTTACAGCCACAATAATGTTATGTAAACAATTTCTAAATTTTATTTAAAAACAAACAAGTTTTAACATTGTTTTGAATGGTAGTTAAAAGTCTATTTGTGTCGAATAAAGTAATTTCCATAAAGATTGCAGTATCAAGGATACACCGTTATATTCTCGTTAATCGATCGTTTCTCTTTGAATGTATTGTATTTATCGTAACAGTATTTGTTGTTATTAGAAGGAAGAATAAAGTCAATTTTCCATTCGTGATACAGTAAAGTAAGCGTGTATATGTATATCGATTTGTCCAAGGTGGATTTGTAGGCGAATAAAGCGAACAGACGGTGAACGTTTATCAATATTTCTGTTCCCCTCCGGTGTATACCGATGCTCGCACACGTGACCTAAACAGGCTTCTTTAATTCTATTTTAATCGGTACTTGTTTATAATTAGTAGCAAAACACACAAATTCATAAAGAATAGCCGACGAATCATCGTTCGTTCATCACCCATTAGAATCTATCTTTTTGTACAAAACGTTTAATGTATCACAAAATCTGATACCTACAAGCAGTGTAGTATCAACTATACTTTTACACAGGGTACACATTCTATTGATTTTACTTGACCGTAATTTTTATGAAAAATTGATCCTCTACGAATGAAGGAATCGCTCTACGCTCACAGAAATCATTGATCAATTGCAACGTAACTTGTGTGTAACATCTAGTTGGTAATTAGAAACATTCAAGATATCTCAAATGATACAGTTTCATTTCTGATATAGTTGAAAAATATATATATATATATGTATATGTATTCTATAGAAGATTAGTAACAATATTTTTTTTTTCACGTTTTACAGCCATTTAGAACAAAAAGAAGTCATCTGTGATCTATATTATATCGTTGAGTTTAAATCTTCTAACAAACACTTAATAAGTAAGCGATAAAGTTGAAGTTAATGCACAGAAAAGTAATCTGATCTAACTCCGAACTAAATTTACAAAACTACAAAATATACTGAGATTGACTTTGAAATGTAAAAGAACTAAAATACATACATAAGAAATGTATGGTTGACACTTCACTGTATATGGAATTGTGTAACATATACCAAGATTTCTATGAATTCGTAATGTAATACAATATACGCCTCTCAGTTGTCGGTTAATTGGTGATAAGTATGCATACGATATAATAATCTGATTCTGTTATCTCACGATACACAGAAACACAAATGGTCAACTTGTATATTTTAAAAGTCCAAGGCTAAGATTTCAGTGTAGAACGTAATATATTCGTTTTATTCGGTGCAACAAAATATCTTATGATTATTATGAAAAATAGTTAGATACTCTAAACATTTAGCACTATCAATACTGGTACACTATGTCAGTTGTTTATGATGGCCATCAATATTACATGGAACTGTCTATTTATCTACTTACAGAATTTACTTAAATAGATAAGCATTAAGTAAATAGATAAGAGTACAAAGGTATTAGGAAGAAATAGTAATGTACATCGTTCGAGGAATGCGAAATCAAACTAGTGGATCTGCTAATAAAAATGTTTGAAGAAAGGGACACTGAAATCTTATCTTGTTATCACGTTTTCTTAGTTAAACCTTGTACCACAGCAAAGTAATGATTATGAAAAGTATAATGACACGTTAAACAAATATTTTAACATGCTGTTCTCTCTCTCCTCCTTATATACGTATCGCACCGTACTTTATTTACTTTCTAACAGTGTGTTCTAGACACACACTATGTAAAAAATGTTAATTCTTTTCTGCCAGCGGATATTTATAGAAAATATCCTATGTGGACTCATTGTCGATACGTGAATTATTCGCGTGATTATATACAAATCAGTGAAAGCAGGGAATCGTTCCCCCTTTAGTTGCATATAGATATAATGCATTCGCTCATATTAGTATTCGCTATTTTGTAGCAAGAGTTTTGAGAATGAGTTTAGTATTACTAGTCACACGTGACAAACGTGACAGTATACAATCTCGGTTCGATAGAATTCTTCTTCCTGAAGAGATTCTTAAGCCAACCACTGTGTGTGCCTCGACTCTTTCCTTTTCTGTCTTTCTTTCTTTTTGTTCGCGTTCTAAACTTGTCACAGTGCTCATATCACTCATATTTATTCTTAATTAAATCGAAGGCATTACCAACGAAGTAATTAAAAATCCAGCAGTCTTCCTCCAAGGCTAAAATAAAAAAACAATTATATAGATGCGTGAATTGTCAAGCAGAGCGAGATAAGTAACGTTGCTCGGTTTTTTATGGAGGAGAGCTTTTTTGCAAGACTCTTTATTCACTTGATTTCCCACAAAAAGAAAAAGTCAGATTATTGTTTTAATGGCGAATGGGATCCGTCCGTGGATTTTAATTAATTCTTTTCCCAGGATAGCTCTATGTATAAATGGATTTACTTAATGAAGGATGACGGTTCAGTTGATATTTGACGGGAATAAATTGTACAATCGATCACGTGGCTTCGAAAAGAAAAATCTATAATGTATGTATCACTTTCTTGTACATTCTTTTTGGTAATCTGAGAAAGACTCTTTAAACATGGCTATGAACATTCTCGAGTTTTTTTCATCCCGACTCGCACGAAATACCTCTAAAAAAGTATATGTTCGTACTTTTTGACAGTGACTGTACAGTTTAAGATTTCATCAACTTGTGTGGACCAAATGCTTAGATAAATACACCATACTTATCTACTACCCCTGGCAAAAAGTACTTGATCAGTCAAGCTAAAGGTCAGCTAGAAAATTATTGAATTCAACATAGAAAATGTTCTTGTTCAGAGTACGTAAACAGAATGATATCAGTCGTTTTTATAGACACAAAATATTAATGTAAAAATGAAGATTCTTATTTATTTACAGTATACAAAATTAAACAATTCAACATTAACTCGAGGAAACAATCGTTGTTTTCTTTAAACTATTAAAAAAGTTTCAACACATTGGTTACGTGCTACTTAGATTATACTTTTTTTCCTTTTTTTTCTTCAAATAATTGGTACAATACTTTTTGCTTGAGCAAATAATTTCTACTTATGGTGATAGCGTTTATAGTTTTGTTTGAACACTTTCTACCGGGGGTAGCATGTGAACTAAAAAAATACAGGTTTATACATTTATTTCTGCGGTCTTTGAATCACGCGTTCTTATCATTCGGTTTCCAAAGACATAGCAAACGCATTATAAATTGTCTTGAAAAATCCGCAGAAAATAAAACATATTAAGTATATTTTGGCAGATGTTTTCTGACACAGGAAAATAAGGTACGTGTTCTCGCATGCTGTACGCTTTTACTTAATATGCTTTCCACATTCCTGCATTCCTTAATGGAATTTCAATAATGATAATAAATTACTTATACTTAACACAATTGCAACGGTTTCAATGAAACAAAATTTTAATACGTTTTTACAATATTGAGACAAGAGTGATATATGTATATATGTACCATTGTGTACGTGCGCGCGTGTGTATGTTCATGCATGTGTATGTGAGTGTATGCATTTATAAATAAAAAAGAAAAATAAATAGTTTTATGAATAGACAATAGCTTTACAATGAGTCGACGTTCACAGATGTACGAATGTCTGTGTATTCATCTTAGGAAAAAACGTCTTGCGCACATATTTCTTTCTTTTTCATATAAAAATACAAACTGACGCATTAGCGTTTCTTCTTTTTATACTTACACAAATCCTTGATCTACAAGAATAACTGTTTAAATTGTCCACGTATACGACAAAACAAGTACACTTCTTATTCAGAGTACGGTACAAAAAATACGAATTTCGTATATACTTTTTTAAGTTATTCACGTATAGGACCTAAGCGATCGAACTCAAATCCTCGTAAATAATGAGATCATCAGAGATTATGGTTGACCCTAAGCACACAATTGTTACTCAACCGAGACATGCGTATAACAATTACTAGACTGTTCACACGTTATCAAAAGAAGTAGAAAGTCTAGATAAATTTTTACAGTGAACAAATTGTACGCAGTTGTAGGAACTGTAATGTTGGACCGTATGATTAATAAAAACATTCTTAGGCACCTTTTCAGTTGTCGATTACTATAATAGAATGTGATTGGAGTGCCTATCGATAACAAGTACTGTGTGATGACAATAAAACGAATCACAAACAAACAACGATTTATATCGGTTTATAGCAGCAAATCCAAAGGATTTTATGCGCTGGTTTCTTTTGATCATTTTCTCGGTATATCCTCCGCAAATGGACCGCATAGATTCAGAGACACCGCATTCTCTCCTCCGGTATAGGGTACAGTTTTGTCGACAAGCTCGTTGCTTATTTGGTAATCGAAATACACACCGGACAGAGAAAGAAAGAGAGCATGTTCGTGATGATCCGTCGAGTAATAAAACATACTGAAACCAAAGTATCGCACGCAACAGTGTGATCTGAACCTGCAAAAAAATCTATCCTAAGACAATTTCTTTTTGTTGGAAGGAGGCTGGATTCTCAGCGAAAAACAATCTTTGTGAGATTATTTAAGTTTGTCAACGATGTTGCATTAATTAACCATTTAGTATCAAAAATTATTAAACGTTAATAACTTGACCCGACAATGTAAAGGCAACGCTTATCAATCTGAGCTAGATTCTATCTAAAGATCTATCTATCTAAAGATAGATATTGGTATCTTTCCTGTTATCTGCCCTCCACTTTTGTCAGACTTGTACCAATTATGTGTATAGGTAACATGAAAGTCATGACACTATAGTGCAAATATTGCGTGACGGTAACAAAAATATGCATATATACTTGTTTAAAAAGATATCTGTGACCCAAAAATCTCGAAAAATGTGACCTTGAGAAAATTTCTTTTTTTTTTACCACAATGTTTGCCCCTTCAAAACTTCTCATGATTTCCTCTAGTGTGTTATTCTATTATCAATAATAAGCAAGATATTTGAAACATCCTAATAATACATATTAGTATATATATTACATGTTACACTATGTAATCGAAAAATAGTAACAGGCAAATAACAGAGAAGATTCCCATATTGTTACTCCATATAGTTATTTTATGCAAAGAGTTTGAACACTTCACTTCTAGTCTAGCTGAAAGGAAATAAAGTAACTCACCATTGGAGTAAGTGTTTATGATGAAGTGTCAACAACATTTGTTAAAGATTCGAGTAACGAAGCTTTGTTATCTTCCAATTCTAAAGGATCTGTAGAGTAAAGACTGTTTGTCGTTACGTCGCATGCTGTATTGGTTGTAGGTGATGTGGCATCTAAGAACATGTCGTCGTCAAAATCCAGCAAGTTTTGCGCTGGATTGTATGTCATAAGTTCTCCTCCGACTGTTCCATTAGCATTATCTACAACTGCAACACGAACATGCTTTTTGTAAAAAGAAGCAAAGTTATTTACTGCTCATATGAAAAATAATAGTTGAAGATATTACGGTTAGCATGGTCATCTTCATCTTTCTCCGAATGTGGGTTCAATTCTGGATTAACGGGCAAACTAAATGACATTGGATCGTCTGCTCCAAACAACTGTAAATACACAGAAATCATAGGAAAATAAGAACTCTTATTATAAGAAACAAAAATAAGAACTCTTAAAGAAGAGGAAAACATTTAAAAATTGCTAGAATAACTAGAAATCAAAGTTCGAGTAGGAAAATAGATTACTTACACCAAGAAGCGTGTTTGCATCGATACTGTAACCCTCACTACGTAGGATATCACGTAGATTGTCCAAATCTGTCTGCATTGATTCCAGATGATTATCCATATCCTCCCTATAGACAATTGTGTAAGATGGATCAAATATGCATAATAAAACTACAATTTCGCACAAGTTTATCCATATTTGAATGGATAAACATGGGAAACGTTGAAAAACCTTTTCCTGAAAAGTACAATCTTTCTATTTGGTCAAACGATAGCGCAAGCAGTCTTCTGTAATGTATTTTTTCAGTTTTGAAGAATACTATTTCTGATTACTGCTCGCGCGATCATTTCATTGGAGAAGTTTCTGTGCACAAAAGGTAGTTTTCTTCAATTAAAAATATTATATGTTACCTTATTTCGAAGCTACACGAAATAAATGTCATGCTGGAGAGACGGCAAACTTTAACATATACACATAAAAAATCTGATTGATAATTTAATTAGTTCAACATAAGATTGTTCTAAACAAAATGAATTTAATAGGTTTTGTTTTTTGTTTAGTTAGAAATAGAAATTGAATACCAAGTTTTCTTAAATGAAATTGTAAAGCTAATTGTAAAATAGTAAAATTGTAAGATTGTAAAATAGCTATGAAGCACTCAAGTTGTAAGTGACACGAAAATCTTTAAAGGATGTAAAAAACGTTATCAAAGAAATGCTGATTTGCATTGTCTTGCACAAGATACGTAGTAAGATTTAAGACCAAAGACGAACATATAGAAGCTTCTATTAAAAAACCGTCTCACATTATTGTTAGTAAGGTGTATACACCGTTAAATTAAAATTAATTCATGATTGTTCGAATATGTTAAAAAAGATAGAAATATTAGTTGGCTCCCACCTCTATGTCTTTTGATTAAGAATTTCCACTAAAGGTAAAGGAAATTCATTGAACACAACTTTATTTAGCCATGGTCTGTGTTGAACTTACATTGATCCTAACCTGTAAGCAGCATCAGACGTGCCAGAGATATTCACGCAGCTCAAAGATAAATGATTACTTGTGCCTGCTCCATTGGAGTTGACATTCTCTTTTTCCAAAGATTTCTCGGCACCATTTACGCGTGAAATTCTCTGGTCGCCATACTTGGCGATTTCATCAACGTTGTTCAGCTGATCGAATGTATTATCGGTTCCACTAGTTTTTAAATTTCCTTTGCTGTCGCCGTACTCTATCAGCTCGTTATTCTCCATGTCCTCATTCTCATTGCTCTCTATGTTCTCCTCGTTGATCATTTCCGGTACTATCAGAATGTCCTGCAGTTTCACCAAATTCGAAGCATTTTCCTGAACATCTTCCTCTATGTCCCCAGCTGTTTCCAGATCGAATTCAGGTTCTGCATCGGTTCCTTTGTTCATATTAGCTGCCATAGCTGCGAGTTTCGGACTGCGTACAGTCGCGATAGGCACTGGCTTAGGTACCAATTTATTTTCCAGTATAGTGATGGTCATCGGTGATTCTTCAAGTGACATTTCAAGCATATGTGTTTCTTCCCTAAAATATTGAAACAAGATGTGTTGCCATTCTTCGTCATCTTCGGTTAGATTGTTGTAGCCATAATCTGCTTTTTAATAGGACTTATTTACTTCAAAAGCTGTAATTTTGCTTTTCAGTGATTCTTGACTACTATTCTCATCGATGGAAGTATTGCAAGAGCATACACAGAAATATTTGAAGCATAATAAAAAAACATGCTCTCTAAATGTACAGTGAAATTACAACTGTTATAATGCTATTCAGCCTGTAATAAATAGTAATAAAAAATCTTTATGCACAAGCTATAGAAACAAGGAGGAGAAAGTATTCTTACGATAAAGTAGTGCACATATGTATTTCAAATAAGTACAAACAGGCTGAAGGACATTCAAGAATATTGTTCAACTCTATTTCGAAAAACTGTCTCTACTTAGATTCTTTAGTTTTTAGGTAAGTGAAACGAAAAGTTTGAATATTCAAAAAATGATTTGCCACATATCAGCTAAACGACATGACTCCAAATGATGATCTAGATTCAATATTAAGGAAACATTCCATGTAATGCAAACATTGAACTTTAATATTCCATGCATATATACTTAGATGAAAAAAAAAACAAAATATTAAAAAAATAGAGCGACTTTAATACTGCACTAATACTTAATATATTCTATTCGGAGGCATAGGTAAGACGTAAACCATAAGATATCGGCAATGATGCAAATAACAATGGTACAGTGCAACTCAACCAAGGATTAACAAGAATTCTCTCATGAACACAAAATTTTAGAAACTATCTTTTTGTTTACGCTTTAATTTTGTTTGTCGAATTTTATCGACATAACAGAATTAGACCTGCAAATATTTGAAAAGCAACTACTGCAAGTTGAAAAAGAGTAGCTAACTATGAGAAAATCATCTCGGTATAATTCGAATTGGAGAAAGCTTCTAAGAGAAATATTATCGCAATATGTTGCTGAACGTTCATGCAAAATAATAGAACCAAACAAAATTGCGATACTGCTCAATGTAAATTTCTAGAAAAGAAAAAAGAACACCAACACCAAATGACAACAAGAGAAAAATGTTAACCTCGGTTCCTCTCCATTCTTCGTTGATGGGATCAAAATTTTGACGGGCACCTTGTTTTTCCTCCTGGTAATATTTAAATTGTGGTGATATGAGTGTCACTGGGAACTAGTTAACGTTATGAGCGATATGAAATAGTTCTATTCATGAGAATTCTCTGCTTTCTGCTTTGAATAAGTATAATCCGTAGGTAGTTCTGCCACAATATGGTATAAAACACCAACAATTTATGCCCCTGTGTCTTCCATAGAGGTACATAAAGCAAAATTTTTCATTGAATTCAGTTAATTATGCAACATTTCATGCACGGAAAGTATATCGGTACGAACAGACAAAAATTTGTTATAATTTGATTCTTCTATCGCTCTTTGAATTTCAATGAAAGATAAGCACAAATGAAAACGTAAAAATGTTATTGAACCGAGTGATAAATATTGAAATTTTGTTGTGTTCACTGTGCAAAACTCCATCATGTTAAAATATCAAAATTGAAAGATTGTACATGACTCAGTTGTATACATATAATATACGCTATATTATATATATCTATATTCAACTATACATACATATATATCTACATATATACATATACGTAATATTTGTATAGGTATATATGTAGATATGTATACATATATATTGCTTAGCTTAACTTACTTTTTTTTACCCTTACATCCACGTTTCTTCAATCGGGCATCAATCTCTTGTGGATCGACCAGTATGTCATCTTGCAACTGCATGGAATCTTCAACTAAGTTAACAGTTTCCATATTGCCTTCGTCTATTATCGACGGAGACTTATGTTCTGGACTTTGTATTGCTGGATTTGCATCTCCTTCTAGCATCCTGAAGGGGGAAAATTCATATGTAATTTAAACGTTGTGTAAAATGTTCCATATTACAATATTGGGTCAACATACTCTGCAACAATATAATCTGAATCTAAATCTGGGTCAGATGCATCGAGCTCGTGAATTACAGGCCCTGTAGGCGATGCTTGTGCCTAAAAAAGAAAGAAAAAAATGTTAGCACAGGAGATACACAAATATTGCTTATAATTAACAGAAATATATGTTTCTACCTTCGATAACTTGCTCTGTTTACGTTGACGGTTTGAGTCATCTATCATCAATGGATATCTCCTTTTAACAGAGATACCTCCGCTCCTCGATGGCTGTACCAAAGTGACTAAGAAGTGTATGAGCTTATTCACAATTTGCTGTTGTTTCAGATGCTTTTGCCTGAGCATTGCTAGCTCCCTCCACAATGCTTCGTTCTCTCTCTTCATGGCCCCAAGTCTCGAGTCTAAATGTTCTTGGCGACCCCTCATACTTCTGACTTCTGTCAGCATTTTATTCATTAATTCTGGTTTAATAGGTGTAAGTGCTGGATCTTGTCCTTTACTCGATGCAATCTGAACAAATTGCAATAGAACATTGAAAAATCAACAAACAGAATATCAGGAAATTACATACTTTTCTTTTAATGTGTTCTACAAGATACGGGTGTCCTTTGCAAAAAAACTGATGCGCAAACTCCATTTCGTCTCTGTCGCATTTTAAACCACCCAATTCTACAGAGACCTTCTTGTGAAAACCATCTGAAATAAATAAACGAGAATTTCAGAAAATATGAAGAGAAATTTCCATAATGACAAAGGAGATCTGTTTGTAGCTACTTACACATATTTAACTGACGAACAAAGCTGGCCATATTATTATGTTTATAATAATGTGGCAATAATTCTCTGGCAAATTGTGCCTGGTTTCTAATGAAAAAACTTCTTCCATTCTGAAAAGAAGCAACAAAGTTCAATTAATCAATCTATGCTTAACGAAAAAACCAATTGGAATTGCATCAGTGTTTAATGCTACCGCTTGTTCAACTAAATCTAGTTCACAGAAAGGATAAAATTTTATAGTTAAAAACAGACACTTTGCAACAAATGATTGTTATTTTATACTTGTATAAAATTTCACATTCATTGGTCCTCTACGAGAAAAATGATTCGCACGTGAAAGAGTTATTAAAGATTTTTTAAAAATGATAAGAAAGGCACCAGGAGAATTGATAGTTGTCAAAATAATATAATTTACTATATACGTGTGTATATGTATACATATATATGTATATACATATGATGGCGCAACTAAGTACAGAATAAATTACATCGACAGTGTACATGCAAAATATAGGTTGTGTACGTAAAAATGTGTACCGCGGGGGTCAACGTTGCTCATACGTTTCCGTCGGTTACTTAGGCGATGTTAACATTATATAGGAACCTATTCTGATCGTAGAAGATACAAATGAATCGGTGACTAGTTCGACTTTTCGCACACCGAGTGCTTGCAACGTAAAAGTACTTACAAGGAACAACAAAATAAGTACTTACGGGTGACCAACAAATAAGGTCGTCGGTTTCGGGATCCTCCACCAGCTTCCAGAGCTTGGCAAGAAACGCCGGTACGGTAGTACCTAATTCTGGAATCGTGTGCATCGTGGTGTCGAAAATTTCCTTCGGTCTGCGATAATTCCTCGGCTTTTTTCACGAATAGATCACAAGAAAAATCTTCACATCTCACGACAATGGCTGATCGCTGACGATGTTATTCTGCTAGTAGCATTGACAGGTGGGGAGAGGCGGGGAATGATTTTAATGGGCGACATGTGGGCTTTCCATTTCGAGTAACGATGCAACCATCGTCAGCATAGGGCACCCGCCATTGGTCCTTTCTTCGAGAGACATGTTATCAACCAATGAGATCGGATTTACAAGTTCTCGTGAAAACTAAGTTTGAAGAATGCGTCGCTTGTATACGTATATATAGGGTGATTCAGAAAGAGTGGCGGAAAAGAAAGTTGTGATTCCTGAGGTAATTCTAAGTAAACATCTTTTTCCTTTGCCAATTCGTGACCAAACGATTTGTTTTCAAGTTAATAACGAAAAACACGGACCAATCAGAGTTCAGCTGTATTTTGATCTAAGCTTACCAACCTGTATTCGAAAGAAGGTCGTAAAAATCTCTAGAATTTCTCGGGCAGTGAAATCAACTGTTATCAGCAGCAGAGGATATCCTCTCTGCTGATAATAGGGTAGAGTGATTCCACGGTGGAGCGGAACGTTTAGCCAAAGAGGAAGTGAGAGTGCTCACGCTCGGGGTTTTAGCACAGACGAGGTATAGGCTGCCTATACCTCGTCGGTGGTAACACCATTATAGTGGTGTGTCCATGGAGACCATTCCTCTGGACGGACCTTTTTAACCTGGACCAAAACCTGCATCTTTTAGCTTGGACCAGATCCTGTATCATCTTTTTGATTGCATTAGAATCTACATCATCTTTTTTTAGCTTGGATCAGAACCTGTATCATCTTTTTTTAACATAGAATTAGCATCCACTCTGGCTTTATTTGGAATCCACTGCTAATGATGCAGGTTCTGGTCCAGGCTAAAAAGATGATGCAGGTTCTGGTCCTGGCTAAAAATTAGAGTAGAGGGCAGCACTATACTGGTGGCACAAAAACCCCGGGCCTGATCACTCTCGTAGCCTCTTTGGTTCATTTGTTTTTACAGAGCATATAGAGCTAACTGGAACTAACAGAGCGCAGTATTATGGTGTACTCTGTGGTATTGAAAATTTCGTTAGCAATGAAATAACGGTAATCGAATCAATTTATTATTAATTGTGCTCTGAAGAACAAGCATTGCTTCATCATGACTATCGTGGAATATGTACAGACATTGTCAGACAATCCTTATTTTGGAGCGGGCTTCGGTCTCTTTGGAATAGGAGCCGGAGCAGCTATATTGCGTAAAGGAATGCAGGCGGGAATGATATTCTTTAGGTAATGCTCCTCTGATAATTACGTTTAAACGAATAGGATATTTTCCGACTTGACATTTTTTAATTTTATGATTGTTGAATTCAGGCGACATTACATGATCACATTGGAGGTTCCGTGTCGCGACAAAAGCTACCAGTGGTTGTTGCAATGGATCACGTATAAGGGTGCAAAAAATACGCAGCATCTGTCGGTTGAGACAAGTTTCGAGCAAAGAGATACAGGTCACATAAAAACTAGATATGATTTCATACCAAGTATTGGAACTCATTTCATTAGGTTAGAAATAAGAGTACTTACTGTTCTGATACTTCGTTTCACAATGACAAGTATGAGACCACACCCATCTATTCGAATATTATCAAGTGCAAGTTATTGCAGCGGATATTTATAATTTCTAATTAAAACTCGCAGGTACCAAGGAAATTGGATAAAAGTAGAACGAACAAGAGAACAACAGACGTTGGATATACAAATGGGAATACCATGGGAAACTGTACAATTGACAGCACTTGGGAGAGACAGAAACATATATTTCAATATTTTGGAAGAGGGTAAGATTGCCTTCGTACTTATACGTAATTACGATTTAACAGAGTTTAACTTTGAACTTTGTCGATCACAGCAAGACAAATGGCTTTGAAACAACACGAAGGCAAGACGATAATGTATACTGCCTTGGGAAATGAATGGAGACCATTTGGACATCCTAAAAAAAGAAGACCACTAGATTCGGTTGTCTTAGATGTTGGTATTGCCGAAAAAATATTAAACGACTGTCGCGAATTTATAGACAATTCTGCGTGGTATAGCGATCGTGGTATGTCACCAATGATAGAGGGTAAACAAAGAGTTAAAGATAAAAGGAATAATCTGTTTGTTAATTTTAAAGGCATTCCATATCGGCGAGGATATTTATTGTACGGCCCTCCTGGTTGCGGGAAATCGTCATTCATTACCGCGCTAGCCGGAGAATTGGAACGCGGTATTTGCGTCTTAAATTTGTCGGAGCGAGGTTTAACGGATGACAGATTAAATCATCTGCTTGCTATGGCTCCTCAACAATCTATTATACTTTTAGAAGATGTTGACGCTGCATTTACTAGTAGAGAAGAGAGTAAAGCAGGTAAGATGTAAACTTATGTAGTTAACAGAAAATACCACCGACACATATCTTCTCAATGTAACTTATTGTTTTCAATGTGTTTTCATTGCAGTTAAAGCTGCGTATGATGGTTTGAACAGAGTGACGTTCAGTGGTTTATTAAATTGTTTGGATGGCGTTGCTTCCACAGAGGCAAGAATTCTGTTTATGACGACCAACTACTTGGAAAGATTAGATCCTGCATTAGTTAGACCAGGACGGGTGGACGTAAAAGAATATATAGGTACGAGCATAAAGCAGAAGCATTGTTACATTCGAAGGGAATATGTAAATACAAGTTTACCAGTAGCAACGTATACTAACTGTGTATTTGCTTTTAGGTTGGTGTACTACTACACAAGTGGAACAAATGTTTTTAAGATTTTATAAAAACAACGTGGATCAGGCGAATCAACTTGCTAAGAGATTCAGTGAAGATGTACTATCGCAAAAGAGAAACGTTAGCCCTGCACAAATTCAAGGATTTTTCATGTTCCACAAAAACGATCCACACAATATGCTAAAGAATGTTGCACATATATGGGACCTTACGTGATAGAGTCAATTGGTCGGTACAATGATATATTGGGGTTTGAATTCAGCATGAAACTGGGGAACAAACTGGACCAATAAAACTGTTTGCCTGTTTGTACGTAAACAAGGGTAGAGAAAATAAAAAAGAGTGGTAAAGTGTACAGACTACTTGGAATCACATGTTTGTATTAATAATGCCATTGAAGCATATTTGTTCAGTCATGGCTTTCCATATTTTAAATTTCTATAATATAAACTTAATAGAGATGTCGTACAAAATTTGTAGGTTTCGCATTGTTTACTTTAATTATCACGTTACCATTGACATTATTATATTTTGACGGTGACGATCCGAAGACAAAATACATGATAGCAAAATAAACATTGTATAATTTGTTTTTTATTCTCGGTAATATATATCCTTGATTGCATATATATTTATATCTGTGTATGTATGTACATAATGTTAACGTGTCTTCTCACGTTCATATGAATTCATTCAAATTTGTTTAAATCGACGTGCTTTGATTGAATAAAACGGTAAAATAAAGTTACACTTTATTTCATAAACGATTTATCCGTCGAACTACGTTGATGTAACGTAATTTGAATTCATAAAAAATATATTAATACGATCTTTGCGTCGTTTCCTTACCGTATTATATGTTTACAACAACTCCATGCTTCATTTAATCGGAGTAAAACGAAATGTTGAAAAATTATCATGCATCTGTAATCGCGAGTTCGCAGTTTGTATCAAGTGATTCGATCGAGTGATTAGATTTAGCAGGACAACGAATTCTACTACATTTGTAATTGTAGAGAAATTGTTTACTCACTTGTGTCCGAATGCAAACGTTTTGCTAAACTCATCTTTGTTAACAGTGATTCTCAATCCTCTCGATACTTAAAAACTCCATATGTAGGGTTCGTAGTTCAAGGGATCCGGTTGTTCCATACCGTGTCCAGCGTGATTGTTGCTTCCGACCATGCAGGATGCATAAGCGACTCCTGTATTCCCTTGTCCGGAAACTGGTGGCACGATACTAGGTGCTAATCGACAATCCGGTCTTTGCTGCATCATAGGACCCATCGGCTGTATCGTTTGGGGTGCAGACTGGTGTGGTCCACCTGGTGGCGGCGGTGGTTGCGATTGAACAAGTGCAGGGCCAGCTGCAGAGATATTGTGAACAGGTTGCAATATATTAGGGCCTGAAACATAGTTCGCCACTGAACAGTGGATTTCCAAAGTTATTCACTCGCCGTTTTTCCTAAAGAATTGTTGTATGAAATTCAAGGAAGATCAAACAATTTCAGCTTACTTGTCGTCGGATTATGAAAAGGTAAAGGTTGTTCCGGTACTATATTCGTCGGCGGTGCAATCAGTTTTGTCGCAGCGCAATCAATCTTTTTCTTCTTGGTAGATATTCTTTTTTGCGTATTGCTCGACGTTTGGTCACGCTTTTTATTGCCGGTCGACTTCTTTCTCCTTTCACCGGGAATTTTCGGTTTATTTGGCCGATTTCCACTGGGTTGCCACAGATGTACCGTATGTACAGCGTTTCCTTCCCTGAAACAACAAAAATGCTTTCGATCATCGATTTCGATTGAAGTGTACACTCTTACGGTATAATTTTGTGCACACCGACCCCTGTTTCTTTCCAAGCTTCCAACTATGGATACCAGCTTTGTGAAGTCTCTCCCTGATGGTGTCCACGCTACATTTTAATCCGAGCGCGGGAGCAACGTGTTTGGCTGCGGTCAAAGGCTGCTGAGTAGCCATCGCGACGATAGCTTCATCTTGTTCTTTGGTCGTAATTCGACGACGACCCTTTCTTTCCTTCGTTTGTACATTTCCTTCTTTGTGCCAACGTTCTAACCATCTTTTAACGGTACGTTCCTATTTAATAATGAGCATTGCGTATACGGCTACCATCCACGACGGATTAAATACGTGAATCCAGCAAGACGAACATGTTCCTTCTTACCGATCTGTCGATTGCGAGCGCGATAGACAACGTGGACAAGCCAGCCTCGGACATGCCGATCATGCGATTTCGAATTTCGACGCTGGTTTCCAGTGTTCCTTTCGCTTTCCCGCCTTTCTTTTTCTTTTTCTGTGATTCGCTCTTCTCGTTACCACCTCGCGACGAATGTTTCTTCTGGTTATGGTTGGGTTCCCCGCCAGAAGACTGATCGCTATCTTGAGAACCACAAGTATTAGAACTATCAGAATTCAGGTTTGGATTAGTTTGTGGATGAACAAGTTGCGTATGTAAATGATCCTGATGTTGTTGTTGCTGTTGTTGTTGTTGGACGCGACGTACCACGTCGAGCTGTCGTTGCTGTTCATGATCCAGATTATGCGGTTCGTCCGAAATCGTCCGTTGTACTTGTTGCATATGGTGTTGCTGTTCTTGTCGAGTGCGCAGTTCTTGAAGCTGCTGCGGCAACGATTGTTCGTGAGCTATCACGTCAGGTTGACTCTAAACATTCAAAAAGGTTCCGGTAGAATAATGACACGTGTAGCCATGTAAGAGGTGAGAAAACACAAATTACGGACCTGTGGATAATGGTGTGTCCCTTGTACTAAATCTAATGGCCAACTTTGTGAAATATTTAAACCAGAATGCTGATAAACAGGTTGCGGCTGTTGAACCAAACTCAACGGATTACCGAATTCCGTTTGACTCGGAGGTAAAGGGTGGGACGGTGCTTGCATATCGCTGGCCTGGGGTTGAGGAGCATTTTCTTGCGTGAATACGAATTGCTGCTGTTCGGTCGGTTCCTTTGCATTTTCCATCAGCGTAACATCCCCAACATACACGTCTTTGTCCCTGATTTTCCGAGAAGAATTCTTCTTTTTAATGGTGCCGCTCTTATCGTTTTTACTAGAATCTTTGGAAGACTTTTTCTTTCCCAATTGCGTTCCGGTGGGCCTCCACACAGGCTGTTGAATAGCCGTACCACCCGTGTCCCTACAATCAATTAGCAGAAAGTCATTCAAAATTTAAATCTGCGCCGATCTAATGTCAAATAAAATTGCAAAACATACCCAAGGGGAATTCTTTGCATATATTTTCGCGACGGACTCCAGTTGTGTATTCCAGCTTTGTGTAACCTTTCCCTTATGGTGTCTACGGAGCAGGTAAGTCCCAGAGCAGGAAGAACAGCCTTCGCGGCTGTTATTGGTGTCTGTGTAGCCAATTTCACTATCGCTTCGTCTTGTTCAGACGTTGTAGCTCGTTTTCTTCCACACCGTTCTCGTGTTTCCACTGTGCCTTCTTTGTCGAATCTGTTTAACCACCTCTTCACGGTACGTTGCTGAAATATAAAATAAGTTACAGTAGGAATGAAAAATTCGAATGACAGTGAAAGGAGTAAATATATTAACGGACAATCTTTGGAACACACTCACCGAACAATTTACTGCTGCCGCAATTTCCCGTAAACCTAAGCCAGCCTCGTACATTCCCACCATGCGATTTCTTAATTCTGGCGTTGTTTCGTGCACTCCTCTCGTTTTCCCCATCTCTGCTTAACTATAAATCGACTTACCGAGACGGAAGAACAACGAAACGAAATCGTGAACGATTTGAAATTCTACGCGAAAACTGACGTATAAAAAGAATAGACCACGTGACAATGGCAGTACTCTATCAGAAAGTTTTTCAAAATTTTAATTACTTTCATGTCATCATACTTTCCGTCTATCGCGGAATCTTCGAACCGGAACGACCCACCAAATCATCCTATTCGGCAATCAAGGTTTCACTGAAAACTGCAAACGCTTTTCAAGCAATATTGTTTCTTCTTCGTTTTTGACATTGTGCCGTGTTGAGATAGCCTGTAGGACGGCCGTGGATCTTGGCGTCGATGGAATTTAATTGCCTCGTTTATCGTGCTTGGTTTTTGTCGAAACTTTCACTTCAAAGGGTTTATTCGCCTGAGAATCGTTCGATTTCCGTTAAAACGAACGAATGTGAAGTCATATTTTCGCCCACAAGACACCTTACAAGAATCGTTTTGCCCGAAATGCACTTGTTCGAGGAAAACACTGTAGTCAATACAACTTCGGCTGTACAGTCCGTCGAGATTCTTTTGTCCACGCTTTGTTTCTCGCAAACTTTTCATATCCGTTTAGACATAGTTGTGAAGCAATCTTTCTACGATGAAAAACATTTGACAGATCATCGTCGGATCGTGAAGATACTTTGTTTAAATCCGAAACAGTACCTACCGAAAAGTATCGAGACAACGTTTCGGTGTCGTCAATTTTAATTCGGTTGACTGTACCATGTCGTCGACCGTATGTACAGTCTCCTGAAGTCGTTCAGCCTTCGAAGTATGTGCGAAATTTACTTTGTACGAAAGAGACGGGATCGAACGAATATGCGAAATGTATTATCGTACGAGTATCCCGCATTCGATCGAAATAACATGTATTTGTTGCTCGTGAATAGTAAATCTCATTCTACTCTACATACACATATACCATCGAAGAGTACAATCGAGGAAAAGGTTATGTCGAGCGAAGACCATTTCGTTTGGTCATTCGCTTCGGCGAAACGATCTGTTCGCTTCGATGAAACAGTACTGCTTTCCCAAATGTCGAAACCAACAGATTGCTATCTGTTGCGAGTTAAAGATTTGGCAATTTGAATTTCGGCACAATCTGGTCAATAGTTTTAAAAGACGACTGTACTCGTATTCGTTCACCTTTGCCGGAATTCTATTGACTCATACAGATATAATCCGTCTGTTTGCCCTACACACGAATTTTTCCCGCTTTTACGAAGTCGATGAAACCGCGTTCATTTGAAAAGCGATTTTCTCAGTTTCTTAAAACGATAAAGGACTCTTCGGCCCCTATCGTTACAATTCTGTAGAAGTTGATGACATATAAATGTACCTGAACTCAAATTATTTATGTACATATTGTACTTTTAAGAAACATGCGATTATTGTTAAATTAGGGGTAAATACGTTATGCTATACACATGTAGATCCATAAATAAAAATCTCATTCTTATATTCTTTTAAACAATGTGTATATGTACACAGTTCGAATGGACCTGCGTTCACCGAATCAGACAAGGGTTGAACCTTCTCGATAGGGTAGCCACAATTTGAATTGCTTTAAAAGGTTCGAGATGGACTTGAGATTCGACAGTTTCGACAGACGCGGAATGCAAACGGAATCGTTTGGCAATCATCGGCGGTGAACGAGGTTATGGTCGTCCTGTGACCGCAGTCATTCTATGCGCCGCGAAATTAATGGCAACGGAACAAGGCACTTGAGCAGGCCGGCCGACTATGCACTACGGACGAGGTAGGAGACAGGAGGGTGTGTAAAGGGTTGCCGGGCGTAACTGTCGCATGTCGTAAGCTGCCGTAACATCCGCCAATCAAATCTGCGTTTAGGCACGTTTATGCACCCTGGCCTAGAAACAAAGGCTTCGTCCCGTCCTCTGCTTCGAATGATCGTTTCGTTTTGCGTTTCGTCCAATGTCCGACGACAACGGAACGCGAAACACGGGGCAACAAGTAGGATAAGATCGTCGCGCGGCTTGGTCGCGCCGAGGTTGCTCGAGCGGAGGCAAATCGTGAAATTTCGATTCGAATTGGTGTCGAGAGCTGTACGCGTGTCGACGGTTGCCGTACATCTGTGTGCAGGTCTGGACACGTCTGGTTTGCCGCGGTGCTTCGAGCGGATTTGATTCAGTCGCGCCCTCGCGTTTGCCGTTTCCCGTTTCCCAGCGAGAGTAGCTCTTCGACACCGACACCGACTCCGTGTAACGCGCGCCACTCGTTTTGAGCAGAGCACCACCCCCGTGTTCGGACCCGGAATACGGAGCCCGGAACCAATCGAATAGTGCTGCCTTTTCTGTGTAGAGATCGCACAGCAAAATCCGAAAACCTTCGCCGTTCCTCCCGACCTCTCGCAATCAAATCTCTCCCTGCGCGCGGTCGCGAATCCTTCCTCGCTTCCTATTCCTATCCGATATCGCGTTTTCCGACCGAAGATCGATCGCTCGTCGGCCTCAACGAGAACGAAACAGGACAACACGATCGAGCGTTAGTCATGAGGCTTTTGGTAATCCTCCCTCTGCTGGTTCTCTGCTTGAGCCAGCCGGGAATCGTTCATTGCGGGGTACGTATGCAACACCGTTTTTCACCTGTTCGGTCGAAATCTTCTTGTCTCGTCGTTCTTCTATCTCTCTTTAGTTTTCTTATCCTATCTCTATCGTTTCCTCCCGTTCACCGTGACCTGGGAGGCGGTGATTCGCTAGGAAAATCAAATTTCGGAATCTAAAGCCTCAAAATTCGCAACAAATTTCCTGTATTGTTAATATTACATATATATATATAATTTAATGACATTGTAAATAATTTTTGTTTTAGATTATCGCTTTATTTATTGATAAAATAAACAACAATCAGGTGTAACTTAATCGATTACGCGTTCGCGATTATTTGCAATGACTTGCCGCCGTTTAACAGGTAGACATCGAGCGCAGCAGAATATAATCGATAGAGGTCGAGGAGTGAGAGGTCAATACTGATCTCGCGGGTTAATCGAACGACTCGTAATATCGAGAATGGCGCGCGAAAACGTCCGATTAAAATTAACCCTTTGTACTCGACGCTGTTTTAATACTAAAACTAAATTTTTCTTCCGTCTTAGAATATTTTAATTTTATTTATATGAAACTGATCCGATTTCCACGTATAATATTTAAATGTTTAGAATTTTGTAATGTAACAAGTATTATACTTTTTGTAATTTCTTTGAAATAATGCCACAACAATTTTTAGTGGCGCTTCAGAGTCACCGCTCGAGTGCAACGGGTTAAAAACCGTAAATGAACGATCGATCGGACGCGATTCTGTTTAAAATCGAGGGTATTTTGTAGAAACGGCCGAGTTTCGTCTCCGACAAGATGATCGCAAAAGCGGCAAGCGTGGTGAACGCTTGTCAAACGCAGACCGACGTAGCCACAGGTACTTATTCAAGATCCGATTATTATGTATATTCCATTCTATCTTATTCGCAACGATCGAACAAATTTGATCTCGTTCTCGTTTCAGTGGATATTGAAGCGGTTAGAAATGGAAAATGGCCGGAATCGCGACAACTTAAGGTAAGCGAAAATGCTTTCGCCCACCATCTTTCGACTACGCGGCAAGGCTTGAAACGGTTCCGAAAAATAACTGTTCGAAACTGTTACGCGTAGAAACCAAATGGGGTAAGGTACCCCCAATTACTGTGGGGGTGCAAATTACTGTGCCTATATTAATTATACTTATTTTTAAAGAATAATGAATATTCAAGAAGTGATATATAACATATATATTAACTGATTTTAATGAGAAAAATTTAAAAATAAGTATAATTAATATAGGCACAGTAATTGGCGCCCCCGCAGTAATTCGGTCCCTTACCCTAGTTCCGATGAAGACAGTTATAACAATATTGGAACAGTTTTCAAACTCTGTTGCCGCGGCCTAGCGATGGGAATCGGTTCACTGGATGTACGGCTGATCGATTTGTTGTTGTTTTCTTTTTTTTTACGGCGCAGTGTTACATGTACTGCCTCTGGGAGCAATTCGGTCTGGTCGACGATAAAAGGGACCTCAGTTTAAACGGTATGCTCACGTTTTTCCACAGAATACCAGCATATAGAACGGAAGTCCAAGGAGCGATCAGGACGTGCAAGGAGCTCGGTAAATATTTTGGTATCTACCGTATATTTTATATTTTTCTATTTTCGTTCTCTCGATCGATGCGCCCGCAAAATTCGCCAGAGATTACGCCACACGTCATTTCGTGTTCTAAAAATTCATTCGCCAAAAACATTTCACTTGACAAACGCGCGAACGAAAAATGAATGCGTAGAGGAAAATAAAGAAAAATAGCATGTTTTTAATAAATCGACATTTCACTACTTTCTGTAAATTTGAATAAAAAATGGTGAGACTGCTGTGTTGAAGGAAACGCGATCTAATTTCAGTTATACAGTCAAGCCTGTTTTTAAATGTTCAGAAACTTCATAAATAGCTATAACAAATAAATTTTTACAACATTAAAGAAAATTTTTTTATGTGGTGGAGTGGGACCGCATGAAAATAGTCTCAGTTAAGAAAGTGCTTTCCAAACAAAATGGAGAATTAAATTACACATGGAAACATTTTAAAAAAACTTAATTTCTCATTTTAAACATGGAGAAATTTTCAAAATACACATAATTCAATATTACTCGTCGTAGTCCAAAACGCTTGGCATTCATATATCGCATAAAAAAATCGCACAAAACAAATTGCACTAAAAAGAAATCGCATACAAAAAGACTTAGTTATTTAATAAACGATTCTAACGGTAAGGTTCGCGCAAAAATAGGGCAGCGTGTTATAATAATAATGCAAATAGAAAAGTTGTTTATATTTGTGGGATTCGTTGCGAGTACGAGTGTTCCATTGCTTGTTAACCGCTTACTAATGCTTTCGATTAGGCGCAATCGATCGAGTTCGGTTGGATCGTGCGCGCGCGCTGATTTTGATCGATCACTTTTTTTCCCAGCGGAAGGAGACAACTGCGAGTACGCGTACGCGTTCAACAAATGTTACGCTTTATTGTCCCCACGGGTGAGTGGTTATTTTCTTCCTACTTATCGGTCCAGCATGGTTACAAGAAAACCGATTAGCAACTATGTACACTCTCCTTTTTCAGACTTACTACCTGTTTTAACGAATTCCGCGCTATATCGGAGAAGAAAAGCCCCAGGAGGACGCGAACTTGAAGGAGCTATTTCGTATTGGTCCGACACGTTGCCGCTCGACATCCTGGCGGCTCGTTTTCCGTTTTATCGTCCTTTCGAAACAACAGACGTTTCCATGTAATCCCATAACCGTTTCGTACGAGATCATAATAAAAGAAAAGTCTGAATTTTACCACTGTATACGATCTTTGAGAGAGCGATCGAGGCGAAAATTTCAAGGTTTGATCGCCTAAGCGTCGAATTGATCAAAACTTCCGACGCTGGATGGACTGCTCCAATTGTCGATCGAGGTCGTGTACGAACGTGACCGCGCGTTAGAAATAGAGCGAGCGGGTTACTGCAAATTCGTTGATTGATTAATCGCGTATCTACGCGTGTAAATTACTCGAGGGTGGGTCGCGCATGCAGCGAGAACTCGTGGCTCGCGTGGCTCGATCCCGATCCCAATCTCGATCGACGTGACGCGGCGTGAAGCGCAAGGTGGCACGATGCGGGGCGAAGCAAACCAGAGCAGTACAGGGCAATTTATTCTCGGGATTCCTCGTCGTAATCGATGCAGCGTAAAACACTTATTGCGAACAACTACCTACGATTTGACACACTATAGTCCACCATAGTTTTCTTTTAGTACATTTCTCAATACCGATAGCAATTTCAAATACTTTTCAATGATAATAACAGTTTTGTATTGAACAACTTCTGTCGGAATTATTATTCAAAAGAAGATATTCCTAGTGTTTCTTTTTTTTTCTTTTTATTTTGATGCAGCGCAATCGTTCAGACGTCTTTTAAACAGTTTCCGGCAGATAAAGTGTCAAGAAAACTGTATACCTCTGTAATTTCGTACGATACCGTCATTAAATACAAAGTCTTTAAAACATCAATTAGGCGAGTAATCGCGACTTTTAGTAAATGGCGGATGGAACGCGAAGAGGAAGTTGCCTAAACGTTTCGATTAGTGTATTGTAGCGATTTATGATTCCATATTGAGGTAGCAAATGTCGACAATTACCCCCATTTGGTTAGTAGGAAAATCGGCTCGCGTGCGAGTCTTGGGTTGCCGTCTCGATAACCGATTATTATTTTCCACTTTGTCGCTTGAGTTCGCATACATATTCGGCTGGTCGATGCAAGAGAGGCGCACAATTTGTTCGGTCTTCGCCAGTTGATTTCTTGTCCCACGAAAACTGTTTGTTCGGTCGCTTCAAGTATGAAAGCCATAGAGTTCGGTTTGATTTTATCGTGTATCCTGATCTTGAGATTCGGTCTCGTCCGCGTCCATGGTATGGTAAGTTCAACTGCAACACGCAGCAACCAGTTCTTTTCTCGATCTCGAGAGGTTCACGATAGTTGTTCGTTCCAACCATAGACCGATCTGGAGGACTTCAAGAGAATGACGGCTGCCACAAGGAAACGATGCATCGCGGAAACTAAAACTACCCTTCGTAAGCCTCTTCGAAACACGTGATTGCATTTAAATTCAAACCCCTCTATGACGCGATTGATTCCTACCGCGTTATACGAACCTCGGAATTAGTATAAATCAGATCAACTCGCACCGCGTTAAAAGAAACTCATTGTTAGAATTACATGATCTACTACAGGTGGGAGAAAATTTAAGGGGTGGTTCTTCATGAGAATATAAAACGAGAATGAAGAATAAAAAATTTAAATTTCGATTTCTATTTTCAATTATTAAATATGAAATAAATTAAATATGAATATTAAATATGAAAAGAAGGTCTTTATTAACAACCATTTTTTTATTATATTTAAGTACAAAAATGACTACAAGTAAAAGAACTTCATATTTCAGCATTATAAGAAAAAATCAGAATTATTACTTTCGTCTCCAACAACACTCTCCATTTCTATTTTTTAGCTAACGAATAATGATAGTGACTAGGAAAATTGAGCGTATATGTACGCGTCGATGATAGTGACCAGGAAAATTGAGCGTATATATACGCTAATGATGCAAATGGGTTAACAATTAAATATCCGCCTAAAATGCGGCAACCCTACCTCCAGAGGTGTACGTTGCGTACAAACAAATATGTACATTTTTCAGAATACTCGCATTCAATATTTATAGACACAATGGATATATGGAAACCATTTTATAGTGATCATGAGTAAATTACTCTACTTCTACTCGATAATTCCGTAGGGCGGATATTAGAAATGTGGGTTTTAACGATTAGGCAGGTTCAATTAGGTTCAATGTTGGTCCGATCAGTGACTGACACGCGCCTCTATATCCGATGCACAACGGACACCACTGTTGGTCGGGTGGCCGCATTTTAGGCGGATCTTTTAACTTTTAATAACTAAAAGACGAATTCTTTATTTTCGTTTTATATTGTCATAGAGAACCATCCATTAAATTTTCTCCCACCTGTAGTCGAACACCTGTGTAAGAGTACCGCGTTATAGCAGGGTTTACTGTATTCGCGCGATCCACCCTACCAGCTACAATTACTCGATTTCAGAAGCCGTCGAAGATACCGAATACGGAGAGTTCCCCGAAGATGATCGGCTGAAATGCTACTTTACATGCGCTCTTCAAAGATTTGGCATGGTAAAGTTCTAAAAAAAGTATCACGTTCTAATTGAGAAGGTTGTGAGAAAGCAAAGAATATTTCAAGTTGAACATATTCAATTTTTCCTTGAAAATTAAGCATCCTCGAGATCCGAGGCTGTCGAAGAAAAGCGGTTTTTATTATTTGATTATTCTTTTTCGGATAACACCGATTTCTTCACTCTTGTTCAACAGATGGACGCGACTGGTAAGATCCAATACAATCTACTGAAAAAGGTAGTACCGGATCCGTTCAAAGACGTCTTCAACGAAATGATTGACAGTTGTACCGAAGCAAGTGAGTATATATACAACTAGTTTCGACTGTTCGACGGACTGACTTACCTATTGATTTCTAGCTGGAAAAGATAATTGCGACAAGGCGTTTAATTTCATGAAGTGTATGTTTCACGTGAATCCCACGGTAAGTCAGAGAACGCAAATTGATAAATTCTCGACGAGTTCGATCATCTTCTGTGACGCACCACGATCTTCTCTTGTTCATTTGATAGGCCTTTAGAACCCCGTGATCGATCGAGATCGTTCCGAGCAAGTCTGGATCATCGTGGGAATGGTTCGAAAGAAATTCGCGTTTCAACGTTTCAATATTTAATCAACGATCGATTAAAAACTGTACAAAGACGCATTTGTACTGGATTCGCGTGGAATAAAATAACGGGTAACCTACGACGAACAATTATAGTTGTACAGTAATTCGGCGAGGATCGAACGATTGTTCGTTCTCTTCTAGAAATGGTTTGCGATATGTACAATTTATGGAAACGTTGCGTGAAAACCGTCTTTGAGAATGGTAACAACAGTAAAAAGAAAAGAAAGAAAGTATAGTGCAAGCGGTGGGACCGATTATGTCTTGCGCGGCTTGGTCTTTTTCTTGTTAATGTTCATGATTTGTTCAACGATGATGTCGTCCGCTCTGGGATCGATAGGAACAGCTTGTATGGGGGCTCGCGAGCTGACGTTCGGTTTCGATCGCCTCTCGATCGACGAACTCAGCCATGTCCAGATCTTTTCGCGGTTGAGAAACGCAAACGCGACTAGCATTATAAACGGTAATACGATCACGGACGTTTGGCTCAATTCGTTCTGATCGATCTTCCGTTCGGCGTTGAATGTCAGCTTGACGTGCTTGAACGACGAATTCGCTTCGAAATAGAAGGGCAGGGTGCGATACTTGTGCATCGTCTCGGAGAGCGACGACTCGAGTTGCACAAAGTATTTTCGGCCATCGGTTTGCAATGGCGGAAGATGCACGAGGAACCCGACGTTGTAACTGCTGCCGATCTTGGTCAGCTGTTGTGTCTCTAGTTTGCTGGTGTGAATCGGCGAGTCGGGCATATCCTCCCTGCATAGCTTGACTTTCAGTGTGCGATAGTGTTCCGGCTGTACGGATACAACGTGTACGGAAACGTCGGTGCGCGATATCGGATGGAACGCGATCAAACGAAGACCGTGAATGTCCTGCGAAATCTGCACCGGTATGGACTCGGGACTGGTGCGTTGGATGTGCGCGTTCGCTTCCGCATTTGGCTTCAGTCGAAACACGTAGGTGCACTGCGGACCCAACGAAATTGTTCTGGTCAGAGACGAGAATCTATCTCGTGAAAAGATTCGTTCGAAAATTGCTTACCCTCGGTTGAAGTCCTCTGATACGAAAATTCCCGTTCTCCTCGGTGGTCGTTTCTTCTTGGAGATTACCGCAGTCGTCCTGCCCTTGCACCTCCATCAATAGGCCGGCTTCCGGTTTTCCGTTCAGAGACGTCACAGATCCGTAAGCGCTGAACGCGACTCGTTTCCCGTACAGCTCAACCTTCAGTGTCGCGCCTTCCATTACCTTAATCATCTTCGACGGCGGATCGAAACGATACTCCTTCATCATTGGACGGAGGTAGTACTCTCCCGGAGACAGAGAGTTAAAAACCATTCTTCCATCCTCGCCGGTGACGCTGTTCTTCCGGTAACTTTGGCCACCGGAAAACGAGAGAAGAACACCCTGCGGAGCAAAACGAGATCGGTTTCTTACATTTCTGTACAGCAGAGATCGATAATAAACGGTCCTCCATTTAAACCCCTTTCGGTCTCCGCTGTAAAGTTTTTGGACGTACCTGTAGCGAAACGTTGTCGGCTTGATCGGAAACTTGCACGATTATTTCGGCCAACTTGTGCGCCAAAAATACTCCGCTGGAATCCGGTCCTGTGATCACGTATCCATCTTTCTCTGCCGTAACGCTGATCGAAAAAGAGACCGCGATTAATTCAAGCCGGTACGATTAAGCAGGTAAACACGTTTTACCTGTAGTCTATTTTCTTATCCAACGGGCCGACGGTATACGCTCCATCGCTTCGCGTGATCAGCGTGTGGATCGGAGAAGTTTTGTCGTTTCCAAATATTTGAACGGTGACACCCTCTAACGGAGGATCGATCTTGCCAGCAATGATCTAAGAGACACGCGTGTGAACGCTTTAGAGAATCCTTCTGGCAGAAGAGAACGAATCGTTGCGACTCGTGCGAATCGCTAGCTCACCATTCCCATCTCGCCGATAAACGAGGCAACATCGTTTTGGCAATCGTTTACAGCCAACACTTTCAGCGACGGAGGACTAAACAATAGAATATCCGACAACGGTGTTATCGTGTAGACGTTGTCGGTCTTTGCATTAAACTGGAACTCGTACTTGTAGAACTGGTCCTCTTTCACCGGCTTCAGGGGACCCAACCTGTGAACCGACGCGTTCGATCGTTGTGATTACGATTGCTCGTGAAGATCAATTTATACTATCCGCACAGGCACGGAACAGTCCCATTTCAGTGTAATAATACTTTTTTTGTTTAGTTTCCGACATGTGTCTATGCTAACATGATCCAATAGTATAAACAAACACCTATATTCAAATGCATTACGAAATGTTTGTCTGATCGGTGCTGAACGAAACCGTTCTGTGTCTTTGCGGCCTTGACGCGTAAAGAAGTCCATAGATCTCTGCATATTATGGTCGCGTATACTTACGTAACGACATCGCCGAGAGTTTCGATGCTGACTTTGATTCCGTCCAACGAGGAAACGCTTTTAACGCTTCCTTTGTGGCTATGCTCCGACGACTGCAACAAAATAGGTGCGAGGCTGCTGGTGTCCCAAGTGTACGACGATCGTTCGTAAACGTGGCAGCCTGTCGGAGTAAATGAATACACGCCCGGCTTCGACACGCAATGCTTCGTGCTTCCTTTGTTCAAGGCCAACGTTAGTTTTGTCGTGTCGCCGAGCTCCGAGTATAGCACCGTTGTGTCGTGAGAAGAAATAAAAGTAACGGAGAACCCAGTCTGAACGAAACCGGGTACCTCCGCTCGTTCAGAGATAACCGAGATCCTATAGCTAGGATTTTCCCAGCAAAACACGTCGTTGTCGATGAGCACCTCGTAATGGCCGGGCAATACATCCGTGAATCGATACTGGCCATCTGTCAGATGAAAGACGACTTCACAGGCAAAGAGAAAGTAGCGTCGAACGAATCGAACATGTATTGCTGCGACAACAAGAGCAGACGCGAACTGTTTCTCTTTTATCAAACTTTGTTCGTACGTTAAGTACATTTGATCAGTCGCCACGCGGTCTTGTTATCGCAGAAACTACGTAGGAAAGTATTTTGACGGAGATAAAACGACAAAAGTGTCGCGCGTAGAGGATTCAAAGCAATTACCCTTCGCTTGTATCGTTTTTATGGTGATTCCATCGAGCACTTTTAAAGTGACGAAGGCTTGACTGCAGTCGGTTCCCGACAGACATTTCACCGTACCCGACAACGTTGCTTTTAACTGTAGAAAGTTGACGTCGTTTACCGGCCGAGACGATACGTCGATCGTCTGTTGCAGCGGGAAGAATCTGAAAGTTCCGCAATAAGCCAAAAAATCAAAAATAAAATACAAGTGACGATTTGCAAAACTTACTGCAAGCCTTTGTCTCTTTCTTCTGGTGTGACAACGACGCTCAACAGGTATTGATCGGGCGAGAGATAGATACAGAATTCTCCGGTTTTCGGATTCATTTCGATTTCCTTGGTAAAAGTGTTGGCAGTGTTCTGCGCGGAAACCTTTCGATGATGCAACGTTCCTTTCGCCGATAAAGTCACTTTTCCACAAACTTTGTAGGCCGACGGTGTCAACACTGCGAGTTCCGAAGAACTCGGGGAGATCTTGACCAGCCTCTCGGTGAAAAGTACATTGTCTAAGAATAATTGAGAAGGATGGTCAAGGAATTGTGAATTGGAGACAAATCGCGAATAGTGAAACAACGTGTATACCAGCTTCAGCTTTCAGCGAATACTGTCCAGCTTTCATATTATCTAGCACGTATTTTCCAGTGGCATCCGTCACCGCGACTTCCTTTTGCGACAAAAATATTTTTGCGCCCGGTAGCGGATCGCCGTCGATCGCGATGCGAACGGATCCGCTCACTGTAAAACCGGTTACCTTGAAGCCTGGCCGTAACACGACGCTATTATGATTTACTTTGAACGACAGTTCGGCTGGTTGAACGTCGAATTTGGTTTGACCACCGGCATAATACGGAACCAATTTATATTCTCCGGGCGACACGCTCGGAAACAGAAATTTGCCGGTTTTGTCCGAGACGACGTGACAAATAGGTTTTTTCGACCGGAGCTCTTTACTTATGGCCGTGGTGGCACAATTCTTTGCTACGCCATTCTAAGTAATAAGTAAATGCAATCAGAATCGATTCATTGAACAATTGGTAATCGTGAACAGATAATAAAGATGAACTTAAATTCTTACTCCGATGAGTAGAAAAGTCACACCACCGACTGGTTCCTCCTCGCTCGTTACCCGACCACTCACGTCGTATCCGAAAACTACTAAGCTACCATCCTCGAGTTCCATGTTGCCTTCTTGTACCGTTACTCTCACGGTATCCTTTCCCATTACCCATCTGGAAAATGAAGAAAGTTAAATATGCACGCGAGCTCGAGTGTACCCAAGAGCGTCGACACTCACGTTGGATGAGATGCAACGAGCACGTATTTTCCAGGTTGTATCGGCGTGAAATAAAACGTTCCTCCTTCCGCGGTGAGCGTTGTTTCTGTGGGAACTTCTTCACTGCCTTCTTTGTACAACGCGATGGTAACACCTTTTGGTCCTAAATTCGACCCCACCGCAGTAACCTAACACAATTTTTTATTTAAAAAGCACATACAAACAGTTTCGAGACCGTGCTGTGCATACGAGATACAATTTACGTTATTAATTTACCCTGCCTGTAATGCCAAATCCTTTGAAGATAAAATTTATATCTTTTCCTTGACTGCAAGCATCGGTTGTTCCATCCACGTTCAATAAGACTTCCATAGGATCGAAACTCCATCCTCTGGGCGGATCTACCTAACATTTTTGGTCGTATAATGAGTACAAGCCGAAAAAATTCTTAACCATTACCATATTAGAAATAATATTTGTACCAAAGCCTTGCATTACCTTCAGCACGTATTCTCCTTTATCGTATAAAGGAAGAAAATAGTATCCATTGTTTGGTGCGCACTCTGTAGCATCCTTGAGACTTCCTGCTTTAGTGTATCTAATTCAAAGGGAGAGTTTATGTCAATAATTTGATGATTGGAGAGGTTTCGAACAAGCACGTGAATCGTAAATGAAGGGACTTTGGAACGGATTCAATGATAGGTGTCAGTACTTACAGTTTCACTTGAACTTTTGCAAAATCGATGTTAGCATGACTTTTCAAAAATCCTCCGCATCCTAAAATATCTTGAGCATTGCAAAACGTTATCGACGCGCACACGTAAAATAGAAAGAGATCAATTATAGGTTTCATGTTCGTGTTTTCGGGTTAACGTCCATCTACTTCCATGCCTATCGAAGAACAGTGGTTACGCTAAAACGTCTTCTAGTCTAGTGACACGTGACGACGCGACGGTCACGCCAACGACCTAAGTCGGTAATTGTATAAGTCAGTAAACTATTGGCCCGAAAAGTCAGTAACGTGACAGTTCTCTATTCTTGCACCTAATCTATGGTATGGATATGTGCGCGTGCGCTTCTATTTAAGCTGTTTTGTTGTTTATGTCTTGAATACGTTTTAGGAATGATGTATACTTACATGGATTAAATTCGTTTCGACGGTAATCGATACGAGTGAACACTTTGCGAGTTTCATCGATCGGCTCCGGTAATTTACAAGAGGAATCGATCAACATAACCTCGTATCAACGGTACGTTGTCATCGACGTAGGACAGACCTATTTAAATAGAAATCATCGTAGAGAATAAAAAGAAACCGGTAACGAAATGGTAAAGATAGCGTTGCAAATAAAAGTTACAATGGAAAACGTGGCGGAACTAAGACCCTCTGGGCCCGAGTTTCGTTGGTATATGAAGTTAGTTTGCTCGAATTGCCGCGAAGAATCCGACAAGTGGAATTACATGTCTTTGAGCGAGACTGTTTCAGCCCCGAAAGGACACGGCAGCAGTCACTACGTGAGCAAATGCAAACTTTGCTCGCGCGAGAACTCTATGACGATTTTGGAAGATTTTGTGAAACCGTTTGTCGCGCGCGATCAAGACGGCTTTCAGACTATAGCGGTGTTCGACTGTCGAGGTCTCGAACCTTGTGATTTTTCGCCGCGAGTAGGATGGACCGTTAAAGCCATCGACGACGGTACAGAATTCACGGACGTGGATTTGACGGAAGGCGAATGGGGCGAATATTGTCAGAAGATTGACAAATCCATATGGATTTACGAAATCGAGCATAGGTTCGCGAGAATCAAATAACAAGGAGAACGAATCTTTCGTTTCGGATAAACCGCTGGCTTCGGATCTAAAGCAGCCGCTAATTGTACATCGTTCTCGCGTAATAACCTACAATGTATATTCTATGTATATTCTGTTATCCGTGTACTGGTATTGTTTAATAATGATAATAATAATAGTGTTAGCAACAATATGGTAAGTTGTAAGTTGTTATAAAGATTTAATACGGAACCTGCATTTTCCTGTAGCGCAGAAAATAAAGCGCGATTAAAAATTAAATAATAATTATTAACTCGAATCGTATAGTACAATAATGTTTGCATTATTATAGATATAATCTTCTAGCCTATGTGCTAGTAATCTTGTATAATAAAACCAAAGATGGAATATGTGTAAAAATTATTGTAATACTTTGTATGATGGCTAATGGGCTAGAATTGGCCTAATGCTCTTTGTTTAATTAAAAAAAATCCTTACTCTGTCGGTAACGTTTGATTAACCATTTGAACGTTTTGCCACTACGTGGAATGGCGTCGCATGGACACTTGAACGGAGCAGATTCCTGTCGGTATTTGCATGGTGTGGCAAGAATCATTTTCCTGGTTGAAATAGTATTTTAATAACTTTCATAGAGGCTCGAATTAAGGCTGATCGATTGTTCATTATGGTAGGCTAATTTCGACACGTGAAAGGGAAAAAGGAGAAACGGTTCGCGCAATCGTGGAGGGCCGACTCGATTCGTTTGTCCCGGAGGGAAGAGACGCAAGAATGATAAATGCGAGAAACGTTTCCAACGACGTAATATAATTTATTCGTAATCATATAAAAAAAGACCATTTAATTTCGTAAATGGTTTGGTAGACAGAAAATTTGCAACAATAATTTCGCGCCTCCGCCAAATTCGTTCCAAGTTGCCGCCGTTCGTACCCTTATTACCTGCCCGTACGAATGATCAGCCAGGTGACTAGCATTTGTTTCTCGACAGGGAAGAAAAGCAGAAGTGTTTTCTGTTTCTCGTCGACTGGGTTCTCGAGGGTTCGACGATTCAACGAGTCACCCGAAGACTTTGGACGAAACGCATCACCTAACACCATTTCCCTCTTGTCCTATTTTCTTCTTGTCTTCTTTTCCGTCGTGCTCTACGCCTTCGGAATGTCTCGATTACAACAGTTGATCGACTAAAATAATAGAATCCGCAATAATCGTGATTCGCAATCACAGACAATAATAAAAAATGTAGATGCTCGTGTTCGATCGAAAACTAAATCTGTACATACACGCATCGAGTATAAAAAGTTGCGAACGAATTCACCTGAGCCGCGCGCCGCCATCGTCAGACGGAAGGAAGGCATTTCGAGCGCGTTATGGCGTTGTAGCGTTCTGGCGTCACGTTGCACGCGCAATGCATACGCTATCGTACGTATCATCTAAAATTGGCCGAAGACGTTGCGATCACAGTTTCCAACGAAACGCGGAAATAAATCACAAGGGACGACTCGGAGAAAAACGATATCACGAAACTCTATAATCGGTAATCGGCTACCTAGCATTACTAATCGTCGCTATCGCTATCATTGTCTAATACTTCCGTTACTACGGCCTCTAACATCTAACACAAATAAATATCGTGTGCGTAATTACTATTTGCTGTTTCCGAAAGAGCTATTAACGTATGTATAAATCGCGTGAGAATGTCATGCGAGAATAATTGGGGAACGTGGAAGTCTAACGAGACAACAGTCGGCAATCCAATCAGTCTATTCTCGCGAGAGTCTGGTCGCGATCGAACACCTCAAACGTTTATCGCGACCTCGGGATTGATTTCTCTTTCTCTCTCTCTCTCTCTCTCTCTCTCTCTCTCTCTCTTTCTGACTCGCTATTTCCGTCTGTCCGACTCGGCTGTGTCATCGAATTTCTCTACGAAGAAATTCGAAGGAAATGATTCTAACGAGGTTCTCTAAATTTTTTTTGTTTACGAATGCGTATTCTTCGCTTCTCAGTGTTGGTTCAACTAAACGGTCCTACCGTGCTACCTTGCTAAGATTAAGATTATCTTTGGTATACTGATGGGAAATGATCGTTCCGCCGGCAGAACCGACTACAACGATTCGCCTTTAGTCCGTTGCTCTCGAGCTTCTCCGTTCCGGAAGTACGGATTACGCGTAGAAATAGGAACATTGCGAATTGCGAGCGGATACGCGTCGAACCGTCGAACGCGCGCGTGCGCTCTTGCCCTGCGTGAAAAATACATGTATAACGCGTTCGCGAGGCGGTCGCGGTTCACGGTTCACGGTTCACGGTTCAGGGTTCACGGTTCACGGTCGTTGGACCCGCTCGTCAAAAGTCTCGACTCGAAGAACGGAGAGACCGGGAACCGCGGATCTCGCAACACGCTCAACAGTTTCTGCGCGTCGAACAGAACACGCGAGAGAACAATGCCCAGAAAATATGCAACGTTCTTAATTTTGATTCTCTTACTGTGTAGACGCAGGCAGAAAAATAGAATATCGTTTATCGATTGCTTCCTAAGGGGATCTCTTGAGAAATCGAGTAGACCGAGAATCGTCCCGGTGCGTCGAGTTTCGATACTTTGGTAGAAATGCCGCGTCCGAGCGGAGAAGAAGCGGCGCGGTTCGCGGAGGCGTTTGAACGGCGACCGCGACTTCCCTCTGGACGCGTGACGCGTGACGCGCGACTCGATCGATCACGCGGTCAAGAACATCGTTTTCCCGGTGCTCGGTTCACGGCAACTGGTCGGACAACACCGGCTCCAAACAAGCCTGTTTCAGCGTCGCCGACTGGTCCTCCAGGCTTCGTTTTAATCCCTCTATCGTGTGCATCAGCATCTGCTTTCGGAGCTGCGACATTTGTTGCTGAAGGATGTGAGAATCTTGAGCGTCCACGGTGACCAACCGTTCTCGGCGAAGCTGGGCAACCTTTTCCTTCAACGATCTCCTGGAGTCGTCTATGATCGAGCGAGTATAAAAAACTATACCGATTCTAGAGCGACGAAGGGGTGTTGGATCGAGGTAGTTGGTTTACTCACCGGTGTCATCGGTCGCTGTGTCTCCGTCCGAATTCCGCAGGGCCACGTGTTCTCCCAAGGTTTTCTGTATCCGATCGTACGTGGTGCTACCCGCGTACACTTTTCTCTTGACCGGCTCGCTTTGCGGACAGTAGAAAGATCCTTCTTTCGTGGGACCCATGTCGACCGACCTGACGCAACATACAGGAAATAGTGGGTAGAACGCGCGTTTTACGCGAGCAACGATAATCGATTGTCACCGACGTCTTACCTGAACGTCATCAGGGTCGGCCTCCTCCTGACGTCGCACCTCTCCTCGGAATCCGAGGAGCTGGAAAGGATTAACTCCTCTTTGGCTGGCAACCTAGTCGCGTGGGTGTCCTCCGTGCCGTCCGCGTCGTTCCTTCGCGCGGAAGGGAAGACCGGGCGAGGCCGATTCCGATTTTGCGAGCTGGGATGTATCGTCGTCGGCTCCGAGTCCGACGAGATTCGCCGGATGCCGTTGCAGTCGAGAGACGGAGCTCCCAGCGGCGCTTTGCCCTCTATCTGCGAGTGCCGTTCCGTTTCCGCTTCCGATTCTGATTCCGGTCGTCGATCCGGGTTCGGGCTCGGGCTCGGGCTCGGGCTCGGCACGGTTTCCGGGTCGGACTCGCGACGAACCGACCGAAACAGAGGTTTGCCGGGCGAGTGCAACGGCGGCGTCCTTCTCGCCGCGATCGGAGAGTCGCCGGCGAAATACTTGAGCGGCGTCTCTTGCCTGAACGAGCCACGTAGCTCGTTCGTCGCCGGACCGTTGCGTTCGACGAACCGACGAATCGGAGAACATGGCTGCGTGAACTGTCTCTTGGGGCTGGTGTGCTCCAGATCCCGGATGCTGCCGCTCTGCAGCTCGGGCTGCGAGTTCCTGCTCTTGGAGAGAGCCAGTTCAATGTTCAGCTCGGTGTTCTTGATCAGCTCGACCCGCTTGTTGGCCAACCCGTTGTGGAACTTTCGCGACGGCGACGGCACCACCGGCAACGGCAACCCGCCGTTCTGACTCTTCTGCATGGTTACCAGGATGTTCTCCGCCTCCAGGATAAGCTCGCGACACTTCTTGTCCGCCTCCTTGTCCGCCTCGATCAGGGCGATCTCGGAGGCGAACGCGGTCATGTAGGCGCTGCCCGAGGACGCGATCCTCCGACCGACGATGTTCCCGTTCACATAGCTCACCTTTTAGCAAAACAGGGAAAAGGTCGGAAAGGGATTCGACATTGATGCCGCCGCTGTTGCTCGGCGATGATAAAACGAGGACAGAGTTATCATCGCACGAGCCGCGGAGTCGTTGCAAGAGCTAAGAACGAACAAACGAGCGAACCAGGCTAGAGAGGAAGAAAGAGCGAGCCAGAGTCGCGGAAGCGCACGCTTACCGAGTTCGAGCGCCTTTTGACGGTTTCGAGATCGATGCCGCCACCGATGCCGACGCCTACGCCAACACCGGCACCGACGCCGATACCGATACCGATAGGATGAACGGAGGACCTTTCCGCGGCGTTCAGTCTGATCGGAGACAGGTTTTTGTTGACGTCGTGCTTCTTGCGTCGCAAGCATATGGGGGTGCCACCGACGCTTCTGCTGCCCTGCTGATTGAAGCCCGAGTTCTTCAGCAACATTCTCTCGAGCAGAGCGCGGTTCAGATTGGCTGTCTCGTCGTCGCACCTGTCCGCCGTCGTTGACTTTCGCCGCTGGGAAGTCCGTTTCTTGCGTTTCTCGCTCTGCTGTTGTTTCTCCTCGGACTTCTTGCCGTGGCGGCCGCTCGCGGACGGCCTCTTCGCCGAGACGTTCTTCGCGCTGGCCATTCTGCGAACAGACAGGAATCGTTCGCCGGATATTCGGTTTAAAGCATCGCGCGGGTACCATATGCCGCGAACAACGGGCTATTACCTCTGAAGAACGGTGCTCGTGTCCTCCTTGCTCCTACGTTTGGTCAACGATTCTCGCAGCTTGCCGCTTCGCCTGGCCAGCTCGCCGGTGAACGCAAAGTACGTGCAGTGACCGGTGTTCGGGAACCGGCCGGAACAGTCGAGGTTGTCGAGGTCGAGGAACGAGCCGTTGTCGATGTAATCGAACTCGGTGTTTTCCAGCGGGTCGTTGTCCTCGGCGCCGATGCGTGCGGCCTCGACGTCGGACAGCGAGTCTATGCAGTCCTCGCAATCGGTCGGGTCGCTGTCGGACAAGATGTCCGTCTCCTTCTCGTATACGTAACTCTCGTCGAACTTGCCCATCATCTCGTTCAAGGTGATATCGTCCTCGGAGGACCTGGCGCTCCGCGTCACCGACGACGCGGACGATCGATTGCAATTTTGACTTCCATGTCCGTGACCGTGACCGTGACCGTGTCCGTGACCCTGCCTGTGCCCCTTCCCGGCTGGATTCTCGATCTCGTTTTCGACGTGCTCGTTGCCGTTGCAGTCGCTGCTGCCGCCGCTTCGGCTGCAACCGCTGTTGCTGTTGCTGTTCCCGTTGCTGTTGTTGCTGCTGCTGCTGGTGCTGCTTCTGGTGCTGCTGCTGCTGCTGCTGTTGCTGCGCCGTTGCATCGACAGTGCTATTTTCGATCGAATCTCCAAGCCGGAGGCGATTCTCCAGTTTTGGTTAATGCTACGCGAGGAAACTGCTGATTAACTTTGCTGCGAAGCCAAAGGAAAACGCGATCGAGCGGACGGGACGCGGTCGTTCGCGTTTCCCTCTGGCAAACGTGAAAAACACACACGTCGAACACGGAAACGAAAGGGCAAAGCAAAGATCCAGAGAGAAACTGTATCTACTAACGGGCTGCGTCCGGCGCTGAGGCTCTCCTGCTTGAACTCTCGTTTGGCTCGCGCCTCTCGCGCGCAGTTCACGTTCACGTCGCTCGCGCTCCCGGAGGATTCGGTGAGCTTCAGAGCGGAGCCGTTGCTCGCGTCGTCGAGATTCAGCCGGGACTTGAAGCCGGCGTTGCTGGACCCGGACGAGTTGGCCGAGAGCCAAGGATTCGTGCGAATGCGGGACCGTTCCCGGGGCGACTGGGCCGAGGGCGAGACCACGAGCGGCGGCGGAATCGAGGACGGCACCGCCAAGTTGCTCTTCGACGAGTCGCCGGAGAACGACTCGGTTCGCCGATGATACCTGTCCTGGTGCGCGCGTGCTCGTTGCGACTGCTCCTCCCTAGACTCTTCGCTTCCCAGACGTTCGCTAATCTGTTCGTTCGGAAAAGCCCGCGAAAGGTTAAGAGCTACGTCCAGACACGCGAGGCGAGGCGAGGCATCGTCGCGACCCAGCCTCGGGTTTATACCTAACGTTTGCGGGACAAGAACGCGAGGCAGCTTTAGGGTCGGATTTTACTAGACCGGGAAACCGGTCGTCTAGTAAGGTCGCTAGATTCGAAAACAGGGTCTAGGGTTTAAAACCGATGGGGCATCAGTGTTCTCGACTATATTTTTGCTCGCCCCGGTTGAGTCATTACCTCGAGCGTCTGACCATTTCCAGATGGCCTTTCGGGAGCTCGTTGACAGTTCCCTGCTGTGAATGGCACAAAAAAAAATGTTTTAGGGCCTTCACGGTTCGTTAGGTAAACTGTCGGTACCTCTCCTCTACAACATGAAAATAGGAAACGTTCCTGCCTCTTGGCGAAACAGCATCATGCATCCTTATATTGTATGTAAATTAAACATACATATATTGTAAAAAACGGGAATAGTTGTTACTTTTTTTTTTTTTAAGAAAATATCCACATTAGGAAGAGGATCATTCCATGTGAATTCGATCATTTTTTGGGGACTACATATATTGTAGTACAAGAGAAAGTGGGAGGCGAGGGTTGAGCCGGGTTGATACAGATCTTCAAAGTTTGCCGTTTTGGACGAGTTTTATGAAAACTGCCTTCACAACACCGTTTATAACGCAGTTATTATTAAAGTTGGAAACATTTTCTTATTTTTATCATTATCACAAAAGACTGCTGTTCTTAAATAATTCATCTTTCCTGCGCGAATGTCATTTCTCAATTCAAAAATATTAAAAATATCTTTGTTTTGCAAATTTTACCACCGGTTTAAATTTGAAAAAATTTGAATAAATATATTGGCTGCATTTTATGTTTCTTCATCTTTCTCTTTGAAATTTCGTTTTTTAATTCGCGGAACCGCAAAACTATTTCTTGAACTATTCATTATTTTAGGTCCATAAAATTGCTGGATATTCTTTGGATATTCTGAAGTAAGGGTCGATAGCGAAAAAATGTATGGTGGTCTTAAAGTAATTTACACGTAGCAGAAACTAATGTCGACCAGCATCTGACCTTGTCTGTCATAAAATTTATGGGCTTAAGCTAAGGAACGAACGGTATAGCAGGTTGTACCCTCATTATTGCCACCTGTAATACACAATGGAGAATGGTAGTTTTGGAAATGGAAGTTTCAATATAATTTAATGAAAAAAGGGTGACACGTATTGTTACGCGTCTGTAAAATCAACAATTTTTAAAACATCGAAAAATCCATTGAGATTCGATTGATAGGTCATCATCATCGGTAAAGTTGTTTTTTTAAACAATACAACATTTCGAGAAACTCTGGCCACGGCCCGGTGGACTCTAACCTAGGACCCCGAGGGGTAAGAGGAAAATTTATGGTTTTGGGGTTCTGGAAGCTAACCCCCCGTGGTTCGTGGCATTAGCCTTTGTAGCGAGCATCTTGAGCGCCTCTAGAACACGGTGAACTCAGTATGGCATAGCCAAAACCCGTGCCCGTCCCGGCCACGGTGAACCGGTCTAGTAAAATCCGACCCTCAGTCGTCGTCGAGGCATGTCTCGCGAATCTACCTCGCAATGTCTGAACATGGCTCTGTGAGAAGGAAGTGCGGGATCGCGTGAAAAGTGCGATAGGGTACGTGCCTTGTTCGGAGCGTTAGTCCCTCGGCCGTCCCTCGATCGATTATCGTTCCTGGTCATGCTCGCGAGGCAAGCTGCCGCCTCGAGGATCCCATGGCCGGCGAGAAGAGCACCGCCGGAGCTTGCGCCGGGACCGGGACCAGGAACGGAAACGGGACCAGATCCGAGACCGAGACCAGAACCGGAACCAGAACCGGAACCGGAACCGGTGCTGGAACCGAGCGTGCCGCCAGCGGGGAGCTCTCCCGCGCCCGCAACCGGCCCCGCAGATTTCTTCGGTCTGACGTTATTTCCGTTGCTCTGAAAGTAGTGCGTACCAGTCCTGATGTTGATGTAATATTCCGGCGGGAAGCTGGCTCCGGGCGAAGTACCGTCCGTCGAGTATCCGGTGCTGTAGGCGCTCTCCGGGGAGGAGAGATTTACGCTGCCGGTGCCGGCGGACGTGCCGGAAGAGGCCGAAGCGGTCGCGTAGCTTCCGCTCCCGTGCAATCGGATTCCGTCCACGGTTTTCTCCGGCGACTCCGCCGGATGTACCTGCGAGTTTCAAAATTTCAAGAACGTTCATCTTCGCGTCGACGGTGCACAGTGGTCCAGAAGCCCGGTTTTTCTGGCCAAAATTCAAAATGTTGTCATCATTTTCTGAAAGTTGGTAATAAGGTGTCACGTCCGGTGGTTCGACCATCAATGATTAATCAATATAATAAAGAACTATCACAAAAATCCGATAATGCCTCGAGAGAGAACTGTGTTAACCTAAACTGCGCAATACCGTGACGCAGTAGCGAGAAGCCAAAAACAGCAACTCAGCCTTCTGCAAAACGCGTAAATGAAGATCGGTTTACACCCTGAGAACAAACGGGAAAGACATCAGATAATACCATGAGAAAGAACTATGATAACCCAAACTGCGCAATAGAAGTGACATCGGATGATGCCAAACGACGAGGAAAGACGCCTACTCCATAGAAAAAGGATCCTGGCGACATGAAGTCGAGCAGCTAAGAGAACAAGGTGGGAACTCCTGAGCCAGCATCCTCAAGAAACAAAGAATTGGCTATCCTATAAATAAGGGAATCAACGCCTCAAGAGACCAGTTATCAGTCAGTTTTCAATCAACCCGGTTCCAGTCAGTCATCTCAGTCAGTTTTCAATAGAAGGTGTAAAAGTTGAAAGCGTCGTTTGTGAAAAAGGAGTGTTACCCCAGGATAATATCCCAGGACAATATACCAGGACAATACCCCAAGACATTTTCTTTGTGTTATTCCCAAAGAAAAATTGTATCTCGGTAATATAATATTATATTTTCTAATTTTGTAATCGCGCTATTTGCACTCACGTATATCTGCTTTATAAATAATCTCTCTAAACTTTAACATCTGATTCAGTTTCCTATTTTGAATAAATAAATCAGTTGTTATCTATAAAAGGGTACAATCTTTATTTAAACGATCCTCAATTTCCCGAACCGTAGCCGGTGAATGCAGGTAGGTTCAAAACTGCGTACTATCCTCTTAAAATCATAGATCTGTCCACTTGGGACGTAACAAAGGAGTTTTTGGAGTCGCTGATAACGAATCTGGCATTAAAAATTAACAATTTTTTACGGCAGGATTATTATGGCGATCTAGAGGGCGGTATTTCGTGGCCCGATTAAAAAATTTTGTAAATCGATGTTTTTTATCATTTTCATAGAACAATATCATTGAGATACTTAATGCCATGTTTTAAATTAGTATAACCCAATACAATGATACCTTTTTAGTTTTCAGTTATTCGATGGCCCTCGAGGCGTCAAGAACGCGTGAATAAAAGAGACCTTCCTACCGTAACCTTTATTTCATAATCCCGCTATTTTGTAGTTCTATTTGAACATAAGGTTCCCTTTAAGAAAACATCACAGTTATGGTCCACAGACGCCGAAACAGATAAGGCGGGTTCAGGTCCCGAACGCGTCAAAATACCTCGGACGCCTTTATTAAAATTAATACAGAGTTAAAAGTCGCAAGAGGGCGCAGCTAAACTTTGCATATTCTTTTTAACAAATGTTTAAACTTTCGTAAAAAATAAGTCCAAAGTTTAGCACTTTCTAGCATTTTTTTAAAACCCTTCTTAAAGCATAAATTGTTACAAACTTGGAATATTTGTTTATGGATTAAAAAATGTTTATGATGGCATTTAGAACTTAAAGTACATCTACTAACATATAAAAAATCATAATTATAACTTGTTTTCTGATATCCTATAAGTGGTATTTAAAACGTTTAATAGAATGTTCAATTTTATGATTTTGTTTTTAGAACGCCGTATCTTATTATACAATCACCTAAAATCAATAATATTTTGGATTTAGGAGCTTTGAAGAGTTATCAGTTTATAGCAAAAAAAATTTTTTTAATCTATTAACCTTGAAAAATTGAATTTTGGCCACAAAAACCGGGCTTCTGGACCACTGTGCGGTGGTGCGGTTTCGACGACGCGATTTTCGAGTCAACTTGTCCGCGAGAGGGCAAAATATCGTAAAGGAGAAGATCGTGGTTGTTGCGTGTTGTCGTCGTTGTTGTCGACGTCGACGTCTAATTGGATGCGAGGGAAACGAGCGTGCCGCTCGAGCGCGAAGAACAAGACGAGGAGTAAGACGCGACTCCTTCTCACGACCGCTCGTCTTCCCATTCTCCCTTCTCTCGTGGCAGACGACGCGGTCGGGGAAGAAAGTCGGAAACGATAGGGGATAGGAGTCGGCTCGCGAGGTTCACCTGGTGCAAGCAAGGAGATCTGTTGGCGCTCCGATTCCTCGGGGAGTTGCAGTTGGAGTCGAATCCCTTGTCCCCTTTCTTTCGGTCCTTTTTCTTTTTCGATCGCACGATATGCGCCTCCATCCACGTGCGCAATTTCGTCCCGAACATGTTGCACGCTGTTCAACCGATGACACGGCGTAGCCCTCAAAATTCCGAACAGGAGAATCGGAGTCTCGCCGATTAGTCTCGGAGCGTGGTCGCTTCTTCTCCGTCGACTAACGCCGAGAATCGTTGCGGCACCTCTTCGCTTCGCGGCGTTCCTCGCCGACGCGAGCCGTCGCAAGATCTGAAACATGCGAGGACCGAACTCGTTAGTCCTTTGCTCGTCGCAGTTTCGTCGTTTCGCGTCGAGTCGAGTCGAGTCGCGTCGCGTCCCGGCACAACCACCGCGGGTTGGCACCTCTATTTCCGGGGACTGAAACACCCGAGGGACTTCCGACGGTGAAATCAACGCTGCTCTGCCCCCGACCGCACCGTCCCCCTTCAACCACCGTTATAATTTCCGGCTTCTCTTAAATCCACGGTACCCGTTCGGTGTCTCGAGACGAGCGAACTCGATCGTCCTTTCGCTTCGAAATCATTTGAATTTCGGCTACGATTCGAGTTCGCGTCGCGACGCGGCGAGACGAGACGAGACGAGACGAGACGAGACTAGACGAAACGCGACGCGAGGGAGGACAAGAAAAGAAGACGTTGAAGACGCTTTCAGTACTTTCATATTTTATGGAAGGTGAAAGGGCCGCGACGTTTTCGCGCTCTTGACGTTCCGACCCTCGTATCTGCGCTAGCTTTCTGTCGACTCTCCCCTCGACCCAGATCTCGTCGGCAGACTCGCGGCGGATCGCCGCCGGCAACCGGCAAACCGGCAAACCGGCAACCGGCGAACCGGCAGACGAGATAAACGGAAACGCGTATGCTCGTCGGCGAGCCAGCAACTGCTTTCTATGAAACGGTAACCAAAGGGATGGAAAAGCCGCTCGAAATTCCGACGCGTCGAGACAGGCATTCCAACGGGCTTTGAAACAACGCGCGGGCACGCGGTTCTATCCGCTCGAACTCGGCCTCGAGCTAATTCGCTCGCATTACGCTTTTCGAGGCCGAGTCGTCGTCGTCCGAGTCGTCGTCGTCGTCGGGGTATCGATTATCGCTGTGATCCAAGGTGTCGGAGGGTGCGAGAAGCCTCCAGCTTCGACGGAACCTCGCGGGAGAAAGGACTGCTCGCTCGGAAATGCAAATGAAAAGTGGCAAGGAAACGGGCAAAGAGAAAAAAAGCGAGAGATAGAGACAGAGAGAGAGAGAATGAAAAAGGAGAGGTGTTAGCCACCACGTGGTTAGGGGTGGCGAAAGGGTTCGATCGAGCACCGCTGACGGTAGCCGCGGCTCGTGGCCCGTGGTGTCGTCGTCATGGTAACTATCCGAGCTCTCGCCCCCAGGCAAGCCTGGGATCCACCGTTGGGATCGATCGATTCGCCGTGATCCAACGATCCGATGATTCACGATCGAAACATCGATTCGATTGTACGTCGATCCCGATCGAAGAATCGTTTCGACGCGAGATTCGCGAGAGTCCAACACGGTTTTCACGGTCATATTTTCGACCGGAATTCCTCTAGCCTCGCGACCGTTCCAGCGAACGCGACGCAACGCGACGATTCGTCCCCGTTTTACCGTGTCGCGTGGAACGCAACCTCGGTCGCGACGGCCGTCGAATAAAATTAGAAATCACGCTCCGCTTCCACGGTACCTTGGCGCGTAGTCTCGTGATCGCTCTTCGTTCGTGCGATGCCGTTTTTATAGAAATTTTAGATACTGCTATCGATCGGGTAACGATAAGCTCCAGTTCCGCGTACAAAGACTTCACGCCGATTGCGACCGGATAAGAATCAACTTACGGGATCTAAGGCGTTATCGATAAGGAGGAGCTAGCGGTGGATCGTTGGTTTGGTCAGTTGCCGGGAAAATGATAAGAGGACTCGAGCATCGATGTTCAAGTGCTGTCAATTTCCCTCTTGGAGCGATCTATGAGAAAAAGAAACCGACGCGGCGCGGTTATTTCGGTCAGTTCGTGCGAAACGAAACGAAATCGGGACCAATCCGCCGTGAAATTTTCATAGGTTCGGGAGGAACGCGAGAAACGTCGAGGAAGATAGTTTGGCCTTTGGCCAAGAACGGTGCCGTGCACGAGCCGCGATCGCTGAGAAAATCCTCGCGACCTCGAACGCGACCCGATAGGGACGCGTTTAGATGAATCGCGCTCGGTCATGGTCGCCGCGGCTGCAAGAGTCGCTAGCGAATTTCAATGAAAAGTTAATCGTGATACGCCGTAACGGACCGGATCGGGCCGGGCCGGGTCGGGTCGGGTCGGGTCGGGGGAAATGGCAAAAGGCGTCAGCCCTTGCTCCGGCTGTCGACGCACCCTCTCATCGTCCGGCTAATTCGAACGCGCGACCCTCGAGGTAGCGCGCGTCGCTGCCGAACCTAATCGAGTCGCGGGGCTCGGTTCTTCGAAAGTATTCTCGGCCGCGATAAAAGCACGATTCTTCGCTGCTGGAAAAAGAAAACGTCTGCCGGCACGCGCGGACAAGAATTCCAGGAGCGAACCGGCTCGATCGCGATATCGCTCGATCCGACGACGAACGCGAGTAGGCGGGTCGAGTTACGACGGGCCGATGGGGCAATGGACCGACGGCGTTTGCATTCTTTTGCTCGCCGGCTTTGATTTCCGAGTACGGCGGGTCTTCGACGAATCGACGCGACGACGCGACGGACCGACGAACTCGAGGCTCGCGTAGTCGACCCGTTCGGTTCAGTTCGTACTAGCTTTGTTCTCTCATTTATGTATCTATCTTGCCAACCTCGTTTCGTCGATTTGCTCGCGGAAAGAATCAGTGATTATTAACGAAGAAACTAAACTGGCAAACCGTCGCGTCGCGGGGAGGACACTCCTTCCGCCTCTGACCCCTCGTCACCCGTTCACATCTGCACGCATCAGCAGTCGGCACGCATCTGCACGCGGCGCGGTCCGGCGCGGCAACCGTTTCGTTTCATGTTGCAACTGGTTCGACGATCACCGGCTAGACTGAAACTGCCGCAAACTCGTGTCGATGTCACCGGTGCGACCGGCGACCGGCGACTACGTATCGTTCGTCTCGTCTCGTCTCGCCTCGCCTCGCCTCGCCTCGCCGCGTTCGAGCAGAAATCTCCGAAGGATGATCACGCGCGTTCGCGGCAGGCAAACCTTTCCCGACTCGCCTCGATTCTCGGCGCCGAACTTTCGCGTTTCATTTTCCAACCGGTTGGACGGCGCGGCAAGTGTAAATTCGAAAGCTTCTAGGTTATGCAACGGTTATGTCCACGGTTGGACCGTCGGCTGTTAGTAGTTGGCTCTCGACTCTCGGCTGGCGCCTCGCAGCTCGCGAACGGTCGCGCGACGCTTCGCGGACTCGCGCGCGACCCGCGTTCCTTTTTCACTCGTACCTCGCTAACGTATCTCGACCGACACTGTGGTTTTTGCTTTTGCCCGCCGGAGCATGGATTGCTCGTCGATGAACCGGCGACTAGTATCGAATTCACGGAATCGAATCGGGCGTAGGCCGTGAGCGCCGATAAGACGCATCTTTCCGAGAAACGTCGCGCGATGGTCACGTTTTCGCGACGATTGCCGGAACGGAGCGCACGCTGCCGCGGGTCGAGGACGCGTTCGGGGAGGTGCAAGATTCCGAGGGTCGGAGCGAGCCAACCTTCCTTACCTTTTTGTCCATCGAACGTCATCCCCCATCGGTTTCGAGCGGTTCTCGCGTTAAATGGACTCCGACGATCTTGCTCCAGCGTCGTCGCCAACGCGAACCAAACGACCGAACGTGATTCGACGCGAACAGGCACCCCTGGAATGTTAACTCGTTCTCGCGGCGTGTGCGGTGTTTGCCGAGTGCCGGCACGCGAGACTCTTTCCGAGCGAAATCGAGGAGCGAGCGAACGGAGAAACGAACCGACCGACCCTACCCGACCGGCTGTTCGACCGAGACTGAGCGCCGTCGAATACGCACCCTTATTGGGCGGACACGTTGCAGGGCCGTATCAGAAAAGGGTGCTTCCCCTACCATCGAACCTATTCTCCTCTCCATTCTCCATTCTCCGCTCGCTACACTTCGCTTCTCTCTTCTCTCTTCTGTTCTCTTTTCTCCTCTCTTCTGTTCTGTTCCGCGCTCTTCTCTACCCTTTTCTACCCTCTGTTCTGCTTCCGGCCGATGCGACGTATCCCGATGCGAGAGAGTATCGACGCGGACGCCCATACTCGCCGCCGCCGCCGCCGCTGCCGATAAACCACCCTGCTCTCCGAACCATCGGATTTTCCATCTCTCGGCGTTCAACGTCGAGTAATGGAGAGAGAACTCGCTGTGGCGCGCGACAAACGGTTTTCCCATAGCCAGAGCTCGTGCAGACCATAGCCTATGGGCCCGTAGTCTATAGCATCTCGGAAGCGACAACGAACGACGACAACGACCGATACGAATCGTCGCGGGCGCTCTCCGATCGATCCGCGATACGTAGCTGCGTGTTTCGCAGTCGCGCGTCGGCAAGATCGTCCACGCGGCTCCGAAACGTCCGGCGAATCGGCGAGTTCGCGCCAATTTCTTGCTACCTATCCCGCACGGATAGCTAAATTCGTGGGGTCACACAGTGGGCCCAAACGCCAATCTAGCTGATAAAATGTCGTTTAAAATCACATACTATTACTTACTTTTTTATTTGTTTGCATTCTTAAATCCCTGTAGATCTTTAAATTATATTCTGTTTTGCTCTGAAGATTTTTTATATAGGGTAATATTACGCAAAAGTCTATAGTCGCTGCGGCCTTTAAGAGTCCCCCAGAACGGTCAGTGCTTTTGCTACTGGTAAACGTTAATATTAAATGCGAATATTTTGCCTTTCATGGGTTTTGTAGAAGAAAGTACGTACTTTCATTCTGTAATTACAGAATTTGAAAAAGTTATTGAATTTTCCAAATATCCATGTTCAAAGGTAGACAATTTTTTACTTCATGCATTTCAGTTTTTCGAATGTAAGTAACCAAATTTGCGCGTATATGTCAAATTTCCTATTTGATTTCGTAATGTAGACTCTGTTCTTTAATTCTTGTAAAAATCAGCTGCCGAGATTTGCCTGGGATTGTTTAACGTAACTTTAAAGTTTGTGAATAGTTTGCAATCACTCGTAAAGAGGGTTTAAGATTTGTGTGGTTCATAGTATTGACTGAGAGGAGTAAAAAATGTTTAATCAATGTAGGTCATAAAATTAATACTTCTAGTGTAAAACGGAATTTTATGTTTTCTTGTGACAGCACATAAACGAATAGGATAGCTGTATGAGATTTAAAAGACTGATACCTATTATATTACTTACTTAATTGTATCTGATATGAAGAATGTTTTGTGAAAGATTTTTTTTAATATTCTAAAAATTGACAGGATTAGAGTAAAAATTGCACGAGTAAATATGACAAGCATAGACAACTGTGTGCCCACACGTCGATAGACGAACACTCAGTAATCGATGAAAACTCTGAACAGGATTCTGGTTATTATAAATGTTTTTAGAATCCAAGACTTTTTCGGTTTTCTGTGCAAGTCAAGTAACTGGTGACTACCTGTCTATCATAAAATAAGGACCGCGACCTTATCATTGTCTTGTGGATACGCGATTAATAGCGATTTCTTCGAGAAATATGGAAAGGATACGGCGAAAAAATTCGTTTTGCTGTATCCATGGTACAACATGCCATCTAGCATACATAAAATATTGATCCACGGGGCAGACATAATTCGAAAAGCCATTCTACCCATAGGAATGCTATCGGTGGAAGCCCTAGAATCTAGAAATAAAGATTAAAAAAAATACCGGGAATGAAATACCAGGAAGATGTCGAGAGAGCAAACAATGGTAGATTTGTTCCACATAATATTATTTTCATCGGATCCAATAATATCTACGATTTCAAGAAAAACGTCGACTATTTGGAAGAAAGAAACGACGCTAGATCAAGAGGTTATAAAATTATTAGCAGATCCGAAACTTCCACCTACACATGTCCCGTCAACAAGTGATGACGATTCTGACGTGGAAGCAGAAAATATGTAGAAAATAAAACTTTCAAAACTGAAACGATGTATAGAAGTGTAAATAAGTTGTAAATATATGAGGTTTTTATTTTAGTGTCGGTTTCAGTTCATTTTATGACTAAAAACGCTAGTAACTTTAATTTCCGCGGAAATACTCCTCTCTAAAATTACATTAATGACCATAAAAAGTTTAATGCTAAATTATGTCCTAGCTAGATTGGCGTTTGGGTCCACTGTGGGTCAGTGTCTCGATGACAGCGAGGTCGAGCGATCCGATCGAAAGAATCGCGAATCTCGCGACCCGGAATCGAGAGAGTACAGGGAAGAGAACGTCGATCCGGCTCGGAACAAGAAACAACGAAACGTGGAAAACGATATCCAGCCCTTGGGCCTTTATATGCTCTTCGAATGAATACCTTTAGGGGTTGCACCGCGCGACAAAACGAAAAATCATCGATCGCTGGGAACGAATGCCTCCTGGGTCTGCATGCTCGACTTTGCCATTCGGCCAGGTTATTCGAATGTCTGACTTTCGACGCCCGAGTCAATTTCGGTCGATCTCTCTCTCTCTCTCTCTCTCTCTCTCTCTCTCTCCCTCTTTCTCTCTTTCTCTCTTATTCTCCCGTTCTCCCGACCTCGGGCTCACGAGCCTCCTTTAATCTCTCGACCCCGATGCCGCTGGAAGAATGAAAACTCGGGGTAGGAAAAAAAAACGTAACTCCGCGGAGACGATAATTACGTACGTATCTCGCCCAGCACCAGGTATTATCCGTAGCTGAGTTGGCAACCTTTTCGACTCTGGATGTCTGCCAGAGTAAATATCAATTTTACGACGTCCATGGATCCTTTCTATTTGGTTTGGCAATTCCGGCACCGGCTTACGTTGCAACCAACCTAGTGCCGCGCACCCTTTCGCCGAGGGTTACCCGCTAATCTAGCCCCAGCCGTGATCTTTGCCCTTCCGCCCTTCGATTCCGTCACGCAAATGCTCTTACTTGTTGTATTTACTCGCCACCGACGCGACGCAACGCGACTTCGACTTCGATCGGATCCTTCGCGATTCGTCTAGTCTAGACTCGCGGCAACAAGACCGGGTAATCGAATCAAGCTTGTCGTAGAACTTGTTTTGCGACGGCCTGCCGATAAGTAGAAGTAGAAAACCAGCGACGAGAAGCAATTGGGCCGAGGTGAAATCGCGTTCGCAAGATCCTCTTGTTAACGAATTCAGCGTGGCCGAGCCGGCGCGGTTCCACGCTGTTTTCGAGGACGCGGAGCGCGATAATTACCGGTCGGCGTGTTATCTTCGCACAGTTTCGAGGAGCTTGTTGCCGCGTTTAACGGTTAATTGACTCTCCCTGGCATCCTTGTCGTCCTTCTTTTTCCCCGTGGGTTTCCAAGACCGGTTTCTGCGTATTTGCAAACGGTGATCGTTGGCGAGGGCGCCGCATCGGCTGCCCTAAGCACCCGGGACTCGCGCGGCACGCACAAGCGTAGAAGCGTAGAAGCGTAGAAGCGTACAAGCGTAGAAGCGTAGAAGCGTACAAGCGTACAAGCGTACGGGCGATCTACCAGTGCGAACGCTCGTCGAGACGACGAACGGTTCGTTTCATGGTTCGTTAACAAGCCGTAACGTCTGTTCGCGCGAGCGTTTTGTCCTGACACGGTCGAACGGGCTCAACGACTAACCCTTTTCCTCCGCGAGACGGTATCCTCTCTTTAAGGGTCCGGTCTTCCTAGATTCGCGATAAGGTAGAGTGACTACATTACCGTCCAAAATGGTTTTACGTTCCTCGTATAAGAATATTTTGTCGCTGGTAAAGGGCCTATTCGAAAGAGGAAGATTCAATCTAGTGCGCGCTGGTCAGGAGCTGCCGAGATTATGCAGATATTTGGTAATATAAGAATCAGAAGTAGGCCAAAAGAGTTCTCAATCGAGAGTAGCGCGCACTAGAAAATATCTCCAGCTAGAAATTGAGCTGTATTTTGTTCTGATTCTCTGCAAAATAAAGCCAAAAACTTGAAGCACGTTTCTGGCGTCAAAAAATGTGACAAGTTTAGTCACAGACTTACAAGACCAAGACGGATCTTGAGTCTGAGTCTGAAGGCTGTGAATGGAAGTTATTAATTAAAAAGTCACGTGACTATCCCGGGCCCTTAAGGTACCCGCCGATCGATTTCCATCTGTCGAGTCGGTTCCCGCGAGTTTGAGATCGGTGGAGGAATACGTGGACTCGTCGAAAGATTTGCACGCTACGCAGCTCAGTTGAGAAAAGAAAAGGGGTAACCGTGTCCTTTGGAGGCCGCGCCCCTCGGCCGTTTACCCCGTTCGAATCGTTTGCGCGTTTGCAAAAGCCGCCGCTCCGTTTACCGTTTACCGTTTACCACCGACACACTCCCGCGCCACCCTTGCGTTCTGTTTTTTCTTGCCGCTGGTCGTGCGTCTTCTTTCTTCCATTCTTCGGTCTCGACGAGCCGTAGCGTAGGGCTGTCGCTGTCGGGTAGCGAGTGCAACCGCCCCTCGAGGGAACACTTTCGACCCCCGCGCAATCGTTCGAATTTGCTTAAACGAGCATCGTCGCGTAATTCACCGTGAAACGCGAAACCCGGCGAGATTCGGCTCCTACTTTTGCGCGCGGGCTTTCAATTCGAGTGCGACCAAGCCCTTCCGGGTAAAGTCAATCCTCCTGTTACGCGGCTAATTCGTACCGCGTTTAAGAAACTTGGAATTAGTAGAAATCATATTGACTCGTGTCGCGTTACAAGAAACTCATTGTCAGAATTGCATATCCCAGATAGCACAGAGACGTCTGTCGAAGACGTTCAGACGTCTATTAGACGTCTGAATGTCCTACGAACGGCTTCCGAACGGCTTCTGAACGTCTCTGGAACGTCTTTGTGAAAAAACTGTACGTCTTAAAGACGTCTTTAAGACGTCTCGAAACAGACGTATTCAAGACGTCGCGAAACAGACCCCTAGTACCACAAAAATATTAGATAGATATGTTTGTCAAATATTGGAAAAATATTTTTTAAGCCACATTTTTTCTTGTGAGAAAAATATTGAATTTGAATATTGTATACATGTACAAGAAATATAAATTGAATGTTTGATATAACAAAAAAATTAAATAATTAAAAAAAATAAATTAAAAGAATGTTTTTCAGCATATCCGCGCACATTAACATTTTATGCTTTATTTATTTATTTATTTATAAATAAAAAAAATAAATTAAAAGAATGTTTTTCAGCATATCCGCGAACATTAACATTTTATGCTTTATTTATTTATTTAATTAATTAATTAATTTATTTATTTATAAATTAAAAAAATAAATTAAAAGAATGTTTTTCAGCATATCCGCGAACATTGACATTTTATTCTTTATTTATTTATTTATAAATAAAAAAAAATTAGAAGAATGTTTTTCAGCATATCCGCGAACATTAACATTTTATGCTTTATTTATTTATTTAACTTATTTATTTATTTATTTATCTATTTATTTTGATATATTATTTTGGATTTTGGATTTGTGATATATAATGTATAGTTTTATTATTAAACAATATTTATTGCTAAATTCTATTGCGAATATATATGTATGTAATATATTATAATAGTATTAAATTAACAATTTAGTTATTTAACTTTCCTAAATAAATAAACGTCTATTCGAAGGATGGAAAACTGCGTTATATTGTGTTGCGTGTGTACAGTTTGTAAAGCTTTTCTCTAGCAGTTTAGAATGACTGAAACGTCAAGAAATGAAACGTCTTAAAGACGTCTTTTCAGGACGTAAGACGTTCAGACCAAAAATGGACGTAAAACAGACGTCTTTAAGACGTCGAATGCTATCTGGGGAGATTACGGCGTTATGAGAGGGTTTGCTAGGAATCGGTAGAATCATCCGTCTCGCCTCGTTTCGGTCGTTTTCGCTGCCAACGAGGAAAATATTTTCGCAAGAGCCGCGCGCCGCCGATAACGCGTTATCGGTCCGTTGACTCGATACCGCTCGAACCTTGAAAATTACACGCGATGAATCGCGAAGCTTGTAATTGCAACCAGCGTTATCGAGTCAGTCCCACCCACCACCGTCTCCACCAACACCACCTAACCTAGACCTCCTCCTCCTCCACCACCGTCCACCGTTGCGTTGGTACACGAAAGATGATTCGTTTTCCCGCGATAGTCAATTTTTGCTCGTAAGCTGTTCGCGAGCACGCGCGATTACCTGTTCCGGTTCGTTCCGACGTTGTCTCGGTTGGGTAGAAATTTCGCGACAAAAAACCGATGTGACGTGTTGCCTCCGTGGCGCAATCGGCTAGCGCGTTCGGCTGTTAACCGAAAGGTTGGTGGTTCGAGCCCACCCGGGGGCGAATATCTTTTGTCAGCCCCTTCGATGAGAACGCTACCCGGACGACGAACCTGTCGATCGACTTAGAAAACACTGCGCTCGAGTCTCTCGTTCGCGTTCTTTTTTATATTTTCCTTCCGTCCCGTCACTTAGCGTCGTGACGAACCTCTTCGAGCTGTACACTGTCAACTTAACGTTAGAAACAACCGAAAAATAACAAAAAAAGAAAAAAGAAACCGCCCAACGTGGGGCTCGAACCCACGACCCTGAGATTAAGTCTCATGCTCTACTTTCTTTTTTTTTTTTTGAAAAAACGTTTATTGGAGGTGTGTGTACATTCAAAGACTATATAAGGTACCAAAAACGTAACATAAAAAAAACCAAACAATATCTTAATAAATATCTGGTTGATCGAAGGTTTCGATTCTAGTAGATAAACAACTTTGTTATAACTAACTTAGTCTAAATACATTATAGGGGTTTAGGAACTAAGAGGGGTTACACAGTAGTTGCCACAGTTTACTGGGCTATCAGTCGAGGGGAAAAAGGATGACGAAAAAACCCCACGATCCAGTCTTAATAACTAATAAATAATAATTAATAACAAATAACAAAAAAAAAAAAAAATAACAGACAGAGAAAAGGAAAGAAGGAGAGGGAAGGCTATTTACATAATGGCGCAAAACGCGTTTCGTAAGAGCCATTGTGTTTATTGGCTAATATTTGAACTATGTAGTTCTGTTTGTGTGGATTATCGGGGCCTCAGTTGAGGTTGTCTTGGCCTTCGCGCGTTGAGGTTGCTTAAATGGGTGGTGTTAAGCGACAGCCCCCAGTATTTCTTGAAATCTATCCTGTGGAAGTCTAGATAGTCTCGGTTGGGGATAATTGAAGAGAATTTGAATTTGTCTCTGTTTGCTATGAAGTCGTTGTGGTTAAGAGCAACTCTTTTGTCAGCTTTATTTCTGCGCCAGTGATATATTATTGGGGTGTTATCGGCGTTTTGGATAAGGCCGTTATTATCGCAATATAAGAACGCTTGTGGGGTGGTATATCCTGTGGCGAGTTGTCTACGGGATGTAGCGTCGTCTTGCTCGGATAAAGAGCGGACGATGTCATTGTCTATGTTTGGTAGCTTGCTATAATAATCTCTTGTGAGTTTGATCATGAATAGATCAATTCTAGGTATATCGGCCTTGTTGTATATTATTTGGTCTTTTACGTAGTGTTGCCAATCTGAGCTTACAGTTCTATATAGTAGTCGGAGGCAGGCTCTCAAGCATTTGTGTGCGCTCCATTTGTCTAATTTCTTCGGCGGTTGTGTGGTTCATGTTCCAGAGGATGGGCGCTGCGTAAGTAACTATGGGGCGGATTAATAACATGTACAAGATGATTTTTGTTCGATTGGTTAGGTGTTTGTTATAGAAGATTTTGCTGTTAGCGTGAAAGGCTTTGTTGACTTTATCGAGTTGTATGCCTATGTGTTTATTGCCGCGGAGGAGATAATCAATGTGGACTCCAAGGTATTTTACTATTTTTTTGTGTGGGATGAGTTCTTTATTATGAGTACCTGGTATTGTGGCTGAGATGCGGAAGTATTTACTGCCTGCTTTTATTTTGGAGTTGAGCAGGTCAAGGGGCTTTCGAAATAGAATGGTTTCACATTTACTCGGGTTTAGTCTTAGGTTCCAAGCTGTGTAATACTGGTCGATTTTGTTTACAATTGTATCGAGGTCGTTTTGAACCGACTCGACACTGTTACCCGAAACATAGACAATGACATCGTCCGCGAATGCAATTAGACCGGGACTATTAGGTTCGTTGAACTTAAATAACTTGGGGAGATCGCTTAAGTAAATATTAAATAGGATCGGTGAATTAACGGTACCCTGTTGGAGCCCGTCTTTGATATTGAATTCAAAGGATAACAAATGTTTGCCATCCCAGGTGAAAAAAGATTTTCCAGTGACCATGTCCCAGATTAGATGAGTTAGCCAGGTTGGGAAGTTCTTTTTGTGCAATTTGTAGAGTAATCCATTCAGCCAAACTGAATCAAAAGCCTTTTCTATGTCGAGGAGAGCAGCACCCACTAGTTGGCTATTGCTAACCTTTTTGGTGATGTCGGTTGTTACTGCGCTCGAGTCTCTCGTTCGCGTCCTTTTTTATATTTTCCTTCCGTCCCGTCACTTAGCGTCGTGACGAACCTCTTCGAGCTGTACACTGTCAACTTAACGTTAGAAACAACCGAAAAATAACAAAAAAAGAAAAAAGAAACCGCCCAACGTGGGGCTCGAACCCACGACCCTGAGATTAAGAGTCTCATGCTCTACCGACTGAGCTAGCCGGGCATATATGCTTTTTCCATTTCTTGTTATTGTAGAGACTAGGTCTCAGATCGAATCTTCTCTGCCACGGAATCGATAACGACATAATTGAGCAAATAAAAGATTTAAAAAAAAAATTAATTAATACGTTAAGTGCCACGCCGGTCCCTAGGGACCGGCGTTAGAGTCTCCGTTCAGGCCCGGCCGGTCCGCAGGGACCGGCCGCGGACTTTAGGTTCATGTTACACGACCGCGTGTGTCGGTCCTTACGCACTGATGTGAGACTAAATATTTTGCGTTTTTTCGTTTAGCCTCGTGTTTCGTTTTCTTAACATCTGCCAAGAAGTGGGGATTTTGGGAAAACTCAGGATGTGAATACAAAGAAGAGTTTATTGCAATTGGAAAAGGTCAGGTACTTTCCCAAGGCGAGGGTGATGCTCCTCTCTAAGTGGAGAGGAAGGCCCTCGGTAGAAAACTCCGGTCCTCAAGCTGATATTTCGGCTCGTCCGTCAGCGGTGACGGCCGCGTTTGGGCCTGAACGGAACGGCAAGCAAATCGGGCTGGGCACTTAAAGTGCCCAGTGTAATTTTACGTCTTAAATAAGTAATTAATCAATTAAAAATGCACACCACCGTGTTTGTATATGTCTTTGCTATGTCTGTGCAGAGCCATTTTTTCGATATGAACTCTAAATCTCTCGAAATTAAGAGAAACTCTCAGCGGCAGCCATCTTGTGACGTCATACTTTCTTCAGAAAGCGAATTTTCTGCAGAATATTACAAATTACTCCACGATGAGGTAGAAATTCGCAATTTGGGCTCTGCGCAGACATAGATTGGACTTTTAGGAATCATAATTGACCACTTTTAAACTGCTCGTTGCTATATTGAAGCGTCAGTTTGTTAACCTTTCTTACCCGTACACGTATATGGATTTCAAATCGTGCCGTCCGCCTTAAATAAGGTTATGCTTTAATTAAAATTACGTAAAGAATTCGAAGCTAAGCAAAAATATTTGCAGTTGTTCGATAACGTTTGTTATCAATCTAACAACTTCAGAAACAAAAGAAGTAATTAGTCATATTCCTTGTTTGTTCATACTCGAGACGATAGTAAACAATTTCATCCGATTATATCGTCTCCGCTTCGTGTCTAGTCTGTTTCCTGTACACAGTTTTTTCTCAGGACTTACCAAACATTACCGATTTACCGTCTTTAGTTATATGGACACTTACTTCATCAAAGGTGATGCACATCCCTGCCTGTTGCATCCCCCTCACGGTTGCTCGTCACATGGATGTTTCTCTTTTTTGTCGCCATGGTGAAAGTTCCGTTCTTTGCAAATGAAATCCTAATGGGTGGCTACAACTTGTCATAGGTCGTAAAGTAATCGTCCCTATTCACAAGATGGTCCGAGGCCCCTGGGTCGAGTAGGAAAGTCAGTCCTTCGATCCCGTGTATTTCCAGATTTCCAAACATAAACGCGAAACCTGAAGCTTCTACCTGCGACCAGCTCAGCCCTGCCACTTCAATTGTCCATACCGTCCTCTTCTTTCCTTCGCAATACTGCTAGTTTTTCTTATGACGAAAACTGTCCCGAATTTTATGTCCTTTTATTCCACAATAATGACATTTTACTTGTTCAAATTTATTATTTTTAAATAACTAGTTCGGTAATTGTTCAAATAGAACAACAAAATAGCGGGATTATGAAAATAAAGTTTACGATAGGTCGATCTCTTTTATTTACGCGTTCTTGACGCCTCGAGGGTCATCGAATAACTGAAAAACTAAAAACAAATTCATCTCGCGGACGCCTCGACCGTTACGCGCTCACACACACACACACACACACACACACACAGCCTCATCGTAGGCAGCCGCAATTTAAACAAATGCAACGATGCCCGTTTACATTTTGTCCGACTTCGCACAAAACACGCACAATTCAACATCTTCGGACAAAACACACACAATTCAACAGTAATATTTAACCGTTTGAGTGCGGAGAATTTTCTTATACATAGAAAGTGAATTATACATAGAAATGAATGATATTTTTTATTATTTTGAAAAGACCTGCTTGAAGTCCTGCATGATTTCGTTTAAAATTGTGTACGCTTTGTATTTATCCAAAGCACCCTTTATATTAAAAAAAAATACTTTCTTGTGGAATTACTCTCAGTTTTTAATTTCATTTCATAATGCAATAAAAGCCTCTTAACAAAAGCTAAAGTAAAATTGTCCTCTGACAAATTTTCGTTTGCGGTTATTACACCGTCGTAAGTAGAAGGCAAAGTTAATAATAAATGCGACACTTTATCAGTCTCTTCTAATTTTGCACCCGCGGCTAATAGTTCCGTAATCAAATCGTCAAATACGGTGAAATGTTCAACTAATGGTGCATCGCTACGAAAATTTAAACCTAAAAGTTTTCTTCTTAAAGCTAATTGCGTCGCGAGACTTTTTCGCTTATATATAGCATCCAAGTTTTTAATGATTTCCTTTGCCGTGCTTTCGGGTTGCGCGAAATCCAAAAAGGAATCCGATAAGAATTCTATTATAGTGTTTTTCGCGATTTTTTCTGCTTTAATCCATTCTGCACATATTTTTTCCGGAATGTTCTGATCTATCACTCTCGATACATTTAATTCGTCCAATAGTGCCCGAATTCTTAATTTCCATATACTATATCTCTCACCATAAAAAGGTTTAATGTTCCTTTTCATTATCAAATTTTCCATATTTAAATATACTAAACACTATATATATACACAAAAAGAAAATTAAAACCTTAATTAAATGTCAATGAAGTAAATATCACTAAGTTAAATGTCACTGAAAAAATATCACTAAATTTAATGTCACTGGTCACTGTATATGCTTATATGTATTAATTAAAGATTATTAATTAAAAATAACTTAGATATAGTTTAGGAACACAGTTTTTCTTTTTGTATCAAAAGAGTATTTACACGTTAACTGGTCCCATAACCTATTGGAAATAGGTTACAATTCAATGTACACGGTATTTGAACTCAAACTGTTCTTTGTTATACGGCGCGGGAGAGAGCTCTTTACTGAACGAAATCTTAGCTTTGACTGACTGCAGATGGAAAACCGTTGGAACCCCGAAAGGAAATCAAGGTCCCAAGCATCTTCCAACTGTTTAGGTTTGGCCCTCACAGTCCGGCCTTTGAAACCGTATCAAGTGGACACTTCGAAGTCTCTATTTAGAAAAGAGATTCTGAGATCGTTGATTCATTCGTTCGTTCATTCATTCATTTGTTTCTTTTTTCATCAACAAATAATTCTTATTATCATCGGTAGATGGAATGATAGGTCCGTAAACGTCAATATGAACAATAAACAATGGTCGTTTCATGTGACTTTTTTCCTTAGCTTTTTCAAAACATAATCTTGCTTGTTTACCATTTATACAAGCTTCATATAAACCATCGTTTGGTATAACATTTTGAATACGTTCTATGCAGTCCTGGGCAAAATTTCGAGAAAAAATATTTAAAATACTATTTTGAATAGTATTATTTGAACCACATGAAATTATTTTATTTAAAATAATATTTTAAATATTTTTTCTCGAAATTTTGCCCAGGTCTGTAATCCAACAATATCTATTACAATATGTGGGTGACGGAATTAGTTATCAAGGTTTTAAAATTAATTTTTACGTTAATATATTCATTGCACCTTTGATTAGGATCTATAAAATGCAAGAAAGTTGGAGGACTACTCAATATGATAAATTTAATTCTTTTCAATTTTTATTTCATTAAATAACACTTTAATTTTACGGAATTTTTTAGGTTTCTAGTTTGGCAGTCAAAGTGTTACGTTAGGACAGTTGTACGTTAGGACACTAACCAGCAAAGAGAGGTAGATATTGTTTATTCTTCTACTTTCTTAAACGACATTAATTTGTTGCTAACAAACGTCACGGACCGACGACGAAAAAAAAACAAAGAAATACAAACGATCATTTCGTCCCGAGAGCTCGTAGGTGTCGAAGAGGCGAATACAGTTTTGTCGCGTTCAAAGTGTGTTTCGTCGACAGAGAAAATGTTACGACACATTGTTCTCGCCTCTTTCGGACACGTTTTCGTTCGTAATGCGATGCGTCGCGTAGGTACGACGATGCGCCATAAATTTCCCTTTCGCTCGTGATTCGAACCGATTCCGCGTTACTCGATGCCTGTTGCCTTTCCTCGAACGTAAAAGAGTACCTATTGCATAAACTATCTACGGAATCGAGGGGCTACTCCTTGCTCGTGCACGAGACGCATCCATTTAACCCTAGATATAGCCAAACTGTCTTGGAAGCAACGTTGTTGCCAAGCATTCGTGAAAACAACGACATCGATTAAAAACCACGAATCTAATTGAATTCATTTTACTCGATGAGAAATATGTATTTCTCGCTTCACGAAGAAACGAGGCAAATCAAATTCCAAAGTCACGTATCGAATTTATAAGCCCTTTCGGTAACGTTATACTTTCGACAAGTGTGTCGAATACGCGCCGTACGCTTTTACGTGCGTTTGTGTAAACACGCTGACAGCGCTCGCAGTGCCAAATTCGGTAAACACGTATACGCGCCCAAAGCGCTCACGCGTATCTACTATTATTATTTCACACGTACACTCTTCCATTGCGCTGTAAGGATTATTTGAAATATTTCGAACAAGTGGATCGTACAATATCGCAAAATTCTAATATTCCGGTTGCCGATTTTACTGAAAGGTTAGTCGTCTCAGGTTAACTATGCTAAAGACGCTGTTCGAAGCAACACGGCGTGGCACGAAGACGTACCGCGACGCGAGAGCTATTTTATACAAAAAATACTGCGACGCTCTCTCCTCGATTTACAAAATTGTACCGTGTCGTCCACCTTTGTGGTTTGGATGTGTTTGTATTATCAACTAGGCACGTGCGTAACTTTATAGCGTCTCATTCAATAAGACGGCTTATTTATTCTGAGTGGGTCATGCCACATTGAGAATAGCCTTTCTTCTATACTGATTGTTTAGGTTTAGAAGAGTAAATACCATATTATCTCGTGTGGTGAAATTGACCGGGTGCGGTAGGTAGAACAAGATACATATATTTCTTGGAAAAAAAAATAAAACGAGAAATAAATACTGAAAAATACATAGTATACATACTTTAAGAAAAGTCGTAAAGATAAATAGCAATGTGATAATGTTGTATGTACGAAATTGTACGTAGAAGTTAGAAAAGGTCAATTTGACCGGGCGTGGTAGGTTTAGTGTTAAAGCAATCGTGTAGTTTACGAAGCTTTCTGTCCAAGAGCACGGCCAAGTGGAGCGCGCTCGGAAAGTGCCCCTAAACTGTGATGCATTTTTAAGGGGAAACTGCTCCCAGGTTAACGCTGATAACAGCTTGAATCTTCTCGTGCACGAGAAAATGCAGAAAGCACATCGTTCGAAGTGTAGGCGCGGCGCGATCCACGGTCCGGTCGGTACGATCATTCAAAGACAAGATCGGAATCGGGATCGGGATCCGGATTGGGTTGGGTAGGGTCGTAAATCTTTCGCGTTCTCTCGAACGTATCCCCTACATTCGGGCACCGTTCACTCGGACAGTTTATTTAACCGGTGCAGTCGCGTACGATCGCGTGCCCGCATACTTACACGTATCGCGAATTCCTCGCTTCTCGCGTCTACCAACTAAGAAAATTGAATTCAATTCTGAGGATGCGACGAACGACAACGAAGAAAACATGGACTTCTCCGAAGAAAAGTATCTTTCTGCCCATAGGATCTCTTCGTTACCGACCACCGACGTAAGTAACGGTTCCGAAATATTTAGCAATTACGATCTCCTTTTACTTTTGAACAGCCTCGCTGCTATTTGTAATTTTAACCAGTTAACACTAGAACGACCAAGCACTAAATGCAACTGGCATACATTGCCTTATAATAACAACAAAATAAGATTTGTTTAGATTTCGTATTAGTTTTGTTTAAATATCTACTTCGATAGAGAAGTTTATTAAAAAATTTTCTCATGGAAACATATTTATAATTTCAATATCTCTAAAAGAAAAAATTAGGAGGAAGTCATTTTGACCCATCCGGTAGTTCTAGTGTTAAGTGCGTTTGACGTGTATACACGTCGGACCAAATCTCTATTGCGGTGCGGTTGACGTTAACGAATTGTTAATTTCTTATCGAATAAAAATGTAATTCTTTCTCATTTTGCTTTACTTTTTTCGTCAAAAATAGCGGCATTTGGCCTGCGTTCGACGTGTCATTGTTTAATTTTAATTCTGCGCCCGTGAGGGATTTTTAAAATTAAACTTCGCAGTTAACGGGTTAAATTCCCGTTCTTTTAAACCATCACGCTCAGATGCTCACTCTAACAAATAAGTCGAACAGGGCAACGTAAATCCAACAAACAACTAGGATGTTCCGCTCGAAACTACGCGAAAGGAGTATTGGCAATTACAGTACATACTTACAAGATCGAGCATTTCTGTTTCATTAAAATATCGATCAAACTGCGTTCCAAATCTAATCTTACATTTGATTCGAAGTGTTGATTCGCGAATAAATTCAACAAAGTGTTTAGAATGAATTTTTGTCGTAACATTACGATGTGTACTCAGATCGTTGCATAGGATTTTTAATAAATTTCTTCGAGGAATGATCACCGTAAAGATATCGTTGAGGAGTATGTTGGCAAGCTTTTGGCGGGTAAAATGTTGTTAGGAGGTTGAAAAATTTTTCTTGGATATTTTTTGATGCGATTGGTAAAATGATATCGAGAAATCTTTTGCTCGAACGATCGAGTCTCGAAGAACGAAAGAAAAAAAAAGTTGATCGACGAGGATGGGATTCGAACCCACGCGTGCAGAGCACATTGGATTAGCAGTCCAACGCCTTAACCACTCGGCCACCTCGTCTTCGGCTGGATCTGGATCCAAATATACGGTACACATTATTGGTTCGGGAATCGATGGAACGATTCTTCGTTATTCATCGAGCAGGAAGAACGATGGATTTTTTGCTCGCGAACGTTATCGTCGCGGTTCGAGGCGGGAACACCAACACAAAGAATAAAACAAGTCACGGAGGAACAGAACGGTGCGTGGTATTAAACGCAATAGGCGTTGCAGCAAGAAAACGTTTTATTTCGATATCGATGTTTATTTCGACCGACCAACGCATTGGTCGTTCCCCGTACATGCTTGGACGCGTGTATGTGCTTGCAAGTTGTAACAGATGAGCGCCGAGACGATGCGTTCTTTTTACGCGCAAAGTTCCCTCGTCGAACGGAAAAGGGGACGAAACTTTTTCCGAGGAGCTCGAAAAGATGGAATCGCGCAAACAAAGACCGGGGGCCCGTTTTTTTTTTTTTGCCTCGTCATAAATCGCTTGCAGCGTAATAAGCACCGGCAAATCGGTTAAACCGACGAAACCGTTATTGCAAAAGTTTCGAGCGATTTACGGCGGAGATAAGGGCTGGAATTTCACGTTACGCAAAATCTTGACGGAAACTTTCTCGACGACGGCGAACCGAAAATAAAATTCGCTGTTTCGAACGGTATTGCGTCTTTCGAGCGGAATCCAGCGCGCGTTCGATCGTTTCGTTTTTTTGTTTTGTTTTTTACCTGGTCCACATAGACCTTCAGCTCGCGAACAAATCCTTTGATGTGTTCAGCGAGAAAACCCTCTTCGCAGTTGCCAGCGAGCAGCTCGCGAGTTGTTCGCTAACTCTGTGTTGACCCAGCATTTGACCTTGTCCAGATGTTCAAGGTGCCGCACAGTGTACCGAAATGCCTGTTTTTTGGACAAAATTCCATAACTTTTGTTCTGTTTATGATAGAGATATGAAACAAAGTGGGTTTTTTTATTTATATTGAAAGAAATCTCAATATGATATTATTATAAATATAGTCATTTATTTAAACATTGAAAAACGATATTTATAAACAAAATTTATTTTTATTGCTGGTTTTCAGTAGATGAATTCTTAGTTCAGTTCTTCCGAAACTGAAACTTTGTTTTAAACTATTATAACATTCGTCTCCTCGACACAAATAAGAATTGTACTAATTCGTTGTGCACGGATGTACTATTTGATCTTCCTGACCGGTTCTTGCTGCATATTTTGTTAAGTAACTCTGAGATTTGTGGGTAGTTGCAGCTAAAACTTATACAATTCAAAGTATACTATCTTACCAATAAATGCAATCAAAATCTCAGCGGAACTTTGCGGAACTTTTTTTTTATCCTCTTTCAAAGATTAGGAAAACCAATGAAACTGAATGGTTTCATTTTAGGTTAATTATTATATTGCATATATGTATTACACAATTTTTGACGATAAACTACAATTAGCCAACCTTTAGCCGTCATTTTCTGAAAAGATTATTTCTTATAATCGTCTTTGGATCATAATATAACGTGAACAAGTTACGCTATGAACTGAGGTACTATTTGATCTTCGTAAAATTCGCTTACAAAATCGCTTGTAACTAATTTCCTACTAAACTTTTTGAATTTTTTTTTCAAAAAATGATTTTTTTGGACATTTTGACATAGTATGAACATAGTTTTAAATCGATATGAAGCAGTGACTTTTTCTATTTTTGTCCATGGTTCGGTACACTGTGTGCCGGCGCGAAGGCGTCGCTGCATGCTGTACAAAATTCATGAGAAGAAAGAAGAAAAGACCTTCGTACCGCGCCTCATCTGAACAGGGTTTTTGGATAGATCAACGACGGTGGCTGCTACACTGAGAAAGAAACGTGTTCGATGCGGTTCGCCATAGAGGCGGAGGAAAGGTTGCTTTGATTGGCTGATCGCCAGTTTCCGTTCGTCCGCACTGCGACCTGCACTCGACCGTAGTTGCGCACGAGTTCGCGTAAAGTGGATTTTCTTGGCCCTTCTTGCGTCCACGTCGATTTCGACGCTGCACGAGTTCCAAACAGAGCTCTCACGCCTATACCTATACCTATACGTATACTTGTATGCATATGCGTTTGTTCTTATGCGTGCAGAGCTCGTAACGTTTCCTGCTACATAAAGATTCTGAATTCTAATATTGTCTATTTCGGTTACGCTTCCCGTTTTGGTTTTCGTATCGATTTTTATGGACTTCCACTGCTCGTCGATGAAACCGGACGCTATAAGTGATACTCTACCGATTCGTTCGAATACTCAGGAAAAGAATTATTCGACGAACTCGCAATATAAAATGAGATAAAAATCAAAAACAAGACATCGGATATTCTTTTATTTACATTTAATGCCGAATAATGGTGTGTTGGAATATGAAAAATGTGCGGTTGCTTTATTTATTTGCTTTATTAAAAACCCATAACATGTATAAACGTTTCTCCTTATGTATATAATGATCGTGCACAAAATGTGTATATTTACAGTAAGTCGATACAAGAGTTCATTATCTGAAACCGTTTCAAAAGCTATGTTGGAACCGTAACCAAATCTTATAATAGTTGGAAGCTTTGGTAATCGACGTTGCAACAGATGACAGATTTCGAGCCTTGTTAGAAACAGCACAGTGTTATTGTAACACAACAACATTGTATATTGTAAGACGTTTTCTCAGTCGTCTTGTCACTATCGGTTAGTAGTCATAGGCTTATGACTTATGTAACTCTTAGGTTTCCAAATGACTCTTAGGTATTTCAAATGCGACGCTCGGCGAGAACCTCAGATTTCGTCTAAGAGTCAGCTGACAGAACCGCGTAAGTGACTCGTAACGAGAATTCAGTGTATAAGGCTCGCGCGAGAGGAAAAGAAGGAACAAAGAGAAAGAGAATCGTTATTCGTTAGAGGATCGACAATAACCGCCAAACATAAAATCCGCGGGTCTAACGATGACGATCGAAGGAGGTTGTTCAGCGATCGCCCATCACAAGGAAGCAACGAGATGGTACTTTCTCTGTGAGGGACGTGGTTTCGTCGAGGGTGCCGAGGTTCGCTCTTAGTAGAACATCGGCGATCACCTTCTCGGCGATGATGCTCTGCCGGGGCATCGACTTTCTCAATTTGCTGGCGACGTAGCGGCCAAACGTGTCGAACTCGTCGTCGGTGACGCAGGTGGCAAACGGTCTCGGGGAGGTCTCGCGGGCAGGCTCCTTCGTCGGACGATCGACGGGGTAATTCTCTTGCTGGAGTTTCCTCTTGAACCCGTCCACGCCGGACACGGACGACGAGACCCTCCTCGTGTACGATCCTTCCGTCTCCAGGATCACCGGTTGGAAGGTCGGCTCCGGGCTGGCTTCCCGCGATGGCACCGGAGACGGTGGCTCGATCTTGTCCACGTCCGCTTGAACAAACTACAGGGAGAGAACGAACAGAGAAAAAACAAAGTTGTGAGACTCGCGCGGATGCACGTGGGAAAAATGAAAAGTCAAACTTTTTCTCGCCGGTGTTTAGAAACTTCTCTCTGAGGGGTCGCGAACGATATTTTACATCGAATTCTATTTATATATATTTTACTTGAGGCGTAGGCGACACGAGCAAGCTCTCCGAGCGCAAAGGGTTTATACCCTTTACGCTATAACATCGGGTCGGACTCGTGGCGAAGAATTCGAACAGAATCTGCTAAACATGTATGTAATTAATAGACTGCGGATCTTTATGCAAAATAAAAAATATTTGCATTGATTGCGAAACACAGGAGCGAAATAAAAATTTCTTTCTTCTTTTAGTTATTTTATTAAGCTGAAACCAATATGCTAGTGCCCTTAAATCTTTCTAATATGTCCACTGCTTTGAATTGTGCCTACCCATCTTTGTCATAAATGCATAAAATCCGTAGTCTAGTTATTAATTTCCTTTAAATCAAAATAAAACTCGATTCGGCTATACTCGATAATTAGAGAGAGAATACAAATTTTATCTTCTTTCTAAAAGGTTTGGAACGACGAAGATGTTATAGTTATTGTAAGAGGTAAACTAAATCATAGGACAGGTGGTCAAGCGTTTGTACGACAGCTTCCGCTGTTCATGAAGAAAGGTTTGAGAATGCTCTGGCTCGTTGAAATATGTTTGATGTTCGATTCGATCGTAAAAGCCCAAAATATGCTCGCGTCTTGAAATCCCATTGACTCGATACGTAGTTTGTGCGGCGCGCAGCGATCGTTTGCTATCGGCTGCGCAAGGCAAGGCGCAACGCGTCGTCTCTCGTAGTCTGTCGTCGCCTGTCGCTTGTCGACACGCCATACGGCGCCATGCCATGCCGCGCCACGCCACGCCACGCCACGCCAAAGCAGCGTTGCATCGCATCGCATTTCCTTTCGTCGTCGCCGAAATAATGCCTCGAGACACTCGAGAGAACTCGATTACGCGGACGCATCGTTCTCGCGCCGCTGTATCTAGTCTAAAAGCGAGCGTCTTTGTTCGGTTTCCGATTTGAGCGTAATTTCCTGCAACGCGTGGCGGCTCGACGACCAGGTTTCGGATCGATAAAGGTCTCCGAAGAGAAAGAGAGAGGGAGAACGGCAGAGGGAACCAGCGCGGAGGAGAGCAAGGAAAACGAGCGAGAAAGAGAGAGGGAGTGGGAGAAGCGGAGGGAGGGAGATAGCAAAACGGCGACGGTGGGAGAAAGAGAGAAAGGGACTCGGTCGTATGCCGTATCGAAGATGTGTATCGTTAACGACGACGATGCGTCGCGTTGGCTGACGTTGCTTCGAGAAAAGTCGTGGCCGAAAGTTCTCGCGTTTCGCCGTTTCGATGAATTTAGAGCGAGAGGACTAGAGGGGCAAATATCTCGCAAAATCGTACCATCGACTCGTGATAGCCGTCGACGGGGACCGCTGGATTCTTCATGTCCAGGTCGTCCTCCGTCGAAGGTCCCTCGTTTTGCTCGGCAACGAACTTGAGAATGTCGTAGTACCACAAGGACGACCTGTACCGGAGACGCGGGTTGTTGACCATTCTCTGGGAGCTTCGGACCTTTTTGTACTCGCGCCTGAACGCGGTCCTTAGAGTGTTGATCTTTCTAATCACAGTCTCTTTGTCCGCGACCGGGTTCACCTCTCTGAGCTTGAGGACGAGGGCGTCGTAAGCGCGATTCCGTAGCAACCTGTCCTTATACCCCTTGTACCTGACCTGCCACAAGCAGGGAAAACTTCGGTACAGTTGAATGAACTCGGTGAGAAAGTCATGCGTGTAGCCGACCAAATCCGGGCTCGCCATTCTGCTTGTTATCCACCGAGACGACGCCACGATTCTTCCTCGCCGCGTAACCGCGTCCAGCTTAAGCCCAAGAATCACAAGCTGCGATGTAGCCAACCAACCTACCAGCCTACGAACCAAACCGAGTCGAACCGAGTCGAACCGAGTCGAACCGAGCGTTGAGCGTTGCACAAAGGAATTGGCGTTGGAATCGACCAAGCGATACGAACACGAACGCACCGTGAATGACCACGCTCGACAACCGACGAAGAGCCACTGCCTCCGACTCCGAACACCGACAGCGATCGGTCGCGTACACGCGTGCCATTGAGAACGCTACGCGTTTGCTCAAACCATGTTGCCAGATCTCTCCAACGTCGAACTAGGTTTGTCGGTGCTTGCGCAGCCAACGCTCGACGCTCGTCGGTCACACCGTTCTTTCGTGATCACGATCGCTCACCCACTCTACTCTACACTCTACCTAGGCCAACCGAACGAAACGTGGCCGTGAGTTTCGTCGCGCGCGGCCGGAATATTTCGTTGATTCCATCGCGCCGAAGCGATGGTCGACCATCGTCGATACGACGTGCCCCACGAACCACACCCCGCGTTTGTGCAAACTTTCGTGATTTCCAGTTTTCCCTTGGTCGCAACGATCCGCGCAGCGACGGACAGGACACGGTTTCTCCAGTCGGAGTCAACGTGACCGCGCAAACACCTTTCACGAGTTCGGTCGAGGAGTATCGTTGCTTGTCGGCATGTACTCGGTATGCGTCTACCTGACGAAAGTTAACTCCCAACCTTGCGGGACCCGGGTTCGTTTCGACCCGTGGTTATGAAGCTACCTTGTGCCGGTGCCAACGATTAGCACCGTACAGTACCAGCGCGTACGCGATGTTTTTGCAAACGCTTGCAAACACTTCGAAGTTTCTTTATGATAACATAAAGCGTTCCAAGCTTTCTACAAATCAAACCGCAATATCAACCCCTAAATCTATCTTATCAGTTAGAAAAGTGTTACTGTGCATTTGGTGGGACTGTCGTGGCATCATTAACTTTATGTTGTTGAAACCTGGAGATACAGTTACTGCAGAGTTGTATTGTCAGCAATTACAACGGCTGTATTCAGAACTATATTGAAAAAGAGGGCATATTTAGTCCACAGAAAGGGTGTAATACCGCAAATTGACAACGCCCGGGCTCATACAGCGAAACTCACTCAGGAAAAAATCAAAGAATTGCAATGGGAAGTTTTACCGCACCTCCCGCACTCACCGGATATTGCTACATTTGACTATCATCTTTTCAAATCTCTGGATCATTATTTAAGAAATAAAACATTCACATCTGTAGATGTAAGGAGGCACCTTGAGTTATATTTTTCTTCACGAACTCTGGATTTCTATAAGAGGGGGATTGAAAATTTCGAGGAAAGATGGTAAACTGCCCTTGATAATGATGAAAATTATATAATAAATTAAGAAATAAAAACTTTACTTTACTACAAAGTTTGTTTTAGATTTCAAAATAATTCATTACTTATGGGTCCTCCTAATATAATGTCGCGGACAATGCGAACAAGAAGGTAGCAGATGTAAAGAAATCCGCATAGCCAAATTCGCGATGCGCCTCAAGGTCGCATCGAGACACGAGATTCACACTGTTCACACCGTCGTACCACTACACCGGCACCGATGTTGTAGATCGACGCATCGACCGTCGGCCATGAACCTGTCAGCCAGCGTAACGAACTGATGGATTGACAGAAGCTTTTAAAATGTAAGGCGTCTAGAATGTTTGAGAGCCGTTTGTTATGTATAAACACGCACGGTCGCGGACGAAGAAAGGTCAATTCATATTTAAGTTGTCTCACATTGCGACGTTGTCCGAAGGATAAAGAATAAATCACCAAAATCGCCGTGTTTATTAACGCACAGACCAAAGTCCTTCACATAGGTTTAAACGCGCGTGTACACACTACGAGTGCTACTCCGCTCTAATCGGAACGTTTGATCGGACCATGAGTTCACGGTTCTTGTATCTTGAATGACTTCGTTTCAGCAGTAATTACGAAATTTCGGGAACGAGCCAAGAGAAGGTTACCTTATAAGGTACACGTTCGCGCGTGCCGAATTCGCTTGTTGCAAGTCGACTCGATCCGACCCGACTCTGCTCGATGCACCGTCTCTTTATCCCGACGCTCGCGTCCTACTAACGGCGAACATTTCTCGGAGAATTCAATTTTAACACTTTACCGGTTCCTTCAATCGAGAGAAACAAAAAAAAAAAAGAAACGAAACTGTGCTCATGGATTTGAGTAAAGTCGCCATAAGATTTCGAGAGCGCTCGTCGATTTTCTTCGCGGTAGTTTTGAATGAGTCGAATACAGATCACGGCAAACGCTCCGCTCCAGTGTTTCGAGAGAATCTTAGCATAGTCGCGAAGCGAAGCCCGTCGACTCTCGAGAGTCTCGTTTCTGTTTCTCTGTTCGTCTCTCTTGCTTGCTCTTTCCGTTCGACGAGCTCCGATTCCGCTCGCTCGCTCTCGCGTCGTCAGTCTCGCGAGTGTCAGCCGCGAAACGACTCGTTCTCTGTTCCCTCTCGACCGCCGCGCCGTCTGACACCCTAAGAGATCCATGAAAATGAATTTTCGCGGTTCCGAGGGTTGGTCGGCTCCTTTGTATTCACGAGCAAACCACTTTGTACTTTTCAATTTAGTCTAGACGGTTCGCCACGGCCGATATCGAACGCGAAGCCTCGGGATTACGGAGGATCATTTTCCCCGTGGAAAGAACGCGCAGAGAAACGTCGACGTTCTCGATCGAAGAACATTCCTACTCCTTGTATTCTCGGCTCGAATCCAGAGTTCTCCGCGGATGTTTCGAAACGCGTGCGAGACGGGAGAAGTAACGCGAACGAGATGTGCAGACAACGACGACGAAAGAATCGCGTAGGTATGGCTCGTTGGCAAACAATAAGACGAAAATGGAAACGGCGCGTTCGCAGGAGTGAACCGGGCAAGGCGAACGGAAAAGAAAGAGAAAGAGAGAGAGAAGCGAGGGGGACACGGAGGAGAATAGAGTAAGAGGACCGATGCTAATCCTCTTTGTATGGAAAAACCAAGTGGTCCGTCGAGCTGACTACCAAGCAGACTTTCGAACAAGCTATTCAACCGGTGCAATATACCGTGCTAGTATAGCGCATCCCGTCTAGACGACGGCCGGCTTTTCTATGCGAACGAAAAGTTACCTCGTTATTTCGCGAACGAACCGTGGAAAGCAGGAGAACGGCCAAGAAAAAGGAAAATCGAGATGGAGCGAGGCGGCGCGGCGCGACGCGGAGTCGAGTTGCTCCGCTCCGTACCGCGCGCGGTCTTGCAGGTTTTCGAAGATGCGCCCGCCCGCTCGTGTAATCGCTCGATGGGTTCTAATCGGCTGATCGATCGGTCTTGGCGACGTTATCGCGTTCGACGATAAGAATGGTTCGGTGGCCAACGCCGCGCCGCACAGCTCCACTCCATTTTAAAGCCGTTCCGTCGAACAATCTCTCGGATACCCAATAACCTGGTTTAATTAAATTCAAAACGGACGGACCTGTCAGTCATTTCTTCGATATCCAATAACCGCGACGTACGAGCGGTTGGCAAACACCCAGGAAACTGGTGCAAACTCCGTTTCAACGACTTTATCTCGCCGCGAAGCGTACAATACTGCCCCTATATAGAAATATCGGTTGAATGTGCATCCTGACGGACGCACCGTACACGCGCCAGGCCCTTCTATTGTCTCGAGGTGCTACGTAGTATATACTATAATACGTATAAACTGTGCGCGCGGTGTACGCGTCGCGTCGCGCGACAGTTTGCCTCCTGTTCGGTCTATCCTGTCTATCGGATCGAAACTCGGTTCCGCTTCCTCGTTGCGTACGGATGGAGAACGAGAAACCGGCATCGAGCCTCACGGCAGCCAACCCAACTTTGTTCGCGAGTATCTATCGTCAGACTCCTTTGGAGAAATCATCGGTAGCCAGCCCGCGATATCGGAGACGTTGCAACTCTGTTGCAAGACTGCCGGCGGAGAAACGATAACACGGGGTTGTTTACCCGAGGAGAACGGAATCGAGACGATTGCCGCGTCTATCTACAGAAGATTTTCTCCGAAGAACGTTTCCACGAACGTTGTTTGGCACGAAGAGGCATGGTCGTACGATGATAGTAACTTTCACAGTCGAATTCATAATTTTTGTAATCAACAGGGCCGTTTGATCTGCAACAATATAATCGTCGTACCAAACAACATTTTTCGATAGGTTCTGCGCATGGTAAGAGAGAGAGGGAGAGAGAGAGGGGGGGGGAGGAACGGAACGGGAAAAAGTTACAGACGAGCGACATACTGAAAAAATACGTTCGTTTATTTTCTATTAATGAAATTATATAATAATTCTTACGGCTTAGAATTCGAATGTAAATTAAATTAACCAAAGAAGGCATCGTGCGCGGAGCCCTCGGTCGCGGAATTTTGGAGCATCGACGCAGGGTAATGGGAAGAATGATCACCGGTCCCAGAGTGCTCGGGCCCGTCGACGGATATCCCGGGATTCCCGTTTCCCCCTCCACCAGGCCCAGGCCCCGGACCCGCTCCGGGCCCAGCCGCGGGGCCGGATCCTCTCAAGGGTTTCACATCCTGCGAGCTCTCGTAGATCGTTCGGTTCTGCTGGTTCTGCGAGTTGATCTCGTTGTAGACGAGCTCCTGGATCTTGAGCCTGACGAACATCTGCCGATCGAGCGGTAGACTCTTGAGAGGATTCCGAACGCTCATCAGGAAGTGGTAGGTGTCGTCGAACTCCTCCTCCTGGGAGACGGCCAGTCTCTTCTGTAGGTGCTCGTACCGTTTCCGATCGACCTCGCAGTAATCGTTGTCTATCACGTCCATCAGGCTCCTCTTTCGGCCGATCTTGTTCAGTTTCGGCGGTGGCATCACGTGATGAAGACCGTCGTCGTTCGACAGCAGGGACTGGCAAGAGTCGCCGTCCAGGTCGTCGAACCGGGTCTCCTCGTGGCCCTCGAGAATGTCGATCTGCGGCTCGATCTGTGTCCCTTCCGGCGAGGATCGAAGCACCGCCGAACAGTTCTGCGAAAGGGCGCAACCGATCACCCGGGAGTTCATTTGATCCCGCAAAAAGAACAGACTCTTGAACCAAACCCACTTGGAATCGTGCTCGACGCCGCCACCCTCGCATTTCCCTCGGTAACTCTTCTTCAGTTCGTTGCGAAAGTTGTCCCGCAAGTGTTTCCATTTCGATTTCGCGACGTCCGCTGCAAACCAACAAACGATACCACCCGGTTAATCGGTATATATCTATATCTCATTCGAAACGGGCAAACTTCTCGCAGCGAGCCTGCCCCCGCCCCCCTTCCATTTGTCCGCGTCTAATTCGATTACTCGTCTCGTCCCGTCTCTCGTTCCCACGACCCACGCGCGCCACAGCCCACGAGTAGTCGCGAGCTCGCGTCCCGCTAACATCTATCGATCGAACGAGTGCCCGTGCCCAGTTAATTTCGCGGCCGATGCGCAGGCGTTTCCGCGCGCTCGCGCGTTCCCTCCGCTCTGCTGTTCGTTCTCGATCGTTTTCAACCAACGCAAATTTCTTTCCATCCGCCTCCTTTTTTTATATTGTGTATACGCGCAACGCGGGAAAAAAAAAGAACCGATCTCTCGAGCGAACGGCAGATTTTTCTTTTCCAATAGAATCGAGCAGGACGGTGCTCGCGCGACCTCGCGCGGAACGCGAACCAAACTTGACGGCAGCGACGCGTTCGTTTGCCTGTTATCGATGTTGCAACTGCACGCCGAAATCGGCATTCGAACGACTCCGATTCGACTCGACTCGATTGTCGACTCGGGTCGAGTCGATTCGAGCGGGGCGGAGGTCGATCAAAGTCGGTGAAAAAGAGGGGACGGGCGTGTGCATCGCCTGTCGGGCCGGTATGGGTTCGAGAGGGGGCTGTAAACGCGTATCTGTGAAAAAACGGAGAGGGATAGAAAAGCGAGCGCGCGTGACGGGGGGGGGAAGAGAGTAAGAGAGAGAAAGAGAGTGAGAGAACGGATCGACGCAGGCGCGTTTAGCCTCTCCGCGAAAGAAGAGAGAAGAGAGAAGCGAGAAGAGTGAGAAGCGAGGCGCGGAGTGTACTCACTGGAGACCTCGCAAGCCCTCGCGATCTCCCGCCACATCTTCAGGATGACGTCGCGATTGTGGTAGTTGACGTTCTTCTGGTCCCAGATCGCGGGCCTGGCGTGCACCTCGGTGATCAGTCTCTGGAGATCCATCGTCATCGCGTTCCTACGGGCGCTCGCGTTGCATCTCCTGGACGATCGCTTGTTGGCGGTTCGACGGTTGAGAAGCGTGATGCCGGAGCTGAGGGAGGAAGCAGCCGCGCGCGAGCCGCTTCCTCCTCTGGATACGATTCGTTGAGATTCGTTGGTGTTGTGCGAAGACCGATTTTTCGAGGGTTGCCTGCTGCTCGGTTCCTCGATGGGAATCGTAGCGTCTCCTCCCGGTAGAAGTTGTTGCAGTTGTTGTTGTTGTTGTTGCTGCTGCTGCGATAGTTGTTCGAACGGGGGAATCGCGTCGGTGGTCGTTTCGGCGTTATCGCCGCCGCCGCCGCCGGCAACGACGACGACCAGCTCGTCTTCGTCGTCGACGGTACTGTTTCGTCGCTGCTGCCGCCTCCTCTTCTTCCTCTTGCGCCTGGCGATACGAGAGCTGCCGGCCGAGGAGGAGCTCGCGAAGCCGAGCCGAGCGGAGGATCGCAGGCGAGACGAATCCAGGGCTTTTTCCTCCTCGACTCGTGCACGCGTGCAGCCGTCCATACACGGCCGGTACACGCGCGCGTCCAGCCGGGAAGACGCGCACCCGCTTCAAACGATCAGCTCGGATCCGGACCCGGATTCGGATTCGGATTCGGAGTCGGTTTGGGATACGGATTCGGATTCAGATCCGAAATCGGATACGGATTCGAATTCGGTCTCGACTTTTCTCGCGGTCTCAGTTTTGACCTCGGCCACGATATTCGTTTTCGGTCTTGTTTTCCGCTCGACCCGTGGTCGCCCCGTCCCGTCGCGTCGTCGTAGTCGTCGTCGTTGTCGTTGTCGTCGTCGTCGTTGCAGTTGCAGTCCGCGATCGCGTCGCTGGGCCGAAACGACACCAGCCTGGATTATTACTAGACGACACGCGCACCTTCTCGGCCGTCCGCTTGCTCGTCGGCTAGCGTTACCACGGCGAGCGAGCTCGAGTCCCTGCCTTCCTTCACTTTTGCCCACGGTTTCAGCTTCGGCTTCGGCTCCGCTCGGCCCCGCTCGGCTCGACCCGCACGCCACCGCTCGTCACCGCTCGTCACCGCTTGCGATCCGCACCGGGCTTCCCTGCTGCTCGCTTCGCGATCGCTTCTTCGAAACCGAAGCCGAGCCGAGCCGAGTCGAGCGGGGCCGAGCCGGGCCGAGAGCAACGTCTCCTCGCGGCTCCTAACCGCGCCGTTCCGCTCTACACCGCTCCGCTCCGCTCCGTACCGCTCCGCACCGCTCCACTCCGCTCCGTATCGCTCCGCGCAGCGCCGAGCCAGCTCCTATCGCTCGCGATCTCTCCCCCATTTTCTTATCGCTCGGTGCGGTGGCTTCGCTTCTCGCTCCTCGAAGGAATCTAGAAAAACAGCAAGGATGCGTCCGCGGCATCTCAACATCCTGATTTATAGATCTCCGTAAGACGCGACCTTCATTCCCTCCGGAATCAAGCGCAAAACGACGCAATTCTGTTTCAATGCCGCTGCGTGCAACTTGCCGATGCGACGTGCAACGCGGAGCGGGCCAGGATGATGGTTGAACGGCTGGCTAACTCGAGCGTTCTCGGTTCGGCTCGGCACCGCTCGACGCAGACCGACACGGCTCGGCTCGGCTCGATTCGATTCGCTCGATGCCCAAACCACCTTGCGCCCGCATCGTCATCCGACTCCTGCGCGACCTTTTTCTTTTTAATGTGCTTGCAATCACTCATTACGGAATCTCCCTCCCTGTCGGTGACCTCCATGAGGTAATAGGGACGTAGTTAGGAACTTTTTTTTTCTGTTGTTCCAGGAATCAAATTCCTGGAAATGACTCCTGGAAACTCTCCGCCTTTCCGCTTCTTCGCAGAGTCCTCGAATCTACTCGATTCTCTCGCCTAACTCGGATCCTGATTACCTCCCCATAGCGATATAGTCGCGCATTCGCAAAATAACAGGAAGCGCGTTGTAGGGGGTGTACGTATGGTATAGGTCTATAGGTATAGGACGTAGGGCGTAGGGTGCAATGCGATCGATAGCAGAGTACCACGCGCGGATAGTCGATGCAAACGAGAACAATTTGCTCGGTTACTTTTCTATCCGCTTGTCCATGGAATGCCCTCGATCTCGATCAAATAATAATAACGTGCTCTCTAAGGGTTAACCGATGATTTTTTATTGCTCCGTTTTAGGCTGCGGTTACAGTGGCGAATGTGTTGGTATCGGTAGGGTCGATTCCGTCGACCGAGGTCACAGGATAGGACAACTGACTTATCAAAGATTTCCGCAATTTACGTGTAACGAACTAATACGTTTTAACTTAATTGCAAAATACAATCTATCGGTATAAGAAATTGCGAGAAAAAGTCTCATTTCTTAAGTGTATTTACAATATTGTAGAAATATTAAAGTATTGTTTTTGGAGTTTTCGAACAAAAGTTGGACAACAATTATACGATACTGAATTAAAAGAAAAATGTTTTCTTTTCGTTAAAAGTAAATAAACATTACTTTAATTTCGTTTAAAAGAATTGTATTAGGTCGTCCCATAAGGTGGATATGTAAGGTGGATATATTATTCACCGTTGAAAAATCTTTTAATGAAAAACCGCAGTATAGTAATGGTATGATGTCTTTGCGACAGAAGGTCGGAAGAGGTTGTGAAATGAAAGGGTGATTTTAGTCTTAGAATTTAAATGGTACAAGAGTAAACGGCACGACGTAATATGTTTCCTTTATCATTAATCGAGGCATCTTCTTGTCCTCTATTAAAAAAATTGTTGAGGATCTTAGGTCAGAAACGGATTAGATCAGAATCATTTTCTGCAGTATCCCTTGTCTCAGCCTGTTCTACAGTTACGTATTCGATGAAAGTCGGTATGTTGTCCACCATCTCGCTATTGTCCAACACCTTGCTATTGAACGTCCAGCTGTCCTCTGTCCAGTTGAAGTTTATAAACGCAGTACCATCGGGTCTCGGGAATTTCTCATTGATCTTCTCCATGTACTCACGGATCACCTCGGAGCCCTTTTTCTCCACCGTTTCAATCACCTGTTTCCTGAATGATCCAATGAAAGCGTTGATCGCGGCGCTCAGGATCTTGTCAATTACGCCACCCTTGAGCTTCACTTCCATCTTGCTGAAATGCGAGGAAACGCGATTAAAAATCACGAAGCCGAATGGGATGTACATGATACATTCACGGATAATCATTACCGGACAGAGGTAACCTGGAACGATTCCAGACCGACCCTGTAATGCTCCAGATCTACCTTCAGCACCACTCGCAACTGCGTGTCGGACAAAATGGCATTTAAGGCACCAGAACGCGAGACGATCCAGTATTTGAAGCGGTAATCGTACGCGACCTGAAACATCCGAAACAAACGAGATGTCAATCAAGCTGTCGTTCTTATCGGGAGTCTATCTGGCTTGTGATCGATGCGGCAAGCATCGATCAAGCAGGTGGATAGTCTTACATCGATCAAATCTAATCCCAGCAACGCTTCCATAGTTGCTATTTTATTTTCGTAAGATACAACCACGTCGCCGCTGCGCTTCAGCGTGGACAGCCCTTGCATCCAACCCTTGCTCAGGTTGAGCACTCCCTTCATGCCGAGTATTCCGTTCTGGAACAGATCAATAAATTTTTTCGTTTCAAGAAACACACGGAAACTTTTGATCGAAATCGTCATTTAATTACACAGTTTCTAGCAATTAGATGAATTGTGAATAGCTGCTATAATAGGACCAACGGAAACACTAAATATGTCTACAAGAAGTACACCTAGTCTCAGAAATGTGTAAAAAGGAACAATTGGTAAATAGATCAGCGAATACAGTCTTCTTTTCATATAGAATGACGATATGTTTTCGCAACAAGAAAATACGAGAAGAAGAAGTCCGCCCAACATCGTTTACATTTACCGCGAGAACAAGAGGGTACTCAAGAACAATGTGAAGCCGAACAGGTACCCTGAAAGCCGCCCCCGAGCCGTCATCTTATATCGAAAGAAAACTGTTGTTCTAAACATGATCAATTTGTAACATTGTAAAAATGGTCGGCCGTCCAAGTGCTCATTTTGTAGACATTTTCAGGGAAGAGTACCTAAATTTAAAATTAATTGATAATTCATAGTGAAACGACACCCGCGAATAACGTTATCAATATTTTTCGTCTTCAACATGTACATACAGTTAAGTCAGACCCCAAATCAAGCTGAATTCATAATCGATTCAAACTACTCTCCCTTACACTATCTACCGAACGATAGGTTGTATCGGATAAATAATAACAACCGAGACGATACAGACAAAAGAGCCAAAGGAAGTTACCAGGTTTTTTTGGATGTCGTCCATTTTCAGAGGATCCAGCCCTTTTTTTATGATAAGGTCTTTTACCACAGGCAGCATATCATCGAAGATTTCATTTATATTGGCATCTAGTCCATTAGAAGTTTTGACCTCCAAATCACTTCCGAAATCCTGGTCTCTGCAAACAAGTCGAACGTGATTTCGTTGATCCTTCGAATCGGCGGACACGTCCGCGTGGATCCGTTTAATTGTTTACCGTCAAGCGGAGAACAGAATGCTTACAAATCTGGGATGTTGACACTCGCTTCCAGAAAACCGAACCCGGTAACCAGCAAAAATGCCAGTTGAAGAGAAAATTTAACAGAACCGGCCATTCTGTATATCTTCAAATAAGCAGGCAAACAATGAATTGCAAATGATCTAGTTCCAACCACTGACTACTCCCAGGTCCTCTCACCATCCCCAGTTTTATTCACACGACGCTCGATTATCTCAACTCATCTTATCGCGATATCAATTTATATCCTCATTATCGTCCTTAACAAAGCGAACACAACATGATACGGGCGATACGGATTATTTTTCCTAATACACGAACCATCTACTGATCGACAGTGATTGCTTCCGATTAATTCCTATCCGAAGATTGGTCTTGCTTCACGGAAATCTTTTTCTTATAGAATACACAGATGCACGATACGTAGAAAAAAAAAACAGACACAAATCCATCATGTGATACTCGAACGATACTTCCGCTGCATTTTTCCCGTTCGAATAATCGATGGGTGAGACGCAATAGATCGCGATATTTACTGTAAAAATAATTTTAACAACAACAACAGTATCTACGAATTAATTTTTTCAGAGATTTATCAGTTTATTTCGAAAAACGTGGATTTCGAGCAAAATTTAATTGCATCGCGCTGCATGCACCATCTTGTTTTCGATCTATCGTTATCTCGTACGTCAACTTAATTAATTATCGAATTAATTATGCTCTTACAAATTCGACATTCGCTTCGTGGGCGCAAAAGATAAGTTTGTATCGATCGATCGTTCAAAGTCGATGGACGGTCACATCGGTCGAGGTGAATTAGGTTGGATCGCAGTAGATTCGACCTCGCGAGGAACTCGCGGACAACCTATCCACTATATTAATTTTTTAATTCAAGAGAAGCAAGGGACAAATGTTGGGTTTCGGGTTGCCGAATCGAGTACAACGCGTTTGCAAAAAAATCTCAAGGGGCTTATTATTCAGTCCAGAGTTGGGCATCATTTGAGTAAACGTTCATATAAATGAATGTTCGGAAGTTTAAATGACGGCAAAAAGAATCTAAATAAATTATGTAGAGTAATAAAATTTATTTCTGTTGGATTTTTCATATCTAATATAAGCAAAAATAATCTTTGTGTTGAGAAACACTTTAGAGGACCAGGACGCGGGTTCTGGTTATTTTCATTGTCAATGGGTCTCTGGCAATACCCTGACTCTTAAGGGTCGGGGGGTCATAAATTGTCTTTGCAGGCCCAGGCTATTTCGCGTTTCGGGTTTCAAACCTAAGCAACGGTTTTTCCGTTGCACATTTTCTTCAGTCTCGTCCAGAGAGTCGAGGTATCAAGATCTAACAGAATCCTTCCGTATCTTTGAATAAAACAGTTTTCTTTTAAAATCAACTGTGTGTTCATTGAAATAAATCCCATATCCCAATAGGTTATGGGCCCAGTTACGTATTAAACTCAGTTTAATTGTGTATTAACTGTGTAGTGTATCATATAAAATAAAAGACCGTAAAGGATAAATAAGATACTTATAATCATTATATATATTCGTGTGTGTGCATAGTTTTAAGTGTACAGCTAAATATAAAGACGATAAAACAATGGCAAATTCAAAGAGAAACATTCAACCGTTTAATGGTGAAAAATACAGTGACAAATTAAAGGTTGTTACCAGTGCGGGAGAACAAACCACATTAAAAAGGACTGTTATTATTATAAAAGACAGATGAAACATTCAAATATTCAAAGTGAGAAAATGGCTCAGACAATTGAAGTGATGCAGCCATCTACATCATCAGTAAACTATAACACATCCTCTACAAATTATGATCCATCACATGTTGCATTTATGGTGGGAAAATATGAAGAGGACAAAATCGAACAAGATAAGATTACATTTATATTAGATTCGGGTGCATCGGATCACATCATAAACAGAGAAGATGTAGCCGAAAATTTTGAAGAAATTCCTGTGCCAATAAAAATTTCCGTCGCGAAAAATGGTACATACATTAGTGCAACGAAGAAGGGGACCATAAATATCATCACCAATATGGGCATTCAAGGGACGCTGCAGGATGTCTTCTACTGTTCAGATGTACCGTACAATTTACTTTCGGTTCGAAGGATTCAGCAGGCAGGAATGAGCGTGACGTTCGACGAACAGGGAGTAAAAATACATAAAAGTGGTAACGTAGTAATATCATGTAAGCCCTCGAACAACTTAAATGTTATTGAATTTATGCTTAATTTGAATTTTAAAAATTGTGTTGCTCAAGCAACTAGTGCTGAAAGGAATAACTATACATTATGGCATCAGCGCTTAGGGCATATAGGTAAAAATAAATTCTTAGAATTAAAGAATAAAGAGATGTTTGCGGATATAACGCAAATAGAAAAAGTTAAAGTAAATGATAATTTATGTGAAGCTTGTGTAAACGGTAAACAAGCACGACTACCATTTAGAAAAGCTAAAGATAAAAGTCATGTAAGACGCCCATTATTCATTGTCCATACAGATGTTTGTGGTCCAATCACTCCAACTACAATTAATGAAAGAAATTATTTTGTTTTATTTTTGGATGAATATACTCACTATTACGTTACGTATTTAATTGCTCGGAAGTCAGATGTATTTTCTGCCTTTCGAGATTATGTTGCCAAAAGTGAGGCTCATTTTAATTTAAAATTAGTAAATTTATATAGTGACAATGGTAGGGAGTATTTATCAAACGAAATGAAAGATTATTGCGTTGAAAAAGGCATAAGCTACCACTTAACAGTTCCACGTACTCCACAGTTAAATGGTGTGTCTGAACGTATGGTAAGAACCATAACGGAAAAGGCTCGGGCTATGGTAGCTGGAGCTGGTTTAGACAAAGCCTTTTGGGGAGAAGCTGTTTTAACAGCTACATATTTGATAAATATAACCCCAACAAAGGTTTTGAAAGAATCAAAAACACCATATGAAATGTGGCATATGAAAAAGCCTCAATTAAGATATTTAAGGGTTTTCGGATCAACTGTGTATGTTCATAATAAAACCAGAGAATCAAAATTTGATGATAAATCCTGGAAAGGTATTCTAGTTGGATACGAAGTAAATGGTTATAAAGTATGGAATGTTGGAACTGGTAAGTTTGATGTAGTGAGAGATGTAATAATGGATGAAACTAATTTTGTAGTTTCAAGGCCAGTAATGGTTCGATCTGAAACTGATAAATCTAAATCAGTAATCTCTCAAAAATCTAATAATGATAAATTAGATACAACTACAACAAAGGTAGTCGAAACAAATGAAAATGCCAAATTAAGTAATGAACTTAATAAATCTGTAATAGAAACAGATACGTGCAATGAATCTTTCAATAGTAATAGTAACAAAAATGATAATGATGATAATGAAAAAGGAAAATTGTCTCCCGAATTAAGGAGGAGTGAGAGGATCAAACATCGTCCAACTGTTTCTTATAATGAAGAAGAAATTCCAGATGATTATCTTCTATCCGCTCAGTCTATTGTTTATGAAGTTCCTAAATCATATCATGAAATCGAAAATAGGGATGATAAAATGAAATGGGAACAGGCTATTAAAGATGAAATTAATTCTCTTTTAATTAACAATACATGGACTCTAGTACCGAAACCTAATAATAAAAATATTGTTGATTGTAAATGGATATTCACTATTAAAAATGATGAATATGGAAATCCATTAAAATATAAGGCTCGTCTTGTTGCACGAGGTTTTAGTCAGCAATATTTAGTAGATTATAATGAAACATTTGCACCGGTTGCAAGGATTTCAAGTTTTAGATTTATTTTGGCATTTGCAAATCAGTTTGATTTGCTGGTACATCACATGGACGTTAAAACAGCATTTCTAAATGGTACGTTAAAAGAAGAAATTTACATGAGAGTTCCTGAAGGAATTAAAAGTAGCAATAATGAAGTATGTAGATTAAATAAAGCATTATATGGACTTAAACAAGCAGCAAGATGCTGGTTTGAGGTTTTCGAACAAGCGCTTATAGAAAGAGGTTTTAAAAACTCTTCAGTAGATAGATGCATATATATTTTAGATAAAGGAGATGTATCTCGAAATATATATGTTGTACTTTATGTAGATGATCTGGTAATAGCTACAGCTGATATTGAAGTAATGAATAGTTTTAAAAATTACTTAATGAATAAATTTTGCATGAAAGATTTGAAAGATATTAAACTTTTCTTAGGTATCAAAATTGAAAGAAGCAAAAATAAGATATGCATGGATCAAAGTGCATATATTAAGACGATTTTAGAAAAATTTAATATGACTGATTGTAAGGCAACTAGTACGCCTCTGGAAAATAAATTAGATTATACGGCATTGAATTCTGATGAGAAACATGAGGCTCCATGCCGAAATCTTATCGGATGTTTAATGTACGTAATGCTGTGTACTAGACCCGATATAAGCACAGCTGTAAATATTTTGAGTCGATATCTAACTAAGAACAATAAAGAACTTTGGCAATGTTTAAAGCGGGTACTCAGATATCTTAAAGGATCAATGCATATTAAATTAATCTATATCAAGGGTGACTATAATGATCTTCTATGTGGTTATGTTGATTCTGATTGGGGAGGAAGTGATATAAATGATAGAAGAAGTACTACTGGCTATTTATTTAAATTATTTGAACAGTGTACTATATGCTGGTCTACAAGAAGACAAACGTCTGTAGCTGCTTCGTCTACTGAGGCTGAATATATGGCTCTTTTTGAGGCAGTTAGAGAAGCATTGTGGCTACGATCATTAGCGAAAACAATTAATATAAATATTTCCGAACCAATCACAATATATGAAGACAATAATGGATGTATTAGTATTGCAAATAATCCAACAAACCACAAAAGATCAAAACATATAGATATTAAATATCATTTTTCCAGGGAACAAATCGAAAATAATATAATCAGATTAAAATATGTTCCTACAGGAAATCAACTGGCAGATATTTTAACAAAGCCGCTACCTGCAGTCACATTCTTACAGCTCCGAGATGGAATGGGATTAAAATAAAAAAAAAAAAAAAAAAAAAAAAATATATCAATAGATTGTTTAATTTTATAATAAAAATATATATGTATGTTTAGTGAAATTTATTATTATTGGATGGTCTAATCAGGTTTTCTGGGTTTCCCTGATTCTTTGCAACAAATGTTGGACCATATGTAGTTCCCAGGAAAGATAAGGAAGGACAATATTAATTCTCTGATACCTAATTTAATAATGTTTAGAATAATGGTACTTATACGTAAATAAAAAAAAAAAAAAAAATATATATATATAAGCTTATAACAAATGTATGTATGAGATACATCTAAACACAGCCGATTCATTTTTGAGGAGGCGTGTTGGATTTTTCATATCTAATATAAGCAAAAATAATCTTTGTGTTGAGAAACACTTTAGAGGACCAGGACGCGGGTTCTGGTTATTTTCATTGTCAATGGGTCTCTGGCAATACCCTGACTCTTAAGGGTCGGGGGGTCATAAATTGTCTTTGCAGGCCCAGGCTATTTCGCGTTTCGGGTTTCAAACCTAAGCAACGGTTTTTCCGTTGCACATTTTCTTCAGTCTCGTCCAGAGAGTCGAGGTATCAAGATCTAACAGAATCCTTCCGTATCTTTGAATAAAACAGTTTTCTTTTAAAATCAACTGTGTGTTCATTGAAATAAATCCCATATCCCAATAATTTCTTATTTATATTATCATTTAATTGCTTATTATTTATTATTTACTCTAAGCCCTACATAAGCAATATCATTGAGTTCACAAAGAAAGCCGCAAGTTTTTCATTCAACTAAAATGAGTAAATGAGAAAAAACGAGAAAATTCTCATTACACTGGCTACTCAGGCTACTGGCGTTGCGGCACGAAGGCAGAATGAACATGCTGTATTTATTTAAAAAGCTATTGACTAGAACTTTTCAAAGTTCGTCGTAGTAATGGGTGGAAAATACGTTGTTAAGGAATTTAAACGTTATAACAAATAAAATAACAATTTATAACTATCATCTGTACGGTGAAACAATTCGTCAAAAAGCTTAAGTAAACACGGCGAAGGTTCTGAACGTTCTGGTTCGTTGCCGTCCTGAAAAAAACGTTGACGGTGCAGAAAAATGTCCTGCCAAAACATTTTCCTTGGAACGGCGAGAAACTAACAGTAAAGACCTGTCGTAAATCTCTCCATACAGAACAGCCCCGAGGACGGTACATAAACAAATCGAGGCTATCGTTAGATCTGTCTATCCCCACCTCAGCCGCATCCGAGGCCCAATGTTTTGACGTGGAATGTCACACGCGACATGGTATGTGTGACCGTTGTAGCCAATACAAGTACTTACAGCCGAAAATGCGTGTGGAACGAGGCCTGGCTCTTCCACTCTGATCCAATCGGCCGCGCATCAATACAATGTCACCACTTCGGACCCATACGAAATGTCGTCTTGTCACTCTTTACAATCCTGTGGTAGTGGGTGGTAACGGTTCAATATCTTAGCCCACTCATACAACCCACAACTTACGTCGAATATAAGAATGCGCGATGCTGTTTCACCAAGTGGCAGGAACGTTTCCTATCTGCATGATGTTGTAGAGGAGAGATACCGATAGGTTATCTAAAGAACTGTGAAGCCCCTAAAAACATTTTTTTTTGTGCTATAATTTTTTTGAGCTGTTGGATGACCAATCCGTGATATCTGCCAACACTGCGCTGTCTTAGTGAATCACATGTTTTCGTGCATTTTCACAGCTGAATCACGACGATCAGGGTTCAGCTCTAAGGCTTGGTCATCCTTGCCCTTTCCCTTCCGCTTTTCTAGGTATAAGTATGCGAATTCCTAGAACTAGCCAGCATTATTTTTACGATCCTTCTGCGCGACAGTCGACTATTTTGTTTCCGCGAAGTATTCGTTATATCCAGATCTGTATATCTGAAACGTCCGAAATATATTTGTAAGTGTACAAATCGGTCTCTACGTTTCTCACCTGGATCCCAACAGAGCCAGAAAAACATTCTTCGGGATAATATATTGGTCGGTGCCGGCTCGTTCCGTTGACGGTTCGTGCCTGTCCGTACCTGTCCGTGCGTGTTCGTGCCGGTCCGTGCAGCACAAGTGTGAGCGGTTCCATTTAAAACGCATGTTTCAATGTATTGTCGTGCCGATGCAGGTTCGTTCCGTTGACGGTACGTGTCGTACAGCGTAAATTGACCTGTAGTTAATTCAGGCAGATATCGAACATGAGAACCGGAGGAGAAAAGAGATCGTTGGTTTCGCATGAAGCATCGAAGCAGCTTACTGCGAAGCGGCCGAAGATTCTCCTCGGACAGGAAGTCGAGCTACCGCAGTTTTACGCTTCTCCGATCGGCTCGCTATCGCTTTCGTTCAAGGTTGAATGCTCGCGAAACGAGTTCCCTTTCGCGCTGCGACCTACAGACCAGAAATTTCGATTTCAACCTTGGGTTACGAGCAGCACGCTCTACCAGGACGGAATCTTTTGCTTTCGAGAGATGCACAATTCGAAAAGCGAAACGCTTTTACTCGAACCGAGATTCGCTGGCGAGAAGAGCGACGATCGATCGACTTTATCGACGCGAACAAGCGCTGTTAGCAGTGTGGTGCCCTCACGGGGACGGATCGACGGCTAAACGATCCACCGTTCTACGTTAACGACATCGCGCGAGCGTCGGTTTCCCTCGAGACGACGCGACGTCAATTGTCGTGAAACCTGTTTGTAACTAGGAAAAACAACGATCATGAGAATGTTACCGGGTGGGAGTTGTTGCAAACAAATAGATCAAACGATTCGCATCGTTGTCGCTCTTGTTTGTTTTCGCCTGTCACGGGTAAGTAATACGACACTGTCTTGCGCGTCGCTTAGTCAACTATTCAATGACGCGCCTCTTGTTTACAATAACAAAAGTAGAAATTACATCTCCGATTCGACGAACGGTTGCTGTTTACGATCGCCGCTGGGCATCACCTTCGTCTTTGCCTTCGCCATAGCCCGGAGCGCGGCGATCGACTCTAATTGACTCTAGATTGTGTTCTTCCCGGAATCGGTTCTTTTCTTCAAGGACCTCGATCTTGTAGTCGAGACCGTTCCGAGTACGTTTACAATGGCTTTACGAGTTACGTTCATCAATGGCTTCGTTCGTCGAGTACGCGTACACGGTAGACGATCTCGGCTATCGGAAAAGCGCTACAATGTCGAGGTTAATCCGCCTACGCAACCTTCGGGACCAACGCAACGTTCGCCTAACGGGTCCACTGGTACGAAACCGAGTAAACAATCTTGTTTGCTAGCGTTATCGGCACGATCTTCCGACGGAGCGCGCGGACGTGCTACGATTACGACGACGGGTCCGTTGCGAAACTCTCCTCTTTTCAAAAGCCCGAACCACTGTTGTTAACGAATCGATGCCAGACGAAGATGCACGACTCGATTTGCCAACCCCTTGCGTTAGAATAAACGATAAGCCGAGTCTGTTCAAATCAGTTTATTTAAAATATGACACATCGCCGTCGCACAAGTGGTCTCGTTCATCCGTACTAAACAGCTACGTTTTCGATTTAGATAATGCCCTGCACCGAAGTCGCAGAACGGTCCCTCGTCCTCGACGGAAAAGTATCGGGGAAGGCTAATTTATTAGGGGTACCCATAAATAATCAATTATTTGCAAAGAATTTGTTTTGCCTTGAGTTTTGTACCGATCGTTGAAGAGGAAACACGTATCCTTTTACAGTTTTCGGTAAAGCAGCCTGTGTTCAAAATATTTTAAAAAGTATAATTTTTTTACAACCCTGTAATAAAATGTCGGCGTCCGTGCCTTCCGAGGATCATGTTCGTCATTGCATACTTTTTAATTTTCATGCGGGATTTAATGCAACGGTAACAACAAAGAAAATTTGCGATCTTTATGGAGATGCATTAAAGGTCAAAAAGTGTCAAACTATTCACTTCTGTAGATGATGTAAGGAGGCACCTTGAGTCATATTTTGCTTCACGAATCCTGGATTTCTATAAAAGGGGGATTGAAAATTTGCAGGAAAGATGGCAAATTGTCTTTGATAATGATGGAGATTATATAATAAATTAAGAAATAAAATCTTGAATTTACTACAAAGTTTGTTTTAGATTTCAAAATAATTGATTACTTATGGGTCCCCCTAATATAACACCCTCGTGTGTCCAAGTCGCTTTCCTTTCCTGCAACAATGAAAAGTCCAGCCACCGTGGGGGCGTTTCGAAGCCAGAGTTTTCTTACACTTTTTTTGAAAAATGAGGACAAAGGTACAACCGGAGAAGTTACGGCGATCTTTTCGACGAAAACCGAGTTTGGTTGGGTCGTCAAGTATCTATCCGAGCGCATCGAATTGGGTAGAGTCGAAAGGAAAGTAGTACCGTTGCGGTCGATCTGTTCCCTTTCGCTGGAAAATTTCCTTTCACGAATTTCGTAACGTAGCGTCGCTCGATCGGGTGAACAACGAGCCCTAGCTGGTCGTCGAGTCGCGGAACGAGACGGTCCGGCGTCGAGACGATCAAATTGCATTTTTCTCATTGTTTTCTCCGTTTTCTTTGATTGCCGGTCGCTGGAACAAAGCTCCGGCGAGGCGCCTCGCCTCGCGCGTTCGGTCCGTAAACATACATAACTTGATGGTGATCTGGGTCAACGATCCGACGCTACGCAACAAGACAAGACTAGACGCGCTATGACGCTTTGCTTCCCGTCTTTCTCCAACGTTCGAAGCAGATGGCAAAAGTAGGAGGCTCGGCCTCTGGTCCGAGGGCCGGCGACCAATCGGAGCGCTTATCCCGACGAAAACATCGCTCGCACGTTTTCTCCGCCTCGGCTCTGATGGCGCGAATTCTGTTTTTCCGTGTGCGCGCGTGTATACCCGCCGATAATAAACAATACCGTCGAAACTCGTTCCCTGGTCGGCAGCTCACTCAGTTGGACTCGATAGTTGGTTTGAAGCGGACGCCGAGGTACGAGGCACGAGAGTAGATACTGCGAGCTTTCATCGCGATCTCTGAATCACGGAATATTCCAAAAGTTTGACTTTGATCGCGCTTTCGAAAGCGGGACCCATCTTCGCTGCATCCTCGCGGAGCTTTCGTCTGTACAGAACGGGACAGGAACAGGGACGGGTACAGAGCTTTCAACGTTCTGTATGGTTCGCACGGTAAGTGTCGGCAAACGCCGACAACCCTTTCGGGAATCGTCTCTGCGCCCGCCAGGAGCAGCTACCAGTATGAAACGCGTCGGAAGCATTATCGAATACGAGCGCCCGTGCAAGTAACGTCGATACGCGCAGCGGGAGACCGAAACCGTAACTGTTCTCGGCGACCATATTCTAATCGTCCTGGTAGAAAGAAAACAGGAAACGGCAGGAGGAAAACGGAAATTCCGATTGCGCAATTTCCTTGTCCTTGTTCGCGCGCATCGATTGGCACTGCCTCGCGTAAATTTCATTCTACCGTTGTGCCTATCTCGCTCTCTCACCCTCTCTCTTTCTCACTCTGTGTCTCCCTATGTTTTACTCTTTCCCTTTGTTCGTATTATTTTCGGCACGCAAGCAGATCGGACGGCAATTTCCGCTCAGCTGTTTTCCATCGCAGAGGTACGTTTCGACGCGCGGGTCTCGTCGAACCCTGTGTCAAGTCCATGGTCGAGGAGTAGTAAAAACTGGGCGGAAGCCAACCGTCGAGAATGATTGTTGCTCGTCGGTGTTCGCGCGCGTGCTTGTTGTTTGCTCGTTAAACGACAAAGCGGTGTCCACACCGCCGCTATAGTACCTAGAGCTGCTATTCCAAAATTGGATTTGCGCGGACGTCCGCGTTGCTCTCTCATTGATCGCGTCTCGTCTCCTCGCGACGATGCGTGCATTCGAACACATTCAGCGCGCAAAAACCAATTCTCCGATATCGGGACGAATCCGAGAGTTTTCCATTTTGAAATTCTAATCGACGCCGCCGATCACCCCAGCGAAAGCGACGAACGCGGCCAACACAAGCTTCGCGTTGTCCGTGTAAAAGTACGAGATGAAATCGCCGTTCCATCTGGTACGCGATTAAACACTACATATACCGCCGCGCCGCGTCGTGGCGTTACATAATTATGTACATGTGTGCGTGTTTCGCAACTTGATGTAACGTATGACACGCGACTCTCGATTACCGATCGTCGAACCGATTTACTCAGCGATCCAAGTCCGTCGCAAATTAGCTGACAGAGAAGGTCGGCGATGATTAGACTGCAGACGGCAGATTTTATGCATTTTAATAGCTGCAATTTGACACGGTGCGAAGATTCGAAGAATCGAATAGCATCGATAAATTACTTTTGAAAAGGAGAAAAAAAAGAAAATTTCCTATACATTATAATAAATACAGAACATTTTTATTTTGCATAAAGATCCACGGTCTAGTGACGATGCACCGGGAATTTTCGCGTGATCCTTTTTTTTAGCCCAATGGTAGATTTATCGTTGATTATCTCACGAAACAGGATACTTTGAATTCGCAAAGGCTTTGCTCGATTGTTCTCGCAACAGATGATCGGAAAAGAAATTCGATCTATAAAATCAAATAAAAAAAAACCAAATTGGTTGGTAGATTCAGCATTACTGCGGAATGCGTATGCCAAGTCAAACTGACTGACCATAAACGAAAATAAATTTGTTTCGAGCTTCGTCATGGTTAGGTAAAAAGGCGCGAGTCATCCATCGACGACAAATAACGTCCGATGACGCGTTTCGAGATGCTGATCCGCCATTGGTATCTCTTTACAGATTCGTTCGATCGCGAGTCCGATTGGAAAAATGCACGACCGATTACGATTCGGCACCGTGACTCGTAATTACCTCGCCTTACTGATCGTCTAGGCTCGCGATTACTTTCGACACGGTTTCAATTGCATAAACGTGCCATCGAGATAAACGACGAAGCCGGGGATAGATATATGTATATACAGGGTGGAACAATAACTATGTCCACTTTGAATATTGCCGCTATTTGTAATGATAACTTATTAATAATAAAAACTTATTAATTTACTTGTACTCACTTTACTCGCTTTTATTAATAATAAAACCTTATTAATATACAAAACTTACACGATATAGTGGGGGGCACATTGTGTCACAAACATTTTCTGCGTCTTTTATATCGCGATGTGAAAGCCAGTGTTGAGACGACTTCGGCGAGCTATCATTGAAGGTCATGCAAGGTCAAATGGGGTAGTAAAATAAACTTTCTTACATTACAGGAGATGCTCGAAGTGGTGACCGTTTGCGTTAAATGCAAAGTTGCAATTTTCATATCGCTGCATGACGTATATGTCTTATCGTTTCTGAACTTATTCTAACACATGCTGCAATTATTCGTTGTTTCATATTTGCTGAGGTACTTCTTGATAAGCAGCATTTTTCAATGCTCTCCAGATAAAAAATCTAATGGGGTTAAGTCTGGAGAGCAAACTGGCCAAAAATTAATCCTCCACGTTCTATCCATTTATTTGGGTAAAGTTCGTTCAGTGCATCTCTTACTCTCGGAGCATAATGTGCTGGACACCCGTCGTGCTATAACCACATCATTTGGCGAACGTTTAGTGGTACATTTTCTAATAAAGTCCCCAATCTGCTTCGTATAAAGTGTTCATATCGTTCGCCAGTAAGATTTTCATCGATAAAATGCGGTCCGATTATTTGTTCACCAACGATTCCACACCACACGTTAATTGACCACTGTCGTTGATGCTCATCTTGTCGTGTGGATTATCGATACTCCAATAATGCATACTGTGCAAATTCCATGGTTAGTAAACGTAGCTTCATCGGTGAACAATATTGATGGGAAAAATATTTCGTCGATTTGTATTTTGTGTGGAGCCCACTGACAAAATGCGACACAATTCATAAAATTCGTACCGTGTAACTCTTGCTGAAGAGTAATATGAATGAAATACAAAGATTGCAACTTTGCATTGACACAAACGGTCACCACTTCGAGAAAGTTTATTTTTCTACGACATTTAACCTTGCATGACCTTCAAAAACATAGCATTCCATTAAAAAAAAAATAGAGATGATTTTGAAATCTCCTCTGTGTCTCCGCCTACGCAGAAAATGTTTGTGTCACAATATGTCCCTCTCTATACCGCGTAAGTTTTGTACATAACATTTTTTCATATTATTACAAATGACGGCACAATTCAAAGTGCACGTAGTTATTGCCCCACCCTGTATATACAGAGAGAGAAGGAGGGAGAGGGAGAGGGAAGGAGAGAAAGGTCGTAGCCGAATCGACGCGTAAACAAGCTTTTACCGTTTGAAAGTTCCGCGTCACGAAGGAAGCTGTTGAAGAGAGCTCGCGGACGAGCCACGAGAACGAGCGATTTCGATGAGTGTCGCCAGGCATTCGGAGTTCCGAATGAATCGGTCACTCGGCGACAACGTGGACGATAACGAAGCCTAACTCACGGAAGAATTTTTCTGTGAAAGATCTCGCGGTAGGCCGCGATGGCTCTTGGCTCGAGCGATACTCGCGTTTGGCGATTCGCCGAATCCCAGACAACTCAAAACGCACGCGAGCGACTCGTCGATTTTCGTTGAACGCGTAACTAGTTCTCGAGTGCTTCTTCCGCATTCCCTGTTCCACGACAAGCGAACATCCTGCGAGACGTTCGAGAACTATGAAAGATGATCAAGGAAAAAGCGGGAGAAAAAAGAGAAAGAACCCAACGATGAAATTATTTTAAATTCGTCCAATAGTCGCGTCGCGCGTGGCTGCGATCGAGCGGTTTCGCGAGCGGTTTGGCCTGTCGTGCAAGGTCGAATCTTCTCGCGCCGAACAATCTCTGTCTTCGTTCGAAATTTTGGCCGAAAATACCGCCCGTTTCCGCCACGATGAAATATGGCCGTTCGACAAAGTATGAATCCTTTTTCCTCGAATCCTCGAGTCATCGCGCAGTCACCGTTTCCGGCAATTTCCCAAGCTTCTTTTCGCCATGATCGTCGCTTCAAAGATAAGGAGTCGAACGGTTCGATAAAAAGTTTGGAAGACGATCGCTTTTGTTCCGCACGGCGCTTTTGCGCAGACTCGAAACGAACTCGAAAATTTCGTCAGCCAAATTGTGTCCGTTGAGATTTTTTCTTCGAGGTGGGGGACACGAATAACTTACTGAAAGTTGGGCGACCTTTAAGTGGTGACCTTTTGTGGTTTTTTTATAGGAAATTTAGAGAATATCTTGACGAAACTTTAGAAGCAAGTTAACACATATTTTATACAATAAAATAAATATTTTTTCGACAACAAATGCAAAATCATGTATGCGTAGTTAGAAATCTTTACCTAAAATTTAACTAAAAACTGAACGATTAAATTTAACAATTTCGTTGCAAATCGCGAGATTCATCGATTGAAAAATGTATTGGGTTATACCCATTCCCGTGTAAGTGTATACATAGTCGGGGTCGAGATTAAATGGTTTTTGAGTTAGCTGCAGGATGCTCATCGTGACCAGTGGGCGTACATTTAACTACTGCAAAACTGTCGTTGTGTGGATTCGAGTCGAAAATAGCCTCATTATGTTTGACGGAATGATCGGTTGCACGGTCACGCACCACGCTGCTGTACAACATGCAACCTATATGACACGCGGCCGTAAGACCGACAGTTCGGACCTCTTATTCTATGTTCATTGAAATTATAAACACGCTTCAAATAAATCTAATCTTGTCAATTATATGGGGCAATGCGTTCCAGTGTGTTTTAGCGATCGGTATGGGATTTCGATCCGCAATATACAATAATATCGATTTATGGAAAAACAGTCGATTTTCATCAACCGATTACATGGTTTACCAGTTTGCTCGAATAACGATACGCTTATCCGCGGATCGTAAAAATGTGTGCGTCTGGTTTACTAACACACAACCGCGATCAACTTGCGTAACCGTAAGCTCCGCTTAAATTTCGCGGTTGTACGATTTCGCTGGCATTGAAATCCGACGCGTGACGTTCGCTAAAATTGGATTCGTTTTGTACCGTTCTCGGACGTTTTCTCTCCGCGAACCTTTGAAAACCGATTCGAACCGGAAGTGTAAACGGCGCAGCATCGCTGCACCGTGTCGCGTTGCTCGCGCGCAACAACGCACACGCACCGCGTACACATCGCGCGGTGACTTTCCTTTTCGTGTCACCGTATCGGGTGACTTGTCTCGAAACCATCGATAACGAGCCGATAACAGAAAACAGTCGCACGGAGTGACAGCGATGAGTCATCCGAAAGCCGGATCAAAGTTCATGTTCTTTTCCATAGCGTTGCGACTGATGTTAATCATCGTTTAACCGTTTACCGTTTACTTTGCAGGTTCGCTGCGTTTCGAAGAGCGCGGTAAACAGCGAACTGTGTCACGTGACAGCACGCGTTTTATCGAGCGACGCGCATCGGGCGTGCGATTGGTCGATACGGGCCACGTGATCGGTTCTAACGTCAACTTGGACCACCGTCTGCTGGTGCTTGATCGGATTTCTCAGCGAACCTTCCAGGAACAAAGGATACGCTCTTCCTTCGATCCGACTGACGAATATCCTCTCTCCCAGAGAGGGTTTGCTTTCTTCGTAGACTGTCGACTCGTACGCCACGGAACACTGCACAGTGGTCGCGTCGTAAATCGACGCTCGGTGTTTCTTCGAGATAGTTCACCGGCGATTCCGTTGACAGTTCGCGACCGTTTCGAGTCGGTGACATAGCTTAATTCGGAAGCCTACGAAAATTCGGTTTCGAAGTTCATCGGACAGCGATCGTCTGCCTATCGCAGTGTTTCCTCGACGATCGTTGCGTCTCGCGAGCCTCTTGGATGCCGTCGAAATTCGGTTTTCCAACATGGTTAAGTAAATATCTTGGAACCAACAACGCGGTGAATCGTGCGTCTTTCGTCTCGGCGTATCTCTGGGAAGGCACGCGCGCACCGTGTGTCGATTTCATTTGAAAAGCAGTTAGATCTTCGTGGTCAAATCTACCGTCGAGTGTACCTTTCGAGAACGATTTTAATCGGAAGTCGGTACAAAGATGTACAGCATGAACTACATTGGTAAGTTTATTAGTAATTTTCGAGACTTTTACAATGAAATCAACGCGGCGACGCTCACCGGTGCCATCGACGTCGTGGTCGTCGAGCAACCGGATGGATCATTCACCTGCTCACCCTTTCACGTGCGTTTTGGAAAACTGGGGGTACTTCGCTCCAGAGAGAAAGTGGTAAGTTTCGAATTTCTCCTTCTGCTGCCTGTTTTTCAGCCTTTGTACTTCTGTCTGATCGTTCTTCTTTCGTCGACTCCAAAGAACAATGGGTTAACTCTTGTCAATGTTTTTGTAGGTGGACATAGAAATCAATGGAGAGCCGAGACAGATTCATATGAAACTGGGAGACTCCGGAGAAGCTTTCTTTGTCGAAGAAGTTAGCTTCGATGGATCTCCAACCGACACAGAGATTCCACCTCACTTGGCCTGTTCCCCCATCCCGGACGACGCGTGTTTCCCACCATCCAGATTCAATGTTCTCTCCGATGTGCCTCGAGAACAAAGAGACAAGATTTTGCTAGAATCGGTTTTGTCCATAGAGAAAGAGAAGTGGGAACAGATGTCCGCTTTGCCTCCTGACCAACGGGAACAATTCCTGATCGAAGAGTTTTCCGATCTTCCTGCAGAGCGCAGAGAAAAGTGGCTTGAAACAGCTTCCTTGACAGCGGAGGAAAGAGACAATATGTTCAAGGAAAATTTTGGTAATATATCAACCTTTCAAAAACAGCAGTTGATTCGAGAACAATATTCTGCTCTGGGAAACGAAGACAAGGACAGATTGTTTAAGGAAAATTTCCCAGAGTTACCGGTCGAACAGAGGCACAAGTTTGAGATAGCCCTGTTGAGCGACTGGAAAGAAAAGGAAGAGGAAAAGCAAGAGCCTCTGAAAAACGTGGAAGAAATCTTCGACATGGAGGGTATAAATGAGGACGAGACTCGTCCAGCCACGGCGTCGACTCCCAAGTCTTTCGTAGCTGTGACTTCCTCGGACAGGATCCGCAAGATTAGCGTAGTCAAAAACGACTTTAGGCCGATCACGGACGACGTGCAGAGCAGTGCGAAAGAAAAGTCCAGCGACGAATCGAACTCGTCGTTGAGCAAAAAAAACTCAAAGGACGAAACGGTCGAAGAAAATAAGAATAACAATTCCACGAAAAGGAAGCGAAAAAGGAAGAGCATCATGAGGAAGAAGGGATCCCACAGGAAGGCCAGCAACGGCAGCAGCAGTCAAACCGAAGTCAGCGAGAACGATGTGTCCATTCAAGACGACTCTCTCGTCGAACCGGTAAGTTCCACAGAGTAAAGTTAAACTCTCTGCACTCTTAACCACAGTTTAATCGTTTGGAGCGCAAGGGAGTAACGTTGTCCTTCTAGAAGGTTGCGTATTGATATGTACATTCTATGAAAGATGTTGAAGGGGCCGAGCCCGGTTCCAGAAACGGAAAAGAAGAATACGCCGCCTGCCGAGCCTGCCACTTCGATGCAAGAGCCGTCTGAAACTCGGCCGGAGACGGACTTCCATTTCTTCAGCGACACCGAGGTCACCAAGTATGTGCAAGCACCGCGCTTTTCTCGAAATCACGATTTCCCCTTTCATTAATTGCGATCGTACGTGAACAGGAATCAGGATTCCAGGCCATGCTCCCCGGTTCAGTCCGACACGGAGTTTGAAATGCGAAAGATCACGCAAGACAACACGGAAGGAGAGGATAAAAGTCTTCAGCAGAGTTGGAGATGGGGCGAACTGCCGAGTCTACCCCCAGAAACGGCTCACGCGTCTCACAGAAATTCATTGAACTCGACGAACGCGGTTAATCAACCAAACAGTAGTTAGTTAATCTTATTTTCGCTATCTATACATAGCACCCTACGTATTCCTGTTTGATTTGCTAAATTATTTATTTGATTATAGCGGAGGCACATCGCTCCATGCTCAGCGGAATGTTCTCCTTTATGAAGAAGACTTCTCGCGTAAGACACAATCCGGAATCCGAAGGAATTTATTTGAGCGACATAAACGCCGACGAACTAGACCCTGAAGTCGCGGCGCTCTACTTCCCTTCTTCTCACAGAGGCCCGACAGCCGTGAAAGGTATAAATAACTCGCTGCGAAAGTATTTCAAATGCAACGTTAAATCCACTAACACATAATAAGGAAGAACTTATTACGATCGTAAAACGTCATTTCCAGACAGGAAAACCGTGGACGAGGAAGACACCGAATCCGGTAATGGACCTAGTTTACCCCAAAGTCCGAATAGCGTAATGGGAGCAATCGGGGGGCCAAAATCGTTGGACAGCGATTTCGAGGAACCGAAGCATACGATATTCGACAACAGCATGGACGTCAGCTTGTCGTTGTGCGGTGGTTTGGACTCTGAAAATGGTCCTTCCAAGGAAACTTTCCATCAGAACTTACTCCAGTTCGAGGACATATGTACCGATCCGAAATTGTACGAAAATCCGAATCTAGTCGTTAAGATTAACGGAAAGTTTTACAATTGGACTACCGCTTGCCCGATCGTGATAACATACGCTGCTTTCCAAAGACACTTACCGCAAACCACAATAGAAAATCTGTATGCCCAATGTATGTCTCTGCCGATGCACGAAGAAAAGAAGCAAGAGAACAATGGCAAGCCCGAAAGTCGCAGCGGTTACAGTTCCTGGTTCTCGTGGAGACGTTCCACGCAACCCTCGAAAAAGCCCCAAGAGCTTAGTCAAGGTAGCATGCCCTTATCACGATTTTTAATTCAAATGATACGCCATATTAACATGCCTCGTCGCAAATATTACAGTCGACGGAGGAACAGCCAATCTACAATCACCAGAGCAATTGATCGAATCCAAGGAAAGTACTCCGAGTGAAGAAACAGCGACCAGAGATGTCGATCAAATCGCGGAGGAGATAGGAAACCGCGATAGGCCCGCGATCGAGATAGAAAAGGAGTGCGATAAAGCCGCGACTGGTTTCGTCGAAGCCGAGAAAAACCGAGAAAGGGAGGGCGAAGGTTACAGCGGCAGCGAGGACTCCGACAGCAATCAGAATAAATCTCAGGGCGTTAAAATACCCAAGGAACGAAGACCTTATTACGAATCCACCGAAAAGTATCGTAAAACTTTGAGACTATCGTCTGCCCAAATAGTATGTATACCTTTTGTTATTGCTACTATTTAATACGATACCGATACCAAAATCTAACGCTCTATTATTCCGAACGTGTTCGTTGTTTGCAGGCGAGTCTTAATTTAAAGGACGGGGCCAACGAAGTCGTTTTTAGCGTGACCACGGCTTACCAAGGGACAACCCGTTGCAAGTGCCACATCTACAAATGGAGATGGGACGACAAAATCGTCATCTCCGACATCGACGGGACTATCACAAAGTCGGATGTCTTGGGTCACATTTTGCCTATCGTTGGCAAGGACTGGGCCCAATCGGGAGTTGCTCAATTGTTCACGAAAATTAAGAATAACGGCTATAAGCTGCTCTATCTCTCGGCGAGAGCGATCGGGCAGGCCAGAGTCACCAGGGAATATCTGAAGAGCATCAAGCAGGGCGATCTATCGTTGCCCGAGGGTCCGTTGCTGCTCAATCCGACGAGCTTGATTTCAGCTTTCCATCGCGAGGTCATCGAGAAGAAACCCGAAGAATTTAAAATATCCTGCCTCAGCGATATTCAAGCTTTGTTCCCGGAGGGCTCAAAACCGTTCTACGCTGGCTACGGAAATCGAATCAACGTAACTATTATATTTCCGTGATTAGCGAACAGGATCAGTTTCGTTGCTTATCATTTAGTTTATTTCCGTTTGTCTTACAGGATGTGTGGGCATACCGGGCTGTTGGAATTCCTACTATGCGAATATTCACTATAAACCACAGAGGTGAATTAAAGCACGAATTGACGCAGACATTCCAATCCTCGTAAGTAATCATGCTTTTTTCTATGCCTTTTCTCCGTATTTGTCAACTTTTTACACCTGTTTCGTGTTCGATCGATTAAAGTTTGATCTAGTATTTATTTGTTAAACGATAAGCGTTACGACAACGTCGGTTCTTCAGTAGTACGATAATGATTTAAATGCTTTCTACGATATTACTGCATGTCGCCGCATTAGTTTCACCATCTGTAACGCATCTATTAGCGCATTTCTAGATGAATAGAGCCGGACGCGGCCGCTCTCTTACATTGAACCGAAACTTTGGAAACGAAGGAGTTTAGTAATCGGAAGGGAAGACTATGCGCGTCTATACGGTGATTCTTTGGGGGAAAAAGATGTATTTATAGGACGGATATTTCTGTGTTTCCAGCTACGCGTGTCAGTGCAATATCGTCAATGAGTTGTTCCCACCACTGCCCGTACGAAACAGCTACTGATGGCGGCACAACCATAACTGTGTCATAATGTTGATCCACTTAGTCATGTTGCGATAACGACGTCCACACAAGGCAGCATTAATCGTGCCATTGGCTCGGGAATCTGTCCCGTAGAAATTAACTAACTACCTCATTCCGGGAACCATTAGATAGAATAATGTATTTTCTACGTAGTGTGGAGTCAGCGATACACGATAGATTCCAACTAGTTTTCTAACGGGTTGCTTTCGAGGAGCCTCCGTGTGCTTTCTGTCGCACACGCGTACGTACATGTTCCATAGTGATACGTTGCGATACACGCTGCAAGAAGAGCAGACGAGCTCCGCGCGCGAGCGCGTTAAACCGAAAACACGTAACTTCGTCCAATGGCATATTCTTTCGAGGCGAGGCATCTTGAAATTTATACTCGTCGCATCTCAAGTCGACGTCATTATTACATGTGTTGTATGATGTGTTTGGTTATGCAAGAACATCCACACCTGTCTTCTTACGATTTATAGGGTAAGCACTTGTTGTTACGTCCTGCAGCCGCTTCTTGTCACTTACACGATCACCGGACTCCTCTCATCATCAACAGTCTTAACAACGTCGCCATCGCCCTAAGTATCGCGCACACATCGAATCGATCGATTGCCGTCGCTTCACGTTTCTCAAGATTCTCCTGGCAGTAGAACTCACCAAAAAATCAGTACACGATTCGTGAGAATCGCACGAATCTTTCACCGAGTGCACGATACATTTTTCCTTCGTTCCGTCGTCTACCACTCGGTAGATCATCTCGAAACTAAATCTTCGAAATTAACACCTGTCGCATGAACGTTACTTTTTTTTTCTTCATCTTCCGAAGAGGAGGAAACCTCGTAGCCTCGTAGACTCTAACGGCTGTACCATTGTGCGCATCTCAAGACCCACGATCATCATCGATCATCATCACGATTGTACGATAATCTGTCTGTGTATCTTATCCGACGTTTATTCCCCTGGTCTACGAAGAAACAGTTCGACGTTCTCTCGATCCTTCTGAATCGTTTCTCTCATTGAACCTTCAGACAGACCTTCGGACAGACAGACAACGCGACGACGAAATTATAGATCGCTTTGGAGGACTGTTTGCATTATCTTTTTCCAGATACTCAAACATGAGCTACATAGTCGACCATTTATTCCCGGCGTGGAGGGTAGACGCCGCTGACGAGTTCAGCAATTTCGCGTACTGGCGAGATCCGATACCGGAACTGGCGTCGCTGGAGGAACTTTATGCTCAAACTCGGACTGTCTACTAAGGATAAACGTGTGTACGTGTTTTGCACCGGCGCAAAACGATAATCTATTCGTAATAAGAAAAACGATCGTCGGTATTTAGCTACTTTTTATACTCCCACGTATTATCGGCTATAGAGCGTTGTTGCTTGGTGCGACTTGTTTCTCTCGATGTGTTTGCTACGCGATCGTAAGCTTAACATTCGGTGTATTCGGTTCGTCGGAAGACACTAAATAATGATAATCACTAAATAACGCTAACGCGACATCGACGATTCTCGCCATTGTTTCAAACGTTTCTATTCTATTCGATTCGATCACATTCCAATTCATGTTAGAACCGAAGAACGTTACTTTGCTCCTTGACCGCTCGATTTTGTAAGAATGACCCGCGGTTAGAGGGCAGGGCGCGTTTCTTCTCGGTTGAAAGGTTGATTTTGTTGTTCAACCTCCGTTTCAAAACGGATCGCTCGTGTGCGATCGTTGATAACGTTGTTGGCGCGTTTACCGCGACGTAACATAGCTAAACAGGAAGCATCTTTTACTGTTCGCTCTTCTCGAGAAGCTTTGTTCCATTTTAGTCGAGTTCACCGATGATAAGAATGTTTTTTAATCGTAGTTGCTCTACGACACGAGGATCCAGCGTATCGTATGTAATATAGTTTATATGCCTACTTTTAGTTTAGTTTTATCGAACACTTTGTTTAAGAAATCCTTATTTATTTTTATACGAGATCTCTGTTGAATTAGTGTGCTGTGAGATTGCCATATATACTAGACTCTTTACCTCGTTTGTGTATTGTGATATTTCGGCGAAAGTAGTACTTGTCGAACAAACGGTCAAAATGAGATCTCAGTGTAGAGAAACGAGCTCGTGATTCGCACGGAGGAGAACCGCTTGTTTTTCCGGGTATGTACTTGCCTACGCCGAATTACTTCGAGAACGCATCGTCGTTTCTTTTTTTTTTTGCGATACACATTACGTACACCTTTGTCTTTCAGAATGCATCGTCTAGGTACGCGTCGATATAATAGAATAGACTAAGTTGACCTAAGTTTCCTACAACAACACCACTAGAAAACACCCACGGCAAGAGCAACGTCATTTTTACCTTTTCGTTTGCTCTTTCATTTTCCTGCAATAATAATCTTTAGCTCGTACCATCGAAAGATACGGAAAGTACAATTGCGTTTAACCAAAGAAGAATCCAGTTCAAAGTATTTTCAATTTTGTTTGAACTGTTACTACTCGAAGAAACTATTATACTACAATACAATATACGTACAAATGCAAAGTACCAGTAATCACGTTGTCAGACGATATGATATACCGTGTTCTATCGGCTCCTTGGAAAGAGTCGAAACACAGTGTTGAGAAATGAAAATTGAAATGCTATCATTTTTTTTATTTTTTTCTTTTTTCCGAATATTCGCGGGCGATCCATTTAGGTTTAAAAGTATGTTAATTAGTGCTTTGTAAAGAGTGTATATAATTCTAACGACCAAGAAACGGTATTTTATATGTTATTGAATGTTTAATTTGTAGTATTATTTTATCTATTCTGTTAACCATGATATTACATAGTACAAATAAATTTGAATCTATCTATAGTTTCATTTATACACATATTTTTTTTTTAGTGGGAATTTTATATGCTCTTGCGCAGGCGACACTTCGCATATATACATATATATTTACGCAGATATTCTATCGAGTAAGCGAATGAAACGAAATCGTTCCTGATACCTTTATCGACATACAGTCGAATCAAACTTAAAAATCTTTGCAGGTTCTCGAACGACAATTATTAAATAGCAAAATCAATTTTCGAATGCTTCTTTCGTAATGAATGCAACTTATTGCTTGTCTAAACATATACATCCAAACATTTATCGAGTAAATCTAGCTTCGAGCGACGACAGACTTAAATCAACAAATAAATTGTATGACTCGTGGCCCCCAATGGTTAAATTGACCGATTCGATCCATTGTTTCGTTTTCGTGTTGAATAGCGCATAGCGTTCATGTATCGGTAATCGTGTGCAAATGCCAGCACCTTCTCTACGTAGTGATTTCCATGTTTCTGTATAATTGGTGTAATATTGTCTGTTACGATGCAACTAAACTCCTATCTGTAGTAATCGTCGTATATCTTGTAACCAGCAGAACAATAAATGACGAATTAATCGGCTAATTACCACCAGATTGTCAAATTTAGATTTCCCACGGTAATAAGGATAATGATAATAAATGCGAGGGTGATATAGTTAAAGAAACGTTATTTTATTATCTCGCCGCGTTACAGATGCAAGAATATCGACAAGTAAATTGGTTCACTTTTTTATATTTCCATCACTCCATGTTTATCGATGTTCTGCTCGGCCAACGGGTTTTAATCTGCAACGAGATTTATGTGTGGGTATACGGAACTTCCATAAACGAGTCCCTTTTAATTATCACGCGTACAAACTTTGTACTACAAAGTCATGACATGAAAATGTACCTCGTGTTTCAGTTTTTCTATCTTGCGATTTCTATTCTCTTCATTTTCAGATAGATCCGAAAAATCGATAAATGACGCTCTGCCCTTTTTATCGGAATTTAGTTTAAATATAGCTTTACGGTCATGGCTTTGGAAAGTTTCCGAACACCAATAGTATAGGGTCTGTACGTAGAACGGTAAGATAATTCAAATTAACCTCATAAAAGACTAAAGACACTTAAAACAACTTTGTGCAATCGTTGCACGGCTCACCCATAATATTCCTATTATCCAAACTATAGTGAAATATGCCGGTATTGACATTTTTGGTACACGAGTTTCAATAACCGTAGAGAAATTACGATGGAAAAACCATTACAGAATTTTTATATAGAAAATCCGAAAGACTTATAACATTATATATATATATCGATTGTTTCCAGAAAAAAAAAACGAGGAAAACTTCATGTTCTTTACAAAGCTAAATTACAGGGTGAAAAATTAGTTTTTATACATGATATACAGAGTCTATGTATGTATATACAAATTCACATAATTTTTATTTTATCGTAATAACACAAGTTTCACGTGTCATCTGTTTCTTCGGTCTCTTCTACATCCATAGATTCCTCTATTTCGTTTTCCTTAGGAAAGTCTTGAGACATCAACTGCTTGTATCCATGTTTCTTTAAAAATACTCCCAGTGGTATCAGTTTAAAAGTAGCCAAGGGTTTATCGAGTAATTTCTAGTAAACAAAAAAGAAAAGAAAAAGAACTGTTATTAAGAATTGTTGGGTTTATTTTATGGAAGCAAATAAAGATACTTACCAAAATTCTTGCTTGTTCCGGAGTTAATGTTTGACCTTTCTTGCAAACTGTATATTCTTTGATCAACGTAACCACACCTTTTTGCAAAGCTGTAGGCATTCCCAGTTGCCTCAAATGAGGCTCTATACTATGTGGAAATTCTGGCATAGGTCCTTCGGGTAATACTACTGTTTCGTTCACCACAAACCCAGATCTGGCATGGTCTGCTTCTTCGTAGGATTCCATCCATTCCAACACCTAAACGCGACAGGAGTGAATTAATTAGATAGTTTGGTATTTATAGACTTGCAAAAACGGAATACGCACCTCTTTTTTGGGTCTGTTTGTAAACAACAAACCACATTGTCCTCGTAACGCTGCAGATAATTTGTGCAACCCTTCGGCAACTTCGTCTTCTCGAGACTTTCCCAACGCTAGTGCTATCACTTTGTTTTTACCAAAGAAAAATCGACTGTCCTTCCATTCTCCTCTCAAGTCTTTTAGTTTATTGTTTCGCATGTTGTCGACAGATATGAGGAATATTTTTTTGTATCTTTCGACACAGTTTCGAACATCTTCGACGATTTGTTGCTTCAACACAAGACCCTTCTTATTCGTTTTTGTAAGAGATACTGTGAAACACAAATTTAACGATTACTTTACGATACACGTGAGTCTTAAATACACTATCCATTAGAAGTAGCAATATCAAACATTATTCTATTAGGTTAGCTCGATAACCTTACACATGTAAAGAATATATTAACAAGAAGATTACATATGAAAATAGAATAACATTACTTTTTTTATCTCTCTTCGACTTGGGCATTTTGTTGGTAAAGTATCGTCTATTTCACAGAGAAAATATTCGTTCAAAAGTCAAGCTATCAATCAGGGTAAACATGTGCTGTAGCACCCGCGCACAAACAAAATGGCTCCATGCGAGCAGATAGCTCAGATACCGGTCAAATTTCCACTACATTTGCTTACTCAAAGATTATTTTGAATAAATAAAAACTGAAACTCATGTTACATTTAATTATACGATGATACACACTATAATTTCAACGAATATTTCTATTTGACGTCGTAATTATGATTCTTATCTATACGTGGCCGAAAGATGTCGGTCGGACGTATTGTTTAATTGAGAATTAAGAACGTCGTTTCAATGCTCCGCTATGTATGCGTTTTATCGAATATTTGTAATTCGAAAATGACGAATATCAACGCGTCGATTAAGATTAAAAGGATCGCTACGATGAAATTCGAGAAATGGCGGGAACGCGAGAATATTTTTTGAACGGGCGGAAAGCGTCAAGTGAACGCAGTTCAAGATGGCGGTTTCCGCTCGTTGCGCCAGTGCACTCTGTGAGATCGTAGTGGACGGGAGCCGTTGAATACGCCGAAGCCTCGATTTTCTAGGCCGCTTACAGCACTCCAAAGGTGAGTCTTTTTTCGTTCTAATCGTAAACGTGTTCGAGAGTCGAGAAAACTGACGAACACGATAGCTCGGAAAATATCAGCTGCAATTAATACGGAATGTATTTGACGACGAGTTGTGTGAACCCCGTAGCCGTACGATTCACCGATCCTTGTCTCGAGTCCCTCGAAATAACCTGCCAAACCGACTGATTTCGTCGAAATCTGGCGATCGAAGCTGTTCGATTCGACATTAGAATATCATCTACGCATCGGGTTGGTCGTTCTCGTCGAACGTATCATCGTTTTAGGAAAGTTTGTCCGGTTGCCGTGCGATACCGGACCGTGCAAAGGCAGTTGTTCGCCTTGCCGCTCGCACAAATGTACGCGACCGCAACGCACGCGACCGAACGTGCCAGCCCTAAACGTACAATTTTCTCGCCGCCATTTTAGTTACATACATAGCCGGCAACGGTATTCGCTTTTGTCCGCTTTAAGATATATCAAACGATTGCTTTCCCTTCTCCGTATTTCCTATACCGCGCATGGCTACCGTTCTTTCACGTTTATTCTGTGTCCGACGTTTTTCGTCGCAATTTTTTCACGAAATAATCCCAAGACGGCCGCGCGTACGTGCGGTCGACATTTTTCCGATTGATTTTTTTTTCTCTCGATGTACGATTCGTCGTACCGTTCAGAGAGAACGAAGCCAGACCGTGTGGCAGATTGTTCTTGTTCTCTCATCGACGATATCCGACCTGCTTACGCTTGAAATCGCGATAAACCGTGGGCACGCGACGCGTTCCATCGTAGCAACGTGTCTCCGCGTTGCGGCACAGAGTACACGCCCTTTGACAAGCGAACCGATCAGAGGTGTTTTCGATATCGCGTTGACACGATCAACACGATAAATACCACCGTACTCGTGACCTAACCACCCGTATTACAGTCTACAGAGCTGCATTCGATTTTCGTATCTCCGTTTCGTCGAACGCGATCGTTCTTGTTTTCTCGTCTCGTTCTGTCGTATCCATCGTCGATAAGTAGGATCGCGACGATCCTACGACATCTTTTCGAGTTTGATTTTGTCGAAAACGAAGATCTTTTAAAATCTATAGGTTGCTTTGAGATTGGACGGAGCGATAAGAACGGATAGAGATGTTCGGAGGCTGGAGGATTCGCGACGCAACATTTCTCGACGCCTTTTTCACAGGGCGATCGCCGACGACGTAATCGCGATCAAGTACGAGGAGAATAACGTTAATCGTGAATTTTAACGGAAGGTAGGCGTTTTGTTCGCAGTGGGGGACCATGAACTCCCTTTCTCGCTGTTTTCCCCTACTCTTTCTCGGTCATCGAACAACTCGAACTGTCGAGGTCTACTCTTTTCGCCAAGGTCGACGAGAGTAGCCCTCCTCTGTCTTTCCGTTGATCGCTCGCTCGCACGTTTGGTCGATCGGGCTGCGTCTCGTCGTGACGCGACACGTCAATGACGTTCCTCGTTTCTCGTACATATTTGCGTAACGAGCCGCGTTGCTTCTTCTTCGCAGAGGTCGCGCCGCATTCTTTTCTGCTTTTGTGCGCCTCGCTGTTTGCGAATCGTTGCGATAACCGAACACCGCCTTCTCGCCATTCATTCCGATCGGCCACCTCCGCTTTCTATTACGACCACCGTCTCCCATCGATTCTAATGAAAAGCGAATTGTGCCGGTGCGCGGCGCTTCGTCGACTATCCATCGGTTTTCCTATCAGCCCACGATAACGGTGGCCTACTGAAATAAACTCGCGACAGGTAGACGTACCTACGCGTGTCTCTTTTGAGATAAATATCGCAGAAAATACTGTTGCCTGCCACTGCCGCGTCGCGAATCAATCGCGAGCACGTTCAGAGTATGTGGTCGGTCGATAAGCTTCGCCGACTCACTCTGTGACAAGTATTCCGCGAACTATGAATTACGACCGAAAGATTAGGCTTTTGTGTTTCCGTTCCGTTGCTAGTTGTACGTGCATAAAGGTGTAAAGATCGATGACGCAAGACTATAGATTTTCGTCGGGTCGGGTCGCGTCGCGCCGCCTCGTCTCGTCTCGCCTCGACTCGCCTCGCTCCGCTCCGCGCCGCCTGGTCCCTCCTCGCTTCGCCTCTCGTCACGACAACCTCTCGATCAGCCGAGGCCCACATATACCCATATACGTATATCTTCGCAGCTCCTGAATTTTTATTTTTTCATACGCCGCTTTTTCCCTTCGACCGCACGAATTTCCAGAAACACCGCCGCGTACGACGGTACTCGAAGCAGTACGATACGGGCAAAAACCGTACATCTTTTCGCGACTGTTGCGAATTCGCGACCAATTAGCCCGGGAATCGTTGACGTCTCAACGTCACGAGTCACGAAGGACTCATACCTCCTGACCGTGTCGCGTCACAGCTATCCTCGAATTATCGGCACGAGGCAACAACGATCCATGAGGATTTCAATATTTCATACATAAAGTTAAAGGTCCGATCTTCGTAAATTCGCGATAAGGTAAAGTGTCTACATTACCGTCACAAAAAGTTGTTTTACGTGCTTCGAGTTTTTGTCTTTATATAAGAATATTTTGTCGCTGGTAAAGGGTTCGTTCCAAAGAGAAAGGTTCAATCTAGTGCACGCTGGTCAGGAACTGCCGAGATTATGCAGATATTTGGTAATATAAGCGTTAGAAGTAGGCCAAAAATTGATGATGTGCATGCCGTGGAATCCAAGCCTTTTATGCCATTAGATGAGTTTTCTGGATGAAGTCGAGAGCACCGCGCACTAGAAAATATCCCCAGCTACAAATTGAGTTACATTTTGCCTTGATTCTCTGCCAAATAAAGCCAAAAACTTGAAGCACGTTTCTGACGTCAGAATTCATGATATCGATGATACAGAGCAAAAAATGTGACAATTTTAGTCACAGACTTAAGACCCATCGGGTAAAGACTAAGACGGATCTTAAGTCTGAGTCTGAAGGCTGTGAATGGAAATTATTAATTAAAAAGTCACTAAAAGTAAACCTACCACGGTCAGAATGACCGGTTTTCTATCTCACAATTATTGTAATTAAAAAAACGTTTTCGTAGGAAATTACTAAATTAACTTCTTTATTAAAGCACATATTATTATGAAAATTGTACAGAGTTTAGGTAAGTTCAATCTTCTCCCTTCTATAAGACGTTCCATTTTTACGTGTTTTGTGCTTGGTAGGTTTAATCGTTTCCAATTCGTAAGAGTGAAGTACATTCTAAAAGAGTTTCGTACAAGTATTCTTGTTGTGGGATGTATTACGCTATTCACCCGTTACCTAAATCAATTGCCGATTATTTCACTGCTTGAAACACAGCCGTACGAAAACCAGTTAGACTCGGTCAATACGGAAACCGTGACCGTGCACGTTTACGATTTCTACGGCGAACCGTGACCGTTCGCGCGTTTCAATTCTATTGCGCGAACAATGAAACTGGAACGGCGCGAGGGGATCTTTTTAGCATCCGCGATCGAAAATCGCGGATGCTTCCCGTTCGGCGGTTCGCGCTGTGTACGCGTACACACGCGAACGTCGGAAATTGAATTTTCCTCGATAATAAGATCTCGGTTGGGACAACGTCACCGACGTGCGTTGCGCGTCGCGTGTCCTGTTCAATTGTTTCGCGCTTCCCTGTGGTCGCGACGATGTCGTGGTCCGTTTCCTCGGCTCTTCTCCGGAATTATCTCTGTCGTTCGCGCCTTCGACGAGGGAGGAAAAGTTTCCACGGGCTCTCGAAGCCTCGCGTCGGGACCCAGCGTTGGTCGTTCGGATAATTCGAGAACAGGGATCTACAGCGGGGGATCCGACACCCAGTTTATACCGTTCCATTCGTTTTCTTACCGCTTCGACTCCAGCTTTCACCACTTTCTCTCTTTCCTTCTATTCTCTCCCCCTGCGTTCTACGCGTTTCCAACGAACAGGGAGGAACGACCAAAATGGCGGGAGCTACGGCTGTTCCGCCCTCTCGAGCGCGCAGAGTATTTCAGACGGTGCATGTTAGCCAGACAAAATCTCCAAAGAGATGCAAAAAAGGGTAAATGAGTAAACGATCAGACATAATTTTCCGTTCCTGCTTATTCTGTATGAAAATATTCTGCGACGACAACCACCAAAAAAGGGGACATCGATATTCTTCCGACTCCAACTTGGGATCGAGAAATATGGAAATATTGTTTTGTCCAGCTAGTCTCGGTCAGACGACTGGCGCCTTTCCGTTTCCTCGACCCGACCTTTTTGCTGTTTTTCGACCCAAAAACCTGATCTCGATCTGATTTCCGCGCAGCGTCCCAGTCGCGCGACCGCATCCTTCAGGAAATTGCTGACACGATTCCGCCAGCGGTCATCCCACTGACCTCCCCCTCGAACGCGTTTATCATTCAACGTAGGTACTCGCGTTGTAAAAGTTTGCGGCTCTGAACATGCTCGACAAACCACCCCGTTGGTCGACTCGGCCCCGATGGTTGGTTGAACCTTGTTTGTCGGTATTGTACACGGCACAGGCCACGACTCGACGCGGTGACGCGTCTGACCAACGAACCAGGCAGCTTGACATCAGTCGCTATTCCAAGACGGCTGACGCACAAACTCGAGTCGCTCGCGCGATTTCGCGTACGAGCATACGCTCCTCGTGTCCCTGTGTGCACACGCTCGCAAACGTGTAAATATACTTCTCGCGTGCAACTTTTTGCCGGCTTGGATGCATAAGCGAAAGCCTCGGGATCGCGCGACCGCGAAACACACCCTTTCGATTCTTCTCTTTTGCGATCAAGAAATAGAGCCGCGTTCCGCGGTCGAAAAATCGTCCAGGGCCGCGCTAAACATATCCCTCCGGTAAGTCCCGAAGCCTTTTGCCTCGTACAACACCGCCCTACGACGCGTCAATTTGCTTGTCAACTTTCTCCCCCATGGGGAGAACACACAATGAAGGAACTTGTTACGGGCACGGATCGACCCAGCGGCCGCCATAGAAGGATTTATTTCGGCTCGTCGATTCGAGGCAACGATCGTTCTTATTAAGGGTCCGGGATAGTCACGTCACCTTTTAATTACTAATTTTCATTTACAGACTTAAGATCCGTCTGGGTCTTGATCCGACGAGTCTTAAGTCTGACTAAACATGTCACATTTTTTGAATATCGTGAATTCTGACGTCAGAAACGTGCTTCAAGTTTTTGGCTTTATTTCGCAGAGAATCAAGACAAAATATAGCTCAATTTGTAACTGGGGATATTTTCTAGTGCGCGCTGCTCTCGATTTCATCCAGAAAACTCATCCAATGGCATAAAAATGCTTGGATTCCACGGCATGCACATCGTCAATTTTTGGCCTACTTCTGATGTTTATATTACCAAATATCTGCATAATCTCGGCAACTCCTGACCAGCGCGCACTAGATTGAACCTTCCTCTTTCGAATGGGTCCTTTACTATAATGTAATGTAGTCACTCTACCTTATCGCGAATCTACGAAGACCGGGCCCTTAAGCATTGCTGTCCGTGAACCGACTACAGTTTGTTGCGTTTTTTTGCAATTGTTACCTGGACTTGGGAAACTTTAAAGATAAAGACGAAGGTGTAGTAAACCCTGCTACAACGCGAAGCAAAAATTGATTTATACGAACTTTGCGTTTACTATAACGGGGCACGAATTAATCGCGATATAAGAGGGTTGCCGTACTCCCCGTTTCGAGTTTTTTTTTTTAGGGTTCTAAGGGGTTCTTTAGGGTTCTTTTTTAGTTTCTTTCGGCGACTCCGAGACGAATCAGCGTGTAATTTCGTCGCAGGTGAATGAAAGCATAGGTAGGTGGTAACGGCAGAGCGTATTAGGCGAGACCGAGTGAATGGCATTGGCAGAGCCGCACGCGCCGTTTATCGCCGTGACGCGCTTGGCCGTCGTGAATTTTACGATGCATTTTCGATCGACCGTTGCGTCGTTTCGAAAGAAAAAAAAGTTAGCTTCTGAAATTAGATGGTCCTTTGGGCGGAGAAGGCTCTTGAAAAGAGAGGGGAGGGGCTGCGAGATACATAACACTCTCGCGTAACACCTACGTAACACCGTCTTCTACACTGCCACCTGTGGCACGCGGTGGTCTGCCTTTGTAGTTTGGATCGTTACGGTTTCACGGAAACCAGTTCCCCATCGTGACTAGCCAGCCCTTTATCGATCCTCCAGTGGCTCGTTTCTCGCGTCAAACGGAAAACGACGAGAGGCGATCGAGGTTTGGTCGCGGGCGTCGAGGGAGAAGGATTCGATCGACGTCCAGACGCCCGTACACCTGGACGTGCCTCGATGCACCTGGATTCGCCGCGCAGCAGGCTCCCCCTTCAAACCCCCGTACGCATCAATTTTCCTTCGATATGTTTTTACACCTACCCCGAGATCAACGTTGAATCCTGTTATTCAACTTAACACGTTCGCTGTTGCCGTCGACTTGCTTAAAAAATTGATTGCGATTACACTCGTAGCACCGAATATCAATTGATTCGTTCTGAAGTGAACTAAATTATAGTGTAAGGTGCAAACTTCGTTATCAAGTAGCTGATAATTAGACAGCGGATCTTTGTGTAAAATAAAAATTGTCTAACTGAATTGCAAGGACCGGGAGCTGAATTGGAACGCGTGTCTCCTTGAAGTATTTTCAATAAGAATATAATAGAACGATGTTGTTAGATTTTTGTAGTGACTCTAAAATTGTCTATTTCGACTATTCCTTTGTTTGTGACAAATGCATCCAATCCGTAGGCTACTAATTTTCAACAACTCTGATAGTTTATACGTCAACGTGTTAACCCTTTGCACTCGAAGATATTTTAACTCGAAAACGAAACATTTCTTCCGACCTACAATATTTCCCTTCAATATATTCTTTTTCATGTTATGAATACAAATATGGTGCAATTTAAATACAGACAAATTTAATAATGTAAAAACTATTTTGAATCACGGTACAGCAATTTTTAGTGTCGCCTTACAGTGGCCAGTCGACTGCTAAGGGTTAATACGAAGTTCAATTTATCGTTTATCTCGGAAAATAGGACGGGACCCGTTCTAGCTGTGTGGTCCGGATACGATAACGTAAACTGAAAATGTAGGTTGAAGGTGGGGATAATTATCTCTTTTTGATTTCTTAGAATAGTCTAGCTAACGCCGTCGAGAAGTCGAACGTTGATCGACATTCGCGTTTCTACGAGATAATCTGTCGATTGGAGGGTTCCGACGTTGCTGGTCGGACGTGCCGGTGGCCTGGGTGACGCGGAGTGCACGCGAGCAGCTACGCGCCGCGAGGCAGAAGGTGCAATCGATATTCGCGCGGACACCTTTGCCTGGAGGCCTGGTCCCGGCGAGCTAATCGACGTCGATACGCACGCTTCCTGTATCGCCTTGAAACTGTTTCGCCCAGGCTTTTCTTCTCGGCACGTCGCGTGTCGGTCGAAACGAACAAACGAACGTACGGCGGCACCGTTTCCCGACTTCTCCCGGTTTCTCCCGGCCGCGGTCGTCTCTCGAATCAGCCTCGGCCCCCTTTCGATCGATCGGCCCGAGGCTCAGCGAATCTTCTCGAGCGCGGAAGTAAAAATAGTGCTTGTTTCCTATTGAAAATCAATAACGAAATACCCTTGAATGCGTTCCGTTCCGTTCCATTCCATTCCGACGAATCCGCGCCACCCCTCCGCGCGCCGCGACGACCAGGAAAACCTTTTTAGAGCGAACCTCGGGGAAACTCGCGAATCGTAGCGAGCATCCCCGCAACACGACGCTTCGCGACTCGGCTCGGCGCCCCGCGAGCAAGGTCAGTGTCGTAATAGTTACGCTTCCTTGCCGCTCGATAGTACGCGCGCGTGCTTCATTTTTCGTCGGATGTGTGCGAGGGAAGATAGGTATTGAAATTGAAATGGCGGCGTACGAGACTGGCCGTCGTCTTATCGGTTTCCACACGCGCGCACCGCCCATGCTCCGGTCTAATTACAAGTACTCGAATTGGTATTGCGAATTTAGCAAACGGCAGCGACGAATCGTCGTTCTGTCGCCTATAGGCGGTCCGCGGAAGCACGTGTCGCATTATCGGCGAATCGAGTCACCGGCGCCGCGCCGCGCCGCGACGCGTCGAGCCACGTAGCCACGTAGCCGCCGCTCGTTTCGAGTAGATGCTACCGTTTGCCTTTTGTAGCTCGCAACCTGTTTGCGCGACACAAAATGAGAATAAACGGCTTTCTATAGCAGCGGGACGAGGCTGTCACGCGCAAACCGCGAGCTAATATTGATCTACGTGTTACTAACCTAGCGTACAAGCTCGTTTCCGAGCGGAGCGTTAAATATCGTTGGATAACCGCGACACGACGTCGTCAACCTCTTTTCCGTTCTCCTTCGCTTCCGGTTGTTTCCCCGCGATCTTCCAGCTGTCGTAAACGCCTGAAAAGGCGAAGATGTCTCGCCCCCTCCCCTAGCCCCCTGTGGAAAATTATTCACGCTCAATGATGCTCGCCTGATCTCGCGTACCTCAAACCCGAAGCAAAACTATACGGTGCCACCGGTGTACGGAAATTGGTTCGTAAGACCGACATTATCGATTACCATTTTGCGACGCGGTAAGACGCGATGCGACGCCTACGCAACGCTACTCGAGGCATCGCGCCAATCCGCTTCGTCCGTTTACTACTCTGTATTTTGTTTTAATACGTTTGGCAAACGCTGCGGCACCGGTTGGCCGAAGCGGAATTCTTTCTCTGCCGGACACCCCCGTCAAATTTTATCGTGGCTATCGGAAACCTAACTACACGCTGTACGAGAGACTCGTCGCGAATCCTCTCGACTCTGATCGACGATTCGAATTCGATCGCGCGTGCGACGCGAAACGCTCGTCGATGGAAACAACCGCCGCATCGAACAGCCGAACATGTTCGTTCGCGACATACCACTGTATCGATTGGCGAGGGTCGCGGTATAGTATTTCCGTGCTTGGTTTAGACAACGAACGAGACTATCGACGCGTGGATGACAGGAAAAAAAGCACTGGACCCCGATCGGAATTGCTTCGTTCGACGCGTTTCCTTATCCTTGTTTGTTTCCCGAGCATCTGTGCGCCGCGTTTTAGCAAACAGTAAGGCGATTAAACGTTGCTATACGAAGCAGAAACAGGCCCGTTCGCGCGAACAGCTCGAAGTATAAGGAGGTGCGTGAAAACGATTGTTCGGAAGGGGGCAAGAAATTGGAAAAGAGCCTGCAAATGAATCGTCGGTCCAAGACAAAAAGAGAAAGAGAGCCAAGGAAGAAAGTACGAGTCGGAAAATGGCGTCCAAGGAAGAAGGAAGGGCGGGTCGGCTGCAGGGGTTGCGCGCGCCTCCGCAGATCAATATTTCATTTCAACCTCACCGGCCAACCCCTACTTCTGCGCTCATCTTCTCGATTCCACTATTGTAGCCTTGTATAATTACTTCTTTTTCTATTTACCTTTTATCTCTCTTCCCCCCCCCCCTCCTGCGACGACTTTATTAAGACTATTCGAGACTCGAAGCTGTTGTCTCAAACTTCTTCCGCTTCTCTTTCAACGAAACGTAAAATGGTCGCAACCTTGCGGGAAAGAAAGACACATTTTGACAGCTGCTTATGCCAGGCTAATCGCCACGATGAAAAATTTTCGGCGAGGATATTCGCCGAGGGTGCGTGATTTTCGAAATTAATACTTATTAATAATATTTCGTACGCGACGCATTTTACACTTTAAGCACAAGCGTTGTATTTTCTTCGAAGCGAAAACACGAATCGAACGTATGCGCTGTTGTATCCCCGAAACGCGATGACGATACGACAATGCGTCGTCACCTTGGCAAATCGATTTCTCGCGTTCGATCGTTTCGTGGACGGTTATCGATCTACGACGACGAAGCGTTCGAGCGTCTTAAACGCGTTGACCAAATGGACCTAATTGAAAGCTGGTTGAATAAGGCATCCATCGGGAGGAAATGGAAATGGGGTAGAGCGGAAAGGGAAAAGAAAATGGGTTGGGATTACCGGACGGTGAATGCGGTAACGAGAAAATGTATCGCATAGCAGATAGCAAGTAGAAAATAGAAGAGAGAGAGAGAGAGAGAGAGAGAGAAGAGAAGTCGTGACGCGCTGCAGCGCGGCACGGCGTGGTAGGTCGGCCGGCGCGTCGCGACGCGGATCGGATCGGATCAGCTCGGTTCGGCTCGGGCCGGTTCGGTGCGGCGCATCGCGTTCCATGTCTCTGGTGTCCCGGGACAGTCGTGTACCGCTGCCCCACCCAACCTCACCGAGCCGTCCATGCTGGGCGAGCCGATCAATACCTCGGCTCGGGCCCGAGCCGGTCCGAGGTGTGCCGACGGGGCTCGAAAGCGGACGAGAGCCGCCGAGTCCCTGCACGAGGCACGCCGAGTCCCCACCACGAGCAGCGTTGCCGGCTCAGTCGCTGTGCGGGAGTGGTCACCGAGGGATGTGTGGTATCGTAACCGAGTGTGATTGAGGAAAAAGACCCGGCGTAGTTTCTCCGCGTAATACGCTCTCGCTCTTTACCCCCCCGGATTAAAAGAAACACTAGCAATACCGAGAGTCTAGTCAGTTTTCGGGGCCCCCTCCTGTTGCCGCGCGATCCCACGGAATACGGCGAGACCACCGTGTATTTATTTAAGTATTTATTGTACAAAAGACTTTAACTATAGGTAAGAATTGCGACGTTACGTCGCCCCGCATTGCTATTTGCTTTCCAAACCCGGCTCGTCGTAGTTGCTAGCTCGTAGTCGCTCTGCCTCGGTCTATTCGGTATAGCTCATCGGCACACGCGTAACCTCGCACTTCCTTTCCTTCCAGTCGACTCGAACCTTCTTCTATCTTTCCTCTCAACACCTCGTTCTCGTTCTCGTTTTCGTTGATGCATGCTGCTACGCATTATCCTATTTCCGAACCGGAGATTCTTCGAGAACGTGCTAGCAGCTACTCGGCTAACGCGCTGCTGCCTAACGATTGCGTTTCTCGCGTATTATCCGTGCTCGACGAGAATTGTTCGGTCTCCTCTACGTAATCGCGTGACTACGACGTAGAAGAACGGAATCGGTGCGTGGTCCCTGCGACGACGCCGATTAACCTCGCCGGAAGCAAAAGCGATCCGTTGCATCGGTTTCTTTGTTCCTCTCTGCTCTCCATTCTCGTTTCTCGTTTCTCGTGCGTATCGTGCGCCATGGAATCGAGTAGCTCGAGGACGGGGCGTGTTGCCCGAAAGAGAGAGGGAGAGAGAGAGACAGAGAGCGTAGACGAGGAATTTCGCTCTCGCTTCGTGAAAGTAGCGCCGTGGCGCTCTGTCTGGCTGCCTCTCGAATCGTGATTGCGATTGTGTCGACCATAACCTCAAATCGTTGCCGATCGACTTACGCGACGAGATCGTCCGTCTCGACGACGCGTGTTCCGAGCATAACCTTCGGTCTGGCAACGAGGTCGCGGTTCTCCGCTACCGATTTTCCCTTTCGTCGTTTCTTCTTTCCCTCTTTCTTCGTCTTTCCGTCCGTGCATGCTCGCGCGTTTGACGAAACGTTGTTTCCTCGCGTCCTCGGCCATGTCGTGGCCATATTACGGTCTGTAGGTACGCGTACTATTTTTGGAAATCTGAAAGTAATTTTTTTTATCGACCCTGTTCGGCGAACGGCTCTCGCGACCGCGCGAGATATCGATTCTCCGCGTGATCGTATCGGCAGAAGCTGCGTCGCGCGCGAGTCATCGAACCGAGATTTATCGAGGGACGCAACGCAACGGTTCGAGCCGAGATATCGACGCAGATAAAAACCCGCCGCGTAGTCGTTTCGATAAAATCGGTAAATCATCACCGGCGGCCAAGACAACGGTCGTTACTCTCGTTTCACCTCTGAATTCTCGCGCAGTCACTGTTCCGATGATAACCGGTAGCAGCGAATCGCATGATCGTGTCGACGTTCGCACGGTTTCCGCCGATGAACTTGGCACGCGGTCCAACTTGAGATTCCTCAGTAGACGTCGCGTCGTGAATCATAGGCATTCGCGACGCGTTCGGCGTCGGAAATTTCGCCGACGTTGCCCGCGACGGAGCCATTGCGGCCGTGCCGCATTCGAAATAATCTTAGCCGTGGCTCGGAACACAGTTTCGAACGGAACCGCAGCGTCGAGAGAAACCGGCCGGCAAACGCGTTCGTTTCTCGATTCGCTCGACGAATGTCTACGCCGGAAATATATCAGCGGCAACGCGCGATGTTGTTCCTCCTCGGATCCTCGCAGATCCGGCAACACTGCCGCCTGTTCAAGCATTTGCTAACCCAAAGCCAGGTGATTGCGCGATTAAATATAGGACGTCGAAGTACACCTACCGGTTTAATATTTCTGTCCGGGTTTCACCGAGCCGCAGGATTCTCCCGTGTCGACCTTCCCTTCCCTTCCCTTCCCTTCCGTTTGCCTATATCTGTATCTATGCTTTGCGCTTATTCTTCCATTAACGCGCGCAATCTACGCGTCGCGACGCGCGCGTTAACCTTCCGGAATTAACGGGCAGCGACGAACCTTGTGCGACAGGTCGGTGCCTATATCTCCTCCTGATAATTCGAAACGGAACTGTCGGATCGATGTAGGCCAGCGCGGAATTTTTATCGTGGACGCGCGTTCTCGCTCGAAATCGAAAAAGATAGTTTCCGAATATTCCTCGGCGGAACAGGCGCAGCTCCTTCGAGACGGTTACGCCTCGCGCCACGAGGGAACCGCTTCCTCGAACCAATGGCAGCGTGCGCGCGCGCGCCTAGACGACGCTCGACCGAAACGGACCATCTCGAAATACTTTTCTTCCGCGCGCGTGTGGAAATCCTGGAAAAATCTATCGCGGTACACTCTCTGTTCGTACTCTTTTTCTTTTCTGTCGGCGTGTTGCGTCTTACAGTCGATGCGGCAAACATCGGCGAGTAATGCGGCGATTACGAACGCTATCGCGTCGATAACGAGTCGCTTTCGTCGTTAATAGCCGCCGCTTGTAATCGTCGCGCGATGTCGTCATTAGCGTTGACTCGGTCGACGGAACCGCGTTGGAATTTCACAGAGTCGTGTTCCGCTTCTTACACCGCGTCCAGACACCGGTGTACCTCGAACTTGATCGACTCCTACTCGAAAATGTTTTGTTAGGAAATTATTTCGATTTATTACTCGACAATATTCGACGAGCTTGATTAGCGATGGTACACGGAATGGATGCGGGAGCCGAGAACGAGCATATTCGCGTTCTTTTGGCCTAAACGGGTGCAAGGGACATCGTCCGAGCTCTCGCGACTCTGTTACAAAACTCGTCAAAAGAAATAACGAGGGGAGCCGCGCGGATATCGATCGCAGCCTCGAACCGTTTCTCGTTCGACTCGGTGCACTGAGCGTCGTCGCCGGGTATAGCTGCCTCGTTCAGAAACATTAACCTCTTTTCCCGTTGCGTTCGATTCACTGTGGAATTTTCTCGGGCAATCGATCCGCGTCCGCGACACATTTACCCCGGGGTGTAGATCGCGAGCTCCGTTGTTCTCTGTTCTCTTTCGTTATCGTCGCAAGTCTTTTTCACGGAGCGACGACGCACCACGCTCTTCCCGGTGGTAGTAAAATTCGGATAATTTTAGAAACTCGTCGCGGAAGTTGACTCGTTCGAACGGAACCGGCCGATAGTTGCCGCATTCCTCGGCCCGAGCCAATTTCTCGAAACGCGCGGGTGGACGCTTCGCAGCGGTAACCGTCCAATTTCGAGGCGCGCAAATGTCTCGAACATGATTTGGTTCGACCGAAAAAGGCCGAGCTCGCGTACTTGCTCGGCCGCTGCCCATTGTCAGAGACGGTGAGAGCGACGGAGAGGAGAGAGAGAGAGAGAGAGAGAGAGAGAGAGAGAGAGAGAGAGAGCTAGAACGGTGACTCACTGCGAGAGAATCGCGTTACGACGCTGGGTTCGCGTAAAAACTGTTGGTCGATTCCAGGAACTATGTCGAATCGAAGGCGACCGCGATTGATCGCGCTCGAGACACGGCTTTTCCGGACGTCTCGGGGTTGATTCATACACGGTGACGGATTGTATAGCATGGGGACTCTGGATACAAATGCAGGGTTACCGAAACCTGATACACATTTTCGGTAACCCTGCATTTGTATTTAGAGTCCCCATACGGTGTGTCTCCGGCGTGAATGTGTATCGACCCCTAAGCTGAGATTTGCTATGTTCTGCGATTTATATTCCATTTGTCAAACTTGGTCAGACATGCGTTTGTATCGTTACGCGACACGTTTACCAGCGAAGAGAGCGGCGTTTTTGATAATCGACTGTTAAGCGTAGCCCAACTCGCCGCTTCCACTGTGAAAGTATATATTCTATTTGACACTCTTCGCTAGCATCGCACCTCCGATGTACTCGTACCCTTGCTCGTCAATTAATCGGCTGGCGCGGTGTTGAGCACTCCGCGACAAACTCGAGACGAGACCGTCTGTGCCCGCGAAGATCGATGAAAGAGTTCGACAACCTGGCGACGCTTTCGAAAGACGCCTCTCTCGAGGCCAACGATACTTTATTGGGTCGATGCCACGGACGGCTCGGCGAAAAGCCCGTGAAAGCGCCGTTTGTTCAACCTCCGTTTTAGGTTCTCGCAAATTTCGTTTTCTCGGGGTGTGGGCCAAGAGCGGCCATCTGTTCCGAGCGCCGTTGGGAACGAAGGACAGAATGAAAAGCCTTCGATCGGCTGGCCGGGCTGGAGCGCGCGAGCGCTCTAACAGCCAGCAAGCACCCGCTCTCGAACGAACCAATGGTCTTTTTTTCTTTTCGACGAACGTAACTGGCCTCGTTCAGCGCGACAAGCGTGGCGCACGTCATCCTGTTCTAAACGCGTCGGTGAAATCTATTCTCACGTACGATTCGCGCGCGTTCGTCGCTGCCGGACACTACGCATCAACACTCGTCGCCGCGAACCGACAAAAAGTCGGCGGTCGACAACGACCGACCGTTGTGCACGAGCCGAAGCAGCAATCGGCGCGGCGCGCTCGATCGCGTTCCGTTCGTGTTAAACAGCCGTTTGGTGATTTTTCTTTTCCAGCCAACACAATGTCCGTGGACAAGGAGGAATTGGTACAGCGCGCGAAGCTCGCCGAACAGGCGGAAAGGTACGATGATATGGCAGCCGCGATGAAGGCGGTCACCGAAACGGGAGTCGAGTTGTCGAACGAAGAAAGGAACCTGCTGTCGGTAGCGTACAAGAATGTCGTCGGCGCGAGACGTAGCTCGTGGCGAGTAATATCCTCCATCGAGCAAAAGACCGAGGGATCCGAGCGCAAACAGCAGATGGCCAAGGAGTACCGGGAAAAGGTTGAGAAGGAGTTGCGGGAGATCTGTTACGACGTATTGGTAAGAACTATGATCCCCCACCCCACCCTGTTCCGATCATCGCCCACGACATTTACCCTCTAGACCAGTTTCCATTTCAGACTTCGACTCGTCCGAGTCGAATCTCTGTCGCTAGATAGACCGAGCGAACGCGTCACAGGTCGATCAGAAAGTCTGGATCCGTTTCCGCCGAAACGACTGATCGTTTCGACAGAAGTTTTCACACAGCGTGACACGGTCACCGGAGAGAGCTTATTAATAAACTTAAATGAACGATTCATGCCGTTCAACGCGAGCGGCCGGCTTTCTTTTCAAAGGACCGCTGCCAACGCTCTTTCAGATGCACGTAGTTCGAACGCGGTTTTTCATGTCTTGAAGGTCATTAACCTCTGCTTGGCACACATGGGAAAAGGTGTGCCCCATTTTGTCGACACACAAAAGCAGTCTTTCAACTCGTTCTCAATCGCATAGTTAACACTCTCTACGACGACAAGAAGAAAATATAGCAAACGGATTGAGACTTTTTAAACGCTAGCCTGCGGATTTTACGCGTTTAGCACTTTTATCTTGTTTGAAACCTAACAAGAGGAAAGTTGTTATTTTCATTTTTCCCCGTGCTTGCTTAAAGATCCGCAGTCTATTGATCGTCCTGTAAGGGACGCCTGTTGTGGCCCTAACGGAGGCAGGCTTGCACGGTTCCCGGGTGTTGCCGGCATGTCTCGTCTTACCTTACGATCTCTGAATCGCGTACGCGTATTCGAAGAGCTGGAAGGCAGTGCGGAGATCGCCCTCCGGCTTGAATTTCAGGCGGGTCAATTACGAGCGTTTTACTGGCTCGTCTTACGCGCGTCCATCCCTGCTCGGTTCTTTTCGTTCAGCGAACGCGAAACGTAAACGCGAATTCTAAGTCGAACGCGCGCGACGAAAGCTCTTCAGGAAGCGAGCGCGTTCTTTATTTACTCGTAGAGACGACCGTGTTCGCGTCGATCCTGTTCCTCGTGGTCGTGGTCATTGGTTGCGTACGATTACCAGCGTACCGCGCGAGCAACGGTTCGAATGTCCGGAAATAGACGGGAAGCGGAAGAGGAAACGACACGCCTGCGTCGAGCAGCCACGCTCGGATATATTGTGACGCGTTTCGTTCCCGCGATCGGTTCGCGAGTACCCATCGAACGCACTTCCATCGTAGATAGCCGACTGTTCGAACAACTACTCGAAACCGTTGCTGATTGCGTCGTTGATGTTGTAGGAACTCCTCGATAAGTACCTGATCCCCAAGGCTAGCAATGCCGAGAGCAAAGTATTCTACCTCAAGATGAAGGGCGACTACTATAGGTATCTCGCAGAAGTCGCCACTGGAGAAACGAGACACGGTATGCACATTCCGAATTCTTTTCAATGGATAATCGATTTAACGCGTGTTCGCTACATATTATATGTTTCGCGTAAACGAAAAAAAAAGAAGATATTTGTCTTACCGGTTATTCAAAGTCCCAACACGTAGCACACGATGTTCGTAGAATCGATAATTTTTCTGCGACATTGTGTTTCATATTTTTTATGCTGTAGCGAGCACACGTGCATTTCCAACATTCGACTAATCGAGTTTTCGAAGGGACGCGTTTACCTGTAACCGAGAATGTTGCACGAGGTCGATGCGCTTCTTTCTTGGAACGCAAAGGTGCACGATACTTTTGTCGTACCTGCGCGCCCCGTGAAAGAAGAACCACAGCTGCAACGGCAGATGTTCGGCCCGAAGCGTGTCGGTCGCATTGTTGGATTTAGATGGATTTGAAAAATTTCGTGACGCTCTCGTTATGCCCGGCTACCTGCAGCTTCCGCCTCGGATGCTAACGGTGTCACGGGAATTCGAGCGAACATTTTTCCAAAAAATCGTGTGCCCGGTACCGAGAGTCTCGATATAGCCTTCGTTTCGTTCTTATCGATCGCACACAGACCGTCGTTGTAGTTTATTCGACGATAGAGATAAACTTGATAATCGAATTTTCCACGTAATGTGTACGCATATGCAGCCGTGGTAGACGACAGCCAGAAGGCATACCAGGATGCGTTTGAAATCAGCAAGTCAAAGATGCAGCCTACTCATCCGATCAGGCTAGGTCTCGCCCTCAACTTCTCCGTTTTCTATTACGAGATCCTCAACTCACCAGACAAGGCCTGTCAACTGGCAAAACAGGTACAATTTAATGGAGATAGATGTCGAGAGGATGCAAAAGGATACGCGGTGATGGCGGTGATGATAATGATGAGGATGAGGATAAGGATGATGGTGGTGGTGGTAGCGCTGCAGTGGAGGCAAAAATTTAGTGCTTGGGTCAACGGTGGAGAAACGCTTGTTGTTTTCGTTTCACAGAGATATTAGCAGCACCTGGTTTTTTCTTCCAGACTTGAATCGATGCGTCCTTATGACGAATAATGTAGCGCTGGTTAATTTGTATTATCCGTTTGCATTGCAGCGGTTGTCGAGGACTCGCAGAAGGCGTACCAAGAAGCTTTCGACATAGCAAAGTCGAAAATGCAGCCGACGCACCCAATCAGGCTCGGTCTTGCTCTGAATTTCTCCGTTTTTTACTATGAAATTATTAATTCTCCGGCCAGGGCTTGCCACCTGGCCAAGCAGGTTAGAATTTGGTTGCGCGCAAGATTTAACGTTTGCGTGAGAGTTTTTTCGATAACCGAACCACATAATAACCGAGAACGATTCTACGTGCAGACAACCGTTGCACCAAAGTCCCCTAACCCAAACCAAAAACGATTAACATTTGTTGCGTGGTGTGACTACTACGATAATATGCCTCCACTGTATCTGTAATATATAGACTGAGGATTTTATGCGTTTATGACGAAAATGGGTACGATGTTCAATTTAAAACGGTGAACGTACTGAACAATTTAAGGACATCAGTTTCGTCTACATAAGATAATTAAAGGAAGAAAAACATTTCTAGTTGGCCCTCTAGTTTCTTGCAGTTGACGTAGAAACTTTGTATTTCGCATAAAGATCCGCAGTCTAATAATATATGTATGTATGATAGTCTCCTTTTGCATCGCTCTAGTTTCCGCAGCGTTGCAAACTTCTCTCTCCGCTTTTTGCATGAGATTGATTATTCGCTTGGTCTCGAAAGAGTGACGGACGTGTTTCCGAGTGTCGCGCGTGTTACTATGTCGACAGAGTGGTAGGTATATATGCTAACGAGGTTTTGTTGAACCGTTGCAGGCGTTCGATGACGCGATCGCGGAGTTGGACACACTTAACGAAGACAGCTACAAAGATTCCACGCTCATCATGCAACTTCTCCGCGACAACCTCACCCTTTGGACCAGTGACACGCAGGGTGAGCCGGACGAACAACAGGAGGGTGGCGACAACTAACCTTCCTAAGCTTAAGTCCTTTCTAAACCTAATAAGAACATCCTATTCTCTATCGTCCCCCCGTCCCTCGAAGTGCTCACCAATCCATCCACCTGAGATCGATTTATCCATTTACCTATCTCCTCTTTCGTCCCTCGCGTACCACCTCGTTTCCTCTTCTTCCTGCCTTCCCCGCCTCCTTGCCCCCTACCCCCCACCTACCCCCCCGACTATGTCCTGTCTCTCATTTTCCCTTCCTCTTCATTTTCCCGTGTCCTTTTCATCGATCGACCCTCCCTTTCTCTCTTACTTGTCTACCTACCTACCTGTCCATCTTCCTATTTCCCTTCCTACCATTCTTCCTGTCACAGTCGTGAGACCATCGCCCCGAGAATCCCCTTCTCCCTTGATTTTCCTCCCCTCGAATACCTCGAGTACATCTTTGTCCTAAACGCGACCGCACACTGCTGCCGACGCCACCGCCACAGCTGTTACGCCCGGTTCGACACCTCGAACACGGAGGATCCCCGCGTTCTCGACCGTCTTCTCTCCTCGGTCGCCAATCGAGGAAGAGGGATGGAGTGAAAGAGAGTGTGTGCGTGCGCGAGAGAGGAGAGAGAGAGAGAGAGAAAGAGAGCGTGTATACGTATGGGTGTGCGTGAAAAGGGGAGAGAGAGAGAGAGAGATATGGGAGACAAAGAAAGAGAGGGAGAGAGAAAGAGTGTGTGTGTGTGAGAGAGAGGGAGAGAACGAATGCGTTTCAAAGCTCACACCGTTCTAGACGGTGTGTCGCTCTGTGTTTTGTCTGCGTACGATGATTTTCGATGGAAGAAAACGGTCGAGTCGCGCGAGAGTCGTCCAATTTCGAGCGCAAAAATTCTCCGGTAAAGAAAAACAGTATATCGACTCGTGTTTGTACGGAAGAATAGGAAGGAGCAAATTGTGGATGGAACAGAGGAATGGACAGGAAGAGTATTATTGTTTCGCAAACTTTGTCTCGTCGTACGACCTTGTTCGGATACGGCGAAAAATTGTTCTAGAGTAAACTAGAGGAGGCGACCGGAAACTTCCTACGGAGACTTTGAAACGAAAGAACCGAGAGAAAAAAAAATAATCGAAATACACAAAATCGAAATGTAGCGTTTGATGCCGCCGTCGCCGCGCGTCGGTACGAGACACGGGATGCGAAGAATATAACCGCGAGACACCACTGTCGCTCCCCAGATCTGCTCACTGTTTACCATCTGAAAAGAGCGCTGTCCGACGAACACGCGGGGAGACCCTCCCGCGCAAGCTGCTTCCTCTTCCAACCGTTCCCCTTTCGCCGCGGCATAGAACGTAAACCGTAACGTAACGTAACATAACACATGTGTATAACTGTACTCTGTTGTGCGTATACCGTCGACTGTCGGCTGTCGGGAAAGCCGCGTGACGACAAAGAGAAGGCCTCGATGGTGACGCGCCTAACCGGTGCCTAGGTCGGCCAGTCAGAAAAATGAAAACGTAGCGAGACAAAAGATTGATAAGAGAAAGTTTCCCCGTGAAACATAATGGCGTGGTATCGGTTCGACCCGCTGTCGAGGACGCGTGCAGCTTCTTTCGGTGTCGCGCGGTTTCCTCGAGAACGAGAACCAGAATGAGAACGCGAATGCGAATGGGAGCAGGAGGGCTCCCCCGTCGTAAATGGCGGAGCACTCGCTCGGACAGCGTTCACCTAAAATATTTCGCTAAAATGGAGAGAAAAAAAAGAACAGACGTTTAAGAAGAAACGAAGACAAAGGGAAAAAAGCACGCATGAAACTAACTACATTATATCCAGTTGTCATTAAATTAAATTTCACATTGTCTAGCAAGTACGATATTATTATACGAAGGGAAGAACGTAGGAGGAGAAAGGAGAGTAAAAATACATTAAGTTATTAAGTTCCAAAAAAAAAAAAAAAACAAACATCGGTGGTGAATTACTTTTTACATACGATACTTTTTTCTCATTTCTTTGAATGCGTATAACCGTGCACACGCTCTCTTTCGTTTATTCGCAAATCGTTGTTGCGTTGCGTTGAAGAACTGGTGGGACGGCGACGCGGCGGGTTCCACGTTTAACCACGCGATTTTACCTTTCCCTTATACTTTGTCGAACACCGTTCGGAACCGTCGACGCGCTCGGTTTTCTTTTATACGGACACGATTTACCGGATACGCGTGTAATCGTTGTGTTAAGGTTGCGTCGTGGATTATCGCGATCGCGTAATCACGCCCTGCTACACCGAGGTGAGTGAACCGTCGTGATTTCTCTTGAAATACTTTTCTGTCCTCCTCGCGTTACGGCCGTCCGTTTCCAATGCACGAACATATATCGAAGAGGAAAGGGAACACCGCTTTTGCGTTCTTTCGAGCAACCGATATCTATTACGCACGACGATCTTCGACAAATTCTTCTTTACCCCCGTACACATCGTTTGCTCGGATCTTTTTCGTTTACCTCGGCTTTCTTCGGGACACCAGTCGTTTCTGTCTTTCTTTCTTTCTTTCTATCACTTCTCTGCTTGTCCCTTCCCGTCTATGTGTTTAAATCGCACGCGCGCGCGCGCGCGCTCACGCTCTCGCGCACACACGCGCAACGTCCAAAATATCAGAACCAACCACGACGATATCGAAAGTCTGTCGTCGTAACGAAAGAAAAAAAAACAAACGAGAACGCGAGAATTCAAAGGATTTGTCTTTTCTCGGATTCTCTTTGCGACGGTACACTGTATGCGCGCGCGTTCATTCCGTGGCCATGATCGATCTCATGGAAATTGTCGATGAAACTTCATTATTCGTTGTTTTCCATGATTTTCATCGGTTGCACGTGATCGCCTAGCGGGCACGTGCGTCGCGTTGAACGACACGTTCCTGAATTTGAACTCGTGGAGGAAACGACGCCACACTCATTTAACGCCATTTTGCGTTTTCGTTTCAATGTAATCGTTGTGATATATCGAAAGGAACTTCTTCCGGTTTCTCGGGGTAAAAATGGATTGTAAAGAAACAAAGAAAAGAAAAGAAAAAAAAATAAGAAGGTTGTTCAGAGACGCGTAAAAGGTGGATCCAATTGCCTCGACCAAAACCTCGAAAAAAAAAACAAAGAAAAAAGAAAAAGCAAAGGACGAGCGTAACCATTTTCGATAATGGAAATATATAAGAATCCGGCGATAAATTAACATTCGACGTGTCCGAATGCAGCGGATACATTCGGTCCAGGGGCGGATTGATATGTATATATGTACGAACTAATTGCTTCTAATTATTTGAGGGCCGTGAAAAGTCATTTTTACGTTTTTACATATAAATTCTATGTGAGAAACGTTAGCTTTCTCCGACTAAATAAAAAAAACTATTAAAGACAGACGATTCCGATTGTTTTTATGTTGTACACACACACGCATACATGCATACATACATAGATACATGCAAGAAAGCATACACGTACACGCAGAGAGAAACACAGGACAGACACACCAGTCGACTCTTCTTTTTCTACGAGATATACAAAATAAACGAATGATCAAACAGTTTCTCTACGTTTTCATTTTGCTTTATCGTTACTAATCTACTACTACTACTACTACTACTACTACTACTACTACTACTACTACTACTACTATTACTACTACTACTACTACTACTACTCTATTCCGATCGGTTGGTCAAGTAAATTGGCTCCGAGGTCCTTGGAGATCCACCACTGTCCGCCTCTGGTTCGGTTCACACGTTTCATCCTTGTGTCGTTGCTAGAACATCGATCGATTGTGTCGCACAAAATTCTTCGCCTCGTGCGGCATTCTATACGTTTAAGCATGTGTGTAACATACGCGTAAGCTCTCGCGCCTACTTTTCACAAAAGACAGACAAAAAAAAACACACGCACACACACCAAACCTAAATGTGTACCACAACAATTACATACTACATGGCAAAACAAGTAACGATTATCGATATTAAAAACGTGTGTGTGTGGATAAACGTGTCCCGACGTACTATACGTTCGATGTGTCCATGTTTTTCTGTCGTATCGCGAACGAAACAAAAGCCAATCAAAGCGAATGACTATGTTGATGCTAATGATGCTAATGATGATGATGATGATGATGATGATGATGATGATGATGAGAACGACTCGCGCGGGACTTTGGAGCGAATAGATTGTTGCCGAGGGGTAGTAGTCGTAAAATGATCAGACACTCGCGCCGATTGTCCGCTTATCGATGCAAGAGAGACCAAACGAGTGAGAATGAAACGACGAAGGGCTGCGAGAACAGATCCTGGAGAGAGAGTATCTTTGAAACGATCATAGGGATGGGCCGGCTGAGCGGGACCGGGTACCTTTTTTGCGTGCAGAGTCTCTCCTTGTCGGAGAACTATGGTCGTATAGTTTTGTCGACAACTCTACTCGACTAGACTAGACCCGACTCGTTCCAGTTTCTACGATGAATGGTCTCGTTTTCGCGCAGCAGGTCCAAAACGATGTATTTATACGATCCCACCGTTTTCTCGCTAAACCAATATCTCTATTCATTTCCTGCTGATATATTCCGCCCATTTCGAATTCCAACGCCTAGACCTTCTGACGCGCGAGCGAGACGTTACGCCGCGCTTTGTCGACGCGATGTTAGTTAAATACGAACGACGTTTTTCTTTTTTCGGCTCGCTCGCGTTCGAATCTTCCTGCGTCATTGTCCCACCTCTTCTGTTCGTTTCGTCTTGTCTTCAATATTTTCGGTACCGTTTCGTAACGAACTGTTTCATAATTACGCGTACCGCAGCGAATCTTGAAACATCGTCATTCATTCCAATTTGCAATGTGTTCCTCGATTCATCGCGCGCGTCTCTCTCTCCCCCCCCCCCCCTTTCTCCATCGCTGTCTCTCTCTCTCTCTCCCCTTTCTCCATCGCTGTCTTTCTCTCTCTCTCTCTCTTTCTTTTTCTTTCTCTCTGGCCCTCGCATCTCTCTTTCCATTCGTCGAAGAAGCTAGCCTCTGCATACCACTTCCACGTATCCATCTGATCCATTGAATCTCCCTAGTTTCCCCTTCCCATCTTCCGTTGTTCTATTTGTATTTATCATCAAACATCGTAATTGTAAATTATAATTATTATAAACGTTTACACGAAATAATAAATTCTGATAAAATGTCTGAAAAAAAGAAGAAAAAAAAACAAAGAGAGAAACAACTGTAATAACCTCGGTTGCCTCGCTTTCCGCGGCATCGGCTGTTGTCGATCGCGACATTTTTGTGCGGAATTCGCTGATGGGAGAACGTGAGAAGGTACCGGGTCCTGAGCGACATACGGCAGCCGAACTTCGAGAAGTCGTCGGGCGCCTCGATGCTTTCCCTCGTGTATAATTATTGCGATTGGAATTCGAGCTGCGAATCGTTCGAGAATGCTCGCTCGGCGGGCTTCGGATTCGTTCGAATCGCCACGCACAGGTATCACGATACGAGAGCGGGCCAGCTTTCTCGCCGTCCCCCGACGACTGAAGACGACTAGGTGACCGGAGAGAGAGCACGATCGTCAAATTCGTCGAGTGATTTCGAATCGGCGGCTCTCGGCCCGCATAGAGATTCGGGAGAACCGATCGCGACCAGTGTCGCACAAGGGAACGAGTCGGAAGCCATGTCGGGATCAGAATGTTGCGGTCTCGGTGGACTTTTCGAGGTTGTCTAAATACCTATGTATACAAGTCCTGTAGATATTATACACGCGCATGCGAAGTGCCCGCGTATGGTGCGTGCCTTTACGGACGAGAAGGGCCTACCTCTCCACCCTATATCCCCCTTATTCCCTTATCTATCTATCCACCGTGCTATTAATCGTGCTACGTTTTTTGCACAATTTATACTCGTAGCTAGAGTACGAAGACCGTTCGCAAAAATCTGTAAGAATTTTGACGACGTTCAGGCTTTTCGCGTGGCCTGAAGCTTTAATCGAACGGACAAAATGCTGCATACCTTTTGCGGGGTACTACCCTACGGAAGACGAAGACCAACATCCGGAGCATGATTGAGAGACGCGCGTTTCACCACTTGGATGCGTTGTCGTTGTCGGTACGATCTTGCGTTGTCTGTGTGCGATCGTTCATGCTACTTTGTCGTATACTTACATACAAGCTGTCCCACGCAACTGGAACAGGCTGTATCTCCTAAACGGAAAAAACAGTTGTAGATCAAAGTTGAATGGTATACGATGGTGCATCATGTGCAAATAACTTTATGCACTTTTGAGTATCAGAAAAATGCGACAGACTCCTCTTTTAAAATGGAAATCTATCTTGATACAGATTTGTGTGCTCTATATAAAAGTATTAACACTAAACCTACCAAGATTTAAAAATAACTGATACATGTTTTCTTATAGAAATGACGGGATTGAATTTATTTGAATTTTGTGCGGTTCAAATTGTAATACATGCTCTGTTTAGTAACATATTTATTTAATCATTTCCCACAAAATCGTCTTTCTAATTTCAGTAATTGTAAAATAAAAATTTGGAACCGGTCACTTTGACCGGCGGTGGTAGGTTTAGTGTGTAAACTAGTTAACTGCGGAGTTTAATGTTAAGAATTCCTCACGCGGCACGGAATTAAAATCAAGCAATGACGAGTATGCACGTCGAACGCAGGCCAAATGCCGCTATTACAAATTTTATGAAAAAATTAAAGCAAAATGAGAAATTTTTATTCGATAAGATATTAACAATTCATTAACGTTAACCGCACCGCAATAGAGTTTTAGATTGGCGTGTATACACGTCGAACGCAGTTAACTCGTTAACGTACTTAAGCTTATTCGTTTGGAAGTTGTCGTAGCTAAAACTTTTCCGAATTATTTTGGTCTGTCAAAAATGTTCAAACGGTTCTCCATTGCAATGTAAGCAGTTTTGCATCCTCCTACGGACGGAAATCTTAATCTTACAATGATTAATGTTAGCCGGCCCCGTACATGTTTACGAACATACAGAGTGCAACTTCAGAAGCGATAAACCGAAATAATTCGGAAAACTTTTGGAAATAAAAAAAAGAGGCTGTTGCATATTTCCGATGCACCGTTCTATACCGTTTAACTTTGATCTATAACAGTTTCTTCCATCTCCAGGAGACACAGCCTGTTTCAGTTTGTTGTGTGGGACACCCTGTGTGTCTATACATACATACATATACATATATATATTATATTTATTGTTCTGTCATTCTCGATCGGTTGTCGTCAATTGTTTCTCCGAAGAAGACGCGTCGTTGCATCGTCCACGAATGACACGCGATCGTAAACGCAACACGATCGTTTTGCTTCGCGTTCTACGTTCCTCTCGTTTCTGGTTCAGCACCGACTTCGCTTGCTTTCGGCAACGCGTTCCGCCCGCCGAAATCGCGCGAGGGAGCTTCGAGTTTTCGACGCGAAGCGTCGTGATTGCGTATGAAATGATGAAATCGTGTATCATACCAAACCGACAATTATACGTTTCTATCCTATTCAGAACTCCCGCGTCTCTTTATACAAGGTGCACCCGTGATTTCGTCGACGTACGGAAAACGACTGTTCGGATACGGCGAGATACGGTCCGACCGGAAAGTCCACGGTTCAACGGTGAAACGATGCCTGATGAAATTCTTCGACGAACCCGGTTAACCGTGCTATAATAAAACCTCGCGCGACTCTAACGCGTACGTGATCGCCGATGCGTCATCCTCGCCTCGAAGGGTAACGCCGTCCGATTATTACGGAAGACGAGAAACATGATCTTTTCAACCACTGCCTCTGTCCTATATTCTGGCGTACGTTTCTAGGAAACTTTACTCGATCGTCGACCCTTTAAGGAAATTCGCATTTTTCCGTCAACTTCTCCCAGTCGAACGAAATTGATCATTGCACCGACCATCGAAAGGGTCTTCGAAAATCTAACGAACGTTTAATCCTTAGCACTCGAATGGCGACTGTAAGGCGCCACTAAAAATTGCTGTATCATTATTCGAAATATTTATTACCTTATTAAATTTATTTGTATTTAATAAATTATTAAATATGTAGAATTATTATATATGTAGAAGGGAAATATTTTAGGTCGGAAGAAATGTTTCGTTTTGGAGTTAAAATAGCTTAGGGTGCTAAGGGTTAAGCATTAATGCCTGAAAAATACGTTGAGACGAGAAACACGCTGAAATAGTTGGAGTATGGACAAACTTCGGCGCGAAGAACTATTATCGATGCATATGATAATTAAGGAAGGCACAACTAGAACAAATCGTGTGTAGCATAATTTCGGACTAAAATAAAAGCGATTCGTGTAAATACCACGGTATCGGACAGAGGTATTGAAGCGACGATTGCTGATGAATGACCCCCGATTGTTGACTCCCGATGACGCTACCTTCTAGGAATTGAATCCGCTACGACCTACGAGACGAACGACACGTATATCCGAAGATTCCTTCCGCGATCATTGCGCAAGATCAAGGAGTTGTACGAGTTCTTTCGTGGCAGCTTCTTTCCTTTATCTCTCGCCTGCAATTGTTACACGAATTCGATAAAACATGAATTCGCCTAGTTTGCGACGCGAGTACGTATATCTGCAAGTACAAACAGGGCCACAGCGTTTTCAAATGGAATTCTAACTAAGCAAAATCATTTTCATCGTTATGTCTTATTTACTATTCACGCCGTTACTTCCACTTATTTTTATCGCTGTTTTTTACTTGCTTCTATCTCTAAGTGATGAAAAAACAAAATGGTAGTTTTAAATTAACATGTAAGGATGAGGAATTGGACGCAAGGAAGTCAATTGATATTCTAATTCTGTATATTAAATACATTTATTGATTATTCGCTGAACCGCTCGCCTGTTTATTTGTAAATCTATAATAAACGAATCGATGGTAATCTAGAAATTAGTTTTGCTCAGCTGGAACTGCATTTTGGCTCCATGCAAGGGCAGGTTGAGTTTTGAAACTCGGCTTTAACGCGCGAATCGGGTACCAGATTCGAATGGTCGAACTCGAAACATTTTTCGTACCGTTACAGCTGGAGAAAAGTCCTGCCGTGGATCTTTCCACAGTACATTTTATTGCCAGCGATTTTTTCACGCATCATTTCCATGCATCTGCAACGATTTGGGCAACATGTGCAACGCAAAACGTTTGGACGACTGTCTTTCAACGACTTGGTTGTTGTCGTCGCTGCCGTCGCGACGGCCCCCTTAATATGTTAGCATGATGCAATACATTCTACGCTACTTCCACAAGTATGGAGTAATAGTAGAGGTTTCATTGAAGTTGGTGCAGCCGTTCTTTAGTTCCGAGGTAACATACGTACGAACGGACCAATTTATACATATTAGCCTAGATCTAGATGTAGATATAAATATAGATATAGATATCGACATAAAGCAGATAAAAAGAAGGTGCGCAACGTTCAAGAGAGAAAATGTTCGCGAGCAAGTAAAGTTCGAAAAAAGTTCCGGAGACGCGGTGGTAACGACGAAGGCTGGTTATTGGCGGACGAGCATCCCACTAACACCATCTACAGACCTTTCCTAAATTTGATTGTCCGTCGAGTGGGGTGTGGAGAGGCAACCGATACCGATGGTGGGGGCTGTGTGCAGAAGCACACATAAAGGTCACCTTCAGTTTTAGTCAGACACGGGACGTGGAAGCGGTATCTGACGTCTCGCCGGATAACCGCGGGTTCTTCGTTCACTTTGAAACTGAAAGGATTGTGCCCGCCCTTCGATTTCCGTCGTAACTAGTATTTTTACTCGGTGAGTTTATAAACCACCTACGAATACCTCATTCTCTCCTAAAAAATACTCACGATCTCGCGCTATCCATCTCCGTTACGCTATGCGCGATCGCACGTTAGCTAATTGTCAGTGACAGTGTGACGTTATGTACATTGTATGTACATTTCGGATCGCACTGTTTGCGAAACTCGGTTGAAAACGCCTCGCTGATACGCGCCCCGTTGAGTCAATTTGTAAATTACACGAAGTCCTTGCTCAAATCACGTAACGTGACCGCAACAAAAAAAAAAATTCATCGCATACTCTTTGAACAGTGTAATTCGAATGATCTATATACTGTGCGATTCGCTGTTCCGATGTTTTGAAGCGCGGCTCTTTGAGACCCTGCCAGATTCCATTGATTGTTTGCACGTACATGCGATTTTATTTTAAAATATGAAGGACTGCTTGAACAACAACTCCTGTGTTGCAATGCCTTTTGAGAAAATAATCCTCCGCATGACTGATGCTTCTCGCTCGATTCGCGATATCCAGTGTCAGTTTACGCTATCGAAACGTTTATTTTAAGATTTAACATTCGGTTTCCTATCGGCTCTCATCGCGCGATTAATGACGGATACCGTATTCATACATGTTTATAATAGTGCGAGACCGTTATTGTTGAACATTTGATTTTCAAGTTACTCGAATAACCTATGTCTTCCCCACTGTAGGAACTATAGTTTGCAATGCACATAATCAGTTGCTATGTTCGTGTGTCAGCGATACATATTTTGACATCTGTAGTTTCTGTGACATTCAAATTTTAGCCTTAAAATTTGTTCCTACTTTCCCATTAAAAAATGTCTGATTCGAATGATAATTGTTCGTGTTCGTGCGTCGACGAAAAAAATGACCATGTAAAAATAAATACAGTCACCAAGAAAGATTCCCATTCTGTCACCTCGATAAAAAGTAACCTATCAACTACAAAATTGTTTCTGTACTGTCATTAAATTTCATAAATACACCAAAACCTGTTACACGGTCTTCCACTTAGGCAATGGAGAACCAAAATTTATCGACAAGCCGACATTATTCGTGGATAACAGGGACACAGAATCTATTGATACGGCTACGAAATTAGATTTACAAAACAAAATACACCAACAGAATTATAGATTATCCGTTGTATTCCCACAAGTGAGCTAAATATATAACAAATGTATTAGACATTTGTTGTTGTAGTAACAAATATCTTGATCAGATGTTTCCAAGAGCTCATTTTGAATCTCCAATGACCGCAGAAGACAAACGATACATCCAGTCTACAAAGAGATCCAGTAGTCATTATATATATGCTCAACCCACCAAGGCAAATGACAAGCTACAAAATATAATGTAAATGCTTGGATGCTAAAGACGGTTTATGTTGCAGGAAAATATCCATTATAGTCCTTTCAAAATGGCGGAAGATCTAGCTGCGCAAAAGTTTATAAAACCTGGTAGCCATAAAGGTAAAGGTCTGGCTGTCTTTACCAGTGGAGGTGATTCACAAGGTAAAGAACTGAACAATTTAACCGATCATATATAGTACATTTTATGTACGTTTCTATATATTTTTATTGTAATGTATCTCCTTGCAGGAATGAATGCTGCCGTTCGAGCAGTTGTCAGAATGGGTATTTATCTAGGATGTAAAGTGTTTTTTATTAAGGAAGGCTACCAAGGCATGGTAGACGGAGGCAATAATATTGTTGAAGCAACTTGGTCCTCTGTGTCTTGCATCATCCATAGAGTACGCATACGATTGTTCTCTTCTGCCTCTTGATTTTAAAACAATAAGTAAAAGTAATCATAGTAATCATTTGATATGTATATCAGGGTGGCACGGTAATAGGTTCTGCAAGATGTATGGAATTTAGAGAACGCGCTGGTCGCAGGAGGGCTGCGAAAAATTTAGTGACTCGTGGCATCACTAATCTAGTTGTGATCGGTGGTGATGGTTCTCTTACCGGTGCAAATCTTTTCAAGGAAGAGTATGCTGATTTGTTGAAAGAACTGGTCGACTCAGGTGAGATTTCTACATTCTTATATACGTTGATTGCATAATTAACGCTCCTTGATCTTCAGGTGAGATAACTAAAGAGCAAGCAGAAAAATATCAGCACTTACATATTGCTGGTTTGGTCGGTTCCATTGATAACGATTTTTGCGGAACTGATATGACCATTGGTACGGACTCCGCTTTGCATCGTATTATCGAAAGCATCGATGCGATTGTTAGTACCGCGTACTCTCATCAAAGGACATTCATTATGGAAGTTATGGGTCGCCATTGTGGGTAAGCAAACGACACGAAATAATCTCTTATATATCTCTTGATATTACATCATGAAAATCCTTAAAGAAAAATGATTTTTCAGCGATAAAGGAAAGTGTACTATTAATAGGGTAGATTCTAATAAATTGCGTAACTCTTAATTTTCTAGTATTGTATACAAGTTTAATAAATTTTCGGATAGGTATCTGGCCATTGTGGGTGCTTTAGCTGCAGAAGCAGATTATGTTTTCTGCCCGGAATCACCACCGCCTGTTGACTGGCCTGATAAACTATGTAAAAAATTGGAGCAGGCATGTTGATTAGGAAATCCCAAGTTCTTTTACCATACTGTTGTCTTTCACTAACTAAATTTAACAAATACAGTAATTTATATATATATATATATCTATATATGTATTTACCCTATATTTTTGGTTGCTTACTTCTGTTTCTGGTACCGCAAAGGAAAGCAGCATTACTTCTTCCTTTTTATTTTGATTTTCTCTTACCGATTATGTTAAAAGGAATCGAATGGCCAAGTCTGAGACCGAGTTTTATCTCGGAGAATTTTCCATTTGGTAGACCAAAAACAATTTTGTAACAGTTTAATGTAAACTAAAGATAATGAAACTAGAGCCTTTCAGGTATCTGTCGTTAGCCTCGAGTTTATCTTCAGAAGCATGCTATACCTTCATACCTGAAGCACCGACGACAGGTGATTGGGTCGAAGAGGTTTGCAAAGCTGTGCAACAGGCACGTTTCGAACAATCATGCTATCTTTAATCGAATATTTCTAACTTTGATGAAACCTCTTTTATGGCCAGATTTGATTACACATTATTGAATTCATTATCTTTTTTTTGTTATGTCGAAAGCGTGTGTCTGCTCCTTTGCTGTTGTAGTTAGATTCGCCAGAAAAAGAAAAGTATGCTAATCTACGAACAGCTAAATTACATTGTCTTATGTAAAGTTGTTCACGTATACATCTAGTACGAAAAGTGTAATTCGAGATCTTTTGAAATATGCAATTAGATTTATCCGTCTTACCTTTCATCCATCAAAATTGAAAGTTGTTGACTCCATAATTTCTCCCTTTCATTTGATAATATTTTTAGTTAGCTTTTCTATCATACCATTACAGTTACCTGGCTCTAGTGGCAGCCATATGTTGTGAAGCTGACTTTGTATTCATCCCAGAGTGGCCACCTGAACAGGATTGGCCAAACAAGCTGTGCAAAAAGTTGTTGCAGGTTCGCAATTTATTTTTTTTTTATTATTTTTTATACGGTTCAGTAAAACTAGCTGTACATACATCCCACTGTTTCGCACAGTCAGACGCAAAGCAAAGATTTCTTTTGATAATTTATGCTTGATTCATTTAGCTAGGAGTGAGCGGTGAAGGTTGTCCCTCTTTAATTTTAATTCAGATTCTTTGTTTGTCCTTGGTAAGCTTATTCGCATAATTGCACTTGGTTTATTTTTTTACTTCATACCCTACACTATTTAATTGTGCACAATATAGTCATATAGCTTTAAGTCTAACAAATGGTAACAAGTTGTTTTATAACACGTGATTTAGTTAATATTAGCCACTCTACTGACACTGTTCTTTTGTTTAATAACTAGACAGCGGATTTTTGTGTAAAATAAAAATGATCTATCTGAATCACACCAAACTGGAGTAAAGTAGAAATTTATTTTCTTTCTTAATATGTTTAACAGGTTGAAAATAATATAACAGTACTTTGAAATTCTTCTACTATTCTTACTGTTTTAAATCACAAACAGAAACGCATGAACATCCGCAGTCTATTAATAACATTTTACATTGACCATGAAATCTGAAAGTCATTTCTAACACAAATTACTTCTACGAATAGCTGTTGAGACTTCCGCGCAAGTACTGTGAATTGAAATGCTTATTTTTCAGGAACGTCTTACCGGTCAACGTCTGAATATTATTATTGTAGCTGAGGGGGCAGTTGATAGAAGCGGTCAACCAATTACCGCGGAAATAGTTCATAAAGTTGTCGTCGATAAGCTGCAACAAGATACCAGAATTACTGTCCTCGGCCATGTTCAAAGAGGTGGTAATCCATCGGCTTTCGATAGAGTTCTGGTCAGTGAATTTCCATGGTTGTTATCCAAGCAATTGTTGATCGATCGATCGCGAACATTCTCATGGCGATGTACTAACTTAATGCCGATAATGTAAAGGGTTGTCGAATGGGCGCAGAAGCTGTAATGGCCTTAATGGAAGCTACGCCAGAAACAGAAGCGTGTGTGGTCACGTTGGATGGAAATCAAGCTGTCCGATTACCGCTAATGGAATGCGTTCGTCGCACCAAGGCGGTGGCACAAGCCATGGCCGATAAAAATTGGGATTTAGCTGTTCAACTTCGTGGAAAGTAAGACAAAACATACCGTAGCGGTAATTTCAACTATCAGGTGTACCCTGCAAGATTCCATTCAAATTGATTTCAACTATTTTCAGGGGATTTGCTCGAAACTTGGAAACGTACAAGATGTTGACTCGCCTGAAAGCACCGGTCGATCATGATCCCAGCAACAAGGTATGTTATCATAGCACACGTATTCCGAATGATTACCACGAACTTAAAACCTTTCGCCAAATTAAAATACTCGAAGGTTTTCCGTTCGATAATTTAACAATTCTATCGTGGCGGTGACTTACCTTTATTACATTTATTGTTTAATACTGCTTCAGGAGAGTAATGGCCCCGCATTAACGAAGGTAAATTTGTTAAGAAAGAAATTTTCATGTATATTTTTCTGCTAAGTATTGTATTTTGACGCCTTGTAGCACAGTCTTGCTAACATCCCCATTTTCTCTTTCTAAACCAGCAATTCACTTTATGCGGACAAGTAAGTTTAAAAAGCCTGGAATCATCATTTTACTGCTGCTGTTTTCATGTTTTTTTTTTACCTCTACAAACTTGTAGCACAAGCGTTTCGATGAGCAGACGGAATCCTAAGATATTATATCGAATTACAACATGTGTTCGTTTTTTTTTTACGTGCACGCTGCATGGAGCGACGATTAGATCCTTCGAGATATTATTCGAGAATTTTGTTTCAGGATCATTACACGTTAGGCGTGATGCACATTGGATCGCCTTCCTGCGGTATGAATGCTGCCGTGCGTTCCTTCGTGAGAAACTGTATATATAGAGGAGATAAGGTATCATTTTACAACTAGCATTTTGTTTAACACCCACCGATAGAGTCTCAATTGAAGCGATTATCTTTAGGTTTACGGCATTTGCGACGGAATACTTGGTCTAATGGCCGGGAAGTTCAAACCAATGGATTGGCCTTCTGTCACCGGCTGGGTAGCACAAGGTGGAGCATACTTAGGAACAAAACGGGCTCCTCCAAAAGAAGAGCAATTGCCACAAATTGCTCAAAAATTGAAGGAGTTTGGAATTCAAGCGTTACTTATCATCGGAGGATTCGAGGTATCAATTTGCGGAAAGAGCAGCCCGTTTCGAAGGAACTCGAACTAATCGTTACTTTCTTTTGGTCAGGGTTATCAAACGGGTCTTACGTTCTTCAAAGCCAGGGATAAATTCGAGGAGTTCCGAATTCCTATCGCTATGATACCCGCAACTATCAGCAATAACGTACCGGGAACTGAATTTTCATTAGGCTGTGATACCGCTCTGAACGAAATTACGGAGGTAAAGAGAACTCTGTCTGTACGACGAACATAACAGCATAGTGAAAATCAAACGAATTTCACGCTGAAACGGGTCCTGTATTGTTTGCAGATCTGTGATCGAATTCGTCAGTCGGCGCAGGGTACAAAACGCCGAGTATTTATTATCGAGACTATGGGTGGATATTGTGGTTATCTGGCAACCGTCGCTGGATTGGCTGGCGGAGCCGATGCGGCGTATATATTCGAGGAAAAGTTCAATATCAAAGATTTGAATCAGGACGTGATCGCAATGGCCGCGAAAATGTCCGAAGGTGTACAAAGAGGTCTTATCCTGAGAAACGAAAACGCCAATTTGAACTATAGTACAGATTTTATGCAGAGACTTTTCAGCGAAGAGGGAAAGGGTCTTTTCAGCTGTAGAATGAATATTATTGGTACGCGCTTAACCGGTTCCACGCGTCTCATTGGGACGAATAAAAATGGTTTATCGTATCCATATCGTTTGTAGGACACATGCAGCAAGGTGGCTCGCCAACTCCGTTCGATCGCAACTTGGGTACGAAAATGGGTTCGAAAGCGGTCGATTGGTTCAGCAATCAGTTGAAGAAGCACACTAACAGCGAGGGCAAAACGTTAACTACGGACAACGATTCCGCGGTGATGATTGGTATTGTACGGAGGCAATACAGATTCACACCATTCTCTGAACTTCTCGAAGTCACCGATTTCGAGTGAGTACACGCGAAAACGTAACACGATAAAGAGTTTACAGTTGGAACTTTCAAACGATACTTTCTGAATTGCGTAGCCATCGCATTCCAACGTATCAGTGGTGGATGAAGTTGCGGCCATTGCTCAAAGTTTTAGCGAAACACGAGTCCACATACGAGGAGGAGGGACTTTACATAACCGTCGAAGAAATGGACCTCGAAAATGACCCACCTCTCGTCTAAGCTACAAATTACACATCACACGATATACAGTATAAGGTAATGTTCCGTAATAAACTGTACAATGTTAATCGTACGTCGAACGTAGATGTTTTTTGCAGAGTATGACAGTATTGTATGGCATTATGTAAATCATGTTACATTGTTACTTTCGAGAAGAACGATCAAGTTAGCTAGGTAGTGTTGTATCGTAGAATCACGACATTCTACAAACAAATTTTAATATAAGTTGCCTATTATATCGACCACTGGAAAAATCACTATGTATATGCGTGTACCTGTCGTCGTCTACGTGTTTAATTAATCGATAAAGAGACGCGCGCGTTAAAAACCTGAATGTGAACTATCTAAATAAACGACAGATTACTAAATACATACACCATTGCCATGGACAAGAATACAGATTATATATATATATATATTACTGAAAATATCGAATTTATGTATTTTAAATGCGGTTTAAGCTCAGGTGGAAATAGGTACAAAAATAGTACCTGAAAAAAAAACGCGAAGGTAAGCTATTATACCTGAATAGTGTAAGAAAACAAAGCGAGTTATTAGAACGCCTAGGACGGCATTTTCATCGATACCAGTGAAAAGTAGAGTTGTTATAGCGGTGCCATTCACTGTTCAGTAACGTGTGCATCGTATATGCACCGTTTCAAGAGTAAAACGTATAACGATCAAATGGTATACATATACATAATGAAAGAAGATATAAGATAGGACATAGGATCAGAGCCGTGCGCGATGATTCACCATACGATATTCGAGTCGAATAACTCGCAGATTTGGTGGTTGCCGAATCCTGCGAAACGCTTAGCATACTTGGCATTGCGTTCACCGTCATCCGCCGCGTAAAATTGTTGAACCAGTTGGAAGAAATCGAAAGACAAACGACATATCTAGCACTCACTTGGTTTACTTATACAATGTTGAATGTTGACCGAAGTTGATTAGAATAAGAATGCGTTACTCTCATTGCTTCGAAGGTTTAGTTGCAACGCAAAATCACGAAAAATCATGGAATCACGAAATCGGACACACCACTTTCATGAATCGCTAGCTCGCGGATAAATGTACTAGGCTATATTTGTGGTCTACTAAGATATAAAATTAAACGTAACGTGGCATTTTCCTTTGATGAAAACATTATCCTTTGGTTTAGCTTTACCAATAGCTACGAAAAGCTATTAAGAAGAATATACTTGTCTACCTCGAAACATAATTTGCAACGTCGGACGACGCGAAGGGTATGCCCAAAAGCCCGAGTCGTGCTGGTTGCGTGTAACATTAAAAGATTTCTGCTAAGATTTAAGGCTTGTGACCACAAGAGTATTTAGATTTAATTCTATTTATCTGAAACGAGTCGTCGTATAAATACTAAAAGTAGATTATTATTATTATTATTATCATTATTATTATTGTCATTGTCATCGTCGTGATTAATTATTATTATGATTATTATTATCGTTACTATTATTACGGTTATTATTATCGTTATTCCTACCGAAATTCTAGAGAGAGAGGCACGTCAATTTACATTATATTTATAAACTTAATCGATGTTACCGATATGAAATAACAACGCGGGAAACGTTTTGTAGCGATCGACAACATTTGTCCAGTTTTAATGTAAAATACGGGTTGCGCGACGACAAAGCAACAACGAAAAATAAAAAAGAATCTTCCGATCTGCCGTGATTAGTTAAACTTTTCATATGTAACAATTCGATTGTACGATATAAGTAGCGGTAGAGGAAAAATGATCGAATCGACTCGAGTTGCAAGGTAACTTTTCTCACGGCACATATTAATCGTGCACGCTTATCTCAAAGCGTCGAGTCGTAATCTAAAATACATTCGTGTAAGAAAGTCGCGTACGTATTTAACGAAAGATCATGTAAATTGCTTCTTCGAAATCGTTGCTAAACAATTGTAAATCGTTTAAAATACTGTAAAGTTAATAGATGTTGTTGAGAAGCAAATAAATGACGTTAAGTAATCGTTCCAGATGGACAACTACTATAGAATAAAGTGTTTCCGTGAAGATACGATCGCAAGAACAATAGAAATTTAAAGATCTCCTGTTTGCACCGTCGACTGTGGAAAGTAGAAACTTCTTTTGGCCTAATTATACGACGATTGGAACTAGTATTTTACTAACCGATAGACAACTAAAGATATAATGGTGAAAGAGTATATATATATATATGATGTGTATGTATATACATATATATTATTTTTACGATTACAGATATACATACATTATATTTTCGACTCATTGTTGATCAATGAATTTACAGTTTGTCTGTGACGTAATACGTATAGCGTAACAGATGTGTTATTTTACTCCAACATAAAATTGTTGAACATGTATATTTTCACTTTACTGTCGTCGCATATATTTACCGTAGTTATATTCATTCATCGATAGTTCAAAGTTCGCGCGCGAAATGTTTGTGGTAATTGCACAATTTCAGAAACAGGTGCGTAACGGCACATGTAATAAATACATATATATATATCGTGATCACCGAGAATGTACCTAATGCTCTCAATAAAGTGTACGTTATGATTACTTGTACTTCACACACACATATATATGTACAGTTCCTATTTTTGATATCGAGCAATCGGTAAGTATATTAAGCACACCCAGTTTTTTGCGATAATGTAAATCAAATAAACGGCATACCTTCTCTACTCGCCAGAGTTCATTATTTTTATATTTATATTTTTTGATGATAAATCTTTAACACCTCAAAAAATGCAACTTTTTACGTTTACACTATCACGAAAATCCCACGTGTGCAAATATTCTCTCGATCCGCACCTATATATAGTAAATAGTAATTTGAACGTTTAGAGCTGACGAAAAAATATTTAAAAAATCACTGGAACACAGTATTCTATAAATAATTTTCTAAATTTATTTATGAAAATGTATCCAATCTACCAACAATTGTATGTATATGTATGTGTAAATGCATATAACCTTGTCGCTCTTGAAGACAACACAACGTATGTATAATTACGTCACGAAGTTTTTGGCTATCGAATTAATCGTTATCGCGTCTAATAAAATTATACTTTCCGTTCCGTAGGAGAGGAATGTGGAAGAATCATTCAGGCATCTTAAGATAAGTTTACGGAACGTGTTTGGTATTATTTCGATTCACGTGGTGCCAACGAGTATATAGACAAGTGCCACATTGTCCTACGTTGGCCAGTTCGGTTCCATACGCTGCCGGTTTTGTGTGTTGGTCAGTTGGTGTAAGCGAGGCGAAAACTGGCATTGTCGTTCGATGGTGGAGGCCTTCGCGTCACTCGGTTCGAACAGTTTTCTGGCGGTAGACCGACGCTCCCGTGATAGTTAATCTGTCATTTTATTGCAAACATGGTTACGATAAAAGGTCGTAAGAACTCGAATAAAAATCCACCGATACTCAGTCATGAGTTTGTCATTCAGAATCATGGAGATATTGTTTCCTGTGTGGCTTTAATCTTTGTGACTGGTCTAATGGTGCAGGTCAGTGCTCAGTGTCTTCAACATTAACGAGATTTGCTCGTGGTTCAGCGATTATTTTTCTTTCCTTCCTTCATTCGACACGATTAAACAAACGACATCGAGTCGTTCGAACGGTAAACGTTTTACACATTTTTCTGTGCATGTGTTTCGTTGGCAGAATAACCATATGTTACTAACTATCGCTGGCCCAGTGATAAGTTCGATGACTCGATAAGAAACAGTGTCTTCTAACTATATAACAGTTTAATTACTATGATAACGATTATAGATTAGAGTTCTGTTTACTGTCATCAACATCTTCATCAATGTATATTTCTTTTAATATGTAAATTTTTTTATAGGCCACATCGCCATGGGCGTACACATTTATTGCTCTTCATCATAATGTGACATCCGACATAGAGGAACCGACTGCACCGATTAAGTATACAACTGGTTGGAAAGATGCTTGTGCTGTATTCTTCTACTTTTTGATCACGATTGTAATGCATGCTGTGTTCCAAGAATATGTGTTTGATGTAAGTAATATTCCTTATCTTATTTTATTTTTTTTTTTCTTTTAAATATACATAATGTAAGTATCTCCGGTAATTTCAGAAAATTTCTAAACGTCTACATCTCAGTAAGGTGAAACTAGCTAAATTCAACGAATCTAGTCAATTAGTTTTGTTTTACGCTTTGTCCGTTATATGGGGCATAGACATAATTATTAGGTAAGAAGTTAATTCCAGTAATACTGCTGTAGCTCTGTATCTTTGCTTAAATGTATATTAAACGTTTGTTCTTTCAGAGAAGAACTGTTGTTAAACATAACGTTGCTATGGAAAGCTTATCCTATTCTGTTAACCTTCTCTTCTAAACTGTTCTTCATTGGTCAACTTTCTTATTGGCTGCACTGTTACCCTGAGTTGTATTTCCAAAGAGTGAAAAGAGAAGACATATTGCCACGTGTTGTGCAAGCAACCATTGGATTAATCTTCACTGTTGCCGCTTACATGCTCAAGTATAATTCAGATATTATATATTATTTTTAATCCACTGTACATCATTATTTAATTCATTTCTTACAATTTGTATAATGTTTCCAGCTTCCAACAAGTAGGAATATTGTTATTGGTTTTGCACTATGTGGGAGATGTTATGCTTCACGGAGCTAGAATCATACACTTTGTTAGTAAAAGGGAAAAGATGACGAAACGTAAGTATATAAAAAATATGTAAACCAATGTATGCAATAGAAGATACATATGTTAATATCGTTTTTTTTCATCGTTTCTTTTTACAGTCACATTTCTCGTTGCAAATTCGATGTACGTTTTCGTACGCGTTGCAACGCTTGCCGTTGCAATTTTGGTTTTCCTGTATGGTTTGAGTCAAGTGGAAAATGTATTTGATTATGATGCTGGAAACTTTAACATTCCCCTCGTACGATTCCCAGTTTTAGGTCTCATCATTGTCTTCCAAGCGTATCTTTCTTACATTTATATTAGGAGGCAACTGAAACGTACTCGAGAAAATACAACCACTGTACAAGTAGTTGCAAAATCGAAACAAAAGCCGAAGAAAAAAGAGGGTGAGACAACCTCGTCTAATCGAATTACTGCGAAACTATAAGAATACTAGTTTTCAATAAAAAATTTCTATTTTTTTGCAGGAAAGAAACCTGCACTGTCAGAGGATGATGATTTGCCAGAAGTTGATCAAGCTACCAAGAAAAATCTGAGATCTCGCTCTTCCACGAAATCAAAATAAATACACAGTTAATTAAAAAACGCATCCAAGGCTGATTAAAATAACGATTATCGTTCGTATTTAACGAGCAACACAATGTTCAAAATATTTATTTATCTTTGCCACATATAAAGTATATGATAGATTGAATATCGATATTACCTGAGACTGGTACTCGTGACGCCGCGCCGCCTTCCACTATTGTAAACTTAAATGCTACAGTTTCATTATCCTATCCACTTTAGACAGAACTTACTCTTCCGGGTGCAGAAACATTAACATATTGTATATAATGTATTATACGCACTACTATAATAATGTTGAATACAGGAACTTAATTGTAACTATGACTTTCAATGTAGAAAATGTGAAAGCATACCAGACAAAGGAATGATTAGTTTGAGAAAAACCAGTATATACGATCAAATAGCAAGAACAAAATCACAATTCATTTATCATGCATTACATTTAATTATTAATTACTTAAAACGGTGAAATCATTATTATTTAAAATATAAATTATTTTTGTAAGAGAATAAATTACAGATATGTTTCAAAAAAGCAAACTAATTTTAAAATCTATTATTAATGGCCCGTTAGTTACAAATAGGTATAAGAACAAATGATTCCCTCAGTTCTCACCGTAAGGTACTATCAGAGAGGAAGGCCTAGAAGACGGCCGGGGTTCTGATCCAGAAAAGACGGCCCAGGTTCTGTGCCATGCTAAGGCTGAGCAGATGTCAGCACTATATCGGGATCACGAAAACCGGGGCGTGAGTAAATACTCTCCCATCCTCTCTGCTCTGGTCTGGTAATAAATCACGGTTAGTGATTTTGGATGCCATCCCTAGTTTTGTCACCAACACCATAGGATAAATTCATAAAGATTCCATTCATGAAGTAACTTAATCTATGGTAAAACTTTTATTTCGGCTAACTTCAAATTGTCATAGTAAGGTGGATTGTTTTAATTCCATCGCACGATCTAATTATTATCATTTTTGTAGGTAAATCAAAATAATATGAATTTAATCACGAGTTTGTGATACGTTCACGAAGTATAGATGTGCACAAATATTTAACGTATAAAATCAATCAGTGAAGAAAATTATACTATTACAATTTTAAAAAAGATGCAACTCCAATGTACTCATATATACTGACTCAAATAAGACATGGATAACACAGAATTGTTATTCTTCGACACATTTTCGCACGATATTTCCGAGGTAAGTACAAAGTCATTTAAGTCGCCCTCACAGCAATACAATTTGTTATTCATTTCTCTATTCCTGTCAGGAACTCAATTTAGATTTAGTGCAGTTCCCCAAACCTGTATATATTAGTGAAGTTAGAATTATTCCTTTGGGTGCCAGAGTACAAGCAGATTTTCCTGGAGGTGTCCGTTTAGGGTAAATCACACTTATTCTCAAAACGCAGTTAAAAATCAAACATAATCGATAATTGTCTTTCATTGCAGTGCAACAAATCCGTCTCAGTTCGAAATTGAATTTTTTGTAAATGACCTAAGCAAACCTGGGGCATCTACTTTCGAGTCTCTAGGAGAGTTAGAATACAAACAAAATATTCATATTCAGTTAGAATGTGAAAGAAAGCAAATACCAACGGATGGATTAGTATTGAGAGGGTGGTACACTACCATCACTTTAGCTGTGTATGGGACACTGACAAAGTCTTTGAATAATCCTCAAGAAGTTATTAGCTCGGCTGCTGGCTCTGCAGCTTGTGCAAGCGGATTGGAGGAAGCAGTAGAAAATACTGTTCAGATATCAGAACAACAATCCGATTGGTATTATGAGAATCAGACACAGACAAATTCTAGTGTAAGTAAACATGGAATTGCTGCAATAAGAAGGCAGCACTTTTTAATAATTTCAGTAAACCAACAAAAAGCTCTTAACACTGGGTTTACAGAGCGCTAAAAGTGACTACTTTACGTTACTTCATAAAAATAACGAGAATGCGTCTATTCAAATTTTTAGCCATTTTTTCTTTTTATAATACAGTAAACCCTCCTATAATGTGAAACACAAATTGCGATTTGACTTGTGTCAGATTTAATTTAATTTGATCCATTAATCGTGTTATAGAAGGATTGACTGTATATATTCCAAGAAATAAATTTGTAGAATAAGCCCAGTGTTAAAAATCAAGCACAACTAGTATGGTGCGGAGTTGCCTCCTTATTTATCAAATTTCTCACGTTTATTCTAACATTACTATGGAATTCATAGGAAACATGTGTAGCAGCGACTCCACCGCCTCCTGTACAGCCTATACAAACTGTAGACTCGTCCAGAAATTCAACATCAGATACTGGAAAGACAGACGTGGGACATTGGGAAGAAGATAGCGCGAATGGCGCTCTGAAACCAGCGAAACGTCCTTCTTCGCCGCCCTCGGAATCTTTAGTGTCCTTAAGCCCTGAATCCATATCAGCGGAAGAAGAAGAAGGAGAGCAAGATGCAGGCGAACAAGAAACAGGAGAGCCGTTTGAACCTATATTGTCCGACGAGGACATAATGGCAGATGATATGCCACCAGCTGCGGAATACGAATGCGAAAACATTCAGTTAGACGACATCTATTCTCTGACGCCGCCCGATCTGCTTGAACTAGAGAAACTAGCGAACATAGCTCTAGAATGTTCGATCAACACCGAAATGTTGGACAAGATACATGAAATATTTCAGTCACTATCAAAATCGGTCTTGCATTTCAACAACGCATCGGGACAAGAGAAAGAGACGTTCGTTCACAATTGCGAATCGTTGTGCGCGATTCTTAGTCCATTTCATTTGAACAGCACCGATTTCAACGACTTGACGAACATCGTGAACGCAGGCTTAGACATGGATCTCGCGCGAGGTCAGCCTCAGCCAGCTTACAAAGTCCGACACGTAAAAGTTGGCGTACGATTGGCGGAAGCTTTGTGCAAGCTTCCTCAAGGTCCGGACATACTCTTGAAAGTAGACGCCCCTTATAAATTGCTAGCGTTATGCATGCGTGAGAACGTAGCTCTTCCCGTGAAGCTCTCCGCTCTTCGTACGCTGGACGCGGCATTGATAAGTCCTGTGATTGTCCAGGACTTTCTCAAGTCAAAGAGCAATTTGTATAAGAACGCCCTGATGATGTTGGACACAGCCAAGCTGGCCAGATTGAAGTACGCGTTGAGCTCGTTGCTCCGGAAGGTGCACATCTATGAGTACCTCGAGGTGGTGAAAGAACTGGACGAACTGGCCGTGGCTGAGCTGACAAGCACATACCTCTGCGCACCTACGTTAATGTCCCAGCCGAAGCGTCAGCTTCCGGCTGGAGCACAGATGGAATTCGAGCGTGAGCAAAATCGAAATCCGCGTGGCCACCTGATTGCGTACTTCGAGCACCACAAACTCTTGTACCACGTTCTCGTGGCGCTTACTTCCCCAAAGTCGAATCTAAACTTGATCAAAGCCACTCGACACTTTCTGTTGCGTCTTTCCGACACCAAGGAGGGTTTGTTGTATCTACTGAAGGAACCGGAGGTCACAAAATTAATTTTGAAAGCCTTGAAGTGCGAATTACATGGTGCAGGATCCGTCTTAGCCTGGCGACTTCAAGTTGTCCAGTGTTTATTACGATTGAGACATCAACCCTCCGACTGGTTGGCCCTGAAGAAGCTGCACTCTTTTCTGACGTTCCCAGAAGGCTTACAAGCCATAATAACAGTTCTTTCTACAGGAGACTTTATCGACATCTTAATTCCCTATCTTTCTGATCCAAATCTGTGCGAATTTTCTGCCGAGATCATATCGGCAACTATTAGATACTCTGATCGAATAGAGGTGTTCCAGAACCGTGCCGCAATTATCTTGGAAAAATCACGAGCCCAAGCAGTTCTGAAGGATGTTACCTCCTATATAACTACGGCTGCGCAACCAAGTCATTGGAACTACGGAGATGTTTCTTCACTAGTTGCGTGTATCAGGAAATACGCGGACAAAGCAGCGTCTCTTCCAGGACAATTGATTACAGCATGCAGGATTTTGTACTATCTTGTTGTTCCGTTTAACAACGACGTGGATCCGTTAGAACCTTACCTCGAGTTGAAATACAGGAACGCGTTAACTCAGTTGTTCGCTGCTGATGGTCTAACAGCTCTTATCGCAGTGATGGCAAACATTTCCGAGTTCTACGAGCAGCCATTTTTGCATCGTGCAGCCCTAACCGGACGGAGGGGCTTGGCGTTGGTTGCGCTGCTCCTGCCATGTGTGAAATTAACGAGGGCATTATTGGAACGCCTTGTAAAATGTATGGCAACGGATTTCAAAGATCTGACGGCTGTGGTGCCGCTTCTCGGTGTCTATTCGCTGGTCGAAGCTATTCCTCCTGTTCGAATTGTGCATACTCTGTCCGAGGAAATAGTGGGAACTCTGTTGGTATTTACACAAGCCGTGGATTCAGATGGATCAGGGAACGTAGCGAAGTCTTTGTGGACGCAAATGCTGGGCGAAGTTCTCAAGATGGTTTCTCTCAGCCCTTGTAATTTCATACCTGGCTTGAAGCTTTTAACTAGACTATTACCACCCGTTCTGACTCTAAAAGAAACCATAACCGAAGATGCTACTAGATTGTTAGGTTTTCGAAAATTGTGGTCCGCTCATCTGCAGGCTCAAGCCAACAACTTGACCGAAACGTTGAGGCTCCTCTGCGCCAGCTGGAACAAAGATCTGCTTATCCTTCTTTCAAAAGTGTGCATCCAATTGAGCGATTTAGCAGCACCCACGGCGTTACTCGTCGGCAGATGCTTGTTGGATGGCATAATAGCTGCAGCCCCTTTAGAAAATAATGTTTTAATTCTTGCGCTGCTCAGTGAACTCGTTAGGCACGCGCCTATGAAAGCAACGCTGCTGACTTTAACTAGCCCAGCGTCGAGAGCACAAGTGAAGTCCGACCAGAAATACCCACCTGTTATCGAGATGATGTGTACCGCGCTGAAAAGCACAAGCAACGTTAGGACGCAGTACGAAATACTCGACACCTTCGAGACACTGTGCGACTGCACGCTGAGTCTGATGCAAGAAGACTCCAACGAACCATTCGAGAAAGGACTGACGCACTCAGTACCAAGCAAGGAGCCGCTTTTATCGATTTTGGCAGCGCTCATTGACATCCTAGCAACTAGTACAAAATTCGAGTCCGAGATGCTTCAAAGTACGCTCCGAATACTCACGTCTCTTAGTAGCCACAATTATGGCCTCTATCATGTAAAAAGCTGTTTAGAAAATAATCCTGACGCATTGCGATCTTTACTAGAACATATCTCCACGTTAGAGGATCCCGAAGATCAACATGTCGTTGATCTAACTATAATGTTCTTAGAGAATTTAATCGCATCGGAGTCGCAACGTAGATCGTTGCATCTGCGTGTCCAGCAACTGGCGTCGTTGATATCGTGGGAAAAAAGCGATCATCCGCTGGAAAAGATCAAAAGGGCGCAGGAGTTAGTAGAAATTTTGAAATCTGCCGAAGACAAAGAAGAAAAAGAACCGATTCCGGAAATGTTAGAACCGTTGTTGCCAACTCCGGAGGCTTTGTTGAATCAATTTTCTCAACGATGCTTAAGGATCCCGGATCCCGTGTTGAAACGACCAAAGAAATACACGTTTATGTCGCCGAGTCAAGTAGCAACCGAGAATACAACAGATCTTTTGGCTCTCGTGAGTGAACTGTTTCCCGCCGATTTTAATTTGTTGGCGGAGGCTCAGAATCTGTGCTCGAAGGCGCCGCTCGATGATGCTACACAACCGCTGCAATCTAAATCTCAAAACGATGATCAAGAAGCTAGGGATATACAAAAGCAATCGACGTCTCCTGTTTCGAAAGTGAAACAACCGTTTGGTAAGATATATACATGTATTTATTATACGATAATAATTCGATTGAACCTGCAGAACATCTATCTACCCTCCAATAACGGAATCGGAATCGGAGTGTAGGTAGTGTCAGAGTAACCTGTTCTATGAAAATTCTTTACATATATTTACAGATATACTATAAACTGTATAAACATCATTCTTATTTCGTTATTCTCTTGCAGTTACACCGATGCGAGGCAGGACACAATTCTCAAGCTCCTTAAGAGGTGGTCCAGTAGTGGGTGGCGTAGGCAGAGGAGCAGATCTATTTCGATCTAGACCACCAAACACCTCACGACCACCGTCTCTTCACGTCGACGATTTTGTAGCCTTGGAGACATGCGGCGCTCAACCGACGGGACCTACCGGTTACAACAAACTTAGTATTCGAGGTACTTGTCCCTCCCGAGCGATAAACGCAGGAACAAGAAGTAGACCATGGGCTCAGGAAACTCGACCACCTTATCTGCGTTAAACTCGCGATAACGTCCTGTCCACAATTCGCTAATTACAACCAGATGAATAATTTTGTAACAGTAGATTTAATATATCGTACAATAAGTTTTGTATAAAACTCTTTCATGATAATAAAGTTATTTGTACATGTCCTAAAACAAAATACCTCGCATATTTACTCGTAATGCTACTAATTTTGATTCCTCGACACTGTAACGATATTATCCTTTTGCATCCTCTGCAACCAAGCGTCGTATACTATCTTGTAACTGTTATACTCTCTCTTCAGTTGCTGTATTTCTTTACGATTGTATCTGTTCTGAAATACCAATAAATAACGAAATATAGATTAGGAAACATTAAAATAGCTCTTTTGATCAAAATTATGTACCTACCTCTGTTTTTAATTCTTTCAATATCAGTTTTTCAAAGTTTTCTAAGGTTTCGCTTATGTACTTGTTAGGTTTCATATCGTGTTTGGACATATAATTCAATAAAAATTCCACATATTTGAAATTTCTTCCATAACACGCATTGTGCAGTAACGTCCCTATTACTATGTGATTCGGTGCGAATCCAATATTATTCATTTGTTCTAGAAGTTCTATTCCATATGCGATTCTATGGCATCCTAAGGCTAGTACTCCAAATGTTATAATGTCTGGCATTAGATGATGTTTCTGAATTTCGGTTAGAACATGCTAAAATATAAATCATTGGAATAGGAAATAATGTATTAAATGTTACAATCAATTGGAATGTTATTAATTAATAACTTACTTTTGCCTGTGTAAATTGTTTCCTAAGATTTCTTCTTTTAATAAGCATATTAAAGAAGCTTATATCTACTGTAATCTTTTCCGTATTAATATATTTCAGATATAAATTCTCTGCTTCCAAAGAAGGTGGTAGCAGTTCCATGAGCATAGTCACTGTTTTCACATCAGGAATTACATTGTCATTTTTCATTCTTTCTAATATTTTCTCTATTCCACCAAACAAAATTAGTCGATTATTTTTCAGTATTGTATTCAAATTTTTAGATATTTTTTTAGATTGATTACATAGAATCGCTTTAGAATCCATTTCAATGAGATTTTTACTTTCTCTATCTTCTGATTTATTTTTAGTCAAAGTAATAAGGGAGAAACTCAGTGCTGGCGGAGAATCTAATAAATCTGGTCTGCCAGCTTCTTGAAGTGTAATTTGAGCAGCAGGAAAATCAGGTATTAGAAATTCATTTATACTCAGTTTACCAAACTGTGTATCTCTGATTGCTCTCAAAAGTAGATTGTAATGAATTATAGTTGGTTTTATTTTATATTTTTTCATTTGATGCCACAGAACCAGAGCATATCTTAATCCGTTTTCTTTGTCACCGATCGCTGCATGAAAGAGGACACCAAATACATGGCCTGAGACCAATTTCTTGTCCCATGCTTCATCCGCTATTTCAAAAGCAGTCTTGGTTTGTTTATGCCAACTATAAGCTTTTATAAGAGTGGCATAATGTGTTTCATTTAAAGCAATATTTTTTACACAAAAAGTCTCTCTCAAGTTTTGTAAATACTCCAACGCTTTGTCCGTGTCCTCTGATACTGCACAAGCATTAAGTAAACTATTGTATATCGCTTCGTTTGGTACCATCCCACGTTTCTTTAGTTGGTTGTAAAGCTTGAAGCATTTCTCCATGTGGCCTTGCTGAGCAAACCCATAGATTAACAAGCTGTACATATATAAATTAGGTTGGTCGCGATTCTTTTTAACTAAATCTAGTACGCTCAACGCTAGATCCAAATTCCCCTCTTTCATGTGAGACTTAATAAGTTGAACATATTGTCCTGGACTTAATTTTTGCGATCTTGGAATTTTTGCATCATTTTCTGTAGTCTCTTCCTCTTCTCTTTCTGCTTCGTCCATTTCGATTTTCTCATATTTTTCATTCGAAAGATCTCCGAATACATTAGCATCTTTGGGTAATGTTGATGTACAGAAATTTCTGTTCAAACCAAACTGGTAGAAATGACTTTCTCTATCTTGCTTTGATCTACTATTCCTATCTATTTTAGATTTTTCATCTGTACTTACATCCGTACTTATACAACTGCTGTACCTGCACGCATTTTGTATGCACAAAAATTGTCTTTGTTTGATGTGATGAACACTACAGTTTATATAACCTGTTAGAATGTTTGGCTTTAGAAATGAATTCATATTCTACAGAAATATCCTGGGCTTATTTATTTAGTTTCTTTAAATTTATTAAAAAAGATACGATTTTTCTATGGTTAATTAAGGTATCATTCACGTGAAATAATTCTATTCCCACGTGTGTAGTGCAAGTACGATGCCGCATATCAAGTTTTACATTGGGAAATTACTTTTCAAACGCATGTATCACCTGGGATGGAAAAATTTTATGAAACGTACAATTTAAATAAAAACATAGATACATAGATACATACATATATATACTTGCGTGAAGTAAAGGAGCATACTTTTCAAGTTGTTTAAAAAAAAAAGGGGGGGAATGTGTTATGAATACTCGGTGTAGTTTTGGGAGAAAGGAAGAACGAAAACATCGTATTTGAAAAAGGGAAATGCAATGTAAAAAAACTTAAATCGAGAGAAACTGAGTGTGTGCATTCATACTGATTCATACGAAATAGTAAGAATGGTACCGGTAAATTAGTTACCATTAAACTTGATCGAAAATTGGCGCACTAGCGCTGTATACATTTGATCGGAACGTTGTAGCAGGTTGTAGTTTTCACAGTTTCCAGTAAGCCGCGTCAGTTGGCGTCAGTTCGATAAAGACCACAGAGAATTACAGAGTGGAAGGCGATAGATACTGGATGTACCGTCAAATGCGCCTCCAATCGAACAGAATTAATCTTGAAGTACGAGTTTATTGTTAAAAGAAAGGTTCACTTGATTAACGGATACACCGTTTAACAAGGGAAGATGGAAAAGACAGACGAGAACGAGCACAATGCGTTGCGAGAAGCTTTAAGTGACGAAGAATTGAAGCAAATCCCGGAAGGATGCGTTAAGAAATTAAACGCGTTCTTTAACGAGAGATTCGAGCGATATATCACAGCCAAGGCAGTTTTCGAAACCAACAAAAAGAACTTCGGTAAGTTCCAAGTGGATTTCGCATTTTTTGTCGCGATAACGATCGCCCGGTTTATTTACATGGAGAAGATAACCTCTTCTTGCGCGTACAAAGCGCCTTATTTTGATCTATGCCGACAATGCATTCCTCTCCCAATTTCTCGTTGTTTCTAGAAATATTTTTCAAGTGGAATAATGTGTTCATTTTTTGAACAAATTTATATCTTGTTGCAAAATAATATACATATGCAGTTTGTATAAGAAATGTCCCTTATACAATCAAATACATGTCTACAATACGATCGTTGTAATTATTCCTTCGAGATTTTAGTTATCGTTTGACTATGTTATATGTAAATGTTTACAGATCAAACTTTGGAAAAACTACAAAAGAGTTTAACAGAAGAGAAATCGAACTTTGAGGAATGCAAGGAAAAGCTGACATTATCAGAGAAATATAATGGTGAATTGCAAAATAATTTGGACGAAGCCAAGAATGAAATATCAAAATTACAGGAGTCTGTTAAAAGGTATTTTGAAAAAAAATCTATTGTAACAATTTTAATACTTAGTTGGATGTGTAACATTGCAGATTGGAAAAAGAGAATGCAGACCTACGCAAACACAGAGACACAGTTGTGGATGAAAGGGATGCGTTGCAGTTACAGGTCGAGAGACGAGATACAGAGATCGAAAGGATGCACACCGAATTATCCTCTTTGAGCGTGCAGCTGCAGAATGCTGTTGCTTCTAAATGCCAAGCTCTGGCAGAGACAGAGGAGATTCGGAGTCGTGAAATGACTCTGGAATTTAAGTATGATCTCACTCGTTTGAATGTGATACGCGATCTTGTTTCCCAAATACAATGAGTGAAATGTTTCAGGGAGAAACGATTAGAGCAAGAGAGAGCCTTGATACAACAACAAATGGCAGGACTGGAGGAAGAATTGACGAAGAGGATGTCAGAATTGCAAGCAACTAGAGCAGAAACCTCAGCACGAGCTCTTTTAACCGATACCCGATTGTCACAGCGCGACGAGGAATTACGTATTGCTAATGACGCAGCAACGCAATTGCGGGAATCTTATACAGCTCTTCAAAGACGCTGCGACGAGCTTGCTCAAAAACTGGAAGAACAACGTACACAAGAAATTTCCATGCATGCCTCTTATAGGGAAGAGATCGGTGCCCAAACCAGATTAGCGGATCTTTACAAAGGCATGGCCGACGAAGCCAATGCGAAGGCCGAAGAATTCAGTAATGCAGTTAAAGAACTTCAAGAATTATTAGAACACGCTACTCATCAATACGGAGAACTAGAGTCGACACACGCCCAGCTTCAGGTGCAGCACAAAGAGGAATTAGAAGAGAAGGAACAGAAGATAGAGGAACTCTCGAAAGAATTGGAACATGCAAATGAATTGCTTAAGAACATCAAGCAAGGTAATTAGTAGAGGTGTGCGAGAACACGATAATGTCAGGTCGGAAATTTTTTTCAGAATCGACACGATTTCTCGAGCACTAGGACTAGTAATTAATTGCTTTAACTAAATGTGATTTATTTGTTTGCTAACCACACGTTGTTTTACAGAACGATTGGATCAAGCTGTCGAGCAACTTGCGCCAACTGCAGCCATAGCTAGTCGCGTGTTGAGGAAAGGATTGAGTCTTACTCAAATCTACACACAGTTAGTCGAAGTATCGAATGAACTAACGTCGGAACGCGAAGAAAATGAACGTCTGAAGTCCCAGATGGACGTGATCTTGCGCGAATTGGTGGAGAAAGCGCCTATTTTGCAGCAACAACGCGAAGATTATGAAACTGCTATGGGCAATATTACGACGCTTACGTCGAGATTAGACGAACTTTTAGCGGAGAATCATAAACTGCAGGAAACAACGGATGAAGCGAATCGTCTTGCCAAACATCATACGAAGGAAAATCAAAGGCTAAAGACAGAGCTATCAGATTTGGCGCGTCAGGTACGTAAAAAATGCAGTTGCGGCCGTTCACGAAGTTGTACAGAATTATAACTAATTGTTGTTGCGTTTCAGGTGTGCTTCCTCTTGAAAGAAGTTCAGGAAAGCAGATGCGGTGCAACTATGCATTCAAGTGAATTCTCAAATTCGGTAGACATGGAAAATCTGGCCTCATCAGAGATTATCAGCAAGAAGCTTGTTACTTTCAAAGACATCGAAGAATTGCAAGAAAACAATCAGAAATTATTATCAATAGTTCGTACTCTATCATCGAGACAAGAAGAAATTGAGAGAGCAACTGACGAAATCAATTCTGGCGAAATGAAAGAGAAATTGGACAGGTTTGTACTTTTATCGTACATTATTCGTACTCTTACAGATACTTCGACTAATTCTAATTTCTTTGAATTGATAACAGGTATTTAGAACAATTGGAGGATATGCAAGCTTCTCAAGACAGACAAACGAAAATGCTAGAGGGTCTTTTGAGGCAAAGGGATATGTACAAAAATATGTATCAACAATGTTTGAAGCAGACTGGTGGATCAGAGAAGAAAGAGGACCTCGAAGCACTTGAAGGAGACACAAAGGAAGAGGATGGAGAGAAACTTGTCGCTGACAAGTCATCCAAGGCCGATCAAACCGATGCCAGCGCGGAAAAAGAATTGAAAAAGCAATTAACAGAATGCGAGTCTAAATTGAAACAGGTTACAGATGAATTCGACAATTACAGAAAAGAGAGAACAGCTCACGAGAAAATGTTGGGCGAAGAAGTCGATAGGCTTAGAAAACAAGCGGAAGCAAGTTCGGGTCGCTGTTGCAGGTTGAAAGCACAACTAGACTCCGCGAACGATAGGTTTAATCTCCTGCAGGCGAACGTTGCTTCTTACAAAACCCAGATAAAGGTGCTCGAGGAGAAATGCTTCAATTACAACGTAACAATCGGTGCGACGAATTCATTGATACAGGGAATACTCGATTTAAAATAATTGTACGGCTATATAATTACTGGAATTGTTTTTGTCCACAGGCAAACATGAACAAAGTTTGATGATTTTGAAAGACGAAGCTTTGTCAGCCCAGACGCGGCTGTCTCGAGCGGAAGTTCAGCTGGAGAACATACGACAGGAGAGACAACTTCTGCGTGATTCGGAGGGCCGTCTGCTGAAGGAGCGCGAAATATTCCAGCGAGAGCGTCAAACGCAAGCCCTGCTGCGAGCTGACGTCGAGTCTATCAAAGCTAGCTTGGAACGTGTTCAAGCCGAGGGTCACCTACGCGCAGAACAACGTCTGGACGATGCGACGAGAGAGTGTGCAGCGTTGAGGCGACGATTGCAGGAAGAACAGGACAGATTCAGGGAATTATCGGGTCATTTGGAAAGACAGCTGACCACTGCGCAAGAAAGACTGGCGGAGGAACGCAATATTACGCAGCAAATCAAAACCGAGCTAGAGCAAGCCCGCCAATCTGATACCCAGAACGCGCAGCGCATCGAAGAACTCAACACCAAACTTCGACAAGCTGTTAGCCATGCTATCTCGAAGCCCTTCACTGGTACGTGTACCATACGGGGCTGTATTTTTGTATAATTAGAAGATGTGTGCGAGAACCCGAAAATATTGAGTCTGGACGGGACGAAATAATAATTTTATTCGGAATCGGGATGGACTCCCGAATATATTAGGTTTCTCAAGCACATTCGGGTTCTTGTATGTATCGGAATTCTCGACAATTTTCAGGATTACATACTCTCGAAAATCTTAATATATTCGTTTCGACCCGATGCCAGCCCGACCCGTCCCGATTATCGAGAACCTGACCTTTTCGGGTTCTCGCACATTTCTAATAATTAGTTAGTTGACGATTATGTATAAAATTCTGTGGTTACATAAACTTGTAGGTGATGAAAATCTCGTGAAGAGATTAAAAGAAGTCGAGATGCAGCTCGCGGCGTCGCAGGCGGAAGCGAAGTCACTGTCAGAACAATTGAAAGCCGCACGGCAGCAGAGCCAGCAGTATTGTGACATAGCCGAAAGTTCGGAAGCGCAATTACGAGAGCTAACCGCGCAATATAATAAGTCGAAAGAGGAATTAGAAACGGCTTTGAAAGCAGCACGCGTAGAAGTAATGGGTCTGCAGAAGAGGGTGCAGGAATTAGTAGAAGAATTAGCGAAAGTCTCTAGCGGTAGGCAAGAAACTGATTCAGAGTTACGAGAGAAATTAGCTGACGCGGAAAGAAAGCTGGAAGAATTCTACGAAGTTAAACGAGAATTAGAAATCGTTAAAAGTGACTTACAAACTGCTTCCATAACTGCGAAAGAGGCCGAAGAGAAATACGCCAGAGAAATGGTTCTGCATTCGACAGACCTTCAGGTGAATGCTTCAAAATATTAAGTCTTTTACACTAGTATTTGCATTTAAGCGAGATCGAAATGTTTTAAATAAACCATGTGTTTTCCTTCTAGGCATTAGCTAAGCTTAAAGTAGAAGCTCAATTGGTAGACCAGAAGATCACGACGCTAACCCAGGAAAGAAACAGTGCTGTAGAAGCTTTGGAACTCGATAGAGTGGCTTGTCAAGAAAGAGAGAAGAAATTCCATACGGAGATGCAGGAAATGCAACAAAGAATAAACGACTTGGATGCACAAAATGCTATTTTACACAATCAAATTCAGGAGTTGAGCGACAAAGCAGCGATCATGCATAGTCAGCAAACTAAGATCAGCGATCGGGATAGTCCCGACACTAGTTTCGAAGCGATGAATCGCAGCTTTAGCGGACTAGAAGACGACTCTAAATCGGCCGAGCAACTGTTGAGAGTTATGAAGTACCTGAGACGCGAGAAGGATTTGGCTGTAACGAAGTTCGACGTTCTTCGGGCGGAGAATCTCAGAATAAAATCCCAAGCGGAGGTCAGTATTGTGAACACTATTATGCTATTACAATAAGCAGGTTTATTATATACAGCAACCAATAACAAAAATTTTTAGTGCATAGCTAACAGGAAACATTTATTCACAGGTGTTGGAAAAGAGATTGAAAGAGACAGAAGCGATTCTGAATTCGGAAAGGGAGAAATCCGAGATTGACGTGGTGACCACCTCCAAGCATGCAGAGTTGCTGAGAAAAGTTGAAACCTTGAATGCGATCACGGATTCGAACAGAATCCTAAGAGAGGAGAGAGATAACTTGAGCGGAAAGGTGCTAGAGCTTACTGCAAAGGTTGCAGCTCTTTCTGAGGAGGTAGGACCCCTTCGAGACTCGACGCGAGACTTGCAAGTGAAGACCGAAGCTTTGACGCAAGAGAACTCGAGCCTCAAAGCAGAGGCAACCAGATGGAGACAGAGAGCCAACACGTTGGTGGAGAGAGCTAACAAAACAAGTCCGGAAGACTGGCGCAGATTGCAAACGGAACGCGAGAATCTCAGCAAATTGCTCACATCTGAACGTGAGACACACGCGAAACGCGCGGAAGAAATGACTCAGCTGAAGACCGAGAAGTCCAAACTCGAAGAACAATTGCTTCAGCTTCAGAAGCAAGTGCAAGCTCAAGCGGAACAAATTCAGAAGACCTCCGAGGAAACCCGCAAACTTAGCCAGGACCTGAGCGAAGCTCTCACTGATTCCTCCAACAAGTCCAAAGATCTGGCGACGATGAAGAAGGAGCTTGGAGACAAAGAAGCGGCTCTGAACGACATCAAGAACAAGGAGATACAGATTCGAAAGATAGCGAAGAAATACAAGACTCAATATGAGGATCTCGCGAAGACGGTGGAGGAAGAGAAGAGCAAAACCGAGGAGACTCGAATGGTAGCTGGCACTTCGAGTAGCGAGGACACCTCGCAGGTATCCCAAGAGCGCGAAGACCAACTGCGAGAAGAGGGTCGAGCGGAATTACGCCAAGCAAACGTAGAGTTGACTACGAAGGTCGACGAGTTGTCTCGGCAAATGGAGACTATACAGAGCGAAGCCGAGTTGCTCAAGAAGGAGATAGACACGATGAACAAGACCAGCGTAGAGAAAGAGGAGCGTGCCAAGCAGGTGCTCAAAGGTGCCAGAACGAAGATCATGCAGCTGACGGAATCGAAGAAGATCTGCGAGAAGGAATTGCTCGACTTGAAAGCAAAACTTGAGACAGGTGCTACGGAATCGGACACCACCGAGCACGATGCTCGACTAGTAGCTCTGAAGTCTCAGATGGAAGGCAGAATCTCCCGCTTGGAGCACGAGAAGGCAGAGATTCAGGCGGAGAGGGAAACTTTGGTGCAAAGGGTCACTCAATTGCAACGGCAGTTGGCTGGTGTCAGCGGAGTTAGTGCTACCACCGAGCCGCCTACGGCTAACATCAAACCGATGTCCGCTCGAGCAGAGACTCCATTAGCAAGCATTCGCCCGATGAGCGTCGTCGTACAGTCTAGAACAGCCGCGGTTCTACCCACCACAGCTAGCGCGCCAGTAATGGTAGCGCCTCATCAGCAGCAACAGTCACAGCAACAAGTAGTGCACACTACCGAAACCAGCTCTCCGACCAGTAGTCTTCCTGATTTTCAACCAGCCAGTACCAGCAGCTCGTCACAAACAGCGCCCAGCACTTTGCGTCAACTCGTTGTGCAACCCCAACTGAGCGAGTCGGCAGAGTCCACGCAACGAGAGGATCCAGAAAGCGCAGAGACCCTTAACGTTCAACAACAGCAATGTCAACAGCAGCAGCAACAACAACAACAACAACAAACCGTCGCCTTGGTCAGTCCAAGGGTCGAGCAACAGCAACAGCAACAACAACCTGCAGCCAGCGATCAACAACAGACTGTAGCCAGTAGTTCGACGCAGTCGGTCAGCACGTCTCAAACGTCCACAGGTCACAAGCGACCCAGGACTCTAGATTCGACGGCATCGGGATCTGGGATCGAGGGCATGGACCACAGCAGGCAGGAACAGGCGCTGAGCCCTAAAGCCAAACGCAGCAGACAAGAAATGGCGTCCACTGCCAGCGCCAGCGCTTCAGAGGTCGAGTACCAGGTGAAGTTGGATTGCAAGGATGTTACCATTTATTTGTATTTAATTCTTGCTTTTCGGCTTTACAATTTCTTTTATAATTCTAATCGTACAGTCGGGGGCAAAATTAAGTGGACACCCTTTGAAAACTAATAACTTTTCGAAAATTGTACCAAATGACGAGTTTTTTTTCGAGATGTTAGAGAAGGATTAGTTTACTAGGTAATACGTAAAAAAAAAAAATTTGTTGAAATTATTATTGGTCGGAGTTTGGAAGTAAAAAGTGAAAGTCACGATTTCTAACTTTTTTATCTGTGTCTATATTGAACATTTTGATTATGTCTTTCGTAAATCTATGGAAGTTATACAATACATATAGTAAGACAATTTTGGAATTACAATTGATCTAACTTGCAGTTTCTCATCATTTTTACCATTTTGAATTGTTTATAGCTTATAGCAATCAATTTTTATAAAACTTTATGCATGTATGTAACTTACTTAGATCTAAACAAGGCTTATTTTAAATTTTCATTATAGGCACAGATCAAAAAGTTAAAAATCGTGACTTTTATTTTTTTTTTTCGTAATTTTTACCAATGGTCATTTTTAATTAATTTTTGTTCCTAATTCTAATATTTCCGAAAATTCAAGTCGTTAGGTCCACTTTTTAAACAATTAATACTTTTTAAAAGGTTAACTTACTTAATTTTGCCCCCGACTGTATATCTTATTTTCTTACTCTGCTTTCTCTTTTCACTTCCTCGTTTTCATTCTTTCCCTCATACCAATTTTCACACTTTTTGCTATTTCCTACTCTCATACCTTTGTACATTGCCTCTGTATGCTATTTCCATATCTAATTACATGTTTTTTCACTTGAAATTGATCCTTTTGTAGATCGTATTTATCTTTTTATCATCCTTTTGCAACTCAAGTTTTTCTAAAAATTCGTTTTCTTAAGCTCAAAGTCACAGAACACTTCAAAACGACATGGTATTACTCCACTTTCGAACCCTCTACGAGATGAATTTGATCTATGAAATGGCGAATTAGATTTGCAAAAATGTGAATAGGACCTGCAAAGTCTCGCTGGTACCCTATTTCCTTTTTCTCCTAAAAATCCTACATTGTTATACTATTCTTTCTTCTCGCACTCATTGCTCCTTCTTCTTTGGTTTCGCTTTGGCTTCTATTACTCCCATAGGTGTCGTACTTCAAATTCAAATTTTACTTGAAGTTGAGCGAATCCTATTGACGTTACACTCAAAAAGCAAACACTTTGCAGTTACTTTAAATATTTTTTCGAAATTCTTTAGGAAACTACTACAAAAATTGAATGAACATAATCCCTAAAAATGTAATCTCTAAAATGTACACTTTACTATTTCCACCACCGTACACTTTAATGATGAACCCTACTGAAGAAGGTTCTTCTGACTCTACAAACCATGAACTTTTGGTGGATGTTGTTAATCATTCTTGCCACGATTACCTAGAAGAACATACATGGAACTATATATACAGTATAAAGTATAATGTTAAACATTTAACATCTGTTCATTGTTCTAGGCAATAAACCATTGAATTTTAAAATGGTGAATTTGATTTGTAAAAGGATGAATTAGGTTTGCAGGGGGTTAGTTTGATTTGCAAACAGATGAATATAATCTGCAAAATGGTGAAATTGGAGTGCAAGACCTGTAAAATAGAAATGATGAAAGCGTGAAAATAAAATGTCTATTCGATCTTCAGGTACCAACGTCGAGCCAGCGGGATCAGGATGAAGAAGTGGAGGAAGGCTGTGTGGTTGTAGTAGATTGCGACGAAGGCGAGGGAGGGGGCAACCATCAGACGCAAGAGGAGGAAGAATTTGATAATGACCCGTACGAGATGGAGGAGGAAGAAGAGATGCCCTACGAGGTTGAAGGGGAAGTAGAAAGAGACAACAACGAGGTTGAGATCATCATGGGTGAAGATTCTACAAGCGTGGAAGTCCCCAGGCAGGCCCAAGTCACTGTACCTACGAATCAACAGCAACAACAATCTGAAGCGATAAGCAGTGCTGGACCAACTGGAGAACCACCCACGTCATTTGCAGCGCGATCATCGCGCGGTATTGCACCTATGCCTAGGCAGCAACAACAGCAACATCTACTTTTGGTTTGTACCTTAGACATATACGCTGTGTAACTGTTAACACATTATTAGGCAATGTGGGCAATTGGACTTGTGCAACTTTTATTTTGCATCAAATTCCGCAGTCTACACATTATTTATCTATGCAGAAAAGTATATTTAAAGTGCAATGCCAGATCAAATGTTAGTTTCTGCTATATGTGAGACGTTAAGTTATGACATCAACATGAACCTCTGAAACATTCATGTTTCAGCCACAGCAGGGATACGAGGACGGTGGCGACGACAGTATAGTGCCCAGTACTCCGACCTTGTTCGTTCCCCGTCGCGGAGATGGATTCGGAGAAGCTGTTAGCTCACCTCAAGTTCCTCAAGGACGTTTCACCTTCGGAGATTCATCCGCGCCTACTACTGCGTCGTCTACCCCTTCCTTGTCGACACCCTCGGGTTCAGCAACCCGAACGATATTCGGTTCGTCGAGTTCCAACGTGGCACAAGTGGTTCAGGAGAGTATGGACGATAGTAGAATGGATCTGGTTCAATTGGAAGATGGTGGCACGGGTCGTAGCGTACCTACAACACCCTTGCAAGTTTCGCCGGCAGCTGATTTACCACCCTCGGTATAAAATCGATCATTGCTATGCGGGAACCCGAAAATGTCGAGTATCACCCGATGATCGGGACGCAGTGCCGGATCAAGGCCCTAAGAACTTAAAAGATTTTGAGGTCCCCTTATATAGGATCACTTGAACACAATGTAGGTTGGACCTGTACGATTTCTTAGACAATTTCGTTAATTTGATTAAAAAGTTTTTGTAACAAGAGTTAGAGTTTTTTTCGCCTGCTACTGATTTTCATCTTTCCACTAGTCTTTCGTTCTTTCCACTTGCAGACACACGCACATAACCACTTAACAATATTATTACTGTGTAGAAGATATAAAATTCAGAACATTTTTTTGGTTCCCCCTTCTCCTGATGTTCGATGTACGTGCTCAATTTGCTCGTTGGTTAATCCAGCACTGTCAGGATGAGTCAGGTTCTCGGAAATTGCCCGAAAAAAGAACTTGAATATGTTCGGGAATCCTTAATATTCTTCGGAATAATTCTGAAAATGTCCAAAATCCCGATACATTCCAAAAGACAACAAAAGATACATTACAAAAAACCGATGTTCGAGAATCTCGAAATTTTTGAGAACTCGAATCAAATTCTCGACCCGTCCCGACCCGAGATTTTCGGGTTCTCGCACAGCTCTAATCATTGACTATTCTCATGATGTTCTCGCGTAACAATGCGGTATTCTTTTCCAGACGAGCAGTGGACCATCTGAGGAGCAGGAAACATTGGTCTCGGTGACACCCGCGTCAGTAACAGGTACCACTGTTGTTGGTGATACTAACGAAGAACCTGCGATACCTAGTATACGTGTAGTCGGTGTCGATGATCAGCAACATAGTCAAACTGAAATAATCACAGAATCTATGACACCGACTGAAGGTAGCGATCACTAACTAATATTACTACGAGTTCGTTAAGAGGTAGTCACGAGAAATGGTCAAAGTTTATAAATACTTGGTATATCGATATCATCTGTTTATACCACAGACTGAGTACAGACAGCGGAGTATGTAATACGCATCGATTGTTTGTGTAGGCATGAGTTCGGAGAGCGAGAAGCGCACAGAGGAAGCTGGTCCTTTGACGTCCGGAGAGGATGACGCGGTGGACACCGGCGAAGGCACTGAGGAGCCTGGAAGCGACATAGTGGAGGACGAAGTGGAGGAGGAGAGTCGCGAGGCGGAAGCATGCCCATCCAGCAATACACGGCAAAGAGCAATGGCGGCTGCAGCTGCAGCTGCTGCGGCGGCGAACACTGGAAATGGTACTCCCAGAACTGCAACTGCCAGACGATCCTCACGGTCACCGTTCAGAGCAACACGTGGAGCTCGGCCTACGCCCATCGTTTGGGAAAGTCAATCTGGCAGGGGTAAGCGGTTACCAAATTACGGTAACTATTTACAAAAAGACACCCCATTTCAATGACCTTGAAATATGTGGTCGAGATTTATAAACAGCATTCACTTAAGAGGGTATTCTTGTTTTACCGTTCCTGCACGCATTTTTAGGAATTTTTTCCAGGAAAACTGTCGAACTTTTTGCATTGGGATTTTGCACACATATTTATTGGTATTTGAAGTACATGTGTGATTTTGTTTGAACAAAAACAATGAAAATTTCACGAGTTATATATTTCTTTATAGAAGACGTTTTGAAGAGCATGGGTCGACGATCGTCATAATTCCATTCTTTCCACTGATCGGAAACAAAATAATGAAGTTGTTTATTATTCAGTCGGAATGTAGTTACGGCCCGAACTAAACGATATTGAAAATCTTATGTTTAATTCGCGCGATAACAGAGAATGTGTACGAGAATACTCCCTTAAGTATCTTCCAGTTGTGATGATGCAAAAAATATTTTGTACACAATTAGAATGGTACCGATGAACGGCTACATTCCAAAGGATATTTTTGCACTAACATTTGAACGTTGTCGAAGACAATAAGACATGCCACTTAAAAATAACACTGCCCAATTCTGTATTTTGGTAATCAGTAAACGATTCTTGTACTTCCTGTTACTGTAAAGAAGGCAGAGAATCGTTTTTCTCCATCGGCCTCAGTCAAGTTTTCAACATTAAGAATTTTTCCTGCAAAATTTGTGTTGGATAGTGTGATTGCTGTGATAGCAACTAAATCAATACTTTGCTGTAAATGATATTGATATTTCCGAAGGTCAACCTGTGGTTCGTGGAGGACACGCGACAAGAGGGGCCAACGAGACCGGAAGAGGACGTGGAACCAGAGGACGCCGTATGCGCTCGAAATACCCGTCGTACGCGCGATTCTAAGACAAAAAAGTTGGTTGTGTATACGAGATCATGTGAGAGACCGCTGATTTTTTACCGTTTTTACGTTCGAACGGTGTAACAGGTTGGCTGGTTGGCTGTTAATATATATATATTAACATTCAAAATAAGAATATTTTTATTTAGTGTTAAACGGTAACTATGTTGTACAGAGAGATCGGTCGACACGATGTTTGTTATTTCTATACGGTAGAGAATTAAAAAACTGTAATATCGTTCTTGCGACGACGACTGTGTGCATCTTTTTGAATCCGTTGAAAAGATTTTGCATGGGATTAGCAGCGGCGTATACGCCATTTTCTGTTACATTATTTTCGATAATCGAAAAGAGACATTCCTTTTGTCGGCTTCAATGTTTTTATTCGCTAAAGCGAAAACACACACACATACACACACACGTACGAAAATTACATAGCATTTAAGTCCTTTATTTATTTACTCGTAGAAAGTAATTTTTTATTGTGTCATTGAACATTGGCGACACCATCGCATACGAAATTAGCGCATATTTGTATCAGATCAAATTCGTATATTTTTTTATAGTTCTCCACTTTTTTGCGGAACGATCATATCTTTAAAGGAGTTCATGGACGTGATTTCTCAGGATGTGTATAAGGCCTCTCTTAATTTTCTTCTGAAGCACATTTTATTTCGTAATGTTTTTACAGATTTAAGAGAATATGCTTACTATGACTTCCATACGTCAGTGATAAATATTAATAAATACTATACAAAATAAATACCTATGATTCGCCAAACGTCCAAACACGGTTCGACATCGATCGCAGAATCAAAATAAATACGAGGTACCGAGGCACGTACGAATACAACAAACATTTTACATGTACATCAGTCTCTTATTCGATTCGAAGAATTGTCGCACTACTGCCGATTGCTGTACAGAAGACAGCCGGAAGAAATGCGAGTTTGATTGGTTATTAGGTACACATAATGTTGGTAATGGTCGAAGGCGACAATGTCAATGTATCATATTATAAACAAGACCTGCTTTCTGTACCACAACGGGCAGTATGTCAATATCTTTCGAATTCTTCGATCATCGCGCGAATGGAGCTAATTTTCAATTGCCAACGAGAAATACCTAAATACTGAGTCTCACAGCGCACACAGAGACATTCAACGATCTACAAGTTTTTCAATAATATCATACCTACGATGTTATTATTACGTCATTAAATTAATCATTTGCGGTCGAGAACTATTTCAACTACCCGTATGATGGATATGGGTATAGCGGCGTCGACCGCAAAGGGTTAATATCACAATGGGAAATAGAATAAGACGCCTCTTCGCTAAAAGAGACACTCGCATGTAAACTGCGGATCTTTATGCAAAATGTTCTGCATTAATTGCAAGAAATAGAAATGGAATGGAAACGTATTTCTTCCTTTAACAATTCCAATGGATCGAATATAGTACAATAGAATTTTTAAATTCCTCAAATGTGTTTACTGTTTCTTATTTCATCCGCTCATTTTTGTCCGAAATGCATAAAAGTCGCACTCGTATACTCCTAACTCCTAACGCGTTAATACGTTTTGGTCCCGTTCGGCTCGCTTCCTGAACTACTAATAGCAATAAATATGACTAGTTGAATCGTGCACTTGGTCTGTCAACGTAACTCCACCTCAGAACTAATCCGCACTTTGTCATCGACGTTCTATCGGAAGCGGCAGAATGCTTTCTTCTAAAACAGGTGTCCGGCGTCGGACACTTGGCGCCGGCTGTTACACGTTGTCGGGCGTCGAGCCAATGTTCTGTGCGCGTTGCAGGCTAAATGCACGCGTTGAACTAGAAGCCGGCACACCGGATCACCGTGCAACGACCATCAAAACTCGGAAAGACGCGAGCGCACCTCGAAAGAGTATCCACTTCTGGCCTGTAGCTTATAATTTCAACTGAAATTATCTCGTCTTAAACGGCCTACAGACGATACGATTTGTCTAACTACAAACGGTGCGAGCATCGTTGAGACGGTCGTACGATAAATTGTATCCTCTGTCGATCGATTATTAAACTGTATATTCGCAATTTTTCGCAAAAATATTCCTGATACCAGTGTCGTTTTTAGAGCGTAATGTCGAGTCACATGGGAACAAGTTGCGATGTCCAAGATCACTGCTGTTTACCGCGCTGCTCCACCTTGACCCAGTGTCCCTTGATGCCTCTGCTCTTCCGGCTGAGAATTAGCTCGCGGTAGATTGATGAACAGCAATCACACCGTTCGCCATGCTGCAGAGAACGTTCTGCATCCCGGAATATTCGTGGAGTGCACTGGCTTCGTTTTAAAAATACCCCCGGCCAGCACCGGGCAAAGGTCACGTTAGGCTGCTGGTGTTTCTACCTTGGCCCAGTCTCTCTTCACGATTCTGATAACCACGCTGAGGACATCGCAGGGGTTCACCGCAATGTAAAGAACCTAAGGTCCTGGAATATAGTCACTTTGAAAACGTCCAGCTTCAAACGAAGGTCACTTTGGGCTGCTGGCACTCCTTCTTGATCCACTGCCGAGGATTTGGGACTCTTCGTGGTAAATTGACGAGTATCAGCCGCCCGAGCAGGGGTTCACCGGCAATGTGGAGAACCTAAGCGTCAGATCCTAGGAATATAGTCGCTTGGAACATGCTCAGGCTAAACGAAGGTCACGTTGGGCTGCTGCCGCTCCATCAGCTGTCTATGGTTGACGGTGGTGTTCTCGCAGAAGCAGTTTCCGTGCTGTTCCACCCGGATCCATTGTCTCTTGACGCCTCTGGTCTCCACGCTGAGGATCTCGATCTCGAACTCCTCGTAGAAGATCGAGGATGCTACCGGCGTGCAGCTTTTGTCTGTGCTTCTGCAGCAGCCGGAGTGACCGTCGCAGCGCTTCACCACAATGTAGAACGGCTGAACGACAGTTTCACCGGGGTTTTGTTGCACGTTCTGCATCAGGTCCCTCAGGTTGTACGCCCGACTCTGCGGCTCCTTGCAGAGGAAGTTGCGGGACGCGCTGACTGCACGCGGCAGATGGATCCTCCGGGTGACACGTTGGTGATGGGCGTCGATCAGCGCCGTCGACGGGACCATGTTGTCCAGAGTCAACGGGACCAGTATCACCAACTTGAGCAGGCAAGCTCTGAATGATCGACTTCTCATGCCTCGGATCTGTTAACACGTCTCGATCACGATCTCGTCTGAGAGTCAATCACCCGGGACTGCGTGGATCGGTCGCACCACCAGCAGGCTGTCGTAGTATCGAGCGGTAATCGACTGAGTCTTTCCTGCTGCCAGAAGTGTATTTATACGTGGAACAGCCTGCACACATGCTACAACCAGAGAGATGCACACTCATCGATCGGGATCGGTACGCGTCGAGAGGAAAACGATAAACCCGTCCTACGGTGTGGCTTGTGCAATCCTTCAAAAAACCCGGAATAACCTCCTGCGTGCGTACACCAATCGGTCGCCAAGAACGCGTCAACGGCCGCTTGGTCTCTCTTGTTCGTCTCGCCGAGTTCCATGGAGATCTTTCACCATCGGCGACGAACGACGGCGGTCCCAGCTTCTTCCACGTTGGGTTCACACAAGGCCGAATTTTTTTATTAACCAACGATGTCCGTGGACACGCACACCCCCCAGAGTTTTCGATCAGCGTGCAACACTACTCGCTCGCATTTATTCGCATCCATCTGCTCGCCTCGCCGCGATCGACCAACTTTCCGATAACGAGGCGAGAAACACATTTATATCAGGCTCGAACTTCGACTTCCCGTCTATTGATACGACGCGCGGTGGGGTATTTCGCCAGTTTAGCCGGCCACAAGTCGAAATTTTTGGTTTATTCAAAATGACTAGAACTTTTCTTTTTGCTCGTGTACGTGGATATATCGTATGCGAGTAATCTACAAGAATCTTTTGACCAAGCGAAATGTCGGGAAACTTATGTTGAAGAAGTGGTTTTCTTACAAGTTTAGTGGACAAAAAGGAGATAAAAACATACATAGGGTGTAAAGGTAGGTGTATAGAGTAATTTTACGGTTTTCTCTTTTATACTCTTCGGTGGTTTTGATAGGATATAAACAATCGAAAGTAATACCTATATTTTCTTTCGGAAAATCAATATATATCAAACTGTAACTTTTTTACTCCACAATACTCCTCGTTTTTTTCTTATTGATTTTTAATCTGTGAACATTGCTTTGTACAATTCTTAAAAGTTTAGGTGCCGAGAAGTGTGTAAATTAAATATTTTTAGCTGTTTATATGATACGTATCAGTATATATGTATGTCATATGACCGATGTGAGCATAAAATAATTGAGCTGTGAATGATAAATGCTTGGAAGTAATTGAAAGAGAATGAATGTTAGGATTGCTGGAATATTTAGTTTATGTTATCGGAAGAATGTAATCGTGGTCTCGCATCGGTTGTCAGTGGTTCTTCGAATACTGTTATGAGCGTCGCTAAATATCCCTTGCAATAGTAATTTCGGTTAATCTGGCGAGAAAAGTGTTTCAAGCAAAAGTTTAACAGTCCTCGCACATGTACAAACTTCAATATATTAAATTTTTTTATTTTTTAAAATCAAGGAACCTTTTTTTTCAAATCTTGATTTTTTAAATGTTATATTGTATTTTTGATTCGATAATGTTGCAGGCGGTGTTAAGACGAGTTCAACGATATGTAATATTATGACCTCGACACTATTATAACGTTGCAATAGTTTTGGCCGGCTAAACCGACCAAATACCCCACATGCGTACCGACGCATGAACGCACGAGTCGCTACAGTACGACGGTAGTTTGCCCGTAGCATTGTTTACGATCGGGTTAATCGTGGACACCGAAACTATATACTCATCCCATCGAAATTCGAGCGAGTTTTATCATTATCGCGACTTTTACCACTCACACATGGACGAGCGCGGCCGTTGTCAGTTTTCCTGGTTCGACCGAGCCGGTGCGGTGGTGGGATTGATTCACATCGGCATGATTCATTGGAGGTTCATTGAATTCGAACTTCTTCTTAGTTAGACCCTGTCCGGATGAGGCGTTTCGAGGTGCCGCACAGTGGGCAAAAACGGCCTTTTTCGATTCAAAATCAAAGAACTTTCGATAGGAACGAGGTAGAGATATGACATTTTTTTTAAATGAAAGCTAAAACTTTGTAGAATATGGGAAAAATAGGGAGATTACGGTACGAACGTTTTTTAACCTTGAGAAAATTCGTTAAAGTTGCACAATTTCAAGAAAATTTTGTTTTTGTGGCTAATACGCGCGGAAATTTTTTTTTAACATGCTATATATCGTTTCCCATAGATTTTTTCACGCTGATTTCAAATCTGTTTTCAAAATTTTTCTACGACCTCTGGTTTTTGAAAAAAATAGATTTTTGTGACACAAATTAATGAAATTTTTTCGTTAAAATGACTTGATAACACACTAGTTTGAAAGTATATCGTATTCTCATATATAAAACACAATAAAAATAATAATAACGAAGTATTTTAACGTTTTGAGTTACTTACGAAACATGAAGCCACTTCACATCTCGTCATCACTTGACGTATCGCTGTCATTACTACTGGCACTTTCTTGAAATTGTGCAACTTTAACGAATTTTCTCAAGGTTAAAAAACGTTCGTACCGTAAAATCTCCCTATTTTTCCCATATTCTACAAAGTTTCAGCTTTCATTTAAAAAAAATTCATCGCTCTACCTCATTCCTATCGAAAGTTCTTTGATTTTGAATCGAAAAAGGCCGTTTTTGCCCACTGTGTGCCGCACACTGCGGACAAGTGGGGCCATCAGAGTTGTGCTAATTCAGACACGTTGTAATTCAACTGCATACTTGAATTACATTGTATTTCAGTTACATTGTAATTCAACTACGTCATAATTGAATTAAGTAATTCAAACCTTTCAATTAATTCAATTAATAATTATTTTAATCGGATGTGTAATTGAAATACAATATAATTGAAATATTTTAATCGGATGTATATAATTGAAATACAATATAATTGGAATATTTCGATCAGATGTGTAATTGAAATACAATATAATTGAAATATTTTAATCAGATGCGTAATTGAAATACAGCTCCCCAAATTATGTATAGCCCTTTCAGCTTTTTATATTTATGTTTGAAATTTAAAAAATTTGCAACGCAGAAGTTATTTCTTGATGGCGACGCCTTTGTACCGCGGTACAAAGACAGGGTCTTGCCTTCGGTAAACATTTAAACAGTCATTAATTAAACAAAATTACACCGGCTTCTTTGATTGGCGAAACTAGGGCAAGGCTTTGTAGAACGTGTTTTGTATTAGGGTAACAGTCTGATCTGTTGATCAAACTAATTCTTTTTTTAAATTATTTAAACGTCAGAAGGGAATGTAACAAAATGCATCAAAGCTTGATTTGGAGTGGCACTCTGATATAGACAATACTTAATTGATTAAATTGTTCTAAAAATTATTTATACAGGGTACGGCGTAAATTAGTCCCCACGATATTTCTGCCCCTTCGGATGGTCGGACAGAAAAATGTTTCTTACCAAAGTTAATCAGTATTTAACCGACAAGAAATTGCAATATCTAAAATTTAAAAAATAATCGATTTTCAACAAAAAATCAAGGTTGCTGTCATATCTTTTAATGGAACTGGGTATTTTTAACTTCATAATATTCTAGGCGACGTCGAAACGAATTCAACGACCTCCTATACAATGACTTTCAGATGACCTTGAAAGATAATAATGAATCAATTGCCAGAATATTTGAAATATTTCGACGGTACGTAATAGCAACGCCTCGCATTTAGAAGTAAACAAATGAACGTAAACATTGCTTCAGAACTTAACTCACAAAAAACCAAATTTGTACGGAGCCACATTGTTAAAAAAAAATGTTAAACGTCTACACATGTAATTAATTAATAATTAAATTAAATTTTCGAACTGCACCCCATCTTGTGTAACGCAAAGTTCTGTTCTTTGTAACAAAGTCTTATGTGTAGCTTCCATTAGAGAACTTCTTTTTACATTTCTGAACGTTTTGTCATTTGTTCATTTGTTTGTACCGTCGAAATATTTCAAATATTCTGGCAATTGATTCATGGCGATGTTATCTTTCAAGGTCATCTGAAAGTCATTGTATAGCAGGTCGTTGAATTCGTTTCGACGTCGCCTACAATATTATGAAGTTAAAAATACCCAGTTCCATTCAAAGATATGACAGCGACCTTAATTTTTTGTTGAAAATCGATTATTTTTTAAATTTAAAATATTCCAATTTCTTGTCGGTTAAATGCTGATTAACTTTGGTAAGAATCATTTTTCTGTCCGACCATCCAAAGGGGCGGAAAAATCGTGGGGCCTAATTTGCGCCGCACCCTGTATGTAGAGATTAGTTTAGGGTAACACTTCGATCTGGAGAATAGAGAGTTCTAAAAATTATTTATAAGTTGTAACAAAATAGAACTTTGCAGTGCGGTTTATTCGCAGAAATCTATCACGGTATTTGAATAATTCATACATTCGCGAGAGGGTGTGGTTTCCGCGTGAATTTCCCGATAACTCGCGGTATCGGATTCATCATCTGTGCAGCATGTTCCGTCCGACGATTAACATAGGACGATTTCGGTCCTAAGTTCGATCTGGTACCCGAATAGAGCCGATATAAGTGCACTTTCTAGCTCGAGCGCGTGAGGAATAGTACACCGGTACAATTATTAATAAACTCGCATCTGGCCATGTTCGAGTACGATGGAACACGGTCGAAGGTTCCCAAAAAGTGTTCCAAGAATCGCGTTGCAAGCCGCAGAAATTCTTCATCGATGAAATAATGTCGCTGCCGACAAGATGGCGGGGCGTCGTCCATCGGGCCAACGCTCGAAGAAGGTTGAAGGCTATTCGGGCCACGACCATCCTCGTTTGCTGACGATTCACACGTCATCGACGACCTATTCGAGATTCTATCTTTCTTAGAATCTTGATAGTCTGCCACGTGATGTCAAAGTTCATTCGGCATATTTGCTTAATCATTTACCGAATCTTGGAAACTTTGTTAGACAATTGAAACGTCTAATATTTGGTATACACTCGATTCATTTAATTTTGTATTAAATATAGGAACTTTTATTCGAACGATTACAATGAATTTTTTCAGTCACATACAGGGTGTCCCACATAAATGATAACACCTAAATATCTTTCGTATTTACAGTCGTATCAGAAAACTTCAGAGGACAAAGTGACACTATTGCAGGAGGCCATTTTAGTGGTGAAGAAAAAAATTTTTTATGTCGTGTTTTTTAATGAAATTTCAAGGTCACCGATGTTTTTTTAAATGGAATAGTATATTTTTTTTACGATAGCATGATAGACAATAAAAAACTGAATTTAGTGGATACCACCTTTTTGACCTTGAAATGATCTTGAGCAAGACTAATCATGTTGAACCGGATGAAATGTGGAAGTTGTTTTTATAGTAAATTGAATTTTTATGTTTATGAGGATGTATTTAAATAGAATTTTTATAGTAAATTGAATTTTAAAATTTATTAAAATGAGTTGAAATAGAATTTTTATAGTAAATTGAATTTTTAAATTTATTGAAATGAATTTAAATAAAAATTTTTATAATAAATTTAATTTTAAAATTTATTAAAATGAGTTTAAATAGAAATTTTTATAATAAATTGAATTTTAAAATTTATTAAAATGAGTTTAAATAAAATTTTTATAGTAAATTGAATTTTTAAGTTTATGAGGATATGTAAAGGTCAACCCGACGTAAACAACGCGTAATCTTTGCTGAAACACGTAAGTTTTAAACTTCCACATTTCATCCGCTTCAACATGATTATTCTTGCTCAAGGTCATTTCAAGGTCAAAAAGTTGGTATCCACTAAATTCAATTTTTTATTGTCTATCATGCTATCGCAAAAAATATACTATTTCATTTAAAAAAACATCGGTGACCTTGAAATTTCATTAAAAAACACGACCTAAAAAATTTTTTTCTTCATCATTATATTGCCTCCCTGCAATAGCGTCACTTTGTCCTCTGAAGTTTTCTGATAGGACTGTAAATACGAAAGATATTTAGGTGTTATCATTTATGTGGGACACCCTGTATATGCATTTTTGTTCTTCTAGTTCGACTTGGTTTTCCTATTTGATTTCCGGGAAATACGATGCCTAGAAGAATCGTAGCTATAATTGTGTTTTTTACAGTAGAGGAAAACATACTTGTCAACGATTACCACTAACTCGGTTCGCAGATCATTACCAATGCTGATTCTCATCGTTCGGGAAGTCACACACCGCACCTGTTTCTGCAATTGTGATTTCCGAATGCGGTGTAAGGTACTATGTACAGTAAGGAGCAAAACTGAACTAATAACCACAAGTTTTGTATAAATCATTATTTATTGCTAGGAATATAGAGGAATAACAAAAAATCAACATTATAATTGTTTTTGTCATAGTTAGAAGTAACTTAAGAAATTTTTTTCAATAATTAATGTCTCCTCCATTAGCAATGACGACAAAAATAGATTGACTCGGTTTTGCACCGGTCCCTACAAGAAATGTTTACGTGGGAAGTTCTAGTAGTATGTTTACATCTAGTACTTTGGCATGTTTAAAAACTATTAGTCTACGTCTTAACACTCGGTTCTTCGCAACCAGTCGAACGGAAAAGCACGCAAGTGAAGTAAGAATAAATATGAAGTCAATTGCTCCAAAATGTGTAAAAAAAAAACATTTCTCGTTTGAACGACGGCTTTTCAACGCGTAAGACGGCGAAATCCTGCAGTGTTAGTCAATCGACAGTGCAGAGAATAAGAAAAAAATACTGTAAAAGTATATTATTAAATGTTGGAAGAAGACCAAAAATATTATCATCGCAGGATGAACGAAGGATTATACGGTTTGTCACATCTGGTGAAGCTTCAAGTTCTATTATGGCTGCAAAATTATTAAAAGAAGATACGAATATACAAATAAGTCAGTGGACAGCACAAAGAACCCTCAAGGGAGCTGAGTTTAGAAGCATTAAGAAAAAAAGAAGCCAATGTTATCGAAAAAAATATTAAACGTCGTTTGGAATTTGCTACAAAATACCAAAACTGGACAACTACAGACTGGGAACGGGTTATTTGGTCAGACGAGACCAAAATTAACAGAATTTGTTCAGGTGGCATGTCTTGGTGCTGAATTGGTAAAAATGAAAAGCTTAAACCACGACATGTGGAACAAACGTTAAAGCATGGAAGCGGATCCCTAATGTTCTAGGGGTGCCTAACACCATTTGGTGTTGGATCACTGCACCGAATTAATGGCATCATGAATCGGTACATGTACAAGGATATTTAACAAGATCATCTCATAGATGCTGTTGAAAACATGTCTTTTGAAGAAAAGAATCTAATTTTCATGCATCACCGAGACCCTAAGCACACTGCTAAAAGTGTAAAATATTGGCTCTGTACTAAACAATTTTCTGTTCTGGATTGGCCTGCACAGAGCCCCGACCTCAACCCCATAGAGAATCTATGTGGTTTACTAAAAAGACGACTTCGGGATTCATATGACTCCCAACCAACATCAATCACAGATTTGTATGATAGAATTCAAGAACAGTGGGAACAAATATCTCGGATTGTTGCAAAAAATTAGTAGAAAGTATGCTAAAGCGAATTAGTGCAGTTTTACAAGCACAAGGGTTGTCGACGAAATATTGAAAATAAATGATATATTAAATATTGCCAAGTATTGGACATGGCGCAAAACCGAGTCAGTCTATTTTTGTTGCCATTGATAAACGAGGAGACATTAATTATTGAAAAAAATGTCTTAAGTTACTTCTAACTATGATAAAAATAATTATAATGTTGATTTTTTGTTATTCTTCTATATTCCTAGTAATAAATGATTTATACAAAACTTGTGGTTATTGGTTCAGTTTTGCTCCTTACTGTATATGTATGTCAAGCCCTTCGCCGGGGATTCCCGACTCGGTGTTGCGACAGTTTCATTACTGTTATAAACTGCGTGGATAGCGGCAGAGTAACAAGGCACAACCAGCTCACGTATTGAACGGCTCCGATGACGTAAGAGGGATCTCCCTCTCGCAATGGAATAATTGGCCACAGGTAATTAGAATTTCAATTTCGTTTCGACTTAATGCTACCGCTCTCGTGTTTATTCCCACAATACGTTGACTCACGTTTTAATTATAAAGGAAAATTTCTATAAATACTCGCCGATTTGTTTAACCATTTACCGATCAACTTCTCAACAGATAAACTACTAACAATTACACTCAATCCGCATCATTAAGTTTGAGAAGACCGAGCGTCTTCGATACTTCATTAGAAACAAATTTCCGACTATCGGCAATTAATTAATCTCCTGTTTTCGCGACTCCGTCGCTATCCCGAAAAGCAATAGGGTAAGGAACCCAATTACTATGCTTACATTAATTATACTTATTTTTAAAGCATAATGAATATTTAAAAAAAAGAGACATATAACGTATATATTAACTGATTTTAATGGAAAAAATGTGATATCTCTTTTTTAATATTCATTATGATTTAAAAATAAGCGTAATTAATATAGTACAGTAATTGACACCCCGAAAGTAATTAGGTCCCTCACCCAAATTCACCACAGTGAGCAGTAATGGATTACTTATCGACGAAGCTAATTACTCAAACAGGTCCATCAGTCAAGTAGTTTCTCTTTCGATTCTTAGTACTAATGTCGTAGGTTTGCTACGTCATGTCGCAACCGAACTCTTACTATCCCGGTTCTGCAACTCGAAATTTCACGAACGTCGCTATCCGGCCGGTGTGAAAATAGAAACCCGTCGAACACGGTGAATTTTAACTTGGCAATGATAATGCCCGCGATGACGCCAATCCCAAAGTCATCGACTGGTGTCGAGCACAAGAGCACAACCCACGGCCGAAACGTCGCACGTGGTTCGGTTCATAGATTCGCGACATCCTCGACCGCGGTGACTCAGTTCCACGTAAAATCCCCGCTAACGGATACTCGTGTAACCCGGGGCCCCCGATTTCGAAAATCGCCGCCTACGCCCACCACTCGTCGCCTATGTAACTCACTCTGTCCAGTCATGCTCTTTCTCCCAGCGATACGCGCGACGTTATCCTGCTTCTTCTTCCTGAAAAAAAGACTGAGAACGTTGCGAACGAATCCTGTTGCAACCAGACACTAGGCAGACGGGTGCATCGCGATGACTCACCGCGACCTGTCGCATCATATAACGCCGAGGACCGAGGGAGAATGCATCACTATGTCTTGCCGATGCACAGTGGGGTATTTGCACCAAAAAACCGGAAAAAAGTCATTTTTTAAAACTTAGTGTAAACCATATTATTTTTGTTGTGTAAGATAATGGAATACGTATAGAATACCGTACCATAACTGTTTTTTTCATTTATGCACTCACAAAAGAGTGTACTTCGTTAGAAGTTAGAAGATTTTATGGTAACAGCTTATTTCCTTTCTATTCGTTGAAGTATCATTTACTTACTAAAGATTTTCTAGCATTTGAAATAACTTTGTCTGATTTTTCACTTTTCTTATATTTTGAGAAAAGTGTGTACTACACTTTAGTACAGTTGTGATTCCTTCTCCGTATATTTTTTAATAGTTATTAATATTTGATGATATTCAATAGATCAAGAATTATTTTTCTAATTTCAAGACTTCATTAATCATTTTGTTATGGTTCAGGGTGAGTCCCGGTACTCTTTCTTGTGTCATTTTATTCCGTGAAGGTTTGTGATTAAAATCCAATAAAGATTTATTCCAGATTCGTCCAGTTTTCGATTTTATAGACAATTTAGATAGAAGTGAACTTTGCCTTTTCTCTCTCCGCCTCGCGTCATTGCTGCAGCCGCGGACGCGGCCGGGTGCTTTTGTGTTGTAATATGCAACTCTTCTGTGTCCGTTAAATGTTTATAAAGTACAAACAGAAGCTAAACAAATTTGATAATTAAAAAAAATAATTTAAAAAAAATTTTTTTACAAAATTTGCAACGTATACCACAGAGACAGCAGAAATGTACGTTCGATTATATGGGTGGTATCCCATGTCACCCACATCACACAAAATATTAATTCACGGACCAAAAGTTATAGAAAATGCAATTTTGCCTATTGGACAATTATGAGAAGAAGCAGCCGAGGCGAGAAACAAACATTTTCGTCAGTATAGACAGAGTTATGCCAGAAAGTGTTCAGGAAGGCATGTAATCTGGATGTCATCAATAGGCTCTAACTCACTTCTGATCCCCTTTTAACAAATTTAAGACAACCTCGAAGAAGAAAAAACAATGGCGTTCCTGAAAGAAAGTTTGGATTTATTTTTCCCTTTTGAGCCTATCACTTCTACAGATGAAAGCGACACCGAATATGATAAAGAAGAAATATCTGAAGAAGAAACTTCGAACGCATTGTCTGAAGAAAATTGATTCTATTAATTGAAAAATGTTATTTATATATTTTCTTATTAAAATGTTATTTATTTATAGGGTTTTTTGATTTTTATTTTTAGTTATTTTTTTATGTTATTTATTTATTTTTATTTTTTTTTTATTTATTTATTTATTTATATATATTCTGCATTACAATTATATTGTGCTTCATTTGAAAATGGTTTCCATGCAATAGTAATTTTTTCCGACTTTCCGGTGTAAATACCCCACTGTGCGATGGTCCGGATACAATCTTTCTGCGATCGATCCGCGAGAACTTCTCTATTATCTACGAACTTGTCTTTTTCTTGTTGTGATTAGAGGTGAATCGGAGATGCGAGGTTTACGGCCTGCTGTTGACTCAGGTGGGACCTCCTAAGCGATCGCAGCTATCTACAACCGTTTCAGAGATTTCAGTTAATTGATTACGAACGAGTATGTAATATTTGAACGATAACGTGTAATTCGAAATCTTCTTGCTGAGAGATACATATCGAAGATGCATCGAGAGGCTTCATCGGTTCTTGCGAGTATTCGCAGCAATGTTCGACGAGGCGACAAAAAGCAGCGTTGAGCAGAAGGGCCGTTGTCACTGCCACCAGAAAATTACCTGGAACGAAATTCGGCGGGCAGAAAAAAAAGCGCTTGAGATGCAGCCGTTGCATCGGGGAGATAACCGCACGGAGACTGATCATTTGACTGATGACTGGTCGAAATCTGCCGCGGTCGGTGCACAAAAAAGGGGAAGGAGAGTCGGTCAGCAGAGAGAACGAGAAAGAGAGAGTGGAGAGGAAAGGACGACTAGTAGTCACGCGACGTAACGCGGTCCCCGCTTCGAACGGGAGGCAGGACCCACTAGTTGTAATTATAGTTATCTCCGCGATGTTCTCGGAATGCTTTGCTTCGACCCCTCCTTCGAGCTTACCGGGAACCAACAGAGAGACGGAGCGAATCGCCTCGAGGACAGGACGAAACAGAACGAAACTGCGGCAGATTCAAGTAGGAGAGACAAAGAGAAATCACGAGAGAAAGAGGCAGGGGGTACCTGGCCGAGGATGAAAGTTACATATATATAGAGAGAGAGAAGGAGAAAGAATTCAGATCGCAGAAGAGAGTAGTCCCGGGCTCTGCTCAATCGCGGACGATCGGTCGGAGCGAACGGAACAACGTCCACGGAAGTAGGTCCTCCAGTTCGTAGATTCATTCGCGATCCTGAAAATGAGAAGCCTCGTTTTACTCGTGGTTTACGCGCACCTGGCCTTTGCGATGGTCGCCAGACATCACAGGTAATTACATTCGTTAACGCGATCGTGGCACTTTTCGAAAGAGGACACCTGAAGCGCGCTCGTACCAACGGACAGCTACTGCGTCTGCAGGTGTCTTCGTTAGAAATGCAAACGGTATTTAGTGCGGAGAAATATACAATGGGAAACCTATTAATCATAATTATTGGAATACTATAGCGTTAGAAAATCGATTAAAATTTTCATCTTTTTAGGATCAGTGTCAACTTGACACAACTGTGCTACTTCCCAAACAAGTTAAAATTAGACTATTCCAAAAATTCAATTATTAACGCGTCGACTGCGCCACAGTCAAAAAATTCGACAACAGCAAAATAATTCAGTGACTATGATCAAAGCCGCGAAGTTAAAACTTATCAGAGCACATGACTTCCCCAAGTCTTTTATAGTGACTCTTGTATAATGAACATCAATTATTACAACGTCATACGTCAACGTTTACATCATTATTACAATTATTTCTTAAACACAGATGAAGAATTGCGTCATCCACACATGACCAACGTGGCAATCAACGTGTTGAACATTGGGACATCCTCAGTGGATAATCTGCATAAATTATAAGAAAGAGCAGTTCCACAAACATTGATATCCTCTTTTCATACTATTAAGGAGTTGTAAACAATGTACCAGTAATATTGAATCATCTGACGTTTTTTTCTACTTTGTGTTTCATCTAGGGACTATATTGACTATACTAATTTTTAAAGCATAGTGAATATTAAAAAAGTGATGTTAAATTTTTTCATTAAGATCAATTAATACATACGTTGTATATCTCTTTTTAAAATATTCATTATGCTTTAAAAATAAGTACAATTAATATAGGTACAGTAATCGGGGTCCCTTACCCTACCCATTTTTGCTACAAATGCACAAAATCCGCAGTCTAGTGAGTAGTGAGTTTCTCACAGAGTGACGTTTTTTTTTCTGGATCTTTCCAGGGACGGTGGATACCTGAATCATGTGCAGCTAGTGCACGAGTTTCGATGTTCGACTCCCCAGCCAAGAGCGGTACCAGTCGAGGAGCTCCTAACTGTCGGTCCAAGTCCTGACGAAGTTTTCTATCCAGCCTCGACGGTTTTGACGCGTTGCAACGGCGCCGGTTGTTGCCCCGATCCGAAACAGATTTGCGCGCCGATCGAGACCAGAAATGTCAGCCTGGTGTTCACGGTGAAGCACACGATCGACCGGCAACGGGACAGACACCACGAAGTGATACACGCGTTGGAGCACACGAAGTGCGGATGCGTCGACAAGAAGCTGATCAAATTCGACTGATCCGATCGCCTAACGGTGTCCGGATTTGATTGTAAAGTAGTCGCGATTAGTTTGTCGTTCGTGTACAAAAATGTAGCTGGTTCTAGTTAGCGATAAGGCGGCTTAAATGTAAGACAACGTTCCTCGGTTTAACACCCTTCAGGACTCCCGACTGTGATATTTTACTAACGTACTATATATATTGTTTTCTGTTTAATATATAAATAAACGGTCAACGTTTTTTAGGAGAACGTTGTGTTTTATTCCGTGTTTCGCTTTAGTCATCGGATTTAGTAGTCGGTTTTCGGCCTGGTCTTATTGTTAGTTGAACGTTAACACTACAACTACCGACCAATATGACCCTTGTCGTTTCTTTTACAATAATATTCAAGAAATGTTTGGACAAACTTCTTCATTCAAGCACATATTACGATAAAAATGTTAGAAGATCTGAGTAGAGCTAATCTTGTCCTTACTATGTAGCAATGTACAACAATTGCGTCTAGCGTTCGATAGTTCTAGCATTAGACCATCGCCAATTTAACAGCACAATACCTAAACGACGTCTAACCAAAGCCAACGCATTCACTCTTACCAAAAGCGAGAAAACGGAAAAGAGTGTAGATGCTGCGCCGTTAATTGGACGTGCTTCTATTAAAATAAATCTAAATAATGTGAACATTTCGATGATGTGCTGCTAAGCGGATTCAGTTCTATTAAAATGAATATAAATATGAGTATGTCGATGCTGGTTGTTGCGCTGTTCAATGGACAGCGACCTTAATCCTTCAGGTCGAAATACTGTTTCGCAGCCAGCACGTCGCGTTTTATGCTCTCATTGTCCGGTGCCAATTCCAGGGCAGCCTCCAACTCGGGAATGCCGTGCTGAGGCGAGGACAATTTACAAAGTGCCGCGCCTCGTCGAGCGTGACACCTGGCTCGAGACTCCCGATTGCTCTCGCATTTCGGCTCCATTAGTTCCAGTGCCTGCAAACGGGAAATGCGACGGTGAACGAGTTCGCCGAACAGGAGCAACCAGTGCACTTAAATTAATTAACCCTTAGACGGCGGTGCTCCAATCCCCTTTGACCCAGACCGACGAAATCGACTAAGTTTCTACCAATTAATTATTCCATTCCTGATAATATATTATATTATAATATCAGTAATATATATTACTGATCCTTTACTTTTGAGCAGTCCTCTATGCATCTGCAATAATTCCCCAACGCATAATGAGCCGCCGACCGATTTACGTACAGCGACGCTAACTTATCGCTAATCTTGATGCCGTATGTGTAAGCACTAATTGCTGCCAAGTGGTTTCCGATTTTGAAGAACTCGCTGCAACAAAACGTGATAGATTAGTCAATTCATGTAGGTCAGCTTCGAGTCGAATTATATAACACCTTATCGGCGGATGACGCGTTAGTTAATTGAATAATACTCTATCGCTGCAAAGTAATCATTTTTAATCATTACGGTAAACATTATCTGTAGAAATAGTCCCAATGCAGCGCACGATTCTTTAAATCGCGTCGATTTAAATTAAGCTTAGCGTTATAATTCAGTGTAACACCCATAATCTCAGACAAAAACTCGTTCCACACATACTCTCCTTTATTCTTCAACCACAGTGGATCCCGTTCTTCCGGTCGCAGGTCCGCAGAGTCGAATCCTATCTTTCGTCTCGCCTCCGCTTGCTTTGCCAGCCACTAAAATTAACAATATTTGTACAAAAATACTCCTTACACTGTTACAGGCTACACTGTATACAGGATAATAATTTCAAAAGGGATTACTTCTTGTTCCTCGAGATGGGAGCTTTCTCTAGCGGGAGTAGGGAACTTCCGGTCCGAGAAAGTGACGCTGATGGCACCCTTTTTTCGTGGTAATGGCACCGACTTCGATGGCTCGTCGAATATGCTGTTCCTTTTTACAAGCTTGCCGTTTATCGCAGCTTGCACAGACTCCCATCCGGGCCTCGAATTTTTCTTCTTTGACAATATTACTGATTTAGCGTTATCATTCTCGTCAGAGTCTTCTGAGCTACTAGAATCATCCGTAGTTTCCTCTTTATTCTTCTGTTTGATATTCTCATTTTCCTTCTTGTTCTCGTTCGAATTACTCGGCGCTTTTTCCGGTTCCGGTACTTCGTCTTCGATTACTTCCGTGATTGTAGCGGTGCCCAATACTTCATTGTCGGTCAGTGCTCGAGATTTTAATCTGTTGCTGTCGTCTTTGAACCACTTCAACGGAGGCCTTTCGGTAAATCGATGTTAGAGGACTATTATCACGATAAACGACTATTAACACTTTATCTACTGGTAGTTACTGGAAATACTCGCCGGTAGATAATATGTGAAAAGTTAAATTTTGTATGTAATTACTTGTAAGCCTTCCTGTTCTCCTGCACTGCGCCCTCAACTTCCGGTAAAAACGGTACCTCAGCCTTCGACCTCCAATTTTCGAGTTCCAACATGGCTTCCCTCCGGTGAGCATTTCTTATCGCGTCAATTTTATTCAACGTAGCTGTGTTGATGTTGATTTGTTCCTTGACTGCCTCTCTTTGCAAATGCTGACGCTTTTCTGTAGAAGATTATGGTTTATAAGTACAATATGACTTAACAGTTGAGTAGACACTAACACAACCTTGTAGCTACCCTTTCTAATTTTCTCGAGTTCTTCGGCCTTCTCTTGAGCACGCTCCAAAGCTTGGTTCCGATATGTTCTTTTAGTATCTTTGTCTATATTTTCTATTTCGAGAGTAGGCCATTCTTCACCAACTTTCGTTTTCTGTAACGAGATGATCGCTTCTTGGTCTGCAATGATGCAGTTGCTTTCCTTTTCGTTAATCTCGGCCCACAGAAACAATTCCAGTATGAAGGGCGGAAAACTAACCTGTTTGAACATGTAACTATGCTATTTTATTTTATACATTAACAAATTACGCGGTATCGATACCTTTAAGTAATTGTCAACCACGAACAAGTCCACATTCTTTGGATTACCCCTCAACGGTACATTTAAAATTACAAATTCTAACGTTTGTCTCCAAGTATAATTTTTGATAACTATAGCTGGCATTGTCCTCTTGATTAATAGAATAAATTAGAGGATATAATTGTCAAGCTTCTTGTTTACACAACTGTCATCGCGGTGTCTAAGAAGCTATTGATCAAACAACTTACAGTATCTGTCGGTAACTTTATGTATGTTAAAAAATATATTTTATATATTACAGCGTGTTTGGAAAACGATACAACGATATACAAGATTATACTATTTACGATCTGTATTTCAGACACATGTATACTTTACATTACAATTTCATCTTAATTCGTAAATATATATTAGGTAAAAAATCAACAGGCTATGAATATACTGTATGAATTACTTTTAATTAAAACGTTTAAGAGTATTTGTTGACAATACTTTTTCATAGACAATATTAAAAAGCTGCTGTTCACGCAACTCCCACATTCCGTCTTTATGCATGGAACCATGAATTTTCCCCCTCTCGTGAGCAATAATTTAAAATGATCGTCGAAAAACGTATGAAAGAACATTCAGATGCTATGCAGCTCCACAGAGATGTATAGGTTTTGGTTCTTGGGCTAGACTATTACTTTTGGACACAGTGTTTATATTTCATCGTTAAGTCGCATTATCTAAGCCATTCGTTGAAAATCAACTACGAACTTATTGTAAATCAGTCGGTTTTTATCAAATGTCTGCTCCTAGAAAAATTGCAATACTATATATTCATAAACGAATTGCAGGACGTTCTGATCCCGAAGGATATATTCTCGTTTCACTCGTCGAACATACGCGCGCTTCCAAAAAACGAATTTTTTTGATTACCCTGAGACGCAAAATTGTTTTACTTTTTTGATGAAAGTTTTCTGTTTTTTCTCACTCTTTCTCGATTTTCTTTTTTTTTTGTTCAGTTCCTACATTTCGTTGTACGTAACAACAGAAACAACAAGTATTAATTGTGTTTTTTTCAATATATCGTGATATACGAAGTACCGTTAAAAAATGGAGGACCTTTGATAAACGCTTAAGTTAGGAAATGAAAAACTATTTTCTATAAAGATATTATGACACTATAGTTATGCCTCTTACACGCCTTACGACATACTCAGTTTTTTTCGTAGATTACAATATTATTAATCGTTCCATTGTGTGTGTATGTGTGTAGGTGCGCGTACGCGCGCGTGTGTGTCTGTGTACTATGTACAGTGTGTATCAATGCGAAATACTTTGCTCCTGCGATGGTTTCGCGTGAAGGAAACTCAATTTCTTTGAGAGAACGTTACCACGCTTGAAACGGTACAAAGAGAAGACAAAGTAGTTGACATTGCACAATACCTTTAACATTATCATAAATAAGTATACGTACAATAAGGTACGCTCGTCCTACATAATGTCCAAGCGAGTCCCGCGATTATTAATTCCAGAATGAATATTCAGTTACGTGTTCTCGTTTGGTTACTGGTTTTTGTATCAACATACATTATATATCCACGCATATATAGGGACTTCGCTCGAAGCATCGAAGTTTCAGTAGTACATTATACCTTTAGTCGTGTGTTAATCAAGATAAAAACTACAATGTCGCATGGAATGTCTAAAGTATACAAAAAGAACGCTAAACAAGTTCGTCATCACATAAGTTAAAAATTATCGTCGCAATAAAATCGACGTTGTGCGGATATCTCTAGTACTTCATTCGCGCAGTACAAATTTTTCGCAAGTGTTAAAAGTAGAACGAATGTCTAATACAAATATTAAAAACAGTGGCAACGTGATCTCGCTAATACTTTATTCGGATATCGATTTGAAACGAAAGAAATGCAATCAACTAACCGAACGTTCTGAAACGTATCGGTCGAACGAATTTATCGATGGAATAAATACAGATGAATAGATTACTTTGTAAGTCGATCAAATCTACAAATGGGAGATTTTATAACACATGTCTTATTGACAAATTACAAATTCGTTGATAGTTCAATGATGTACATAGTAAATTCACTTTTTCCCCGCGGAATAGATATATTAGAATTCTAGCTCGCTATAGTTCTTGTGAAATAGATTACGAAAGACCGTTACTGAACAATCAAATCGATAGTGATAATAAATACAGAAATAACATATATATATTCTAATAACGTGAAACTTGTATCACTACGTAAAATATACTTACAATTATTTAAAAACAAAAAAAGAAAAAGAAACTCTGGACAATCGAAGGTTTATTACAATTTACCTAAATGGCTTGAATTTTTTTTACATACATATCACATGTATACGTCTGGCATTGTAAAGCATGCGTACCAACAATACATGCTCTTCTCTCCACGAGTCGTATTCGTTGTTGCTTCATAAATAATAATTAATACAAATACTACAAAACGAATGAAGCAACACGAATACAAAAAGACATATAATATTTATATAAATAAATGCAAAAATTAATGACGAAGATTTCATAGTCGTGTATAAATAATCAAAGTTTAAGACTTCGGATAGCTAGGAATCCGAACAAGTGTATTCACTCCATTGCGACCGCTTAGCCGCGTTAAAGAATTAAATACAAGACGGAAGAATCGAGAATACATACACTACGAACATCATTGGAATATCGTACAGAAGATTTCCATATGTCACGGTACGACCCTTTGTGCAATACTATTGCATTTCAATTGGGCATAAGTACATAATTATACGCACAAACTATTTTTTTCTGGCAGCCTTCTCCGCTTTTCGTCGCATCCGTTCAATCTCTTTCCTCTCCTTGCGCTCGCGGTCAGCCTGTGCCCTGAGTTCCTTCAATTTTCGTTTCAGGTGAGACTTCTCCTCGCCGTAAATACCGAAAGCCTTCAGGTCGCGAGACTCTAATCGTAGGAGGTTCCCGCCGTTGATACCAGTTTCTAGGAAACGCGGTGCGTACCGCTCCAAACCGATTCCAGTCAACCATTGACACACCTAAACATCGCGTTTGAAGTTACAGATCATTGTGAGACGATTGTTCATAAAAGTAAGGCTTCTTAAGCGGACGCGACACTTACTTGTTCCTTGGACCAATCGGTAACTGGGGCATTTTGCCAAAAGTGAGATTTCTTGTCACCTAAACCAAAGTCGCTTGGATGAGGAGGCAACCAAACTTCACTCGCATCTAGATTTGCAACGCCATTCGTACAAGCAAGGCATTGAATTATAACGCACGAAAATACATCGACAACAGGGTGTTCGGCAACAATTGGGAGAATATTTTACACGATTAGCTAACAGTAGCATAAATGAGTATGTATACTGAACACCCTGTATATGGATCAAAATTTGTTTAGCGTTTGAATCATGATATATTACAAGTACCTGTTTTGGATGGACTAGGATCGACGGCAGGCGGGCTCACTGACCCGCCAGAAGACAAGCTGGAAGGTGAACTACCCGGATGATGCCAAGGCGTTCCACCACTTCCGGTTGCATTCGATGAAGGAACAGTAACCTTCTTCACTGTAGAGATAAGAGATTGATCAGAGAGGGAATCCTCCAGCATCTACTCGTTCACTGTAAAATATATCTACCTCTTTGATTGGCTTCGTTTACAGCCTGTCTTATTTCTTCCACTAAGTGATGGGTGACCAAAGTCGGATCATTATTGTGCGGATTATTTAAATCACTGAAGTCTCCGGAACTCTCCCTCGAAGAAGACATGTCGTTTCCACCGAGCCGTCTTTCCCTTTCCGCGAGGACCTGTTTCAATTGTTCTGCTAAGGACGCCGGCGGTCCAGTTAAATCTACGTATAATTAACAATCATTTCATAATCGAGCTTTTAGGCAAGGGTCATACTAGCGTTGACACGACGGATGTGAATTTTGACGCACGTTATTAGTTGTAGTCATACGAGCGTTGGCTTTGTCCTGCATAATACGTATCCATATGAACAAGATGGATGACATAGAACTGCCTATTTTCGTTTATAATTTATTTAAAATACGACCGTTGACGTACATTGCCCGCTCGACCGATCCTACGTGAAGCAATGTAATACTACAACGTAGCTGCAACGTCCGCCATTTCGACGCTCGTGCGACCCCGGCCTTATACAAATTGTATCAACATAAAGAAAAAGAAAGTACTTTTCTGGGACTGCGGCCAACTTTGCTCCGTCATAGCTCGGACTTGCGAACTAATAGTGCTGTGCTGTCGAATCGCCGTGGGATGCGTGGGTTCCATATGCTTACTCTTCAGCGAACTAATCGAAGAACTACTGGAATAGGAACTCAAGTTTGATTGCTTCGACGTCAAGTCGTTTGGCGATCTGCTACTAGTGTCTTGAGAAAGAAGCTTGGAAGAAGAATCCTCGTCGGTGTTGTCTCCCGACTCGTCCAAACCGTAATCCTGAAGAATCGATCCGATTAAGCAAATGTTTACCATCCTTTTCTTCGACAGACATTATAAATCACGTGTACGTACAGAACTGCTATTACTAAGGCCACCGGATCGTTTAGGAAGTTGCCGGTTCGCTAAACCTCCTCTACTAGCTAGTTCGGCCTTACTTTTCCCTGCAGAATTGTCGAGAAGTCGATGGGCAGGTACGGCTCTGTCCAGTTCCTCTTTGACTGGCAATGGAAGTGGCAATTTTCTCTCCACCGTTGCTGTCTTGTCTCCGTCGTCGGGACTGCTAAGGTCCGATGTCTCTGTGTCCGAGAGCTGACAACTGGTGGACGATGGTGGCGGCGGTAATTGTCGTCGTGATAATTGCGGTGTTACTATTCTAGCCGTCGTACCATCGTAAGGCAATCTCACTGGCAACCCGAATCTTCTTTGGGTCTCGGTTAATTCCACTTCCAATGTGATTACCTGAAATCGATTCGTTTATTGTAGGTCTATTCGCAAAATGCAATTTAGTATTAGGTTGTTGCGCAAAAAATGTCCGATTTCACATGTTTGGTCAAAATATATCGATTAGTCAACTATTCGTTGATGGTAAAGAATACAAAACGGAGATAACAATCTTGTAAATGAAGAACGTGGACGACCAAAAAATTCAATTTGTATCGTGATACGATAAAAACTCTTGTGATTCATTCACAGAGTATGGTAATTAGTAAATTGCGGATTTTATGCATTTATGGCAAACGTGTAAAATGCGAAACATAATGAATACGTGAAATGCGAAACTAGAAATACATTAGAAGGATTTATGAAGATGGTCATGTTATTTTCGACATATTAAAATTTATAAAAGAAGAGGTGTATTATCAATTCACTTCTGATTCTTACATTAGACTTGGACAATTTTTATGTTGCATAAAGATCCGCAGACTGGTGATTAGAATGATGCTTATTTTGATCCATAAGTTTATTCAGAAGTGAATTATGCTTGTTTAACGACACTGTTAGAAATCGGACATTTCATATGCAACAACAATAATAATTGTTGGTGTACCCTATCCTTCAAACTCTTCACAAGAGCATTGTATTCCGTATCTTTCTCCTGTAGCAGTTGTTGATAGAATTCGTCTCGAGCTGCAATGTCCGCACGCAGCTCGCGCGCTGCTCTTCTTGCTCGCGCATACTTCTGTTGCAAAGCAGCATTCTGTGCTGTTGCCTGAGCCAGCATTTCCCGTGCTGTCGCCAAGTCCTGTCTGGCAGAGCCTAAGGCTCTCTCCGATTCGTGGAGTCGCAAGCCGGACTCGCGTAATTTTGCTGCATACTCCTCGCTGCCTGCCCCACTATTCTCCAAATCTACAAGCTATAAATGAAAAGAGTACAATCAGATTGATCCTAACATAATACCAACGCGATTCAATATGGTATATGAACGTTATGGGAAGCGTATGCATGATTTCATGGATAGAAGCGTGCGATGTACAAACACATAAAATAGCTTTTACGAAAAATCTGGTGTGTTTACCTTAGCTTTCAGCTTTTCCACCTCTCCGTCTGCTAATGCTAGTTTATACTGACTCTGCAAGCAGCGAACAACGAACACAGTGCATAAGCAAAACCAAAAATATATTTACTCCTATGAACTCCTATGAAGGTGTGCTGAGATGTGTACACAAAATAGCGGTATAACATAATACTCGTATATACATTTATTTACAATATTCTATAGTGCATAATTTTTTCACTGTTTATAGTATAGTAATACGTAACCGTAAAAAATGTATGTATGAAACACTAGGTGTACTTCGTGCAGTAATAAAACAATGCAAAAGTGCGCTATACAGACTATCAAGAATCTAATTGAAAATAACAACACACGTTTTCTGACACTACGAGAGACGCTACTTCCTGATAAATAATGAGACCACGTTATGTATTTCTCATTAGTTATACATTTGAGGAAAATAAATAAAAAATATGGCAGTCAAAATCTTCAATTGTCGTTGCCGGAAAATGTTTAAACTTTGTCAATTTATTAAATGAAAGTTGAATGATCATACAGAGTGGCGCGAAAAGGGTTTAAAAGTTTTCCGGCGACCTGGTGATATGCACATCATAGTCTATCTATACCACACGCTCCTTATCATCGTTCTGATTGAGAGAGAGAAAGAGAGTAAATTACCTCTTGTAAAAGTAGTCTCAGACTGTCAACGTCGCTTTGTGTGGTAGGCATGTGCGGCGGCATCGATGAACTAATGATAGGAGATCTACTGCGACCGGAAGCGGACAAATAATTTTCGATGGGACTATGCGGAGGCTCCCCCTCGGAACACGACGACATCGCTGGAGATCCTGGTATCGCACCCATGCCTCCGACACACATCTCCTCGGAAGATCGTTGACCATCGGGCGAGGCGTCCGAGAAATTCAATTTTCTATAGCAAGAACAGAGGCGATCGTGTTGAAACACTTTACACGTATACGGCAACAGTTTTATAAATAATTTATAGGACATACAAGGGAACACATTCGTGTTACACCAGCAACGTTGATGAAACATGAATAGACTGCGAATTTCATGCATTTATGGCAAAAATAGGTGAATGTAATTTGCTACAGTAGAAACATTAAATGAACTTGAGAATTTGAACACATTGTTCACAACTTAATAAAACTACAGAAGAGAGAAATAGATTTCTATTTGGTTCCTAATTTTTATTTTGCATAAAAATACGAAGCGTGAATGTATTCTCTTGTTTTCCCTCAGTACCCCAAGAGACTTCGTGTCATCATTGAGGTGGCCGTAAGTTGTCGTCATAGACATTGGCGAGCAAGGATAAACCATCATTGGGAAATTACGTTAAAAAGAGATCGTATAGAGGTGGTGTCGAATCAATACCTAGCGGAGTTAGCTTGTTGTTGTTGCTCCCTTTCCTTATCCGCCTGAAGACTCTGTTGTATTAGCATAGCTACTTCAGAATTTGGGTCGCGTTCTCTGCCGATCACAAAACGCACAAGACCTGAAGTATTTCGAAGTACACTGGCCGCATAAGCTTGTGTAACCCCGACTAAAGATTTTCCGTCCACTTCAACAATTTGATCGTTTACTTGTATTCTGCCTTCTCGCGCGGCTGCCCCCTTCTCGGTGATGGTTTTCACGAATATACCTAACTTCTCGAGGCCCGCGTCCGCGCCGACACCCATCCCGATAATACTTAAACCGAGACCCTCCGGCCCTTTCATCAGCTCCACCGGAAATACCTGAAAATAAATTTATTTATTATCGCGGAATGAATATTTAACAAAATCGTATGTACAAAATTTATATCGTATAATCACCTCCATCTTCTCCACCCGTTTCTCGAGTTCATACTCGGCGCTCGCAGCGACGGGATCCACGTCTTCATTGTGACGATCGTACTCGTTCACCGAATGAGTGGAATAAACTCTCATTGGCCCCGTGTCGAACGTGACTTTTTTATTCATTTTCCTGACTGGACTAGTCGCCGAGTAATCATCTTTTTCCTCGTCCGATTCCGGTATCCCTGCAACCTCCATCCAAAAATGGCCGTCCTCGAAATAGTGCACTCCGTTCTCCACCAACACCTGAATAGATATTAACACATTCATGATATCTATTACACTTTCACTGTTAACAGATTGCGGAGCTTTATGCATTAATAGGGCCCGTGTTCCTTTTATTCTAACTGTGAGACACTCGCTGGTTATCTGAAGGAATTTTTCCTTGATTTCTGAACAGTTTACGAAAAGAAAAGGAACTTGCATAAAATTCCGCAGTCTAATTACTACCATGGTCTTACAATTTTGCCTGGCATGGGGGGCATGTACTCATCCTGATGCTCAGTCTCTGTATCGTCATTAGTCTCGTGAGTATCGTTCAAGCTGCTAACTGATCCAAGAAGACCACTTTCGCTTCCGGTTACAGAACCCACTTGACTCTCCGTTAACGAGTCTATGGTTAAATCGCTACGTGATCTATGGGATAAACTAAAAACGACAGAGATTTCAATTCGTTGTTGATAAACGATTCTCTGTTTTGCATATATGTATGTCGACGGTGAACCGGCTCGTTTCGCGTTTAACGAACTAATGGAAATAAGGTCGTAGCGCAAGCCGCAAAATATTGATATAAAGTGAAAATAAAAACATAAAAGACCAAACTGATTCACCTATAATCATTAGTGGTGCTATTAATAAGACTGGTATCTGGAGCAGACAAGACATCGGAGAGCCAATCTGGGGTATTATCTTGATCCTCCCTCTCCCTCTCTTTATCCAGCTCTTTGTTCTTATCAATAGAATTTCCATCGTTTACAGCCTCAGCACTCACGGTGGGAGACAACAGTCTTGCTATTTCTTGTGCTTCCTCATCCGACAATAAAGCTGATCCTTGTCTAATTGATTGATTCATATGATTGATCTTGCTCTCTTATGCTTTTAATATTATGCTCAGTGAACTGAACAGTTCAGCCGTTAAAAAAAAAAGTTTCTCTTACCTTATCTTTTTCTCTAGGATGCTGTGGTCCCAATAGGTAACGAGTTTGTTGGAAATCGCATTGAAATAAACACGAATAGTAGAAAATATTAGAATTCAAATTAAAGAAAACAAAGAGCTAGTAAGCTTGTCGCAATTTGCCACCAAAAATGATTTGCTATGTAAGAATTATCAATTTCATATAAAAATACGATTTATATCGAAATAGATAAATTCTATGGAATTTTCAATATAATACGAGAATAAACTGTCTTCTAAAATGATCTGTATTTTAGACGTTTATGGTTTACACACTCACCGAGAGCTCAGTAGGTTTTCTGCTTCGTCCGCAGTCATGGTGTCTGGTGTTACAGAAACTGCTTGGTTCAGATTAGTTTTCGACGGAGTTTCGATCGCGCTCTTCGCAGTATTTTGTTCGTTAGCGTGTTGCGTGTCGACCGGTGCATATTCCAAGTTCGTGATGGTCTTGGTATCACTCGAATCGCTGTCTTCGTGAAGACTACTTTCCGACGGAACATGTTCAGCAACTTGCTTTTTATCCGTATGCTGTGGAGGTATAACAGCTGAAGATGCGCTCGGAGGTGTATTCGTTTGTTGGACCGAATTTACGGAGTTGCTTTCCTGCAGTCGTAATTTAGCTAATTCAGCCTTGAGCTTCTCCTGTTCCCACGTCGTCTGAGGTTGATCTGATTCCTCTACAGTTTTATTTAAAACGGTGCTTACTGTCTGGGAATTCGATTTGGATGGCGGTGTTGTACTACCTGCTAGCGTTACATATTCCTTTTGGCTGGCAGACTTGGAATTTACTTTCGAGGTATTCACGTGATACACAGCCTCGTCTGATTCTGTCTCTTTATTAACAGACTTCTCGATTAGATTATCGGTACTATGGACGTTCGAGATTGCCGAGCTTTGACTCGTATTTAAAATGGCTTTGTCCGTCTGATCCTTGTTATCGACCTCCGCGAAACTCGACCGTTTGCCAGACACTTCCTCCTTATTTTTCGCTATCTTCTCCCGCATCGAGATCTTGATTTGATCGTTTTTGGCATTCGACACGGTCTTCTGGCATATTGTCTCGGCGAACGCATGCCTCTCGTTGATGATATTCGACTTTGACTTACTATCTAAGACTACATTTTGATTTACTTCTGTGATCACTGAATTGGTTCGCCCATGATCGTGATTACTATCCTGGGACATCTTATTATGGCAACTTTTAGTCGAATCGGTTTTTATTACCGCGTTCTCCTCTATGCTCGCTTTCGTCTGAGGCTTCACTTCGTTATTCTGCGCAGAAACATCTTGGTTCTGTTGCATTTTCTTTGCATATGGCGAGGGTATTGGTATGTCTTTATGTTCCAGAGCTGGATACTCCTGGTCCGAGCTAATAACCGATGGTGGTCGTTGTCCCAGACCAGCTGCTTGTAGATCGACGCGGACGTGAGAACGTCGAATGACGGTGGTTGTATCCGTTTCGCTGAATCTTGAATTTTTATCTGAAACGTCCTTCTCAGAAATAGTTTCCGTGTAGGACGCGGGCTTCTCTTGGTCTTCGGGTTCCAGATCATAGCTGTTTCGACCTTGAAAAATAATATTATAACGTTGATTATACAGCACTCGTAAAAGAACGTAATTGTTTAAAGTGGTAGTTAGAAAGTACCTCGACAATCAATGCAAAGCAGTCGTAGACACATGATATTTGTATCTTTCGTGTATATGATAACGAAAAGTTTTTAAATTAAACTTGTTTAAAAAATAAAATACACAATAAAAAGTAAACTATGAGATTTTGTTACAACAACTTCAGAACTTCAAACGATTCGAAAAATTTAACTGCACAAGCAATATAAACAAACTTTGATAGAAATGTATCTGGTAAAACGCGTATAATAGCGCACATTCTTTGCGTAAAAATTTTTATGCTATATCATTACACATTGCTGACACTATCTTTTTCAGGGAACACGTTTTTAAAGAACACATCAGGAAATATCCAATTTTTTCGTAGCTCCACATTCCACAAAACAGATACAGCTCGACGGCAACAATTAATTTTTAACAAATCTGGTTTTTTTTGTTGACACTGCCCGGAAAAAATTGATTGGAATTTGAAAAATACTTTTCCGAAGAAAATGCTGCAAAGTACCACCAGACAGAAGCAGAACAGAATACACAGAGATTTCTATAAATAATACTGTTGAAACCGGTAGGAGGAACCGAGATCAAGAAGAGGAGGAAAAGGGGAAGGAGGGGAGTTTCCTCCTGGGCTTTTACTTTTTAGTATTTTGGCAGACTGCCACAGTAAAATATCAAAATTTAAATACGTTATTAAACAATTATTTTCAGCAATTGAAAAAAAAATTGTCTAAATTCAAGCAACCAATAGCGTATTTACATTAGTTCGTGTGTTTTGTACATACATATATAAATATTTGTTTCATGTTTTGTGGTATAATTATTCAGTATTCAAACGTGTATAGAATGTATTACGTACGTTTGTTTAGATGTGGATTTAAGTCATGTTACTGAGTATGATTCGCATATACTATACCCGCTTGAATTTTTTCAGACATTTCCTTATCTGCCTTCTCTTCTTTACTATCCTTGGAAGGGGAGCTAGGGGAGCTCATACTAGAAGAAGCGCTATCCGTACCTCCAGATGGTGGTCTTAATTCCGGATCCGGAGATTTCGAAGATTCGATTTTCCTTTCATCCGTTGAATTATCTTTTTTTCTGACCGTATTAATACAGGATCTGGCCCAGTCCGGTCTTGGATCAGGTCTGACAACTTCGTTCTTGCCGTCTGCGTCTAGCATCTCTCTCGAATTCTTCAGGTCAGCCGCTTTCTTCAAGATCTCGTCATTTTTAGCTAACCACTCGTTCCTCCATTCGGAAGTCTTCGGCGGCGATCGAATCGAATTTGTAGGATAATTTAAATATTCTGGAGCGTCGAGCAAATCGCCATCTTTCCTTCCCCTGTTCTCGTACGAGATACTAGTCATATTCTCTATCGACATGCTCCGTGTTGGACTAGATATATCAGAATTCCTATCGTATGGAGAAACGTGCGATTTCGATTGGGAGTAAATATCAATGCTTGAGCTTGCATGTGGACTTTTCGAGCAGAGATTAGTTTCCGAATTGCTGAACCCCTTCGGATGTTGAGCAGAAGTATTTTTTGATATGTCTGCATTCCGCGAATGCGCTTTGGCCACAGTGTTTTTTTGTACAACCGCGTACTCGGGTATGAACGAGTCTTGCGTTCTCTCTGGCGCAGTGGTGACAGAGTTTTTCGAGATTTCCCGTTGTTCCTGGTTTCTTTGGAAATGCTTGTTTTGTACGTTCGTATTCTTTTGTACAACCGCGTACTCTGGTATGGTGGGCGAAGTATCAAAATATTTATTTATAGTAGCATACTCGGGACTACTAGGGATATCCGAAGGAGACACAGCCGCGATGCTCGCCGGCCTTTCTTTCTTCACGTTTGAGGAATTTCTTGTCGGCGGTAGGGGCGGAGGTGGAGATATGGCTGCCGACCTAACAGAACAAAAGCTCGCGGATCTTGTGGCTGGATTGGTTGAAATATCCGTGGGTCTTTTCACTTCGTTATCAAGGTTCGCGGAATTTTGTGCGTGTCCCGCGGAAATAGCATCGACGTTCACCTTGTTCGCGCTCTGGTTCAAAGAGCTCTGAACCACCGATCTATTTGGATCCGAGTTGTATCTGCTCGGTCTAGTTTTCGAGAAATGGCTGGTCCAATTTTTCTGCTTCTCGATCAATTCTTTCGAGTTCAACCGCCTTTCGGGTTTCTCTGGCTTTTCCGGACGTTCGTCCAGACGATTTTCCTTTCCGTAATTTTTATCAAATTTACCAAATCCTGACCGCGACTTGTGTTTGTCTGGCACGTGATCGAATCCATGGTTGTGGCCATTTTCGAAATGTCTTTCAGCGTTCAAGGCTGGAACGCTTGCACTCCAGTTGCTCAAATGATCCCTGGTTCCTGGAGGCGATGGGGATCGAGGACGAGGCGATCTAGCCGGGGACGTACAGCCTGATCCAGAATTTGCTGAACTAGAACGTGATCTTAAGCCGTGTAGGTTGGTGGGCTTCGCGATTCTGTCGACCCTGTAGAGAATTTATAAAATATATGAGTAATGCACGATACATTATCTCCCGCGTTTATCATCCGTTTCGGACGTGTATACTTACTGTTTGTTTGGCTTATTTTCTTCCCCGAGTTTCTCGAAAAGTGCTCTAGCATTGTTGAAACGGGCGACGTGACTTTCGGTTCTAACAACTGTGACTTGAGTAGGAGATTCTTTCAGAGGCACAGCCGGTTCCTTGAAACCATCGGTGAGAATATTATTGGATCTATGGTTTAAATTGTCCAGTTGTGGTTTTGACTGAAAGATGTTTGCGATGGCTGACACTTTTGAACCGCCAACTCGTTTCTTTTCCTCCACTGTTGCCATGGCTTCTCTTCTTTTGCATGAAAAGAAAAAAACCAAAAAAGAAAAACACAAATTCAATTGAATTGAATTTTATAAAAGAAAATACGTTAAATAAATGTATCAATACCTGGACCTCACTTATATAAAAGTAATGCGGATTTTAAAGCTTGATATGCTTCAGCCCATTGTCATTCATGTGTTTTTTATGTTGAACATTTTTTTTTCTTTGATGATCTGGAAAAAACAAAACAAAATAGAATATGAATTGCTAGAAATTAACTGTAATGTTACTAAATTATCTTGCATTTGTGTGTCTATTGTGCAAGATCATTAAACATGTATGCAGGTCATTGATCTGATAGGCACTTGTAATACTTCTTTGAAATAGTGAGCATATTCTTTAATAGCATTAGTGAAGCATTTTATTAAGAGATTGCATTAGTTATATCTGTCTCTGATTGTCTGAAATGATTTAAGTTAGACTTAAATGGAGGGCATAGTATACAGAGGTGGGGTCTTGTCTGGGCTTCACCCTCCTCCCATTGCCATAGCACACCATGCTCCTGCAATCAATACTTGAATCCTTTCTCTGTAGTTGAAGTATGAAAAGTGGAAGCATACACATGTTATGAGCTCATATTATGTGCATCGTATATAATATGTAAGCCTTTGTAATAATAGACTAAAGTAAACTGTACCTTAAAATAAATAATGAAGCTATTGCAACTAACTTTCACTTGTTATTTTTTCTACTACAGTTTGAATGTACCACCAAAAATGCGCGAAATTTTGCATAAACCAGATAAAACGATATATTTCGGTAAAAATATTTTTTAAAAATGTTCGTTAATGTAATCTTATTAAGAAGGTGTCTTGTTAATATAAAATTGTTGAAAATAATTACAATTTTTTCATCAGACTGATTGTATTAAATATTTTGGATTAAAAATGGTACAATTTTATAATTAACAACATACATCTTGTAATACATAGAGCTTTATACTTAGTATTAAAGGGGATATAGGGTGTGTAAAGTAGCCATGCACACCTTTCATAAACATGCTTCTTTAAAAGTGTATTAACATGCTGACACAGTCATATCTTTTGAGTAACATGTATTATCCGCATGACACATTCATAAGTCAACAATTTGATGATAAGATAATAGTGATACTTAGATATCCGAATAATTTAATTAAATTTCGAATACTAAAATTTTTAAACACTTCTAATTTTGTTTAAAACGTCCGAATTTCGGGTGTAAATAATAATTTGATTTCTAGATTTTCTTGTTAATCGGCATGTAATGTTTAAAGACTACTTCTCGTTCGTGAGGACCGATAAAAATCACGTATTTCCGTTTCGAACAAAAAAGTCCCCATATTGTCGCGTATTCGTTTTACGATATTTACTTTGACAATACGTCTATCTTGTGTCCGAACGATAAACAGTTACAGATAAATCTCGTTACAGGCGAAATTTGTTCGAGCAAATGTGTCAGTAAATTACCATTGAACAGCATGCATATACACAAAATATATAAATAAAATTGCATAATAATAAAACCCTACGTTTATTATCAGTGAATCATAATGTTTACAAAAATTCAAGTAAACGTACGTAGCATTTCGCCATTATAAAGGTGCTGACCAACGGGTTCGAAGAAAATTTTGGATAATACTTAGCATCAAAGGAATTCTTGCTCGACATGTACTTTCATAATCGACGTTCGATCCGGAACGATAACAACGCACACGACCGAGTGAAATTGCTTTTAAACGAAATATGTCAAATTGTTTATAGGATTCGCAAACTAACCAGAGGTGTCACCATGTGCACGAAACCATTTTCCGTTTTGCAAGATGTATTTTCGAGGCTTTCGCGTGTCCGTTGCTCGCGACAGCTCGATTTTCTTTTCGCACGAAAGAAGCACAATCGAAAAACTCCTCTCCTTGCAGAATATTGAATTAATATAATAGGACTTTCGCACTTGTCTCTGTCAAGATCGCTTATATTCGTGACAGACGCTCGTTACCGCGAATTTTTTCACACTTTCGTCCTAGAATAGTATTCCGCACAGTAATCTCGGGCGCGTGAACCGGTATCGCTTTTGATTCTAGTTTTCTAAACAACCACTACTTATTTCCAAGTTAATCGCGATACGATTTTACATCGCGAAACACTTTCACAACCGGCTGTGATCTGCCCGTGTCAACAACCCGTGAAAAATGGTCCAAGATGGTCGTCGTTCCTTTTTAAAGATGGCGGTCCTTGCATGCTGCTAGGGATTTTCGTTCCGAAAAATGTTGAATGAAACAAATCTCGTCCTCACGTTGGATAAGATTTTGCGTTTATATTCAAATATACCGAGATCTATTGTTAAACTCAAGATAAAAAATCCTTCGATAGTAAAACAGAGATACAAAACTCGGGAAAGTAATAAATTTGTCTTACAAATTATGGAGAAAACTCGTTATTCGAGTTTAAAAACAAATCATCATATACATTCAAATATTTTTCCAATGTAAGCTCAGTGTCTGTGTTACTTTTAAACTATCAGAAATGGAATTTTAGATTACTATATTCTCGCCTTCGTTCCAATGACGTCGGCGCAATATAATGAAGGAGAAAACCATAAATTTTTAAGATATAGAATAAAATAAACTACTATTGAAAAGAAATTATTTCTTTTATCTCTTATATGCATGTTCCAATTTTTAAAATACAATGAAATATAATAAAAATACACTCGGTTAGGGTTGGTTCAAAGCATTTTATCATTTGAACTTTAAAATATTTTTACAATTTCCAGTAAACCTTACATGAATAGTCTCAGAACTCCGTATATCAAATACGCATGCGTGCACAAGTCTGTATACCATGAACGTAGCTTCAAAACTGCGTACCATATAGTCATAACATTAGATACATAACTCGTTAATCAGATTTGATCATTCTTCTAGATCTAGTTCCAGCAATTATCGTTCGTCAGCGTAGAGGGCGTAAGAAAACCATTTGTTTACATGAGATACACGAAACCCTATATGGTGATTGGTCTACTCCTATACCTCGTCTGTGCCCATATGATGATTGGTCTACTCGTACACCTCGCCTGCAATTTTATCACATTTTCGTGGATCTAGTTCCAACATTTATTGCTTGTCAGCGTACAGGGCGCAAGTAAACGAGTTGTTTTTGCGTGAGATAGAAAATCCCATATGGAGATTGGTCTACTCCTATTTCTCGCCTGTGCTCAAATTCTGTTCCATGCTAAAAAGGCGATGTCACAAATGTGGGAACGCCGAAACCCTGGGCGTGAGCACTCTCATATCATTCTCTGCAATATCAGAGAGGATTCCTCTCTGGCAATATGTACATTCAAACAGAGAGGATATCCCTCTGATTCGGGCTTCGGAAGGATATTTTCACAGGAATTTAGTGGTTGCGCCATCTATCGACAATTAAGCACATTAAAATTGGCTGAAAGCTTGAACGTTTCGACACGGATGGCTCTACTAATTAAATTTGAATTTTTTAACTCATCTTTTCTTAAATACTTTATTATTTATCAGTCCTGGGACGTTCTTGTTGTTCGAAATAAATATTAGAATGTTCAATAAGGAACACACTATCAGTTGACTAGATTTTACACACGTTTTCAGTATTTCAATCTACTCTGTATAACTGTTCTCTATTCATTACGAATAAATTATTTTGGAACAATTGCTAATGAATTTGCTTCTCAGAATTTACAGTATGCAGGTCCGGAAGGCTGCATACCGAGTCACGGTAATTAATAATGAAAAAGCAAGCCGAAACAATTAGAATCGCAAGTCTGCGTACGCACCGTGTATTCGCCGGCATCATTTGCACATAATCCCTTCCGGTACCGTTACCAGCTGAAAATAGAAGCTAATGAACCTGTTTGCATTCGCTACATTCGAGGGGATAGCGTGTCAAAGTGCACTAAAGCTTCCGCTCTGCCATAACTTTTACGGGTCTTCACGGGGAATGTTTAAAAAGGGAATAAAGTAGAAACACAGCCAGGCATTCTCGCAATACATCGTAATCTAATAATAAATTATAAATACATGCTTGCATATTACAACTATAGATACAAAAGATGACATGCGGTATGGAAGTATCGTTCGTTTTATGCTCGTCCAATGGGGAAAACCACGGTGTCCCACGCGTTGAAGTCACCGCGTCAGACACCGTCTCGGCGTTTCGTTCGGCGTACCCGATCTTCGGCGAAACCTTCTCAACGAGGGTTTCCCGACGACCAATCCTAATTTTTCAACCATGTTGTCTTCCACCGCGCACGTGGAAAAGTGACTCTAGGCTCGGCCGATTCTCTTTTTATCACTTTCTCGTAACGGCACTAGCACAAGAACGTTCACGCGCGAATTTCCGTCTCCATCGACCATAATCGATCCGCATGCTGTCAACCGGTATTCCGTCAATCTCGTTCACCGCCGATAACCATACGCATTTCCCCACCCAAAACAAATATAATGAACCACCGAGCGATTTCAGTTCTGACAGACCGTTCTCGGTCCAGCTTCCACGAACAGGAAACCGCGTTTTCTAGAGGTGTTTAACGATCGAGAGACGGTACGGTTAGGATTGCCTCGTAAATCATAGATCCCCGATTCGAAAAGGAAGAAGCCCGTGAACGGTCGTTCGCGATAAGTGGCGCGGGACAGCATGAATGAGCGGGAAAACAGCGTAGTCGTAGACGTTTTCGCCGCGCCGCGCCGCTTTTGGCCCGCAAGGATCTCGTCTATGAAATCACCGAGCGAAGTAAATCGAGGTGAAGGGTCCCGCAAACCGGCTAACGGTACATTATACTCATCGGAATTCATGGTACGGTCCATTCGTACTACGACTGCATGTCCATCCTGTTCGTCGCGTCGTCGCGACGTCGCGTCGCTACGATTCCCGACATCGAGTCCTGCCCGGGGTCCGGTTCCGAGAACCATAAGCGGGCCAGTCGTGTCGCTCGATCGGCCAACAAACGAGAACGATCCTCACCGGCTCGTACACTCGTCCCTCGAATGCCAATCGATCGACTCGCTTTTTCGTACCGATCTCCAGCAAAAGTCCTTAATCGTTCGCGTTACAATTACAAGCATACATACTTTTCTACTTCTGCGCCACGACACGGTTAAAGAATCGATCGTTAAATTAAAAACAGAACAAACAGCTTTTGGGATGCATGATCATTCAAACACGGCGACCGACACGTTTGATCAAAATTGATAACGCGAGGAAGATGTCATCACCGCTCGTTACTGTAGCACAGTATTTTGTACTTGCATGTTGTGTAACATTATTCTACATGGTATACAGAAAAATTGTTCAGAGCGTTAACCTTGATAACATATTTCACGGTCATTCAAGTCGGACATGTTGTTTGCAAATAATTTCCGTTTTTCGACTACTGTAAATCATGGTCAGATTGTAATAATAACTAGACTGTGGATCCTTACCGGAAATAAAAATTGTTTACTACCGATTGCAAGAAGCAGCAGCCATATGTCTATTACTTTAATATTGTTATGGATGTCATTGTAATCTGTTGGTGATTTAGACTCTCTGATATTTTAGTCAACTACGTTCAAATTCTACAAAGAAAGTGATAAAGCATGAAAGTGTATAGCGTCTAATGATTTGACCGAATGTAATTAATTTTTAAATCTTCGTCAATATATGGTGCACCGATATCGTTTCCGAGTGGTAAAATTATACCAACGCTCTTTGTTATAAATGCCTAAAATGTACAGTCTAGTCGCAACCGCCGAAATCGTTGTTTCTGAACATGTTCCTAATCAGACATTCGAGAGACTTTCAACATTCGCGAAGAAGAAGAAGAAGAAGAAGAAGAAGTTCGAATGGCGTTCGACAGAGTCTGCAGAGTGGAATGAGCCGAAGCAACGGCCGAATAAAATACGAAACCGAGATAGGGATCGCTGTGCGCCGAGCGGTCCGAGAATCGGTGAACGCATTAACAGGGTTTCCGGCTCGTTACGGTCCAGTCGAGGGGAATGATATAACTTTATGACTCTCCCGTGAAAAGAATAACCCGGCCGTTGCTTCCCGTGTGGAACGTTGTTACGAAGCGGTCTGTACCACCTGCTCGAAACCGGCTCGCGCGTGAGCCAGGTCTAGTGAACTCGATCGAATTCCGAGACCGGATTCCGCGAAACGACCGGCGTCGCGCGCTGCTCCGATTCGTTTTTTCACCGTGAAATAGCTTCTTCGAACTGTTTTCGGTGCGCCAGGCCCTGGCTCAGGCTTGAACAGGCTGAACCGGGGGCTTTTTTCTCTTTAAAACGGTTTGCAGATCGGCGAATTTCGGGACGATTTACCGCGGACGACGCGTTGAAAGAAAATCGTCGTCTTCCGGAGGAGGAATCTTCCGTGTGGGGTAACTCGCTGGGAGTATGATCTCTGAACGATCGTGTCACCCTGGACCGAAAAAGGGAGGCGATTCGATCCAAGGTAAAAGTGGCCCCTGCCTCCGTTCGAAGAAAAGCAACCAGGGGGAACGAGCGGAGGGAATCTTCGATTTTCTCGATCTCTCCCGAGAAATCATTCTCTAGCAAGTTGAATACTGGTTTCTCTCGGCGGTCGAGCTGGCTCCAAAGAGGTCACTAGGTCCCTCGGCGAGGTTGTCGGAGCCCGGGGTTCACCTGCCACCGGATTCGTATAGCCGTGTTCGTTCGTTCGTTCGTTTGTTCGTTCGTTCGTTCGGTCGTTCCGACTCGTTACCGCCACGGCGATCGAGAGATCCTCCCGCTCCCGAGGATCTTCTTTAAGGCCTCTCGACGCCGGCCACCTTCGAGAGTTCGACGAACGTTTAAAAGCTTGGAACGGCCGGCGGCTCCGACGAGGCGCTCGCCGAATTCCTCGGCTTGCAGACGCAACCGCTCTCGACCAGAACGTAATCTTGACCGGTCAGGGTCACCGGTCCCAGGGGTATCACCAGGAACAGGTAGGGCACGTAGGTCTGCGTACACTCCCCGTGCACCACGTCGCACTCCTTCGACCTGCAACACAACGATCAGCCACCGTCAATCCCCACGATTTGCCGATTTTTCTGCACCGTTAACGATAGGTTCCCGTCATTCCGACGGGTCTAATATTTTTAATTTACAAATTCGTTCGATACTATACTAAAAATGGATCTCTTTGGGTCGGCATTGTAAAAAGAATGCCTAAAACGTTGGATAGATGCATTCGTGTTATTATTATAAAGTAATGGAAAATAGCCTCTTTTAACCCTTATGTGGGCAACCAAACTTTTCACGGTTGTTGGGCAACCGGGGTACCCGGGTACCCCGAGCGTTCGGTGCCGATATATAAAAAATAAAGTGACAATTTTACTTTCATGCTTTCCCATAACTTTTAGTTTTTTTGTCTATGGTATACTAAGTATTGTTTTAAACAGTTTAAGTGAAGCAACTGCTTCAAAAAATAGTATAACTCAATGCTAAGATCAAACTTTTATGCTATTCGTATGTGGACGTACGGTATTTGACTCTTCGACTTACACAACAGTACAACAGTATTCAACTTTATTTGGTCACAACCAAAATGTTACAATATATTCGCATGTGCCAAAAAAAAAAAGAAAAGTTTGTTGTATTACTATCCACAATGCACAATGATAATGTTGTTTCTGGGCCAAAGAGGAAACCAGAAATAGTCCACTTCTATAAGAAAACAAAATCTGGTGTCGACATGATGGATCAAATTTTGAGACGATACAGTATACAAAGACGTACTAACAGATGGCCATTAGCATTTTTTTTTTACATAATTGACATTGCTGCTCTTGCCTCATACATCATATATATTTCTAATAACGATATGTTGCCTAACAAATCCAATAATCGCCGAATATTTTTACGCCAAGTGAGAGAGGAACTTTGTCTTCCAATAATTAGAAGTCGATCAACCAATGTTCAAGTGATGACACATTTCTCTTGTAAATTAGCAATAGAAAGCATGCTGCATAAATCACCAACAATGACCGACGTTCCTTCAACTTCAGGCACTGTACAACAACGAGATAAAACTGGACGAAAAAGAGTTGTAGGCTCATGTTATATATACCAAGCTGACCCTGATAGAAAACGTAGAAAGACACGAAAATATTGTCAAAACTGTATAAAACCAGTTTTCCGACGAACACGCAAATACTCTGACAGTTTGTAAAAATTGTCCTATTATTGGTTAATAATAGTAACTATACTAATAACAAAATAATACCAATTGAAAAAATTTGTGTGTTGTATGATTGTGTTGTAAAACTTCCCTTCATAAGCATCCAACTACAACTTCCTATGTATGGGTACCCGGGTACCCGGTTACCCAACAACCGTATAAATAAGATTGAAGCCTTATTATTTAATATGTTTTGCATCAATTTTAATTCTGTAACCATAAATCGACAGAGAACCTTCTAAATAATGGGGATCCAGGGCGGTTTTGCGATATCTTCATAAAAACATAACAAATTATTAGAGCAAACATAGAAAGGGGTACCCGGGTACCTGGTTGCCCACATAAGGGTTAACCCTCCGTAAACCTAGTGCTAAAAGTGTATTCTGCTGAACTTTTTTTTTTTAAATTATTGAACCTTTTGCAATGGTATTTTACACACACATACACACATTTATTGGTGTTCGATGTACACGTGCGATTTTTTTCAAGTGAAAATGGTAAAAATTGCAGTAGTTATATATTTTATTATGGAGGACGTTTCGAAAATCATGGAACAAGGGTTGCAACGATTTCAGTCTGTCTACTGATTGGAAACAAAAAAAAGTGACGTTTATTAATCAGTATGAATGTGGTTATGGTCTGAAGTGAGAGAAATTGAAAATTCTGATTATTTTCACAAGAACGGCATTTTGAAGGGAAATTCCTGAGTTTCGAATATTTCTTCGGCTCTCAGTTCGATAACAAAGAAAGAAAAAATTTACCGATTTTAAAAAGTTTAGTTCGCGCGATAACAGTTTCAAATTCATTTGGCAGCAAGCGAATAAGTTGTGTCTCTTCCAAAAACGCGTCTGAAAAATGGATTCAACGGTTCTGGCATGCTGACCCAGAGTTACAAACCGTCCATCTAAATTCTAATCCTGTAGCAATCAGTGTCAATCACTGAATGGGTTACAGGAGGATGTAGAAATAATTCGTTGCTCACTGAGAGAATCGGCCAGTATAGTAAATGAAATTTTCACTGTTTAAAGTGCAGGGAGGACGTGTATTATACTAGTCGATTGTTTCAGCGCTATAGTAAGCAACGAATGATTCTTCTTTTACTGGTAAGCGATACAATTACCTATTAAGAAGACTAATGCAGATTTCAATGAATCAAGTTGAAAACTGCATAAAAGAAAATTGAAAATTAAAGATCGAAACGAGTCTAGCCAGTCTTGACTGCGAAATTTTGACAAACCCGACGATCAGCTAACGTACGGTTGGCCTCGAAAGTGTTAACGATACATTCTGCGCGACGATCATGCGAGCAAACATCGGACCGAAAAACCAGGCAGAAGTAGGCCCGCTCCCGGTCATGAACGCGGTCTAGACCTGTTCGGCCCACTGTGCCACATCCGAATCGACTACTATATACCGGTGACTATAGCCGGTAGAGACTGCAATGAATTTCAATTCGACGCGGTACAATGCGATCCACGGATCGCGATTCGACGTGCCAAGAAAGTAACAGTGGATAACGATCGGTCGCGGGTTTCACCGCGCGGACGCGATGATCGCAGGGAAGGGTTAACGGGTAATTACGCGGCTGTGAACTCGCTACTTACTCGCAAACCTCGAACACGACCTGCTGCAGAAGATCGGGAAACTTCTGGACGATCGTCACCGGTTGGCCGCTGGTTAAGCTGACCCCGTACATCGGAGCCGTGGTGTTGTACCTCGTTTTGCATAATCTGGCCGGAGAACCGCAGGATTCTTTCGGTGAAAACGCTCGTCCTGCGGGCAAACGTTTATTGTCCCCCATCAATGACCCCGTCAACGCTCCTGTTACCATGAAGCTTCTAATGTTCGCAGAGAACAGCTGAATTAGGCTGCATGTTTATCACCTTGGGTCTAAGTGGTCCTGTCGCTAACTATTGTTATTGTAGAAAAATTTCCAGTGGCACTATTTGATTATTCGAATCTCAGATATACGACTTCTTCGTTGTACGTATTTCTACGTCAAGAATGGGTCTCAATTGACACGATACCGTCCCCACCACAGCGCCCCCTGTCCCCTTCCAGTGCACGCTGCATGAAAGAGAGGTTGGTGGGAGAACCAGGCGTTTGAGGGGCCCCTCCCACGGTGACTGTCACTGTTCCACATGGAAAGAACTCAGTCCAACAGTAACGAAATTATTGAAAAATCCAGAAACTATCTGAACACTCAAAATAAAACTTCGGAGTCAAATTTTTTATTTATTGTTCAATTTAATCTAGTCTTGTGATAACAGATGTTACGTTCTATATTTATTTTCTTTTGCTACTATTATTATGGGACATTAGGAGTACATAGTATCTTGAGGAAGAACTTGTAGACCGATTAACTACAGCTACTTTCCTGTATCACTTTACCGAGCGGAAGCCTATTAATAGGGTTTCCAATAAATACGTAGTACCAATCTGAAGCTTAAAAATCATGTTTTATATAATAATCGTAAGAAAAATTATTATATTGAGATAGCGAGGATGAGTTGTAGGGTCACGATTGGAATGTTATTACTAGACATCGGATGTTTATGCAATTTCCAATTTTTATAGAAACATTTTAAGAAAGTGGAATGAAATAAAATTTTATTTTTAATGGGGACAGCCTTTGTAGATCCAAAGCAAATAAAAATCGTGTTAAATTCTCTCGAATTTTATATTATAGCATTTTTTTAACATTTCCATAAGCCATAAATGCATAAAGATCCGATGTCTAGTCATTACTGTCGAAGAAGCTATTCAAAAATGTTTGGACCATAGACTTTAAAAAATTAGGTCCCTGGGGACCGACGGAATCGAATTTATAAAATAAAATTATAATTCATACATTATTTAACGATACGATAACACGTTTGCGAACGGCAAATTTTTTCCGTTTCTAATACTGAGTACCGGCAAAAATAATGAAATTCTGAAGCTGGTTGCCGCAAACTTGTAACTCGCCAAAGCAAGGATAAAAATGATAAAATTTGTTTGGAAATATCAATGTTGCGATTCTGTGTTGTTTAAAATAAAAAGATTTTTATAATTTGTATACTTGCTTTATAGGTAGAAAATAGAATTTAAAATGACGTGGATTCACGTCAGCGGTCGCGAATGCGTTAAGATCAGAACGAAATGCGGATCGGGCAGCTGTGTTGCGAGAAAGATGGGTTTTCAGAGGCGCAACCGTGAACGCGTTGAAGAGAACGCGGTTCGTCTGGGTGATTGTTGCCCTTTCTTCGGAATCCGTCGGCTCGTGTGTTCGAAACGATGAGTGGGTCGCCGATGGGTCCCGTTATGAGCAGAACCAGCGATAACTGTATTGGACGGATAACACGGTGCCTTATTACCGTCCTCCTGCACTGGCCGGCCATTATCCAAGGGAGCGAGAGTCGCGGAGCTATCGGAGAGAAACCACAGGGAACCAGCGAGAACAGTGTTTTCTCGTGAAAAATTCCTCGGCCTCCCACGCGATCCGCGAATTTCAAACGAATTCAGAGACACCGGCGACCACAGGCTGGCCGGTAACCGGGTTTTCGTGTCATAAGGACAGCCAGCGTAATTCAAGGCTGCCGATGTTGTAGAGGCTCACGCATCGCGTAACCGGTTGCTCCGATTTTTCTACAATTTCGAGCACGCGCGACCGTGCTCGAAAACGAAGCCGAACTGGCTTTCGGAGGATATCTCCGCTGAATTCGGAATGGGTACCAAACCCATTGCTCCCGATTCGCCATGTTTCACTTCTCGGAAATTTGGGAGGACTCGAAATGGTCTAATCGATGCCGTTTCGACTTTATTAACTGCTCGGCACCGTATAAGGCTGCCATCTGTGAAATTATCGATCTAGGACAGAGGTCCACGCATCTTTAATTTTATGGTTACGGAGATCAGAGGTTCTTTGTCACTCATAATTTCCTAGAAAAAAAAAAGAAAATTTCTACGTATCGTATGCATATACATTCACCAACGATAACATTTTATTTGGTAATTATCATGATTAGAGATTCTTCAGCGTTCTGAATTTCATAGAAAAAAACGATAGTTTATATTTATTTTATGCCTACGTTTTCTCTATGTTGATATACCTATATCAACTGCAACAAAGTAGAACTTTATTTCGGTTTAAGGGAAATTAATAACATATATATTTATTAAACTCTGCTCAGAATCTTTATCACGAGGGGTTGATATTGAATCTAGAGAGTATTTGAAAGCGCAAGTGAGAAGATCGAATTTATTTAGATATTGTTTTTAGTTTAATCTGTGTTCCAGTAATGAATGATCGATCATTCGGCTGTGGTGGATTAACTCGTAGAATTTCTACTAGACTATAGTCACAATAAAGAACCGAAGGTAAAATACGATCGTGTGTATAAGAAAAGTTATTTATATCTTTGTATATAGCACAGGTAAAAAGTCAAGTTCAATTGAGGAAAGTTTTAATGACTGGCAACGTAGTAATAAGTTCCATGGCTTTCTCTATTAAACGGTTACTCAACAGGCCTAACTTCAGCTCAACTCGCAGCTCGGGCAATGATGAGGAGAGGAAGCATGAGGAAAATCCTTCGGTAACTGGGACAAATCCGGGAAGACACGAAGAAACGGTAGTCCTGCTAGGAAAATACTATCTTCCTTCTGCTGTAAGAAAACAGCATCTTCCTATTTACCGCAGGAAAGTATAAGATCGCAGCGATGCAAAACGCACGGTGCATTTATCGAACGCAACTGTTCGGTCTGCAACGGTACCGCGAACAGAACAGAATTCGCAGGCAAACGTGCAGAATGTTTGCGTACTACCAGGCACGGTACAATAACCTCGTAAAGATGCCCGGGAACGTGTTCGCCTCGATAATACACCGGCGAGGACGACCGCAATAATTATAAATTAGCCCTCGCCTAACAGCGCTGACAGTCGGCGAGCAACGCGCGGCCGCGGTTGAGCAACTGTTCCCAGTGATTCCACAAGATTCTATTTCGACGAAGGGGCGGGGTACGGGGGGGGGCAGCGTAAATAAATAACGAATACGCTCGGGCGAGGATCTAGGTGACAGCTGTCGGTGATCATTCGCGATTCAGCCAACCTGCTCGACCGCTGTCGCGAACAACAGGGACGAGGTTCGTCTTCCGCGTGCTTCCATCTCGGCTCGATCCGTTAAAGTACGTACCTCTTCAACTAAATAGGAATCGTCTACGTTTCTGTAACGTCCGGCTTTCGAATCCGATCGGATCGAGTCGATCCTCGATGGATCGATAGGTTCATCTAGGCTCTCGGGATCATTTCTTTTGCACAGACATGTTCGAGGCCGTTTCAACTTGCCACGATAATCACAGTGTTAGCGAGATTTTGTACTTTTTTTACTTACAATGTTGGATCTCTCTTTGGGTATACAATGAGTTCTCTATATATGTCGTCAAGGCCTGGATGATAAACGTCGCGGAATTATAACCAGGGGCCAAAAATAACAGTTATTCTAAAATTTTTTACGATAAAAATTCTTAATAAAACATTGATTACTATTGAAATTTAAGATAATCTACACGTAATATAAGGGGAAAAAATTCGAAGAACAAAATGATTAAAAAATATCAATTTTTATACTTTTTGGATACAAATAGCAGATACTAGTGTACAAAAAATGGGATCCTCCTCGATGACTGTTATCGATGAAGAAATACTGTTTCAACAAAATCAGAACACATGTTGTGATTGTCTACCATTTGAAAGTAGTACTATTTAATAATAACTCTAAGAAATTTCCTTCATCATTACGAGTTATCGGAATAAACGTCTCCCTTTGATAACTGTTATTAGCGATTGAAATAAAATTTATCTCTTCGATAACTGTTATTAGAGATCGAAATCTCTCATTGATAGATGTTACAAGTAATCGAAATGAATTTCTCTGAACGATAACATTTACCAAGAAGAAAAAAACTGTTCGGTTATTTAGAACCCGTATTCGTAACCAATACGATTTCAGTCGATGAAATACTTGTTATTCCATGACTTTTTCTCTCTTTGGTTATAACAGTCATGGTCCCTGATTATACCCACTATTGCGGGGTATACCCCGTGAAGGGCCACGAAGCTCGAGACGCCTCGGACGTCGAGAAGTGTAAACATAACATGGCTCGGGTATGTCTCCTGGACGATACACGACGCTGGCAAGACCCGTGTTGTTGACATACATCGAGAATTCACTGTATTTAGATTGACCCGCAAGGTGAGAACACGCGTGCAGTCAGGTAATACCTGGGGTCTCTACTATTGTGATAGAGAGCAACGAAATTTCTAGGACGATGTTTCTCTCATTAATCAATGTCCGAGGCCGCGAACTTCGTCAAAGATGTATGTGTTAAAATTGTTCAACGTTTAAGGCCATCAACGATCATTTAGAGAAACGTGTTAGTTTGATATGGCCTTTGGGGCCATCAAAGACCTATTTCTCGAGGTTGCACAAGAACGCATTATATATCGATATTATTCGACGAGCTATTACTAAACTGTCAAGCTTATCTAAACTGCCAAGTTTAGGACTTCGCCGAACTACTAGTATACCAAAAATGCACTTTTTGAAGTTCCTAAAAATTCAAGACCATCTTCGACCACGTCAAGGGACGCATCATCTAATCATCTGAACTGGGAGCAATAGTAAAACTTCAAACGGTTGCTGGTCGATCAAAGATGATTGAAGATATTTAGCAGTTGAGATCAGTGCTCACCATTTCGAGAGCTCTCCATCGACATGGAGTAGTCGCCGCGCGTGACCTTGTAGTTGTGAAGTAGCGCCTGTCTGGTCGCTTCAGGATCGATCGTCCTCGGCTGATGGTACCTGGCGGTCCGTCCTCCCGCCCACAGGTTCTTCGCGCTCCTCGATATCACGGCGCTACGACAGTGTTGTGTTTGTTTCGATAACGGTATCCACGGGGCGTCACGAATAATTGCCGTAAAAGGGATAACACTTACGACGGATACTGCAGGTTATTCGGACCTATGCAGTCCATCGGGTCCGTCAGCGCATCCCCCCAAACGTATTTCAGGCCCAGCCCGTTACCCTCGCACTTCTTCGCCCCGTACACCTGGCCCCAGCTCGTGATTACGAGGATCAGACCGAGGTACCTGGACATCTGAAAATCGGAAGCAGAATTAAATGCTGAAATGTTCCTACGTCAGATATTAGCATTGAACATCTGGTTTTATTAGGTTTTCAACTGGTTTTAAATCGACACAAAATTCTACTCAGACTTCTAATCAGTATTCAAGCTTTAGCTGGCAGGAGTTGGGTCCATTTCGACCCAGAATCGACGCCGTTCCATCTACATTCCAATTGTGTAGCATAGCTAGTATTAAATTATTAGTAGACTGCGGATTTTATGCATTTATAGCAAAAAAGGCTGGGTGTCGTTTCAAACAATAAAAGGATTACGAAAATTTAATGTTGCTAATACATGTCTTGCAATTAATGCAAACTATTTCTATTTTTATTTTATTTATATTAAGACGTTCGCCACTAACATCATAAATATGACGACACAGTCCCGCGATCCACTTGAACGCGTCGTCAAACTAATTGTATGCACTTTGTTGTTTAACAATCCATGACTTCCTTCTGCTAAATTGTTCTAAAGTAGGCAGGTCGCGTTTAATAAGACATTTTATTATGTGGGTTGTTAGGATTATTAGCAAATGAAGTGGGTTCGAAAGTGTCCAAAGAAAAATTGACACGTGAAAAGTTGAATGTATCTGACTGCCACGAAATCGCTAAAAACCATCCACGGGTCAAGATACTGTGTAAATGTAGACACGCAAAAGAAAATTAATATTGTTCGTACTCGTATATTTGCAGCAATGGCCAGCATCAATTTGACAGAAACGAGTTTAGACTTCGTTCGAAATCTTCATCGCGAGAGCCCGACTCGATAGAGCCCACGGGTTAAACAGTTATTTCCAGAACAGTGTCGTCTCCCGCGTGGCAGGCAGAACTGGTTTGATTATAATAACAATGGGATTTTGTGTACAGGGTGTTCGCCGGAACGGGAGCAGATTGTTCGAGCATACAGTGCAAGACATTAACGCGGAAAGGAACGGATTATCTCACGTATCGAGGGCCCCGGTTCGAGGATCCTATTAATGAGAAACTAATTACGCCGCTGAACAAGCGGTTCATGAATAAAACAATGACGCCCGTTGGCAGCGAACTTGGATTACGGGGATCTGTACGGTGTAGAGAACGCGTTGTCACCGTGACGAGGTGTCACTGACGATTGTGAGCATGGTCTCGAGACTCGAGTTCGCACGAGGTCAAGAGCAAGAGTAAACGACTCCAGCCAGAAAAAATTGGCGAAATCCTCCGGGTACACGATCGAACAGAATTTAACTTAACTTATTCAGATTTAACTGTTCATTCAACGTTGCACTTGTAAACGTTTCAAAAAGGTTCAGAAATTTTTACGTGTAGGTATATGCAATTTTTCTCGTTACGATCAATTGGAGCAGCAAAGAATCGATGCAGCTCCTGAGAATTGCAAACTTAAATATTGTTATTGAGAGGAAAAATAAGTAAAATAAGAATCTTCTCCCATAAAGATCTGCAGTTTATTTTCAGACTGCGGATTTTTATGCGAAATAAAAATTATCTCTATTAACCGCGAGACACAGTAACTACGTAGACATTCATTTTTTGGTGGCTTGAAAGCAATACAACAGTATTTACTGTTTTGCATTTGGCCTACTCTTGAGATTCTTGTCGCAACTCGAAGTTTTTATACATCACGAAGGAAGACTGCAAACTGACAATCGGATTAACGAGCCAGCAATTAACTACTGTAATTGAGAGATGGCATGGAGATTTAATTGGTCACGAATCGCAGTTTATGTCATCTCCCAGCGACAGTAGTGATCCAGCACGAGTTTCGCGAGTCGTTCGAAACCGAACATCGACCTCAACCGATCGGTGTGCTTTCACTCCCGTTCGATCGACGACAATCGCGCGTGTAACGGAAGTTACATTGGACCCGGCAACCTAGAAACCCCGAACGCCGTACAGGGATCGATGTCGATCATACACGAGCTAATTGTCATTCTTAATCCACCGAATTGCTATTCCCAATGCGACGGTGGTCACTCTCTCGTCGACGACGCCATCGTTCGAGAGGCTTGAAAGCGAAAAAAAAGCTTCGCGGAGGCGAATACCTCCGTGGCACCAGCCCGTGAAACACGGAACATCTACCTCGACGAGGCCTCGATTAGGGGAAAAAGGCGTCGATGAGAAACGATTCTCACGAGTCGATGATCTCCGACACAGAGAAGAAGCACAAACGACTATAGATCCTCGCGCGTTTACGACACACGAACACTTCACATTCGTTGCATTTTTATTTCATTTCTGCTTCGAGTGCTAGTTTCGAAATTATTTATTAGGTTGCTGCACACGAAATGTCCGATTTTGAAATGGCTGGACCTGCGGATCTTTATACGAAATAAAAATTATCTGCCTCAATTACGGGAGACGGGAGCAGGATACAAATGTCATTCGTCTTTTAATATTTTTGATAGGCTGAAGATGTTCTTACATTATTTTGACCTTTTTACTATTTTTGTCGTAACCGCATAAAATCCGTAGTCTAATTATAACCTGCAGGTTTGTTGTTTCGAGTGTACTCGAAGGTACCAAACTGTTCCTCAAGGTCCTACCTTCAGTTTTTACTTAGACAAGTAATTTCACTTTTGAATTTTGATTTCAATCGGAACAAACATGGTTGTCGCTTCTTATAGGAGTGGAGAAGTATACATATTCACGACAGTATTATGCGATAATGAATGTGCGTAACTGAATGCATTAGTTATTGATGGTAGGAAAAACTCGAAGAAATGACAGTCTTGTAAATGCGGAACGTGAAGGACCGAAAAAGTCCATTTCTATCGTGATTCAATTAACAAACTCATAATTCGTAGACAGAAAATTTTTATTCAGAAAATATTTCATGTGCAACAACCTAACCCAGATAGCACAGAGACGTCTTAAAGACGTCTGTCGAAGACGTTCAGACGTCTATTAGACGTCTGAATGTCCTACGAACGGCTTCCGAACGGCTTCTGAACGTCTCTGGAACGTCTTTGTGAAAAAACTGTACGTCTTAAAGAGGTCTTTAAGACGTCTCGAAACAGACGTATTCAAGACGTCCCGAAACAGACCCCTAGTACCACAAAAATATTAGATAGATATGTTTGTCAAATATTGGAAAAATATTTTTTAAGCCACATATTTTCTTGTGAGAAAAATATTGAATTTGAATATTGTATACATGTACAAGAAATATAAATTGAATGTTTGATATAACAAAAAAATTAAATAAATAAAAAAAAATAGATTAAAAGAATGTTTTTCAGCATATCCGCGCACATTAACATTTTATGCTTTATTTATTTATTTATTTATAAATAAAAAAAATAAATTAAAAGAATGTTTTTCAGCATATCCGCGAACATTAGCATTTTATGCTTTATTTATTTATTTAATTAATTAATTAATTAATTTATTTATAAATAAAAAAAATAAATTAAAAGAATGTTTTTCAGCATATCCGCGAACATTAACATTTTATGCTTTATTTATTTATTTAACTTATTTATTTATTTATCTATTTATTTTGATATATTATTTTGGATTTTGGATTTGTGATATATAATGTATAGTTTTATTATGACACAATATTTATTGCTAAATTCTATTGCGAATATATATGTAATATATTATAATAGTACTAAATTAACAATTTAGTTATTTAACTTTCCTAAATAAATAAACGTCTATTCGAAGGATGGAAAACTGCGTTATATTGTGTTGCGTGTGTACAGTTTGTAAAGCTTTTCTCTAGCAGTTTAGAATGACTGAAACGTCAAGAAATGAAACGTCTTAAAAACGACTCGTAAAAGACGTCTTAAAGACGTCTGAAATGTGACGTCTTTTCAGGACGTAAGACGTTCAGACCAAAAATGGACGTAAAACAGACGTCTTTAAGACGTCGAGTGCTATCTGGGAATAGGTTGTAACATTTGTGGGAGGTACAAGAACAGACAATTCTTAAGTGTTCCTGGTCCTGCGGTTTCTCTGCAGTTTTGTATTTCACAAAAAATCCACAGCCTAGAGATAAATCGAATTTGTGTTTGAAAATCGTGGTACTTGATTCACTTTCGCCCAAGATTGCACCTCTCATCCGATGGATCCTCGTCGCTAATCCTAGACGTTGAGAACAGAGGAAGTTGACGCGGCGGAAACGATAGCTGCGAGTCTGGCGAAGTGATAAATCGCGCGTGGGAAAAGGAAAGGAAGGAAATCATTAATGGGCGGCACTCAAGGCTGGTCGTTGGCCGTGACCGGCGTCGCGTATCTGTTTCTTCAGGAAGCGTCCGACGTTCTCAGCCTGCCGAGTCTGGTTCCCGAACCTCTCCGCAAACGTCCACGATCGACAACTCGCGACACGAAACCATCCAACTTTTCCGTAGCATCATTTTCCTCTGGAAAGTTGTCACTAGGATCTTTATGCAGCATCTAATTTTTGTGTGTCGATCACAAGATACCAGCAGGGACCAAAAATAACAGTTATTCCAAGTCCAATTGAATACCAATCCCGAAATTAATACAGACAATGTTTATTTTGCATTAAAATCTGTAATTATAACGTTCTCCGAAAGAATCCAAGTCTAGATTCAGTAAGAAATGCATCGACATCAATTTTACAGATACCGTGACTAGAGTAAAAAGTCCCGTTCGTAGTCAAAAAAGATCATGTTCCTCGATCAGACAGCACTCCGGTAAGACAATGAGCGAATTGTTTGTGCTCAGTCCCGTTGGGTGGTAATGAATCGCAGCGTATTGACTCGTTACTGGATCATGGAAACTGGAATGAGCTTTGATACCCGCTAATGAAGACGGTTCTCATCGCTCAGCCTCCTTTCGTCGCGAGATTTTCGCACGTGAGTCGCTCAGGACGAGGATCTTCGTTCGACGAAGAAGATCGTGCGTGTAATTGCGCGGTATGATATCGATCTCGGAGTATAAAGCCGTTCGGATAAATATCTATCTAGGGGGGTTTTAATATCCGCGTGGCCGCGACTCCTCGGGGGATTATATAACGGCTCGATCCCCGAGAGCGGATCAGAGGAGAAGAAACGAGTCGGAACACGTGAGAATCGCCTGAACTTGAGAGATCCGGCTGAACTTCCACCGGGTTCCCTTGTGTACCACGGTAATTTAGGATCGGCGTAGGAACAATTATCCGTCGACAACTTCTCACGTCGTCGTCAGAGGCGTTTTTGTTCCACGGTTCGCCCGACCGAGTACTGTTAATATGCTAACGCGTCGCGGGAATAATTAACAGGCTATATTTGATCGCGATAACACGATCCCCTAACGGGCCCACCAGCTAAGGGCGAAAAAGCCACGATACCGATACCGATCTCGCGGTGAACAACTGCCGAGAGGTGTTTAACTATGGAACAAGGAATCCAAGAAAGAACTGTACTTCCGGCCGTGCCGAGAGCAGATTCCTTGTGGACCATGAACGCGTCACGCAGTTGATTCTAACGGGAAAGATGAACCGTCCAAAACCGTCCTCCCTCCTTCTTCTCGCTCCGGCTGCTCTTTATCGAGTGTACACCGTGTTTATTCATCCTTGTCCTCGATAACGGTACAACCATTTCGGCGCTTCGTTTCGTGAATACATTATACTAACTGTCGGACGAAATTCCGGCCATTCCGCGCCGCGGAATTCCCATTGCAAAGTCGCGGTTCCTTATTCAGATATTCTACTCTTTTATGGCATCGGCGGTGGTACAGATTTTATTGTGAAACTCTTGCAAATCGATTTGAACAATCTTCTACTCTTATTCCTTCTGTTAGTGTTCTTCTAACGAAAATGGTACAATTGTAAAACGTTAGAACGAGGAGTCCTATTTTTTAAAAGACATATAGTCAACTTGAAATTGATTAGAACAGCAACAAATTAGTTTGCACACCCAGTAACACGTTTGATATTCCTTCCTCTCGAATAGATGAACGGAAATGAATATTGCGGCAAGAAAGGTTAATCGAAATCTGGGAAAAGGTGTACAAATAGTTCACCAAGGGCAGGAAGAAGAAGAACGGCGAAGGTTTCAAGGAAATTACGCGGAGGGAAGAAGCCGGTGTACCTAAACGTCCAACATTCGCCCCGGATAATAAACGTTCCTCGGATCTCGGCGCCCGTGGTACTCTAACTCGACGGCAATAATCAGTTTCGAGATGCTCCGTTGCCCTCGTACCTGTCCGGAATGCTTCAAACGGAGATCTCCTAGAGGCTAACAAAGATTTACGCGCAGGCTGCGGCGGAGCACGTGGCGTTCGTTCATCGGACGGGTCAAATTTAATGATAATTATTTTCTCGTTTCCTCCGGAACCGACCCGTTGAGCACTCTAATTAGAGGTCGCGGGTGCACGGAGGAAATTTTCGTTTTAAACTCTTCGCGCGCGGGCTTCATTTGTCTAATTGGCGGCCTTGCTGGAGAACACCGTTTCTCCTTCGACGCGATTCACCCGGCGAGCTTATTAACGCTAAACCTGCCCGTAAGAATCAACAAAACCCGCTACGAACTCGTGTGGTTATATTATAATAGATGTCTGCTGCGGTCCCAACTTTTGGGACTCCGTAATTTTTGCAAAATCTTTCAAATTGTTTTATTGTATCTCCAAAGGGTCTATAGAGTTAAAATTTGCAGAAAATTCTATCTGTAAAGATACACCTTATCCTTAGGGGTAGTTATAGAGAAAAATCGGACAAACAATGTTCGCTTCGTTAAACGGTGTAAAAAATTCTGACACGTTCCATTCTAGAATAATTTCCAATTTTTCGATTGCGAAAAATGAAAAGGATGAGAAAATTTCTTATCGAAGTTTGAAAGCGACAGCTTTTGTATTGATTGGGAGGTAAGGTATTGTTGTAGGGATGGTTCTAAAATTTATTCTGGTTCTTTAGACAGAGATCTGAATTAGGGCCGTCACTCACCGTGAGGAAGATCGATTCTGACACTGGCGCAGGGAAAATCCTTTTCTCGATCGGCTGCGCGGCTTACATCAATCGACCGAAGGACTCGGGAATCGAAAACGGGGCCACACGGGTCTCTTAAACACTGTACATGTCACTACACCGGATACCGTGGGGTCGTACACCTCCTCCGTCTTCACAGGTGGATGTCCAGAGGTTGACTGTAGAATCGTAAGTAACCGCCTCTCTGTGCACTGGCACAGCCAGGTAGAAAGAGGGGATGGGACAAGGAATATCGGCCCCTGTTCTACCTCCGAACCGTTCATTTTTTCTCTTATTGGAGGAAAAGCCTCAAGAGGAAACGAAAGGTAACTTAGAACGTCCTTCTCGCTGCTTCGTCATCCATCTACTTCGAAATTTTATGGGTACATCTTTCTCTGATCCAAATCTCTCGGCCCCGAAATTTAACGAGTATCCCTAGTCAGATAATCTTCAAGAATATTTTTCAAAAAAAGCTATTGAGTATTATAATTTCAAAGTTGGCGGATTGAAAGACTAACATTCGAAGGATTTACTCTGATTTTTTGTAGCGATGATAATAATTTTCTTCGAAGTTATAAGAGCCCTCGAAAGAATTTTATGTAATCAAAATAAATAGTTAAAAGTTTCAATTCTTCGGTAAACAATCTATTAGTTAGAAATTAAACTGTAAAGAATAAGATTTCTACAATTCGTCAAACCAGGGAGACTGTAACGAGTTCGCCTCTCACACAATGGAATAGACAATATACAGGATATAAAAACAAGGTATGATTACGTAGATTACACTCTCTGTATATATTCATTTTTCGTGATAATATCGTACAAAGATGCGTATTTTTAAATTAACAATGAAATATAATCGATCGCGTACGTGCGAGTGTTGGTTCGTTTTTTTAGTTTGCACATAGTTAAAGGCGATCAACTCCGGAAAATTGATTGCGTGTCGGATAGATGTGTGTATAAAATTGTCTATCGTCATAATTTATACATATATATTAGTCCCGCGGACGCGCGATGATTTTCATGTCATCGCTCGCGGATGATCGTGTATTGACAACAAATACAAAGAAAAGACGGCGGAAACTATCAAGTGACAAAGTAGAAAAACCTTAAAGGAATAGAAGCTTAAAAATGATAATCGTCTAAACAATCGACTACAATTTGGACCTAAATGATAACTGACGATCTGTGTGGGAATTTCCTATCTATACTAGGAACGCTACGTTCTTGACATATGTTATATATTGCAATAAACAACGTTGAATATACTTATAATACAGAAGCTACCCGACATCAAGGTAGCTTGGATTTAACTATACCTCTCGTATTAAAATAAATTGGTGATTTCACGGGACTTTCGAACGACAAGTGGAAATCTCACAGTCTTACAGATACTAATTGTTGAAGAACGGCAACCGTGTCGCCCGATAAGAACGAAGAGCGATCTCGCGTCACGTCAACGTTGCAGCTTAAAAAACACTCTAAAAGGATCGTCTTGCCAAACGAAAGATTAGGGATTTCCTTATGATACTTCGCTTAACTAAACGTACTGGCTAATCGCGTCCAAACATTTACACACACGCTTTACAATACGCCCTGCTCAATCTTCAAACTTAATGGAATTGACGCCCATATCTATTTGACCGCCGCGGTAGCTGCCGCGTTTCTTCTTCGTCTTTTCGTGACGAAATGACTTCCCTCTTGTGAACTTCAGGTCTTGATTCGCTTTCTCTCCCCAAGAGCCACGTGCACCTTTCTGTCGAACCACAAATTCACCTTTTAATTATCGTTCCAACACTTAATTTCCTAATTAACAAACTGCGGATCTCTTTGCAATATAAACAGTTCTCTGCAGACACTGCTCTACAGTGTTCATGTCCTACCATTTTCCACGAAACCGTCTTTACAAAATGTCCATAATGGTAAAATAAAAATTCTCAAACTAATAATTTGTTTGAAGGTGGTAGGTCTTCATAATTGGAAACTAAATGTTTCCATTCTATAGGATTTCTTTTCATTTTATACAAATGAAAGTGATGCAATTTACTATTACGATATTTACAAATTTAAAAAGGTTAATAACATCTATTTTAATTTTTGATATAAATGCATACAGGTCCGCAGTCTGGTGTTTAGTCTACGCCGTATCGACAGCAGCTCACCTTTGTACAAAATATTCATAATTAATCGTCAAACGTTATCTTTTTGTTTTGCGCAGCCGGGCTGTCAAACGACTTCCTTTTATCGAAACCACCCCTGCCCCCTCTGAACCCGCCGCGTCCACCACCCCTGTCGCCGTCTCCATGACCCCACGATTTCCTGAATCCGTCGGAATTGCCCCCTTCGTTGTCATGACCGCCCCACGACCTCCTGTTGTCGAAACCACCCCGACCACGACCACCGAAACCACCTCTTCCACCTCTGTCGCCACCGCCTCTTCCACCTCTGTCGCCACCGCCTCTTCCACCCCTATCGAAACCTCGACCGCCTCTGAACCCTCCACGACCTCCTCTATCACCACCACCGCGACCGCCTCTATCACCTCCTCGACCACCCCTAAAACCTCCCCGACCAAAACCGCCTCCTCTACCTCCACCAAAACCACCCCTTCCACCATGTTTCTTAAAACCACCCTCCTCTTCATTGTCACCCTCCTCCTAGAACAAAAGAGAAACTCAGGTCAATCGCCGTTTTCGTTTTTTCATGTCGCAACAAAAATTTCAACGAATCCCCTCTCCAAACAAGCATTCTGAAAAACAGGTCTCGGTGAATGCACGGAAACATGGTCTCAAGCTATCACAAAACGGCGAGTGACCTGTGCCTCTCGGATCTGTTTCCGAGCATTTACCTTTGCCTCGAATGAATTGTTCGCCAATTTGGGGTCCATATTTACTTCCTCGTCCTTTACGCGACGGAACGGAGTATTTTGGGATCGCTAGATATAAAGTCAAAGAAATTATATGTATCTACTATCTTCTAAACAGGAAATAATTTTGACTATGAAAATATTTATACCTTATCCCCGTTGAAACTGGTAGCTTTCACGAAATTACTGTAGTTATTTTTCTGGCCTTTCGAGGCAGGTTTCTCTTCATTCTCGTCATCCCCGTCCTCTTTGCGTTTTCTCTTTTCCGGTTTGGCTGGGGTCTCCTGTTCTTCCTCTTCATCAGAATCGCTATCCGATTCGGATTTCTTCTTAGCCGTTGCTGCTTTTGGAGCAGTTTTGCTAATAGGCGCAGCCGCTGGTTTCTCATCCTCTGACGAGTCGGAGTCGGAATCCTCGCTTGACGATTTAGCTTTGGCACTTGGTTTCGCTACCTTTGCTTGCGCGGGTACTTTCGCGGGTGCCATCTCTTCGTTATCGTCGGAATCGTCCGAGCTGGACGATTCTTTCTTTTTCGCCGCTGGTTTTACTGCAGGCGTAGGTGCCTTAGGTGCTTCGTCCTCGTCAGAGTCATCAGAATCATCGCTGGAGGACTCTGCTTTCTTAGCTGCGATTGCTTTAGCTGGTTTCTTTGCAACAGGCTTAGCCGGCGTTGCTACCTTAGCAGGAGGTTTCTTAGCTGGTGGTTCTTCTTCGCTACTGTCGTCACTTGAAGACTCCTCTTTTGCAGCAGCAACAGCTGCTTTGGGTGCTACCTTTTTAACTGGAGCTTCCTCTTCCTCGCTACTATCATCGCTGGATGATTCATCCTTCTTTGGTGCAAGAGGGATTTTAGGTTTCTTTGCAGGTGACTTTTCCTCCTTGCTGCTTTCTTCGCTGGAAGATTCTTTCTTTGCAACTGATCGTTTCACAACTTTACTCTGCTTCTCGGGTTTAGCTGGAACCTGCTTTTTCTTTTCTGGCACATTCTTTACAGCTGGAGTCTCTTCTTCTGAAGAATCGTCGGAATCATCGCTGGAGGATTTAGCAGGTGGCTTTGCTGGTGGTTTTACTACAGGGGTTTTAGGAGTCTCCTTTTTCGAGGAATCGTCAGAATCATCGGAATCGTCGCTGGACGATTCTTGCTTCTTTGGTGTAGCTTTTACCGGAGCAGTTACTAGAGGCTTTTTCAGAAGTGGCTTAACCGGGCTCTCTTCTTCGCTGCTGTCATCGCTAGAGGATTCTTCTTTTTTGCTAACGGGTTTCGCCGGAGGCTTTGCAGTTCCTTTAGCAGGCACGCTTGGTTTCGCATTGTCTGAGTCAGAGGAGTCATCGTCAGAAGACTCTTGTGTTTTAACCGGTGCAGTTACTTTAGGAGTAGATACTGCTTTTGGTTGAGCTTTAAGCTGCTGTTCTTCCTCTTCTGAAGAATCATCTGAACTTTCTTGTTTCTTTACCTGTGCCTTAGGAGCAGGCTTAGGTTTGGCAGCCGCTTTCGGCGCAGGCTTCTCATCTTCACTGGATGAGTCATCTGATGAAGATTCTTGCTTTTTATTATTTACTACATTAACCGGAGCCTTGCCATTTACTTGTGGAACTTTCTTTGGAGCCACGTCTTCGCTTTCTGAACTCGAGTCTGAACTGCTGTCTTTAGCTTGCGCTTTTATGTGTAATTTTTTGGGCGAACTCTTTTGAAAATACTGAATTACCTCTTGTATCGTTGGCGCTCCTTTCGGCAGCGCGGGCTGAAAAAATAAAGCAACGTGAGCGACTTAAATCGCTAAGTGAACGTAGCGAATCAGTTCACCGAGGTAAATAATATTTGCGCGGGAGAGCGTTAATATACAATCGCAAAACAACGAGGACCGCGAGAGTCAAGGCCAATTTACACAGCAAATTTCGATATAAAATAAAGACAGTATTTCGCCCACGTGGTACGGCCGAATGGCGGCACATCACACACCGCATGGGCATTGACGCTATAGCGATCGACCGTTACAAGTATATACGTAAAATATTTGCGTAACCTCACCGCCTTTGTTTTCTTCTGAAAAACCTTCGCTAACGACGCGTCCTTTTTTAATAAATAATCGTACACAAGGGCGGAGACACTCAGTTCTTCAGCGGATGCCATGATGGACGCGTGTGGAAAGAGCTGGGAAAATTAACCGCAATTGAAAGCTAGATACGTAAACCTTCCACCTTAATTCGAGTGGCGCTGTGATCAGCCATGAACTAAATACAACGAAGACTCGTGGTTCCATGTGGTCATTTTAATTGCTTGCAGAATACGTAATCGGTCCGGCGTACTCAGCGTTTAAGAGCGTTTTGTATGTTTTCCCTATCAAATTGTTCACTTTTTCTGATCATACAAATTATTACATACAGTTTCTAATATAATATCTTCTTTCATATGCTGAAAATGTGATAAAACTCAAACATCGTGATTTTAGACAAAGTTAGTTCGAACGTTCCGAATTGTTACAATATTTCAGCAGTATTGCATTAAAGCATGACACTTGTTGTGATAAAACGTTAAATATGTATAGAGATACGACGATATTCTTATTCGATGTTAAACATGCTGGTTTAGTACTTGAAACAGGCTTGAAACTCATCATCGAAAGTAAGCATTTAGTCAGCCAATGGCGGTGCAGGAGAAAGATCTTTTGTATTTCCCCATTCAATTGCAACTATAAAGCCATTGCTGTGTACAATAGTAAAATATATTTCCCTCGCCTAATTGTATGAATAGTCCTCCTGGTTAATCCATATTTTTAACACAGTATCACGCTGTAAATTCAGTTTGCAGAATTCTCATTCAGTAAGCGTTCTCAAACCCATGAAAATAGTCCTCTCATGTTCCGATTGGTGGAATTTCGGTCACTCGGTTGCGCATTGGTCGTTTTGAAAGTAATAAACCGGCTTCTATTACAACTCGTCAAGTGTTTCCGTTTTTGAAAGAAAGTTTAGCTTGTCGAGACCTGTTCCAAGATAATTCGTTTGCAAATAATGACGGAAACGCAACAGAAAGCAAAATGTATAACGTTGAAAGGCTCTGCGGCAATGGTTAAAGAGTATCTGCGTAAGTTCTTCTCAAACTAATTTATATTGTTAACGAATCTGTTGTTTTACGGATCCTTTGTTCTTGTCTCAGTTTACGGAGTCAACAGTATTTTGTACCAAAGAGGCATTTACCCTCCAGAAACGTTCGAACCCGCCGAGCATTTTGGTTTGTTCGTTTTAATGTCCACGGATGATAAGATTAAGAGCTTCCTGAACACCGTTCTTAGCCAGATTCAAGAGTGGTTGATTCAGCGAAAAGTACAAAAGGTGACTCTGGTCATAACAAACGTGAATACCAAAGAAGTTTTAGAGAAATGGGACTTCAAGGTTGACTATGAAACTCAACCTAACAACGGAGCAAAGGACAGCGTTAACAGTAGTCTCCCAGATGTTGGATCAAAGGATGCGAAGACTATACAGAAGGAGATTCGCGAAGTGATACGTCAGATCACAGGTAATCTTTATTTAATCAATTCTTTCAGATGTACATTGATGAGCGCAGAGGTTATAGTAAGAAATAGACTCAACCTCATTTCCTCATGGTGATTTTATTATCAGGAACGGTGAGCTTCCTACCATTGTTGGATTGTTTATGCTCCTTCGATATCTTGACTTATACTGTACCTGATTGTGGGATTCCGAAAGAGTGGGACGAAACTGAACCAGCTTTTATTGCCAATAGTCAAGAGGTTCAATTAAGATCGTTCTCCACTTCCATCCATAAGATGGATACTATAGTTAGCTACAAGAACGTCTAGGCATAAGCATGTTGCTACTAACAGTTGTTGATATCCACTTATGCTGGCTATTGTTGGTTTCGATGGTTGCAGCAATATTTATTGTTAAAGACTGCTATTTAAGTCCTGATTGGAATGTGAATGAATAATTGCAGTGATTGCGTTATTTTTAAGATTCTGTATATGCGTATAAATTCTACTACAGTATTGTCTAAGAAGAGTTTTATATAAATATATATTTTTTAACAGAATTTGACTATCACAGATTGCTTTCTAGACTGCAGATCTTTATGCAACTTTCTCATACATTACCTTTTAGTAATATTTAGGATTATGAATGCTTTCTTGCGGTTTAGAAATTTGCTATAAATGTATAAAGATCTGTAGTTCGTTTATAAAATATTGGTGCCTAGAATGGTCCCTCCTGTTGAATCCAGTGGTTTTGTCTTCTATTCGCTTGTTTCTTCTATCTCCTTCCTTTGTTCAACTAAGTTGTCTAACAATCGACCATATAAAACAAGAGAGATTCATCATTTGACTGGATGTTTATGCAGAATAAAAATTGTCTGCATTGGTTACAAGAAACAGTGTTGGTTCATCTACCAATTTTTGTATGAAATCATTTACCACTTAGGCTAGTGTATTTAGCACATATTTTCTTGGATATGTCTGCAACTAAAGGGTGTAGAAGAAAGATTTTTACCACGGGTTGTTTTCACTTATTCAACACATGATAGCCAGTCAATAATGAATGCATCTGTGAACTGATTAGTTGGTGGAGAAGGAAACGATAAAGGTGACAAGAATCTTGGCAGATTTTATTAAAACATAATTGACTATTACACTTAACACAGGAATTATATTATTTTACTTGGCAAAGCATGAAAGATACGACTAGAATAAAATATTCCTCGTGTCTCACGTTCGTCACATACGAAATCGCAAGTAACGTCGTCGGCATTACATAAATGTTCCATCGCGTGTACGGTTGCTCCGCAAAATCTGTTGAACATTTCTCTCTCTCTCTCTCTCTCTCTCTCTCTCCCTCCCTCCCTCTCTTTCCTTTCGATGTACACACGACACAAATTACAAAACAAACGGTATAATCCGATCATGAAACGCAGGATCGAAACTAAATCCTCGAGAGCACAGTACACGTGGACTCTAGGCGTCTCTCGTTCCGTAGAGAAGTAAACCGGGCTGCGAGTTCTCGCGACTCGAAATGGAAATACAATAGAAATCTCTCGCGTGTGTGTCTCTTACTCTCGTTCTCGCTTAAGTTAATCTATGGTTCTCGCCTTCCTTTTTTTTCCCCCTCGAGGATCTGTCGAATAAATTGGTACTGGTAGTGAACCGTTTTTCCCGGACGCCTACTTTTAGGGCCGGGTCCTCTCGCGAGTCTCGGACCACTTTTTCGTTCATTCTTTTATCGCTCGTATTTTTTTTTTTAACTGCTTTTCTTTTTTTCATTAGGAAACATCAACAGCGGCTTATGCTTTCGTTTAATACTTGCAGCGTTCGTTTTCCCTTACAACAATTTTCGCTATTAACTTCGTTAACGTACTTCGTGCTGCTAGAATTTTAGCCTTTACGATCCATAGTGCACTTTCGTTTTCGCTATTAGACTATCGTTGGAACGCGATCGTTCGCTCATCACGCATCGTAAAAAAACGAAACGGCTCTGTCGGCCCTCTTCCTCTCCTATCCGTTCCTTTCGTTCTACTTTCTGACGACCGTCGCGTTTGTTCAAATAATCCTGTCGACGATTCGCTCGATTCTCTGGAGAAAATTGTCTCTCTCTCTCTCTCGGTCTCGCGATTCGAATCTCCGAGGGCGGACGGGCACGTCCGTGATTTAATCTTTTAACACTGTACGCAAGCTGAACGCTCTCGAATCTTTCCTAGACTATTTAGATTCGCGTCGGTTCTCTTCCTGGTTAGTTTACACACTGCAAAAGCTGCTGGAAATACGTTGAAGTTTATAAACATTACTAAACCGACTGGTCCGCCGTGAACTGTCTTCGTGACGCGCTTAGGGGGTTGCTAGTCATCCGCTGGTAGGCCAGAGTTCACCAAATTTACTTTCACCCCTTTTCACAATTTAATGGTCTTATCAATTTAAACGAGCTTTAATGTAATTGTCCAGAGATCTAGTCTATTATGTCAGTCTTCCTGATGTCGTGGAGCAAAATTCATTTTCATTTGTCCATTCGATAAGAAAAAGAAAAAAAAACAGTACTGAACGAGTTTGGGGTCTATTTCTCCGTTTAGGGAAAGATAAATAATTAAACTTGTAAATTTCTTCTGGAAATAATAAATTGAGATGTCATGGGGGTGCACAAGCTTTGAAGAAGCAGCGAAAAGAGGGTAGAATTGATAGAAGGGTTCACCGAGGATTAAATGATATTATTTTATTTAGTTACATCAGCAAATATACGGCTGTATATGCTATCCATTGTTCAATATATAATATAATGCAAATTGGTAAATATTTGTAGGAACGTAACTGATCCTGTCTTCCTCAAGTGTAATTTCCATTGCACCCTCGAATCATTTGTTCCTTAATTCTTACCAAAAATGGAATATTAAACATCAATTTTGGTTTGTAGCATTAACACAGATTTAAGAAATATTAATTTATACACGCACAGGGTTGTCGCAGCCCTAACAAACAGCGCGCTTATATGTTAGTATAATCTACCCAAATCTAATTTTAATTTAATCGGACCTAGATACTCACAGTGAGTGAGATAGTAACAAAAGGGTCAGAGTTGTCAATGTGTTGAAAAGTTATTAAAATTATGAGTTGTCTCTTGTGAAAACCGTTACAATTTGAAGAACATGGAAATAAGAAAGAGTAACAATAAATGAGAAATTCTCTATTGAAGGGTTGGTATTTAGATCATAAAATTAAGATGTAACAATGAGAAATTCTGCTTTTAGGGGTTGTATAGCAACTTTGGTGATCACTGGCTGGTAGATTGGTCTTTCTCGGAGCTCGCAGCTTCTGATCGTCGTCTCCAACTCCTGTGGATCGACATTCGGGGTTCGTTGGCTCAGCTAGTTCGCGTTTGTTTTAAAAGAAAAACAAACGAATAGGTTTCGTCACAACGACTAGGCACAGCACCGCGGACCAGACCGAGTGTCGTGTCGCTATAACATTACGCGATAATTCTCTTGAGTACCGTAAAAACGCGTCTCCTAGTAAAAACATTGAAAAATAAATAACGCGAAACAATATACAATATTTTACAGTAGCGCGTTAGTGGGTTTTTTGTTTGTTTGTTTGTTCGTCCGTGTACAGGGCAACATTCTCGCGGGCCGTTGATCATCGATCTCGAAAGATTGGTCACGTTCCCTCGGGCGATCCTCGCGCGCAGGATCGCGATCGACGACTGATCGATCGGTCGTGAATTTAACTAATTAATCAACATTCGGGGGTTAACCGGTCGTCGTTCGAACGGCCCCGAGAGAAATTCCGAGAAACCTCGGTTTTGTTTTCATGAACCCCTGTCATGTGTATTATGGACCATGCGACGCGACGCACCTCTTCGCGTTTTTGTCACTCGTTCTTTATACACCTCTACTTAAGTTTACCTTGGACTAATCGCTATATTTCGATCTTTACGTTTCGTTTTTTTTTCTTTTATGCGTAAAATATCATAAAATACATTCCTCTTTTCTTCGCTATGACTGGGCCCCGCGATCCGCTCGGCGATCCCTCGATCATTTTAAATCGATTCTTCCTCTTTCTCTCTGACTCTCTTTGTTATTTCTTTTTAGCAGGAACGTTACGCGAGAGCCTTTCTCCATGCTGCTCTTGTTCTTGTTCGCAAGCGAATCCTCGATCCGTGAAAGACCAGAAGACGTTAGAAACTAATTGTAAGTTTGCTCCTTGGGAAGGATGCACCGGATGGAACGCGGGGCCGTCGATGACTTACGGTGACTTTCATACAAATCGTTCGATGGGTACGAGCGACGTGAAATGAACTCGTAACGGAAAAGCACGGCGGCACTAGTAAGCTTGCACGGACATCATACGCTACCATGATATATTCATCTCGTCTCTGAAAAAGTCTTTGGTGTGTCGCTAGAGTGGCGAAAGTATATATATATATTTCTCTCTCTCTCTTGCTCTCTCACTTTCTCTCATTCTTTCTCTCGCTCTCGCTTTCAATCTCTCCACAGCGGAGAACGCTGTTTAGGGAACACTCTGCTCGCTCGTTCGTACGGCAATCTATACGGTATAATCGTTTCATACCTCTAGAAATGTAAAAAGTAGGGGCGCGTGCGCTCGCCGATCGACGTCGACGCGAATTCGCGAATTGTTCCACCGTTTTGCTAACTATACCTCCATGGGAAGCCTCGGTTTTGCGGAAAGAAGCTTTCTCGCCCCGTAACCGGTTGCTTTCAATTTAATCTTGGATATTGCGAGCATTTTCATGTTTCAAAGTTTCCTTCGTTTTACGATAAAGAAGTTCCAATCACGAGGAACAGAATGATGTCTATTTTTGCAAGTCCGATTCGTTGGTTTGAATATCATAAATCTATGCAAATTCAAAAGTATGAAAGATACTTTTACTTTTCTCCGACGCGATCAACGCGTGGTTATTTAAGAAATTTACTTTTAAATTCTGCTGGCCAGTGTCCATCGAAACAGGACTTCTGTCGGCTGTTAGGTGCAAAAAATGTCGCATTCGACATCTCGATCGATCGGTGCTCGGTGCACACGCGCCGCACCGGGGGATACAAGGAATACTTTGTACAAGAGCGTCCTGGACGCGTCTGAACGCACGCTTCGACGAACTGTCGCTCGAAAACCGAGGAGCACCTTCCAACAGCGGATTCGTTCCTGATTTCGGAATCTTTTGCCGGGTCTTCGAGGCTGCCGACACTGAATTAACCCTGTTGCACTGTTCAGGTAATCCTCAATAACACCTCCAAAAAGAGAAATAAATTCCTATTTCCTTCGTACGTCTTGCAATTAATACAAATCCGCATGAAAATCCGCAGTCTAGTAACAATATTAAAAATATTCGTCAAAGCTAACAAACGTACAAACGTCGTTCCCGGAGGGTTAATAACAGCCTAAAAAAAGTTGTATGTCTGCACTGTAAATTCGAATGAATTCAATCTTGTTACTGTTATAAGGGAATTCTAGTATTAAAATTGATATTCACCGAGGAAAAAAGGCATTTCTACAACTAAATCTTTGTCCATACAAAGTAGAAGTATCAGGCCAATTTTGAATAAATTCTCTAGAAGAATAAGTATAATCAAGGATCCACTACTAAACCGAATTGCCCTGAACGATGCACGAGGATTGTCGAACATTGCTCGCTATCAATTGATACAGTCGATGTTCGGTGGCGGTCGTTGTTCGATGTTCTCTGTTCAAGTGTACCGTTCCTCCTCGAGCCAGAGAATGAATACCGATTAGGTTCTTCTCGTGCCTTAAAACAAGTACGAGGAGACAGCGGTTCCGAGGACGAACGAGATCGCAGTTACACGTTGGGCAATGAAAACCTTTTCCGAATCCACGTCGGTCCGCGCAATTACGTTTCTCCGCCTCGAAGACACCGGCCGCCACGTAGGGAGACATCCTTGATCCCGGAAATCCTATTACAAGATCCCGAGATCGTCCGGACGACGAGTCCTTCTTTCCGCGATCCCGTAAAACGGAATCGTCGCGTCCACGTGGCGCCGTAACGATCCGCACGTGCTCACAGAGAAGCTTTACGACGTGTCCACCCCCTCGCCACCCCTTCACTTTGACTTTCTCTCTTCGCCACGGATTTCGGAACAAAAATGAAAGTTCGTTTGTCAACGGAGATCACGGCTGTCGCCCGGAAACCGGCGGAGGCGTGCAGGATCATCGAGATTTGACGGTCGGTTTAATTTCACGCTGCTGTGAGCGATCTAGCTAGCCCTTCGAAGGGAAAATTGGCGAAAGGTTACCGAAAGGGATAGCCTGGAAAAATTGTGCTGCTCTCTGATTGAGGAGGATCCCTTTCGCAGACGGATAGTCTACGGGTCCTCAATCATGTACCGTGACTCACGTAATTGATCAAATATTCTTTAACACTTTAATTCTTCCAAAAATGCAAAACGGAAATATTTGTCTCAATATTAATATTAACCTTGTTTACAGTGAATGGGTAGGATCCACAAAATGCAAGAAGATTGAGAGTGTACTTTCTGGATGATACGTCTCAACTTTTCGATGTATGTGTTACTAGATAAGTTACTTTGATTTTATAGAATTTTTGGGGCTGCTAGTTGGGCACTCAAAGTGTTACGGTGGAATAATTTCTTTTGAAATGGTTGAAAACGACTCGAGCTTTTTTGGACAGCTAGAAAAATTGCATTTGATCTGAGTTGCCCGCAAAATAGTGCAGGTTGCATTTTACAGCTTGTTATCCGTGTACAGTCAATTGTTCACGAATTGCGACACACAACTCATGACTTTTACAACTTTCACGACTTTTCCAAGCTTTTCAAGCTATTTGGCCCAGTTTCAAAGAACGTAAACGCTTACACCGGTAACTGTACATCATCAGAGACTCGAATGTCCACTATCATCCGTACAAAGGCTAATTAAAATCGAGCTGGTGTAATTCAGGATCTGTCTTTATGATTGTGAGTTAGATACTTTGGTCACGATATTTTCCCTCGCCACACATGTGTGGTTTTTCGCGTTCGCCGAGGCAGACGAGAGAAAATGAAACGGAGCAAAGAGGGTGGTTTTGTTCTCGCTGTTTTCGAACGTCGAATTCAACCGCGGCGACCCTTTCCCGTCTGCGAACACGATGTTTTCGTTCGATGGCTTGTCCCAGGCCAGATCTCTTCTTCGTTCTCGCTCGCAGCTCGCTTTAGAATGCCGTCGAACCGCTCGACGACGATGATTCTGCAATGGAAAGAAAGATTGAATCGATCAACTGAGGGTTAATAGAGTATTCAACGATTAGGGAGAAAGGTAGCTACTGTTGGAAGCTTTTGGATCTCGAATAAGGACTCTCGGGCTGTTCTAGAGCATGGTTTCCATAGCTTTTCTGGCTCGCTACCTTCTTTTCAATGGTATTTTTGTTCCTCACCTTCTTGATAAGGTATTCCGCGAATAACGTGATCTATAGTCGGCGGATTTTATGTATGTATTTATGCCAAAATAAGGTTAAATTTTAAATAGAAAAATTAAAAGATTTTAATAACGGGAATACATTATTTCCAGCTTATTGAAATTTTTAAAGGAAGGAAGACATTTATATTTGGCTCTTGTCACTTCCAAATTAATGCAGAAAATTTTCATTTCCATAAAGATCTGCAAACTGGTTGAATATACTTGTGTTCATTTAAAAAGTAATGTATTCTGCCTTATAAAGGCACGGACTAAATAAAATTACAAGAATTAAAAAATCATAAGATTCGAATGGTATCGTGCTTCTTAAGGAGAAGTTTGTTATCCAGAGTTAATATATTCCCACAATCAGAATTTCCAAGATTGTTAGATTCGTAAAGAACCAGGAGGAAGATAAGGAAAATCAAGCAAATAGAAAGGAAAATTTTTACGCCCCCTAAATCTCCTTAGCGACCACGGGAATGGGAAACCATGCCCTGAGATTGATCCTCCGGACAATCAAAGGTTCGTAGATTGTTCTCGAGGGACTTACGAAGGTCTTACGGTAATTCTCGAAGGGACAACCCAATGACCTTAGCCTTCCCCTTAGGAATATCACCTAAGGGTTCAGGCTTGACACTAAGGGTGGCCTGGACGTCTTGGTCTTGAGCTCTGACCATCCTATTCGTAACGTAGAATCGTTTTGCAAAGCTCCAACAAAATTCAAGAAGGAATTCGGCCAGTCGATATGTTAACCCCTTATTTTAACGAGTCCGACTCGTGATGACGATTTTAAACAAAGTCCTCCGAGGGTATTATGCATTTATTGCAAAAATGAGTACACGAAATACAGTGAAAACGTTTACAGAAATTTGAAAAGGCCGCTAAATTTGACTCTTAAACTTCTTTCAAATATATTTTTTTACAACAATTATATATTAAAATAGAAACTTCAATACGTGTTCCAGAGTTTAAAAAAATTTTCTTAAAACCTATGATAGTAACAATAAATTGTGAACATAAAGAATCATGCAGACGGCGTCAATGAAAATAAAATTGCAGGCGGGGGCGTTAAAATGATTTAAAAAATAAATGTCCATGCAGCTCCTGTATCTTGCGACTTATAAAGCAGACGTTTTTTATTTTGCATAAAGATTCGTAGTCTAATTATGAATACCGCGTGTCTGTATTAACAATGGATCTAATAGGGAAATGGCTGGAATTTAGAAGCTGGCCGAATTTTAGCTATTTTCCTCTATCTTTTCGGGGAGAATTGCGGAAAAATCCGGTGTAATTAGCGCGTAATTAGCGAGAGTGGTTACCTGCAGAGGACGATCCGAGCGATCTATGGTGCCGATCGCTATGTCCCAGGCTCCGGGGGGCGGGGCTGGTTGGTTGCGCTTCATTCGGGAATGTACGCTCCTCGGCGATAGTTCGTGCTCGCTAGTTGGCATAGTCGTTCGGTCGACGGTCCAGGATGCAGGACTCGCGTAAATGACGTTGGTCGGTGGATCGCTTCATCTCCTGGGGCTCTCCTGCTACAGGAAGAGTAGCCGCCGAAATTATTCGTGAACCGCGAAAGGGGTAACGGGACGACGGGACACCGGGCCCCCCGGACTTTCCGGCCTAATTAGCCCGGATCCATTAAGTTTATCTGGGGGCATCGGGGTCGCCAAGTTCCCTTGGGGAACGCCGACGCCGTAGGAGGAAAGTTCGGTCAACGGGCGGCAGAGATAACTCTGGACTAAGTAGCGAATGATTAAGCCGGAACACCGTAGATCGTATGTTTCTACCGCAGCCATCCGAACTACGACCCTAAGTAACAATTAGCCCGTTTCACTGAATCTCCGCGCTTAAGAGCCCTGCGGTTACAACGAGGCCTTCGCCTCGGTTCTACGTGACGCGAATCGCGAAAACATTCGCAAAATTGCAGACCCGCTGCAACCCTTTGCGGTCCGAACTACTCCCTTTTATTTCAGAACTTTCCACTACCCCGTTCCATTCAATTATATTCACATATGCAACTTTGCCTGTCCAACAGTTCAGAAATACTGCAATTGTTCTTGCGTTTCACGTAATTGTGGCATCATTGCGGAATGTAATGTAAATCAGGTATATCAACTATTAGTGCAAATGTTATTGTTCAGTCTTGCTCGAGGTAGGACGAGCAAGGATTAGAACTACGATAATTTTTAAATTAAATATATTTGTTTTTCGGCACGTTAAATCCTCCAAAAATTGTGGTCGGAATTATTGGTCCAGATTGAATGCGTCAAATCTGATTGGGATTTGGAAAATTCAAGAATGTTGAAAGAGTAGGGGAGAGTGGGGTAATTACGACCGTGGGGTAATCGCGAACACAGATATTTCAGACTATTAGAAAAGGAAAGCAGATCATGCCGAATCGAAAATCGACAGGTCCGAACGCGTTTAGTGTCAGACAACAAGTCGTAGAGAGAAGCAGGCCCCACGGTTTAAGGTAAATACAATTTAAACTTTTTCTTACTTTTCATCTAATTTTTCGTGATGTTACTTTGTCATATAGCCTCTGTAGCGAGAGTGATACATTTGAGATTTATATAAGTAGTTATAAATACGATTCATACGAGACTTTGGCAGTAACGAATTTTTTGTTGCACGTTTTTAACCTCTGAAATAAAATATGTTTTATTCTTATTACGTCGTGGGGTAATCGCGAATGGATTGGATGGGGCAATCGCGAACGTTCGCTATTACCCCAAAATGCGTATCAATATACTTTTTTACGAGTTTCTAAAATTTTGTTTAATTGTTTTCAGATGCCACGAAAGTATATTAGAAAAACGGAAACTAAGTACAATATGGACCGATCTCATACAAGCTATAGAAGATGTGAAGAGTCAGAAATTGTTTTCTGTGCCAAAAACGACTTTATACGAACACCTGAAAAAGACATTTATTGTAAAACCAAAGTGTGGAAAAAAAGCCGTCTTTTCTGACGAACAGGAGAATGAATTAGAAAAAACATATCTTAAACTGTAGCAAGCTTTTTTATGGCTTAACTATTGAAAAGTTGCGGAAAATTGCATTTACATTTGCGGAACAAAACAAACTTAACCACAATTTTAGTAAAACAACCCAGATATGGCAGGTAAAGACTAGTATTATGGATTCATTACTGAAAAAGCAGTCACTTATTATAACTAGTTCCCCAATGAAAGATGTTTTGGAGGAAAAAAAGTGGAAGAAAGATAGAAAGGAGCAACTAGAGGTACCAAAGAATAATGAACCCGAAACTAATATACCAAGGAAGAAAAGAGTGAGAAATCTTGAACATGTTGAAAATGATAATATAAAAAAAAAGACAAACGAACCACCAAAGAAGATGAGAAAAAAAGACAATTATAGTATTAAGAAAAATGAATATTATTGTATTTACTGCAATGAAAAGTACGAAGACCTACCAAGTGAAGATTGGATCATGTGTTACAAATGTAATCTGTGGATATATGAAAACTATAGCGGTGGTGCAAGCACATCTAGAGGCTTTCTGTGCGAATTCTGTGATAAATAGATTTGATTATCAACTTGTTCGTGATTACCCCCCCCCCCAGTAGTCGGGTAATTACGAACACTAAAGGTTTCGTTTTTCTATTAAAAGTATATTTTATTTAAAAATTTTATCAATACTGATTACTGTAGGTTATAAATAAATAGTTTAACTATAATTATAAACAATAAATAAACTTGTTTCATACTCAGCTATCGTTTTATTTGAATTTTTTCTTAGGTGTTCGTAACTACCCCACTTTCCCCTACTCGGTATCGCGCGTCTTAATATTTCAATTTCTATTTCGTTACATAAGCTACTTTGATTTTATGGAACTTTTGGCTGTGGTAGCAAACTTATTAACTAATAACTGTTTAGCTCGATTAATGTATTAGCAAAAGCTAAAATCATGTTTATGTTAGTTCAGTCAGAAGAAACGAGGAATTTGTGTGAAGGTCTGCAGCATATCGATAGCAAGTATCGAGGTCTGAAAGATTCACGCAGCGAAATGCGCGCCTTTCTTCGCGCGTTGTTCGCTTCCAGCGCGGAAACGTTTCCCGGCGACTCGGCCGGAAGTAATTCGTAGATTAATAAACGTGGAACCCGATGTGTAATATCCAGCAGCTATCCCGGGAGTCCTTAGATAGCGGCGCATCGCAGAGGAGCGACGGAGGATTGGTCGTTTCGCGAGAGGGAACACAGAGAAAGAGAGCGAGAGAAACAGAAAGTAACGGGAGAAAGAAAGAGAGAGATGGAAAGGGAGCAAGGGGGGAAAAGAGCAGGCGAAACGTTGGGAAAAGAGTGCCCTGGGATATGAGGTTCGCGATATCCGGAGCTCTTTCCTAACTCGCTGCAACCTCTGCACCGTGGAAAAAACCTCGCTGGGAATAAAAAAGAGCCGGAGCCCGAAACGCGAGCTCGAACGCCTCCCGAGAAAAAGGGCTCGCAACGATCGTCGGGGAAAAATCGTTGCCCGCGTTTTCCCTGCCGTTGAAAACGGGCTACAGGAAACTCGTACGTCCTCCGACGCACGGTGTATAGTCGACCATTTGTTCCGTCGATCGCTCGGTTAAATCAACGCTGCCAAATATTGTCGCTTTTCGGATCTTAAAATCCACTCGCTCGAACGCGTGCTTTCGCGAATTTATTTAACGCGAACTGTAAGCCCCCGGTTCGTGAGATTTTTCATACACGTATTGTCGGGTTTCGAGCTATATTCGGAATTTTTGCAAGCTCGTCCGCCCGCTCATGTACGACGCGTAGTCGATGATTTGTTCGGTTAACCCTTGGGCAAAAAATGCAGCATACTCTGGAACGAGTAATTTTGCGGATTTATTTAACGAGAACCGCAAGCCTCCAGCAAATGGTATTTTGCGTATATATTCTCCAGGGTTTGAAGTTATACTCAGCATTTTTTTGCAACCTTGGCCAACCACTTATATACAATAAATAATCGACGTTTACTCGGTCGTAATTGTCAACTACACCTAGTTTTTCCGAATTTGTCCAGCAAAAACTACAAGCCTTCGAAAAATAGTATTTCGCCTACGCATTCTAGTACGCTCGAGGTATTACCCAGAATTTTCCGGAGCATTCTCATCGAAAACTCCCAGAGTTGCGCCCGACGCAAGCTCCACAGCTACTGCAACCTTACGAGCATCTTCGCGATACTTCTCAGTCGTATCTCCGCGAATCGAAGCCGTACAAATATTCAGTCTAATGGGAACTGGTCTTGAATCTGCGGGTAAGATGCTCCGAGCATCGAAGAAAGGGGATTCGACAGCGAGGCGTTTTCCGAGGGAGTCTGGAACGCCTATCGCGGTGGTCCGCGAAGATTTACAGGTGCGGGGGCGGTTTGCAGCGTGTGCAAGATACGCGCCCTTAACGCCACTATAATGGACTTGCAAACTACTCAACGCGCGGTAACCTGGCTAACTTAGTACGGTTCCAAAGCCGATGCGCTCTATACCGAGCCATAGGACACTTGCGAGTTACGAATCCGGGAACACACCGGTACAAGTGCTGACTATCGTGTATTAGGGAAACCGCGTTAGCGAAACTCGTTAGCCGGTGCACGGTGGGCCGTTTCTATAAAATAGTTGGAATTAATACAAAAATTTCCATGTCGTCAAACAAGCTAACCCGTGACGACAATTTCGAATAGATTCGAACAGAATTATTCCTAAAATTGAAATAAAATTCGTGTTCAAAATTAGCCGTTTGAATAAGCAAAGGTACACGATAAATCAAAACTGTCTATTTCTTACAAGAAACGATCAAAGTCGAAGATAGGTTAGACGAAGAGAACATTGACAATGTATACAGTGTCTCCTTGACGATACACGACGTTGGCAAGACCCGTGCTGTTGACATACACTTGCTGACAGAAGTTAAGAAACATAGTAATCGTTTGGGAATTAGTGTATATTTTTAATCTCCTGAAATACATATGTCCGAATTAAAAATAACATGACGAGATTACGTATCATACATGAACATACAATAAGTTTTTTTTCGATTATACTTGTATAAGGACTACAATTAATATTGGGTCAAGGAAACAAAATAAATACTCGTGACACAAGTTAAGAAACATGAAGACTTCTTGCAAGAAGTAGAGTAAGCAATGTAAACAAACATGTTCGAAGGAGTCTAGTCTCTTTTCTGACATCGTCGAGTGTGGTTTGTATTATTATCTGCAGCAAATATGGCAAGAAGGAAAGCGAGAAACAAAGAATAGTTGAAATGTTTAAAAAAGGGCAGAGAAAAATTGACATTGCAAAAGTGTTTGGTGTAAATTCTTGTGTTATCACGAAGATTATAAAACGTTTTCAAGACAATGAAACTGTTAAAGTGGCACCACGAACCGGCAGACCACGAAAAACAAGTAAAAAGCTGGATCGTCGAATTGCAAGGCTGTCTAAATGGAATCCCTTTTGCACAGCTGTCGAAATTAAAAGTCAGTTGGACCTCAGAAACATTAGCAGTAGGACAATTAGCCGTCGTTTAGATGAAAATAATCTTTTTTCACGGAGAGCATGTAAGAAACCATTTGTTTCTAAGAAGAATCGTAAAGCTCGGTTGGAGTTCGCTAAAGAGCACATTAACTGGTCTGTTGCTGAGTGGTTAAAAATTCTATGGAGTGACGAAAGTAAGTTCAACTTATTCGTAAATGACTCCAGAAGTGACATACGGCGTCCTATTGGACAGAAATTTAATGTCAAGTATCTGAAACCAACAGTAAAATTTGGTGGTGGTAATGTGATGGGGTGGGGCTGTTTCTCACGTAACGCGGTCCTGGTCCGTTAATACAAATAAAGGAGTCTATGGATAGATTTGTGTATCGCGATATTTTGCAAAATCATATGTTGCCATTATCTAAGGAGAAAATGCCAATGGAGTGGTCATTTCAACATGACGATGACCCAAAACATTCTCCTAAATTAATTAAGGCATTTCTCATGCAGCAAAATGTTAATGTAATTAAGTGGCCAAGACTTGAGCCCAATTGAACATTTGTGGGATTACGTTGGACGTCAATTGGGGAGTAATTCATTTACCAATAAAGCGGAGTTAATGCAAAAAATTACGAAAATATGGTCTAAAATACCATCCGAGCATTGTGTTCGATTAATCGAATCAATGCCACGCAGATGCCATGCAGCCATATCAAATCCAAGGGTTATCCAACATCTTATTAGATCATCATAAAAAGTATAAACACCAGCACATTGTTGTTTTTTGTTAAAAGTGATTACATGATTCAAGCACAGTATGTTTCTTAACTTTTGTCACAAACTTTTCTTTCGTTTCAATATTAATTGTAGTCCTTATACAAGTATAATCGAAAAAAAAAAACTTATTGTATGTTCATGTATGATACGTAATCTCGTCATGTTATTTTTAATTCGGACATATGTATTTCAGGAGATTAAAAATATACACCAATTCCCAAACGACTACTTTGTTTCTTAACTTTTGTCAGTAAGTGTATATCGAGAATTCACTGTAATTAACGGAGGCATGCATTTCGTCCAGCTTTTCGCTGATTGTGGCCCACTGTGCTGTTTGAGGGCCGTTTTCGGAGGGTGTGAAGGGGTGGGTATATATTCGGGGAGGACGGAAAGTAAGCGGGGGAATTAACGACAATTAAAATCGCTCGATGTGAAAGGGCTCGGAGGGATAGGTAATCGGCAGCGACGCCGGACAAAGACCCGGTTACGAGCGGGTCCGCGCGTCTGTTCTTTGACAATCGAAATCAATTACTCGGACAAATTGTAACGACCGTGTCCCTCGAGGGAGGCGAGCCAGAGATAAAAATTAAATTTCCCGCTTTGTTTCGCGCCGGCCCGGCCGACCGGGAATTATTTTTTAATCGGCGAGAAAGAGAGGGAGGAAGTCGAGCTGCGTCGTCGATGATCGTGCGCCGCTGATAATTGCGCGTGAATTCGCAACGGGTCGCCAGCTGGGACAAGAACCACCCCGGTGACTTTAACGATCATAGATAAACCTAATGGCCCGTGCTAATTAGAAGTAAAGACCATTATCGGGTCCTCCGCGGCCAGCAAAAACGAATTTGTCCGCCGCATCTATTACCGATTCTGTTTGCTCGCACCGATCTCGAATTCGCGCCGCGAAATACCACGCGTGGATACGAATCGCGTTAATTTGCATACTCGCCGACGTTTCTTTTCACTTCCTAACACTCTATTTAACGGCAATTTTCGAATAGTCGTTTTAAATCGAAGATCAACGGTCGAAGACCTCAAGAATCTCAAAAACGTACACAATAGTACAATTATGGAAGCATAATGAAAGTAAAATTGGGTGTCTACATAAGAACTGAAGATCTTAAAAGCAAATTAGTAAATCTGCAGGCTACAAGAGTTTCTCGCTCGAAACGGTTCATAAGATTTGCTTGCTAAAATCGGACATTTCATATACAGCGAGCTAACAAAACCAGGGAACAAAAACAATAGTTATTCTAAAATTTTCTACGATAAAAATCATTGATAAAAAGTTGATTCTTGTAGAAATTTAAGATAATCTATAGAAAATATAAAGCAAAAAATTCTAAGAACAAAATGATTAAAAAATATCGATTTTTATACTTGATAGCTGTTATCGATGAGTGAAGATTAAGTAGAAGAGAAATAATATTGGAACTTATAATTCAGAACTTCGTTCAATTAAATTACAATGTAATTCGTAATTGCAATTGGAGTACTATTATAAAACACTTTGTAATTAAATTACATATAAAATAGCGTGACAAGAAACACGTACAATGGAAGGAAAACATAAGAATATACTTAAAAATACACTCCTTGGAAGTTCTAGGCTATAATTCGGAAAGCTGTATTTTAATCATATTGTATTTCAATTACACATCTGATTAAAATAACTGGTAGTATAGATAGAAATAATCGAGAAGAAAGAAATTGAATTAATCATTGATTATAATTAATAATTGAAAGAATCAAGCAAATAGCCAGAACATTGTGTCTTACCTTTGGGAATCGATGGCGTGGTCGGACGATCGTCGCGAGCTGGGTACGAGACGGCGGCGGCGACGACGAAGTACAAGTAGAAGTAGAAGTAGAAATGGCTGGTGGATGAAACGGGGTCGCGAGATGGGAAAAGTGCGGGGAACGAACGAGGTAAGGTCGCGGCGAACAATAAACCGCGAACCCTCGAGAAATTCCGGGTGTTCCAGGAGGAGCGGGGAAATCGCGCAGGGAAATCGAGAGCCCGAGGAGAGCGAAGAAGACGAGGACGCGTACGTAGGAACCTGAACGGGTGTCGTTGGGAAGGGATGTGGGTGAGGCTACAACAAAACAAAACACGATGAATGTCCCGATGTGCAAGCTGCAAGCATAACAATGTCACGAAGATCGATGGTTAGTCTTTGTCGCTCCGTTCGTTCCGCTGCGTCCCGCGAATTGCCTGGATAGATGGGCTCGATAACGCCGCGATAAATTTCTGAGTGACAGTTCAATGTAATATCCCGATCGAGAGACTAGACTATCTCTCTCTCTCTCTCTCTCTCTCTCTCTCTCTCTCTCTCTCTCTCTGCCTCTGGCTCGTTCCGAGGCGTCTCTGTCCAGACAATCCATTCGCAGCTTGATCGGGAATTAGTCGTTTAGATCTGCGGAACCAGTCCCCTAACTCTGCCACCTTCGATCGATCGCGAGTTCTGCTCGAAGTAGATTTACAGTCGGCGAGCAAATTATTCGCGCCGCGACGTGAAAAATTCATTTTTTCAATTTCTTTGTATACTATAAATATTTAAAACATTTCCATCAATTTCCATTCAATTTCATGAAGTCCTTTGCTCTTTACAGAATTCTGTGCATCAATCAAAGATAAATAATTCAAGAAGTTTTAATGAATTCTTCGGCAGCGACGGCAATTTCATTCCTAAACCGAGAAGTTATCCCGTATAATTTACTTTGATAACCTCTTTCGAGATTGTTATTTAGAAGAGAATGATTAATCTTCCCTTGAATATAGTACGGTCATTAAACAGCCTATTAATAGGCTTCCGGCAGCTAAAGCGTTAAGCTGGGTACTTAAGCTAGTATTCTATAAATATTAGGTCATTCCGTAAATCGTGTCGTTTTTGAAAAGTTTTAATCCTTTCATCAGTGTTGTGTTACCCATTTTGTAAATTTATTTAACCGTAAGACGTTTTAAACGAAAAATTTCAATACTCGCAATTTAATCATTGTACCGTCAATCGTGTTCGACGTAATTATATTGTTTTTAAATGCATTCAACCTGCGATGCTAAATACGTATTTATTAACAATCAATCTTTGACTATACTCAAATACAATATACGATTCTGAATGCTTACGCGTTTTAGACTGACAAGAAGACTTTTAAAACCGCAGAGAAGAGTCTATATAAAAACGGAGCAAAGCATGGACGTACACGCACACATCAAGCGTAGCAACAAACGACACAACTTCAGCGACGATCTAATAAAAGTTAGGTGGCCTAGAGTTCGTGTGACTCATTCCGCAGAATGTATTAATAGCCAAGCAGAAAATTAACACTTCGAGCGTCTCCCAGAAATGGAAACCGATATCATTTATACGACTATAAAAATGATCGGTGTACCAATTCCAGATATAACTCTTCAAACTGGGAGATTGACGGATTAGTCGGCATCTTATATCTTTCAATTTTCCATTCGCTGAACAGATTACTTCGACTTTACAGAATTTCTGAGGTAGCTAACACGCCAGTCAAAGTGTTAATTGCCGCAAAGAGGGCTCGTTAGCTTACAAAACAGGCGGTTAATGACGAGATTACCTTGACAGTGCCGCTAGATGCGCTAGAAGCGGGCGAGCGTCACGTCCTCGGCGAACGAAGAGAATTTATCCATATCTTGCGTGAGCGTGAAGAAGAGAAGCCCATTAATTTCGGACGAACTTGGATCGCTGTTAATTTCGTGGCTTCGACAATTTCCTCTTCGCCTCGATTCGAATCCGGATTGGTTTCCTGTGTTTCTACAACTCCTAGCAAAAAGCATTCGACCACGCTTCAAAATCGCATTGTTCTCTCAAAATTGAACCAAACTTTCTGAGAATCAGTTTACTAAACAACGGGTAATGAAAATTTTGAAGAAATTTCTCCTGGTCGGAATTGCGAGGAAAAAAGTGGAAGTCCGTGTTTCAATTTTGTTAACCCCTTGCACTGTAACTTAAAACTACTTCGACGTTCATAATTTCCTAGAAGAAAAAGACAATATTTGTGTACGTGTTCTCCAATTGGTGCATATCGACAACAGCAAAATAGAATTTCATTTCTATTCAATAGAAATTTCTAAAATAAACATTTAGTGAATTCTCCTCGAAATCTTCGTCGCGAGTCTGACTAGACTTGTGCAAAGGGTTAATGGTCGAATAGTTTTTGCCAAAGGGTTGTATATGGCAAGAGGAACACGGGGTTTACAGTGTTCAATTCCGAATCGATCGGAGAAATCGCCGAAGCCGGGAAACGCGAGATTGTGGGGATGAGCTGGTTTCGTTTCCGCCTCTCTTTTTTTAGAAAGCGCGGGATTCGGCCTCGTACTACAGCGGCGGTCGTCTTACGGGCTCTTCAGGGCTCTCTTGGTCGGCCCTCGAGAGAGGAGCGAACTCCGAGAGAGCTAGCACACGGGGTCGAGAAACGGTCATAGTTCTATTTCCGTCGCTCGTGAATCATTCCCGCTTCACCTATCTCTCCTAACGCCGAGCGTATAACGCCGTTATACGGGCCCGCTGAAAGATGGCGCGTCCCTGATAAAGTTCCTACCAGGACGATTTCATAGGGTCGAACCAACATGCTGCGGCCCGAAACTTTCGCGACAGGAAAGAACGCCTTCCCTTCTGCTTCAACTCTCGTCTCCCTCTCGAGCTCTCGAGGGAGTGTTCTTGCGACGGGTTCAAGAAATTGATTTTCCTCTCTGGCGTAAATCAAAAGTGCAATATTCAAAGGACATGCTCCTAAAATTTCGCGGTCGAATTTCAAAGAATGATCGGGGGGCGATCATTTAATTCGAAGTCGAGAGTAAAAGTAGATCGCGAATACAGGGCCTGACAAGTTCACGAAGGAGCTCCTCTCGGGTTGGAACTCTGTCCTTACGTGAAACCGATCGATATTTCGCTTGTTACTATTATAAAGGAATATACACTCCCGTCCATAAGTCACCGGACACTTACTCGTTTTCAGCAAAAGAATGATTAAAACGCAGATACAACTCTCTAGCTTGATTTTATTGTTGGTCTTGTAATATTTAGGTATTTTACGATAATTTCAATATGTAAAAATAGAAATAGATATTAGTTATTTAAATAAACACTCATTTCGTTAGGTTTCCATTCGGTACATGTTGGGATATATTGTTCGCTTTGGACGTTCAAAACCATCAGAGGACTATATTTGGAACATTATAAAGAGTTTATAAACACTGTAAGAGGAGTTCTAGACTAAATAGAGATAGCCATGGAGCTGCGAAGGCGAAGTCGCTGTTTCTTCTTCATTTCAAGTTTGACAGTGCATGTGATCGATACGAGCAGTTCTAGAAAAGAATTATCCGTTCAAAACCGTTCGAGTATTATTACTCTTGATAAAGAAGGCTATTCTGTGCGGGAAATTGCGATAAAAACTAAAATTCCGAAATCAACAGTGCATGATACAGTGAAAAAGTTAACAGATACTAATACTTTTGAATATAAAAAACGAACTGGACGGCCAAAAAAAAAAAAAAAACAACAGAAAATGAAGATCGCTATATACAAACGTTAAGTAAACGAAACAGGAGGATGACAGCAACAGAAATTGCGGCAGAAGTTAACAAAGTTCGAGGGGATCCAATTGGTACAACAACAGTTAAGCGACGTCTTTTACAAGCAGGGCTTCGCGGGTGTGTTGCAGTTAAAAAACCGTTATTAAGGACTCAAAATAAGAAAAAAAGACTGCAGTAGGCAAAATTATATAAAGATTACATTGCTGAAGATTGGGAAAAGGTGTTGTGGACCGATGAGTCGAAATTTGAGGTGTTTGGCACAAAACGACGAAAGCGAGTAAGTATCCGGTGACTTATGGACGGGAGTGTACAGGGTGTATAAAAAGGTTTGATTTTGGCAAGCGTAGGCGTATTCTACATCTTCGGATCGATGAAGATCTGTAAAAAAAAGTTGCCGCAAAAGTGTCCTTGACCTTGAATTTCAAGGTCAAATTTTTTTTTATTGCATTGTATTCTACTCATCATGAGGATAAAAAGTGTCAAAGGAACCATGGGTCAAAACTTGACCGTTCTCATCAAAAATAATATTACAGTTATTACTAATAAAGTAAGCAGTTACTATTATTATTATTATTATTATTATTATCAATTACTAACGTAATTGATCACAATTAATATTACCTTTCAAGTCATGAAAGATGTTCATCTTCTATTTCTTCTTCTAAGCCAAAGAACCGATCCCAGCGAAACACGAGAAAACTCGTGAGCGGTCCTTAACAGATGGGACGCGAAACACGAGAAAATTCGTGACCGGTCCTTAATGTGTTAAGCAATATTAATCAGAATGGATCGGTTCTTTGGCTTAGAAGAAGAAATAGAAGATGAACATCTTTCATGACTTGAAAGGTAATATTGATTGTGATCAATTACGTTAGTAATAATAATAATAATAGTAGTAACTGCTTACTTTATTAGTAATAACTGTAATATTATTTTTTATGAGAACGGTCAAGTTTTGACCCATGGTTCCTTTGACACTTTTTATCCTCATGATGAGTAGAAAACAATGCAATAAAAAAAAAATTTGACCTTGAAATTCAAGGTCAAGGACACTTTTGCGGCAACTTTTTTTTACAGATCTTCATCGATCCGAAGATGTAGAATACGCCTACGCTTGCCAAAATCAAACCTTCTTATACACCCTGTACAGTCTGTGACATAGAGCATCATATCAGTCGTGTTAATGTACAGAAATTCTAGTATTAAAATTGATATTCACCAAGGAAAAAAGGCATTTCTACAACTAAATCTTTGTCCATACAAAGTAGAAGTATCAGGCCAATTTTGAATAAATTCTCTAGAAGAATAAGTATAATCAAGGATCCACTGCTAAACCGACTTGTCCTGAACGATGCACGAGGATTGTCAAACATTGCTCGCTATCAATTGATACAGTCGTTGTTCGATGTTCTCTGTTCAACCCCTAGTAGCACAAAATATTGTATACACATTCATATAATATTAAAAAGAGATTCAATCTTTTTTTAATATTCAAATATACATGCAATATTTATTTTATATTACGTAACAAATATTTCTTTTTAAATATTCAGGAAATATCTATGTCATGTTACGAGAAAAATATTTTTTTCTAAATATTAAATGAATCTATTTCATATTGGAAGTAGAATATTTTGGTAATTATTTACATTAGGGGCTTCCTCGCCGATTTTGATGACCTTGAAATATGTTGTCAAGGTCATCATTATGAACAACTTTTTCCTATACATGTTACCGCCGCTCAACTTTAGTTTCCGAGATATTCGCAAAAAAGTTTTAACATCTCAAAAAGTGATCGGAGTAGGTATGGGTTAGAATTGAAGTTGCAAAATAAGAAAGAAAACCTTGCATCCAATATTCTACATGCGAATAATAAAATATAATACTAATGTACTGCAAACTACATTATAAAATACTAATGTAAAGTGTACTTACTTCTGAATCTTCTGTATCTCCATCGAATCCACAGCACACAATTATTGACTCACGAGAATAGGTCCGAATAATTGAACAACAATCACTAAACAACACTCACAACACACACACACAACACACTTAACGAAATAGTGACAGCAGACGTGAAGATGTTACTCCTACCACGAATAAAATAATACTGCGATTTTAACCGTCCCCCTCCCACGGACGTGTAATACGAAAACAGGGAATTCCGGGAAATAGGGCCGGCGCCCCGCCATAATTTTTTTACCTTGGTTTTGTATCTAGTGTTTATTGACGCTCAGCGTCTAACCTTCCTATGATAACCTGACCGTACCACCTGCGTGGAAGGGATCATTGTTAAAATCGCAGTATTATTTTGTTCGTGGTCGGAGTGAAATCTTCTCGTTCGTTGTCACGATTTTATAAAATGTGTTGTGTGCGTGTGTGTTGTTTAGTGATTGTTATTCAATTATTCGGATCTATTCTCGTGTGTCAACAATTGTGTGCTGTGGATCCGACGGAGGTACAGAAGATTCAGAAGTAAGTACACTTTACATTAGTATTTTATAATGTAAGATTAGTATTCGTATGTGGAACATTGGATACAAGGTTTTCTATCATATTTTGCAACGTATATTAACGATCATTAATGATTTGGTATATAGTATAATTTAATGTGGTTCAAATAAGATACTACTTTAAATCAAATATTTTTATTTTGATAACCACAAAGATAAAATGAAATATTTTTATTTTGTATTTCAAATATTTCCTTGCAATGAAAATAAGTTGAGCAAGTAGTTAATATTATAAATCATAATTTTTAACATGAGAAGCTATAATAGTTAGCAAAGTATTATGTGTAGTTTAATTACGAATATGTAACATGTTGATAAACAGACTACAATATCGTAATAACATTACAGGCAACAAAATATCATAAAAATATAAGTTACAAGTAATACATATTCATAGTTTGTAATTTTTGTTATAATTTGAAACTTCTTAAATTTGAAAATTTTATTGAATGTTTTTTAAATATTGAATTTATATTTTTCAAATATTGAATTCACATTTTTTAAATATTTACTTTATATTTTTTAAATATCTAGTTTATATCCTATGAGTATTTAGCTTATATTTTTTAAACATTCAATTTATATTTCTTGTACATGTATACAATATTCAGGTCCAATATTTTTCTCATATGAAAAAATGTGGCTTAAAAAATATTTTTCCAATATTTGAAAAAAATATCTATCCAATATTTGTGTGCTACTAGGGACTGTACCGTTCCTCCTCGAGCCAGGGAATGAATACCGATTAGGTTCTTCTCGTGCCTTAAAACAAGGACGAGGAGGCAGCGGTTCCGAGGACGAACGAGATCGCAGTTAGACGTTGGATCGGGCGATCATTTAACGCGAAGTCGAGAGTAAAAGTAGATCGCGAATACAGGGCCTGACAAGTTCACGAAGGAGCTTCTCTCGGGTTACGGAACTCTGTCCTTATGTAAAACCGATCGATATTTCGCGGTCGAAATGAAATTTCATTCGTAGCCGGAGTAGCACCGTCGTAGTCGCCGACAACCGTCGACGTCGTAACGACGGAAACTTGGCCCGGGGAATCGCCACTAAACGGTCTGTTTCCGGACCTCCGACGCAATAAATTCCGGGCCGGTGATGTTCCTACAGCCGCCGTTGGGAATCGCTTTAACGATGTACAGTCTTGTCGAAGTTCCCCCGTGAAAATATCCGAGCCCCCTGGTGAACAGGATGTTGGAACTGCCGAGCGATTCTGACCGCGACTTTATCGGTCCCTCCGTCGGATCGATGGTTGATAATATTCACGGTGAACGTTCGATCCCTCTAAAATTGCAATAATAATTTTGTCAAAGTTCCCTCCCCGTGAAAGTATCCCCCGGCGAGCAGGACGTTGAAACGGGACCGCGATTTCATCGCACAGTCGTTAATAATATTCGCGTCGAATTGCCGATCGCCGAGAAAGTAAACGACGCGATCCACCGAAATCCCAGCGCAACAATCTATTAGCCCCATTTTCCCGCAAACCCGTTGATAGTCGAGCGCGTTCCGCCGCGCGGTAGCCGGATTAAGCCCGGCCCAATTCGCGGGATTAAGCGATTTCAATTAACCAAAAATTACGCTATGCATACACGTATCCGTGTATACTCTCAGGGATGGCTCCGGTCTTGCTGGTTGTGGTGCGGAGGCCCTCAAGATCCCGGTTTTGCGGCCGGTGGGTATCGCAAATCGGCAACGACAGGCGATATGATTCCGAGAGCAGCTCGATCGGCCGGCAACGCAGTCGGTAGAGTGCAGAACTCGGCGGTACGATAGCCGTGGCCACGGTAATGCGTATCAGACTACATTTCACGGTTGATCGAGGCCCGGCACGCCGCCATAGACAATTTCCCAAAGGGTTCTAGAGCGATATAATGGGCCGGTGGAGGAAGGGAAGGCTATATACCCGTGGCCACCGTAACTCTATCGCATTACGGTTAACCCGACCAGTAAGAGGCTGCTAGATGCCGGCTAGTTCTCCCGGGGTGAATTCGTCAATGGCCCATCGATGCTCCTCCGGCTTTCGAAGGTTATCTTCTGGCTAGTACTGGCTGACCACTCGGTCGGCCAATTCGCAAAATTGTAGTTCGCGGCACGTACGTCGATCGTGCCTCGTCACTTCGCAATCTTGCCCTCTCCTTCGACCTAACGTCGCGTCGTGCCCCGACTGCGCCCGTAACTCTACCAGCTTCGGGCTACGTTGTTCCGCGAGAGAGAACTCGTCTCAGAGAGTTATTCCTCTCTGGATATTACGAATTTCGCGTTAGATCACGGTGGGAGGTTGGTTACGCAGTTCTGGGAGCCCCCAATGGGGCGTGGTTTCTTTGCTCCTGATTGGAATTGAGTGAATCTAGAGATAAATAGAGCAGTCTAGTTCATGTTTATCGTAGATTCTGTATACCCTAAAAATCTAGCTTTGAAGAACCTTGTTCCTGTAGAGTGTCCTCAGTGGGCGTGGTTTCGTTGCTCCTTGTTTGAATCGGCAGTTGTTTGATTAACCTTGAAGCAAAGAAGATCGACAGATTAGTTTGTACTTAACCCTCGCCGTAGAATGCTCCGGGTGGGCGTGGTTCGTTACTCCCATCGATTCTAGACTCAACATTCTCTAAACACGTAGCTTTGGAGATCATTGCTCTAAGCGGGCGTGGTTTATACTCTTCTACTTTCAATAGAGTAGGCGTGACTTCTTTGAGTCTAATTTTAACGGTGTGGGCGTGGTTCATTCGCTCCCAATTTGAACAGAGTCATGATAGTGTTCCACAGAGTAATTTATGCCCGTCTACGTATATCCCTTAAAAATCTGGCATTGAAGACTTCCTGAAGATTTCCTGAGAGTTCTATCTTGAGTGGGCGTGGTTTCTTGGCTCCCACTTCGAACAGAGTTAGAACAGAGCTCCGCAGAGCAATCTGTACAGTGTCGAGACACCGTGTCCAGCTGTAGGCGACGATTTGAGCTGACTCTTGGTGGTCGCTTGGCTGGACACCGAAAGTCCTCGGTGGTCGTTACAGTTTAATGCGTCGGGTGGCGTCGTAATGCGGATTCATTGTCGACGAAAGCGTCGGCCCCAACTCACTCGGTCGTGTAAACATTGCGTACTCCCGGCGACGACAACGCCGACGACGTCGGCCAGCAAGAAATCGCACGACCCCTCTCTTTCTCTCTCTCTCTCTCTCTCTCTCTCTTTCCCTCTTTCCCTCTCTGTCTCTCTGAATCCCGTATCCTCAACCTCCTTATATCCACGCGCCGTTTCCCTCCCCCGGGACATATGTCCTTATACCGGCTCCGTGAGCTTTAATGAAACCCATAAAGCGTTCTCTAGATCGTACTTGCGGCGCTGTAGCCGGCTATCACTGGTTACTCGATGGGACGTGGTTCGTAGCCAGTGGCCCGAACTTCCAGATGCTTTTCACGAGAGACCGAATCATCGTTTAAGGGGATGCTGTGCTCAACACACCAATATTTTCTTCCCTATTTTTCTGAACACGAAATCCCGGAACAAAGGTATGCTTACCCAATCCATCAATCACAAAATCATCAACTCCACAAAACAAGTAATACAGAAAAAAAAGAACGTATCAAGCATTGTCGTATTTTTTTTTTAATCTAAGTTATCCTATCATAAAGTCGGACCCCCTACCTTCAATTTAAGCCCTCTAAAGTTAAAAAATTCTACTGGGAATACATTCTAAAAACAGGTTCGAAGAATCCTCTTAAAATCGTGTCAATTTTGTTCGAGCTGACGCATGACGGTCGGATTTTCTCGTTTTTTCGATATGCTTTCGTAGCCATTTTTCATCTGAGTATACTTATTACAAACTGTGAATTTCCACCTTCGATTCAAGCCCTCGAAAGTTCGAATATTTCTACGAGAACGCATTTCAAAATTGACCCGAAGAAACGGTCAGCTTCGAGGTGTCACTAGGCGAGTTCCACCTTTATTTTGCGGCCGTCGTGGCACGCGGGAAATGAAATCTGCATCGATCACCGCGGAAATGCCTTTCCGCGTAATCGAACTCGCGTATTAATTTCGTTTTAATCGTTTCGGTGCCGGTAATCACAGCGCGGCTCGCAATCACGGTCGAGGGTCCTCGTTGTGTTTCGGAGCACCCATCCTCGCCTCGATGCGATTCTCTCCTCATACATTTTAATTCAGTGACCTTCCATCGCGCGCGCGTTTTAATTCGTTCCTTTTGTTCCGGCGCCGGCCGGATCCATCATCGTTCCCCGGTTCTCTATATCTGAACCGAGCCTGTGCATTGTTGTAATTGCCCTTTGACGGTTTCGCTAAGTGAAGTGCACCGGCGACATTTTGTTCGAATTCACGACCCGCACAATGGGACTTTCGCGGTTACCGCGCGACCCTTCCTCTTTAATATCCGGCCTTTTTTGATTATTCTTATCGTCGACATTATCGTTGCTAAAATCGACCTTTCAGACGCGTTTATCTTGATCCTGGTCAATCAATTCAGACCCTGCGTGAAAGTTTAGAAACACTTTTCTGCCTGAAATTTGGTGTCTGCTTCGTTTCTGATTTTATACGAATCTATTGGACGATAAGTCAACTATTCTCGTTATTAGTGTAACCGTGATTGGTCATTAAATCTGAACCCATGCATACTTGTGAATAGACTGCGGATTTCACGCATTTATGACCAAAACGAGTATGTACAATTTAAAGCAGTGTACGGTGTTATCGAAATTTGAGCGCATCGACGTACACTCCTCGTCAAAAAGATAGTCCAGGTGTGCTATCTTTAATTTCTCAATGACGCATGTAAAATCTTTCGTCTGTAACGTATAATATCAAAAGATTATGAGCTCAGAATATGCGGCTTGCTGGAAATAAGTCATAATGGCGTAGATGTTTGTATACAACAAAGAAAATCTGTCCCATACTAAGGTCGAAATGATAGCACACTCTGTTAATACGTTTAGAAATTGCTCAGTATTTCATGATCTGTCAACGAGTAAAGGTTACAGTACAGTATTATTTTGTAAGTATGGGACGCGGAAAAAAATCAAGCGAGTCCGAAAAAAAGCAAATTTTTGAACTAAAACAGCAACAGTTATCAGTAGCGAAAATATCGAATGTAATAAAAGGAAGTCGTAGAGAAATACACAATTTAGTAAGTAAGTGCACCGTGTCTGATCTCGACTGGCTGTTTCTACTTGGCGCGCCAACGCTCGCGTTTAAAGGCTTTCCCGTGAAAGCGCAGCGTTGTGCGAAAGAATCGCATCGCAGAGATTCGGTTTATTTTCTCACGTACAATCACAAGGACGGTTTCCGATTGGTTAATTTCGCAGCGTTTAACTTGACGGGATTGAGCAACACCGCGAGATCTATCCAGCTGAGGCGGGATAACTTTGTCTAAACATACTTGCCGGCGCGAATCGACGTGCCCCCGAGTTTCCGTTTACTTTAAGGGGAAGTCGTAGACCGGCTGATATAAGGGGGGCATTCCGCGTGAAACAAGAGTCGAAACGCGCGGGGGCGACAGCTCGGCTCTCCTCTGGTGGACGTGCATAGCCGGTGCAGATACGGCTGTTTGGAAAATCGAAGCCGGAACGAGCCGGTCTCCCGTTTCGGTCGATCGTGTTATCTCCGGGGTCGCGCGCGCGCGCGAGTGCTGCCGAGCAGAAACGATCCTCTCCTATGTATAAAACGGAATCGATGTTACTGCCCGGCGATAAATATAAAATACGTACTTTAGCGATGGTGCCGGGACTTAAACCCGGGGCTGGTTAGACTCCCGTCGAAAGGCCCGCGGAAAAATTTATCGAAACAATTCGACAACCGACATTCCGTTCGTGTTCCTCCGGCCGCGCGGCTCTCTCCGAGGTGACTATCCGCTTCGGTTCCGAGCAGCGGACGCGGCGGACCGTTTGAAAAAAATCGAATTGCCCGGCACGATGCGAAAATGCGTCGGGGATATCGCGGACCGAGGATGCAACCGGCGTTCGTGTACCCAGTGGAAACGACACCGCGTAAAACGCGAACCGATAGTGCTCGCGGTAAATATAAAATCCTTGCCGATCGTCACGTATCGCGGGAGTTATCGCTGTCGAACAGCCGAGCTTCAGAAGCGTACTGATCTAGCCCGCGTTGCTTCTCTTTATGGATAATCGTCACCGAGTTCTCCGGAGGCGATAACTCGGGCCAAGAAGCCACGCCCACTTGGGCGCTCCAAAGAGAGAGAGAGAGAGAGGAAATGTGGTAAGCAGCTCGTTCTCGCTGATTTTCTACTCGTTTCCTTGGTTATGAAAAATCCAATTAATGGAATTTAAGTAATCTGATGGAAACAGTGGAGAGTCGTTCCGTTTTCCAAAGCTAGATTTTTTCAGAATACAGAGTCTCCTTGTAGAGCAATGTTTTAGGCTCTCTAGGAACCGGGGGCCAAGAGGCCACACCTACTGAGAGCGTTCTACACAGGCCACGCCCACTCTCTGCATGGATTCTAATTGCCCAACAGCCAGTTTAAATTTTCAGCTGTTTCTACTCCATCTTCAAGACATCGCACAGTGGGCCCAAACGCCAATCTAGCTGATAAAAAGTCGTATTTAAAATCACATACTATTACTTACTTTTTTATTTGTTTCCATTCTTAAATCCCTGTAGATCTTTAAATTATATTCTGTTTTGCTCTGAAGATTTTTTATATAGGGTAATATTTACGCAAAAGTCTATAGTCGCTGCGGCCTTTAAGAGTCCCCCAGAACGGTCAGTGCTTTTGCTACTGGTAAACGTTAATATTAAATGCGAATATTTTGCCTTTCATGGGTTTTGTAGAAGAAAGTACGTACTTTCATTCTGTAATTACAGAATTTGCAAAAGTTAATGAATTTTCCAAATATCCATGTTCAAAGGTAGACAATTTTTTACTTCATGCATTTCAGTTTTTCGAATGTAAGTAACCAAATTTGCGCGTATATGTCAAATTTCCTATTTGATTTCGTAATGTAGACTCTGTTCTTTAATTCTTGTAAAAATCAGCTGCCGAGATTTGCCTGGGATTGTTTAACGTAACTTTAAAGTTTGTGAATAGTTTGCGATCACTCATAAAGAGGGTTTAAGATTTTTGTGGTTCATAGTACTGACTGAGAGGAGTAAAAAATGTTTAATCAATGTAGGTCATAAAATTAATACTTCTAGTGTAAAACGGAATTTTATGTTTTCTTGTGACAGCACATAAACGAATAGCATAGCTGTATGAGATTTAAAAGTCTGATACCTATTATATTACTTACTTAATTGTATCTGATATGAAGAATGTTTTGTGAAAGATTTTTTTTAATATTCTGAAAATTGACAGGATTAGAGTAAAAATTGCACGAGTAAATATGACAAGCATTGACAACTGTGTGCCCACTCGGCGATAGACGAACACTCAGTAATCGATGAAAACTCTGAACAGGATTCTGGTTTTACGATTTCAAGAAAAACGTCGACTATTTGGAAGAAAGAAACGACGCTAGATCAAGAGGTTATAAAATTATTAGCAGATCCGAAACTTCCACCTACACATGTCCCGTCAACAAGTGATGACGATTCTGACCACAACAATAGTGATGATTCTGACGTGGAAGCAGAAAATATGTAGAAAATAAAACTTTCAAAACTGAAACGATGTATAGAAGTGTAAATAAGTTGTAAATATATGAGGTTTTTATTTTAGTGTCGGTTTCAGTTCATTTTATGACTAAAAACGCTAGTAACTTTAATTTCCGCGGAAATACTCCTCTCTAAAATTACATTAATGACCATAAAAAGTTTAAAAAATTTTTTTGCGGTCCAAATTACCATAAATTTAAAGATTGAAGTCTCCCGGTTACAACGACTCCATACAAGTTGCAATAGGAAGCTGCGTTTGATTTTTTATCAGCTAGATTGGCGTTTGGGCCCACTGTGCATCGGTTCAAAAGTATCTCAATGAAAATTGACAGGCAAGAATTTGCACAGACCCAGTCATGACTATCATCTAGCAGACATTGACGAGTAACAATGCTCATCCCGAGGATACATAGAGCGTTCCTCAGGGCGGCTGTAATCATGTTCGACAGAGGAAGAATCAACGCAAACCTTTCCGAGGCGACAGTAATCATGCCCATCCATCGTCGAACATGTTCAGACGACTATCTATCGTCTAAGATCGATCAAACGGAGCGCCGGGCGACAATAGCTCCGCCGGCGGGTCGAGGGAGCTAATTGAAAGCCGTCGCATGACAGGAGAACGTATCGTCGGAAGCCGATCGAGAGGGATTCGTGCTCGTAATGCATCGGTCGCATAAGCGACTAGCTGCAGCCGGATTTTCACGCGAGGACGTCGCTCGTAAAAGCCGGCGCCGGGATCGCCGTAGCGAGTGCGACGCACTCTCGCATAATCCCGCTCCGCGCGCCCACGCTTTACGACCGTTTCACCTCCGCAACCGGAATGACATAATGCAAAGCGAACCAAGATTTACATCCCATTTGCCTTGCTTTCCGCGATTGTGTGTGCACGCGTGCGCGCGCGCGCGCGCAGCGGGGCTGACGCCGCTTCCTATCCGTATTTCGGATTTTCTGCCACGAGGATATATGTATATATATAGAGAGAGAGAGTGAGAGGGAAAGAGAGAAAGAGAGGGCAGGGGGAAACGACACCGGCAACCCCCTTGTTCCGGAGCTACCCCCTTTGTTTTGCGTCCGAGAATTATTTCGTTTCGTCCCTCGCGCGTTTCGCTGCTCGCAGCCTGCGCAATTACCGCCGACGCCGCCGCACACGCCTGTCCCCATCGGCGCCGTTTTTTCGCAACGACACGTCGCTTCGCCTCGCGCGATATTTTTTTTCCACCACCGGCCCGGATACTTGTTGCTCCTTTTTTCGCCGTTCCACCCGCGTAATTGCGCTTTAACCCTTTCGCTACGGGACGGTTTACCGAGGCGCGTTCCTGCGTCGACGCCGCTTTTTCCACGAACGATCGCGTCTTCAACCCTTATACGAATGTGCTAAATTTTCTAGGATGTTCAGTTACATCGCACCCTATCGTTAGACTTGGTGGTTTTTTCCTAGCTCAAGTGCACCAGTTTTCAAGATAAATCGAAAGGAGACCACTTCCTAATAATAGTTCATTCTCATAATCTTCACAAGTGAAAATTTTCTCCATTCCTGTACCCGCATATTGCAAAATCTCCGATTCCTCTAGGATTGTGTTGCAACTCGATGCAATTTATGCAAAATAAAAATTGTTTGAATAAATTGCAAGAAGAAAACAGATTAGGATTTCTTTTGTTTTCTTAAGGATCTTAATAAATTGAAAATAACAGTAAGCATACATTGCATACACTCTTTCGCTGAATATTCAAGGTACTGACTCGCGCATAGTCCAGTTTTCGAAAGAAAATATTCTGAATATTTAAGAGAATGCTTATTCACAAAGTATTAACCCTTTGCACTCGAATGGCGACTGTAAGGTGGCAATAAAAATTGCTGTATTATTGCTCAAGATATTTTTGGCATTATTAAATTTGTGTTTGTATTTAATAGATTACTTAACACTTCGGTATTGTACGAGTAAATTGCACCATTTTTTGACCTAGTCTAGCTGCAATCTTCGTTAGTTTCTAAAGGATTGAATCTTTCTCCGAGTTTTTCGTCACGTTGATAGCGTTGCGTTCAGGCGCGCACTCCGGCCCGCGTTCTTATCGATGATACGGTTGGCCGAACAATAGCCTGGCCCTCTTGTTGTCCTTCGCGGCACGTCATCGAAGCCCGGGATATCCCGACGTAACGCTCTCTTGCACAGGAGAGCAGCCGAAAGGAGCGGTGAGGAGGATAGAGGAGGGTGGAGAGATCGACTGCGATTCCCCGGCAGCCGGATGACGACGAAATGCAAAACGGTCGAAGATTTGCATCCCAACTGACTCGCTTTACGCGGCGGTGGCCACCGCGCTCTCCGCGCCGAGGCGAGGGGACGACAGTCCCTCCCGTTCGATTATGCGAACGTCCGCGTCGTCACGGCCGACGCGACGTGTGTACAGTGCCGGCATAATTTCACGGCTCGCACGTGATACCGGCACTCGCGCGAAAACAACCTCTATCTCTATACATCTATTTGTTTTTCTTGTCCGGCTCTCATTCTCATTGTCTTTCTCTTTTTTCCACTCTCAGTCTCTCTATCTTGCTCTGCGTCCTTCGGTCTTTATGTTTCTCAGACTCTCAGACACTCTGCCTTTCTGTCTTTCTGTGACTTTCTGTCTCCCAGTCTCTCAGACTCAGTCTTCCAATTTCTTAACCTCTAAGTCACTCTCAGAGTATCTCAATCTTTCTCAGTTTCTCTCAGCCGCTCTCAATCTCCTAATCTGTCTTATTCTCCGAGTCGGTCTCAGTCGCTCACTAGGTCTCAGGTTCTCAGTCTACCTCAGTTTCTCTCAGCCACTGTCAATCTTTCAGTCTCTCCTAGTGTCTTATTGTCGCAGTTTCTCAGTTTCTCTCAACTTTCTAATCCGCCTTATTCTCTTAGTCGGTTTCAGTCTCTCAGTCTCTCAGTCTCTCACTCGGCCTCGGTTTCTCTCAGTTAATCTCAATCTTTCAGTCCCTCCCAGTGTCTCATTGTCGCAGTTTCTCAGTCTCTCGGTAACTCTCTGTTCGTCTCTCTCTTTCTCTCTGGGTCCCTCCGCGTGCGACTATCCGTGTCTGGCGCGCTCCAGTTCGATTTCCAGAGGTGTTTTGATTTTTTCGCGTCGGCCGGGATAACGTATCGGAAGACGGATTTCCGGGTGATCGATTGATTCGTTACCGCCATCGAGAATAACGATACGCCCGCCATATATCGTAACGGCGATCGTTCAATCCTGGATTGAATGTTACACGAATATTAAAAGTTTCATCCGCTATTAAGAATTCAACCGATCGACCCGATCCCGTCGGCTCTCGGCTCGGCAGGGCTCATGTGTACGCACTGCATTCAATTTTCATTCCGCTGACGTTCCCGAATCGTTTCCCCACCATTGCTCGATCCCTTCGCTATTAATGGAGTCCTTTTCTTTCGCGGGGCCATCGGAATTCGTTCGTTCGTTCATCCGAGGTCTTTCTAACTTTAACCCCTTTGTTGCGTGAGTACTATTTGTGAAATAAAATTGGGACATCCGATGGAAACGCGACTTATCCCTTAGTAAATAGAAAGTCGCAATAACTGGCACGTCTATACAATAAATGAACGCCCCTTGCTACATATAATATACACTACTGCTCAAAAGTATCCGGGCAATTGCGAAATATCGTTATTAGCATTGCATCAAAGTTATTTCAGTGCCTAAAATAGTGACTAAAATCGATCTTTATTTGTTTCTTATGAAATATCTGACGTTCTAAATTAAAAATTACGTATATACAGGGTGAGTCACCTAAAGTTTGCAGCTCAAATATCTTTGTTGTTTCTAAAGATACGTAAAGTATGGTAAGGACAAAGTTGAATGGTACAATGGGGCTGACACGATGCTATAAAAAAATTTTGTTTTATGTCATTTTTTTAGAGATATCAAGGTTACCTTGACTTTTTTTTTAATGGAACCACCCTTTTTTAAACACCTACAATAATAGTCCTTTTCATTAGGAATTCAGTTAAAATAATTATTCCAAGGTCATTCCAAATTTTTTTATAGCATCGTGTCAGGCCCATTGTACCATTCAACTTTGTCCTTAACATATTTTAAGTATCTTTAGAAACAACAAAGATATTTGAGTTTATAAGTGTCCGGATACTTCTGAGCGGTAGTGTATACTAATTAATATTACAGTGAATTCTCGATATATGTCAACAACACAGGTCTTATATCCCTGACGGGATACACCCTGCGGTAGTGGGCATAATTCCGCGACGTTTATTGTTCAGCCCTTGGCGACATGTATAGAAAAATCACTGTATATGCACGTTTTTATATCTCCATGATTGTATAATTTTTGGGATTAAGTTACTGTAGGTTAAGTAAAGAAAGAAGTCTAAAATAATTGAAGCAGTAACGTTGATACTCAGACTGCGAATTAGACGACTACTTAGACTCCGTAGGGCGCATATGTATTTTCAACTTCAATTTCTATGAATTAGCTCATGAAAATGTAAACCCGCACCGAGCCCTTCAATCTACTGATAGTACCGCATTGTGTTGGTTTCTCTGGCTTCTAGAAATAGAAACGTCAAAGGTAGTATTATCTGACTTTAATGTCCATTCTACTGTATATATCCATAAAAATCTGTATTTCCACGAAGATCCTCGCTCAATTAATAATACTGTGTCGTGTACGATATCCATTCAGACAAAGATATCATAATTCATATCCTTCTTTCTAGAAGTAAGAACTTCAAAGGTATACTGTTATCTATCTGTTCTTTAATGCACATTCTGCCGTATACATCCATAGAAATCTGGACCTCCACAAAGCTCTGCAGTCAATAATAATATTGAATCGTATATGGTATTCTCTCTGACACAGGGATCGTAATTTATATATTTCTTCCTTCCAGAAGCAGGAATCTGGAACGCACAACTTTTCTGTCTGACACTCAACTCCCAAATGCGCTGAATTAGCCCAGAAAAGTGTGTAGCATTAGTATAAACATTCGCAGTCGATTGGCAACTTGTCTTTCTTCTTTCTATAAGTGGAACAACAAAAGTATAATTTTCCTGTTTGTTTCTCAACGTTACATTCTACTGTGATAGTCCACAACAGTAAATACAGATATACACATTTGCAGTGGACGAAGAATTTGTCTTCCTTCTTTCTAGAACAGTAGAACAATCAAAAATAATTGCTCTGTCTGCCTTTCAACGTCCCATTCCACCATATTACTCCAGGAAGATACACATATATCAGTATAAATAGACGAACAACACACCTTTCAAGTTGAAGATTATATAATAAATTAATGGATTTACTACAAAGTTTGTTTTAGATTTCAAAATAATTGATTACTTATGGGTCCCCCTAATGTAATCTTCCAGCTTGTCCCTCAGCGTCCCATTTTACAGTCCTAATCCCGAGAATGGACAGCAGTACAAACATTCGCAGTCATTCGTAAACCCACGGTTTTCGCTTCTAGGAGCCAGCATCGGCGGCAAAAGTCCCATTATCCGTCGGTCGCAGCACGTACCATTCTACTGCGGTTACGCGGATGCTGCACTTTAGTCGACTGGGGCGAAGCGATCGCTTTCCTCTCGCAATTATTCCGAAACCAGACCGGCCTAGCAAACCGAATCGAACGTCAGATTAGGGCAAACAGAAAAAGTTTCCACCAAACATTCTCGGTGACAAACAAAAAAAAAAAAAATATATCATTCGGAAGTCCGTAGCCGAGCGGTGTAGTCGATCGAGCGGAATATTTTTCGCAGCCTTTCCCGGATTAACGGATTCGATGCGAAAACCATTTCGCCGTCGTATTTTTTCGCGGGAGCCCGTCGCGTTATTATCAATCGTGTTTCTACGGGTTCGATTTCGACGTATCGGCCGGTCGCCGATGAATTATTAGCAGGAGCCGCGTCGGGCGGGTCGCGTCGAACCTGCTCGTAATGCAACGCGTGCGTGCGCGAACAGGTGAGCTCCATCGAGTGCGAAATTTCTATCGATTGGCGAATTTTTCAAATCGTGCACCCTCGTGCCACCATCTCCCCCACACCCCCGCCCCGTTCATCTCCTCATCCTCCGTCAACGTTTCTCGCCGCTCGATCGACCGTTTCAAACAAATAGTCGTCGGTTCGCGGGACCCCGTTTTTGTTCGACGGTTTCAACGCTCGACAGGAGTTTTCCCGATTTTTTTTTTCACATCCGTACGGTTTGGTCACGACCGAAAGGAACACGAAACGTATAGCCGCCGCCGAGCCGCACGGCCGACAAAACTCGAACGCAGTCGCGAAATCGCGAACATTGTTGCTCGTTTCCGCACGCGACCAGCGGCGCGGACAACGATCTCGCAAACCAATTCGCGATCCCTTCCGAAATTCTTTCGACGATCGCTATCAAAGCGTCGCTAACGACGGATCCTGCAAACTCTCTTCAATTCTCGGTCCCGACGACGAAAATAGAAAATCTGATCGTCCATTGTACAAAGGAAATTGCTTGGGAATTTTTTCTGCTTTAACCGTAGAAGCTAGGAAAATTATCCTTGCGCAGAACGATTCCGCGGACAATGTTTAAAGAGAGAAAATTCACTGTTAATGCTTAAAAATATATTAACCCTTATGTGGGCAACCAAACTTTTCACGGTTGTTGGGTAACCGGGGTACCCGGATACCCCGAGCGTTCGGTGCCGATATATAAAAAATAAAGTGACAATTTTACTTTCATGCTTTCCCATAACTTTTAGTTTTTTTCTATGGTATACTAAGTATTGTTTTAAACAGTTTAAGTGAAGCAACTGTTTCAAAAAATAGTATAACTCAATGCTAAGATTAAACTTTTATGCTATTCGTATGTGGACGTACGGTATTTGACTCTTCAACTTACACAACAGTACAACAGTATTCAACTTTATTTGGTCACAACCAAAATGTTACAATATATTCGTATGTGCCAAAAAAAGAAAAGTTTGTTGTATTACTATCCACAATGCACAATGATAATGTTGTTTCTGGGCCAAAGAGGAAACCAGAAATCGTCCACTTCTATAATAAAACAAAATCTACAGTACACAAAGACGTGCTAACAGATGGTCATTAGCATTTTTTTTTAACATAATTGATATTGCTGCTCTTGCCTCATACATCATATATATTTCTAATAACGATATGTTGCCTAACAAATCCAATAATCGCCGAATATTTTTACGCCAAGTGGGAGAGGAACTTTGTCTTCCAATAATTAGAAGTCGATCAACCAATGTTCAAGTGATGAGACATTTCTCTTGTAAATTAGCAATAGAAAGCATGCTGCATAAGTCAGCAACCATGACCGACGTTCCTTCAACTTCAGGCACTGTACAACAACGAGATAAAACTGGACGAAAAAGAGTTGTAGGCTCATGTTATATATACCAAGCTGACCCTGATAGAAAACGTAGAAAGACACGAAAATATTGTCAAAACTGTATAAAACCAGTTTTCCGACGAACACGCAAATACTCTGACAGTTTGTAAAAATTGTCCTATTATTGGTTAATAATAGTAACTATACTAATAAATAAATAATACCAATTGAAAAAATTTGTGTGTTGTGTGATTGTGTTGTAAAACTTCCTTGCATAAGCATCCAACTACACTTTCTATGTATGGGTACCCGGGTACCCCGGTTACCTAACAACCGTATAAATAAGATTGAAGCCTTATTATTAATATGTTTTGCATCAATTTTAATTCCGTAACCATAAATCGACAGAGAACCTTCTAAATAATGGGGATCCAGGGCGGTTTTGCGATATCTTCATAAAAACATAACAAATTATCAGAGAAAACATAGAAATGGGTACCCGGGTACCCGGTTGCCCACATAAGGGTTAAGGGCTCGAATCACACCGCAACAGACAAATATAGTTTTATTAGACGAACAGTCTTCGAGTGCTATAAACTGTTCATTTATCGGATTGCTTGCACAGCGAAACGATTTTTGCACTTCGAGATCGGTGTTGTTGCGTTAACGCGAATACGACCAGCGGATAACAAAGCGCAACATTACACAGCTTCGCGAACAAACTTCTGAGCTGCGTTGGTTTTGTAACGGCACGGGCCGCGAAGTTGCCCTCTGACGTGGAATTAACTCTTAGTAATTGTCGTTGCGGATAGTAGCGGCTCGAATAATCCAGTTTCGACTAGTTGCAGGATTTCGGAATTATCGATGGCGACAAAAGTTTTTCTTGTTGTCGCGTGTTAATCGCGTGAGCCTTTGATCTGACACCGTGGTTCGTGTCCGCGACATCTGGTTCGAGCGAGAACGAAAGCAGAAAACGCGAACTCTTTCGCAAGCCAGATCACGAAGACAGGCCAATCATTTTTGCTTAATTTCAACGATACACGAAGAGGAACGTGTAGTTCGTCCGCCGTGTGTATTGCACGTTCCATTAACCCCGAACGAACGAATGTTGTGTGCATCAGAAAAATTGTTTTACTTCGTGTATCCGGTTTTATAAAAAATTGTTCATGAATAATGTTTCTGTTATTGGATAAAAAGGGTCTAGTTATATTCATGATTTTGTTGGGCCATTTCCAGGCACGACGATTCAGTTACGTAGGGTTAAAGCGAGAAGTAAAAGTTGGAGTTTGCGAATTTATTCATGGGAAACCATGGAATGCAGATGTGTGGTGTTTGGTGGATGCGTTCTGGCATGTATGGACCAGTGCTGGGAATTTTTATAGGCGTCTCCAGCGAAGGAGTACAAAGTTAGAGTACTCGGATGGGAGTATGACTGTGAAGTGTATCGTGCGTACAATTTTGTCTGTGTTCTGACAAAAATGTTCCTGCTACTGAGATGTTTTATTCGAGAGATTGTCAGTATGTTCCTGATACTGTGAAATACAATACTGAAATCCGATATAGTCTAATTGTACAGTCATTGGTTCTCAAACTGAAAATTTCATGCGAACACATGAATCAGTCTCGTTCAATTTGGTAAGCCATTTCTGCCTGTTTTGTACTTTGTGCCACTGGAGTACCAATGGAAGCGGATGTATTGAGTACAGCTTTCGACAGTGTGCAAAGAAATGAAATCACAATTTGGTGTGAGAAATGATTAATTGGAATTGCATTATCTCGATCAGAAAAGCGTTCTATCTCAAAGAGAATCAAAGTTGATTTTATTAGGAGATTGTGAGGGGAATAAGCGGCAAACTGGCAGCGTTTGCGATGACGGACTCTGGTGGCGTGAGGTATAGCTCGTTAGGGAGTACGACCGTCGAATTTTGAAGGTTCTGCGAGCGAGGCTTTGGACCTAATTCGACAGGGAGCACGGCCAGAGAGGAGATCGCACAATGGAGACTGGCGTGGCACGGGCGGCAGGCAAATAGGAGCCTCTGGGTTGCGGTTAATACGACAAGACTAATGAGAGGGACGCGTTGTCGGGATGCTCATTCGTGGTTCGTTTCGGATACAATCGTTCGAACTCGCCTCTAATTAAGGCGTTAATGAAGAGCCTCGGGGAGAGACCGATCACTTTCCTCTCCACGCCTCCTCCACCTCCTCTTTCTCCTGTTCTTCCTCCTCCTCCTCCTCTTTCTTCTGTTCCCCCGTCCACCTTCTCGTGACTTTTCTGCTCACGAGTTACCCTCCGGGACAAGCTTTCGGGTAGGGGTGGCCGATTGTCGGCAGAGAATTAATTCTACGCGCGATGAACGATGGCTGGGAAGCACGCCTATGCACGCGCATCCGCTATTGTGCGCCCGCCCGCCGGCTTGCCCGTTAATTAAATCATACCTAAATAGGGACCTTTGTTTTCCCTCTACGAAATTTCGAGGGATAAGCCGACCGCGACATAGTTTGACGCCACCAGCCGGAGCTGAACCGGTGTGGGCGTTTCCACTTAGTCCCCGCTTGTTCCCCGACCCGAATTTTCCTGGCCTCCGAAAATCAAAAATTTAACGCCTCATCGGCTACTGGGTGTCCGAAATATTCGCACAATCAACTAGCTAATAATTACCTCTGATCCGACTAAAGGACATTAATTATATTCAGTCGATTGCTCTCTCCGCACGATTTTCTTCATACGACCTCCTGCTCGCACTATGAAAAAGCTAGTAAGGTCTGAAAAATATAGAAACTATTAGGTTGTTGCAATTGAAATGATTTGAAATTTCCCGTCTTTGTAGTTTAGTTTTTCCACGGTATAATCTCGTACATGAATTTGCGTGTACAAGTTTATTGGTATTGTACAGTGTACGCGATTGAAAATCGATTTTCCTTCACCACGGATGAAAAGGAAAGTCGTATAATTTACTTGTACATGCTGAGTCTGAAGCGACGAAAAATGCTGCTATCGTTGAAGGCATAGAATAAAGATTCAAAGATTCAAAAACGGCCATTTCATCTGCAACAACCTAATAGAACACTGCCCAGTAAAGATAAAACTTGACCAGAAATTTCCATGAAAATCTAGCCTGAAGAAAGCATCGACGTCCACGCAAGCAAACTGCAATAAGAAGCAACTTATACACTCCGCGACAAAAAGATAGCACATTATCTAATTTTGTTAATTCTCGGAAATATAATCGAATAACAACAGCATCCGTATTATATATCACTGTTCAGTTAGCAATAGGTTGTATCTGTTTAGGTTAAACACTCGTTTTCTGTTTATAGGTTACACGTTAAGCCGAAAACCTAAACAGTAGTGCTGACTGTTGCGTCAAAATGATAGCACAAAGTCAAAATTGTGTACTTTCAGTCAGCGTCAAGGCGCCAATCTGTTCAAATCGGCAAGTAGTTAAGATTGTTCGTGTTCCAGTGTTAAAATATTGTGAAATTTTCAACAATGGCTCCCGGTAAAAGATTGACTGGTCCTAAAGTATTAACAATACATAATTTACGTAAAGAAAATTGTTCTATCAGCAAAATTGCGAAACTTTTGAATCGTAGTCACAAGGTTATTTACAATTTATTAAAAAATGTAGACGAATATGGGAAAAGAAAGAGCACAGGTCGTTCAAGAGTAACAACTGATTGTCAGCGGCGTGCAATTTTAAGAACTGCATCAAATTTTGCTGTTACTGCAAGAGGGATTGCAGCAGAAGCTAGAATAACTACCAAAATACGTAATGTACAACGTATTATACAACAGTTAAATACATAAAACGCCAAAAATTAATGCGTAAACCACTGCTAACAAAGCAATATAAAGAAGCACGTTTACAATTTGCTGAGAAGTATATGCATTGGTTTATTGATGAGAAAAGATTTACGTTAAATGGACCGGATGGCTATCGATGTTATTTCCACGATTTCCATAAAGAACAACAAATTTTATGTAGTCGACAGTGCGGTGGTGGTAGAGTAATGGTGTGGCCGGGAATTGGGTACTATGGACACACTGAAATTAAGTTTATAAAAGTGGTAAAATGAATAGTGCAAAATATATTGATTTAGTCGACGAACAATTGAAGAGACATGCTGTAAAAATTGCGGGCACAAACTTTATTTATCAGCAAGATAATGCAAGTGTGCATACAGCCAAGATTGTAAAATATTCTTTTACACGGGAAAATATGAAAATTTTGGAATGGCCAGCCAGGTCTCCAGATTTAAATATTATAGAAAATTGCTGGGCCCATTTAGCCAAATCAGTATATGCCGGTGGAAGACAATTTCGAACCTTTGACAAATTAAAAACCTGCATTAATCGAAACTGGGCAGTGTTAAGCAGGAAATTTGTTAAAAAACTATGTAAATCTATGTCAAAACGTTTAGTGGCAGTTATACAAACAAAAGACAGAGTTACGAAATATTAAAATACTATTTTTTTATACATATTCTTATATTTTAGCTATTTTAAGAAAATGCTATCATTTTGACGCACCGATTTTTCGTTTAATGTTACACATTCTCCAATAAAATTGTTTCTTCACGTAATAAATGCGTTAAAACATATGTATTGAAGTAATTGGTTATTCTTATTACGCAGTATACAGGTCACAAACAATGTAATATACTACTTGAAAAGCTAAATACCGTTTATTTGTATAATGTGCTATCTTTTTCCCCTTATCTTGAAAAAATCAGCGAAAAATTCGCGCAAGATTAAAGAGACAGCGCAAGTTATCCGTAGCGTGTCTCCCCGCGGGCGTTTTTCGTCGGCCTTAATCGTCGATTCGTCGACCGACAGACACCGTTAAATTTCGATTATCGGGCAAGGACCCTCCCGAAGGGGAGGGGATAGGGGGAGGTCCGGGTAAAAGCGACACAGAGCCAACAAGGAGAGCAATCAATTTCCCTTTTACCAATTTACCGCGACAATGCAGCCACCCGTTTGCAGTCGGTCCTGTCCCCGTGTTCTCCTCCACCATTTTCTGTATCCGTCCGATATACACGGAGACGAGGTGGGACGCATGGTCAGGGGCGACCTGGTTAGGGCCCCTGCTCGCGCATTGAAAATTCCCTGTGATTCGACGCAATTCATTAGCGCATCGGTGGGCTCGTCCGCGTGTATTTATGCGGGACCGGTCGTTACCGGTGTGTCGTGATTCGAACGAGAGAGCGTCCCGTTTCTGATCACTGCTCGCGACCACCGGACAATGCGTCCGGAGCCCTCGAACGCAAGGGAATTTTTTTCCCGTATCAAAAGACCGTATCGTCGAGAAGTCCGTGTTGTCACGTCGACAAAAAACAACTGTTCAACCCCTCTCTCTCTCTCTCTCTCTCTCTACGTATCTCTTTTTATTTCTCTGCAGCCACGCGCTCGAGTGGGGAGACTTTTAATTAGAGTCGACGCGCGACGAGTTCGTTTACGCGATTGGAAATAATGACGAGGATTTCGGAGGGAGAAATATCTCGGTAATATTTCGAATCCAATTTAAGGAGGAGCTACCGTTCTGCTATCAAGCAGAGCCTCTAGCGATTCCAGCTTGCTGTCCCTCTGTCTCTGTTGTCATAGTTCGCCATTGTATCGAGACCCGTGGAAAGTTTTGTCGTTTTGTTTATACTGCGGCTTTGCGATCGCGCGGTTTCCATCGGAAGTCCTAAATAATCACGAGACCCGGTTGTACTGGCTTCTACGCTCTGTTGTTGTACAACAGGAACACCGTTGCAGCATCGATGTGCAGGTGGTCGCTAAAATGCGAGTTTCAATTGGGAAAATGGTAACCGAGACGATCTGCGGTGTAGATTAAACTTGTCCAGCGTCGGACACTGGCTTGTTTCCTTTGGATAGAGTTTTTGAAAATTTTGAAAAAAATTTTCTGGTTAGTCACTAACCAGCTGTGTGTGTTGTCTTTCGTATATTTGTGTTGGAATCAATCACCGAGTCCACCTTTTCGTAAACTTGTACCTTTTTTATAGACTGCGGATTCTACGCATATATGGCAAAACCGAGTCGGTACCACATTTAAAATATATTATTTTCAATTTATTAAGATCAATAAAAAAGAAAAATTTTGAAGTCTCTACTGTTATTTCGGGCAATGATCAGCAGTCAACGTATTTAAAATGTCACATATATTTTATACGCAGCAGACTGTTCTTAAAAATTTTTTTAATCTTGAAAAGATAGGAACATTTATAAACTTCAACGAGCATAATTTTACTAAAAAAGTGAAACGTTCAGCAGGATCGTTGATCAAATTTTGCCAGCGGGTAGCCCACGGCTTAAATCGCGATTTCCACGACAAATCGATTCCGTTTATCGACAGGCCGGATTGAGATTGCGTATCGATCGATTTTTATTCGAGGAGCTCGAGCAGATTGTTTGGAAAAGCCCTTATCGGGTGGCGAGAGTAAATTTGCGCCGCCTGGATTTTCTCTCTTCTGTGATCCTCTTTCCCCGTTTCCCGTTCCGGAGGTTCCGCCGGATAATTTATACGTCCGCGTCTCGAGACGTCCACTCTGGACGTCGTTTGCGGACACCCAAGATCCCCAATTAGACCGGCTGCTGACCGGCGGCACGAATACGACCCCATTCGCCGGTCATCGGGGCTTTGAAATCACGTACGCCGTGTTCGAGACGTCCCACGTCCGGGGGACGTCAACGTGAACGTCCCACGGGATGACAGAACGTCGGCGCATGGATTTCGACCGATGGAAACGTCGTTCCGTACAACGAAACTATTTTCTTGTACGGTCGCCAAAAATTTCAACGTCGATATTTTGTGACTGCACTCAATCTTTATTAACGCGGTAGTGCAACTAGTGCTGGATTAATTCCTATTGCTACTTCACCGAATATTGCTTTATTCGTTACTGGAATTATTCTTGAATTAATTCGTACTGCTACAACACTGAATCTTTGTTAACACATTGCGTACGGCGCACAGTGGGCAAAAACGGCCTTTTTCGATTCAAAATCAAAGAACTTTCGATAGGAATGAGATAGAGCGATGAAATTTTTTTTAAATGAAAGCTGAAACTTTGTAGAATATGGGAAAAATAGGGAGATTACGGTACGAACGTTTTTTAACCTTGAGAAAATTCGTTAAAGCTGCACAATTTCAAGAAAATTTTGTTTTTGCCGCTAATACGCGCGGAAAATTTTTTTTTGACATGCTATATATCGTTTCCCATAGATTTTTTCACGCTGATTTCAAATCTGTCTTCAAAATTTATCTACGACCTCTGGTTTTTGAAAAAAAAAATAGATTTTTGTGACAGAAATTAATGAAATTTTTTCGTTAAAATGACTTGATAACACACTAGTTTGAAAGTATATCGTATTCTCATATATAAAACACAATAAAAATAATAATAATGAAGTATTTTAACGTTTTGAGTTACTTACGAAACATGATGCCACTTCACATCTCATCACTTGACGTATCGCTGTCATTACTACTGGCACTTCCTTGAAATTATGCAACTTTAACGAATTTTCTCAAGGTTAAAATTTTACTATTTTTCCCATATTCTACAAAGTTTCAGCTTTCATTTAAAAAAATTTCATCGCTCTACCTCATTCCTATCGAAAGTTCTTTGATTTTGAATCGAAAAAGGCCGTTTTTGCCCACTGTGCGGCGCTCTGCGCGTTCAACACGCGCTCAAAGCCCGTACATTTTCTGTCATTTTGCTGCTTTTATAGAATTAGGGCCTATTTCATAAAATCAATTTTTGTTATAATTTATCAGTAACAGATTGAAAATATAGACGACTCCTAAAAAACTGTTGCTTTAGAAATTAAAACACGAAGTTTGAAATTCCAAAATGTACAATAAAATAACACTTTATAAGATACGGTACGTACGACGATCGGCACAGATCTACTGATGTACTGGCTACAATGACTGATCATTTCTACATGCTCTGAATGTCAACATTCAATTATTTCGCTCATCATTTGTCATAAGAATGGGAGAGGTTTCGTTAGCCTGGTAACGTAACAAAAATATTTGCCGCTGGTTGCTTAAGTTGCCGATTGAATCGAAAAAAACATGAAAACGAGATATCTCGTGACCCGTACGCAATGTGGTAATACATCACTTACTGGAAGCAGGATTGTCAATGACCGTGCTGTTTCAAAAACACAATTTTTGAATATTTCCCAAGAAATAATTCCAAGAGAAATGATTGAATTACGTTTTTCACGATAGCTTGTTGCTCCATGATTTGAAGCACCAACTGTGAGTCACAAATGTTTACAATCAATAAAATTGCAGTTAGTAAATAATGTGTTACTGGTTTAGTATAAGACAACGAAGAATGAAACTTTACATTCCCATTATTCAGTTGTTTATGAGTCCGATTGCATGGCGCAAATGTTTATTTTCTTGGACACAAATAAACAGATTGAATTTTAATATTATGCACGGTAATCACTGAATCTTAGTCGAGTGATTGCAGCACAAGACAGAGAATGAGTCTTTAGGTTTTCCTTGCTCAGAGTTCACCGTTTGTCTTTCAATGAAATGATTAGGATGGCGAGCGGAAAAGCGCGTCCGTCTCTTTACGGTATCAACCGTGAGGTATAGCGTTCGGATAAGCGGCGATCTCGGGAGGATAATTAACGAGCATCCCTCCATTTTCCACGATTGCGTCGTTTTGCCTTCTCCCGAGTTTACAGGTTCATTATTTTGATGGATCTCTTCTCGATAATTAACTCCGCGATTAATCACCGGCGCCGTGCCGGTTTTATCGAGCTCCGGTCCGCGGTCGGACCTTCTCGCGAATTGGATTCCCTGGGAATGAGACGTCGGAAACGTTCCTTTGGTCCGTACCGTTGGTTTTGAGGAAGTTAGAACTGTTTCCATTGGCCTGTTCCTCAAGTTTCCCGTGGAAAGTACTGCGGGCTCGGGCGTGCAGTTTTCATTGGCTCCTGTTTATTTCTACTCGTAGCTCTGCCCCTAAGTATCCGGGACACTTGCATCTTTTGCCAAAATGCACAATCTTTAGATATTCCGACCAAGTCCTTTAATGAAATGACGAACACAAAGGAGGTACTGTACAATTATAAATTAAAGAAAATGGAGCAGTCACCGTACAATTATAAATTAAAAAAAAAAAAAATACAGCAGTCGCTGTAAATTTATAAAAAATATTTTTGTTTACATCATAACGTTAATAAACGATACCTCAAATTTTAAATCAATCATTACATTTAAAAAAAAAAATCTTGAGAAACAGGCGATTTACAAAAGGTCCTCTCCTTAATGAAATGGTGAAAGCACAAAAGGTATAGTTAAAGAAAATATAGCTATCGTTGTACAGTTATAAATTAAAGAAAATAGAGTAGCCGCTGTACAGTTATAAATTTTAAAAAAGTACAGCAGTCAGTGTGAAATTATGACTTAAAGAGAAAATACTACAGTACTTAAAGTTGTGTGAATAGGATTCCTCCTGATAGAAAAGCATAAACGTTAACATAACTGAAATTAGTAATTTTTGAAGGTATGACTGGTGATTAAAAATTGAACGTGTGAAACGTTTGAGAAACCGTTTCTAATATACCCGTAAAACACGATTCTTCCAATAATCCTGATAGAAAACATAACTCCAGCAATGTCCAAATACTGCAGCTCAAGTTTGTGAACAGGCAACAAAATTCTGTCGCGAGGGGTCGTTCGATCTCGAAGAACTGATCTCCAGAAAATTCCCGACAGATTGGGAAGAGTAAATTCGATAAAGTCAACCACGAGAGAGATTTTTCTTCAGCTTGCTCTGTGTCTTGTGTACTTTGTCGGACATTTAGTATGACACGTCGTTTCGCTGGAAGCACAGTGTTTACTATTGGCAAACAATTTAACTTCTCTTCAAACTTTACCAGGATTAACGCATCCGTTACCGGTATTTGTTCCAGCAGCAGTGTCCATAGTCATTTTACCGAACGCAACGTATCATCGCATAAAATATGTAAATGACACTGTTAGCGTTTGACACGGTCAACCTAATTACTAGATTGCGGGTTTTTATGCAAAATAAACATTAATATATGCGATTATGCAAAAAAGAATGATTGATTTTCTTAATAATTTCAATCGGTTGAATACAGTGCACCAGTAACGTTAAACTCTTTGTTTCGTGTTTCTCCCATACAATTTTGTCATAAATGCATAAAATTCCCAGTCTACTAATTACGATGAATAATTTCTCACACGAACAATTCTCTGCGGACTCTGTGCCTCTGCCTGATAATTTTTATGTTTTGCTGGGGAAATGCGAGGATCAAGAATAAATAATTTCCGGGGGTGACAATTTCGCGTTTCATTAGCCGAATATTTATAGCGCGCGAGATTCACGGGGGTCGCGTCGCAATTCGTATCGCGTATTCGCGTGACGGCGGCTTTATTCGCGGAGGAAAAAAGAGTGTTCGCGAACGGGGGTGGAAATAACGTAGGGCCTGTAGGAGCGAATGAATTTCCTCCGTAGGGCAGCGGTCTCGTAAGGAGCAATTTCTCTTTCTGCGCATGCATGGGACAGGCTTAATACAGCCCCGTTGTACGGCGTCGGTGTTCGGTACGTTTTATTCCGGCGCGCGCGTTTCTCATGAAAATCGGCATCGCGAATATCGTCCGTCCTCGGTGCCCGTCGTCGACGTCGCCGTCGTCGTCGTCGTCGTCGTCGAGGAAACGCGGGCGAAATAAGGTCTGCCCGAAATAAAGCGGGCGATAAAAATCGCGCGCGAAAATAAAAGCTAACCGTAGCCGATTTACTACAGGGTTGATTCTCGCCGGGGAAAAATTCCCGGGCAAGAGGAGAACCCAACCACCGCCGCCACCGTTTCAGAATATATATATGTATATTTTTTTTTTCGGCCGCGTAATTTCCCCGCGACGTTCCCATTGTTCGGAAACCAGCGGGAAAAATCGACGCGATCGCCCCGCGCCGCGTTGAAAGCTTCTTTCGACCGGGTTCGCATTAAATTTAAACTCCGCCGCGATTATATTTCACGAGGGGTAACCCAGTAAATCGTTTCTATTTTCGAGCGGCTGCCAGACCGACGTTGTACATTAATTTATCGTTCGTTGGCCCGGGCCCGGCCGACTTATCCATGAATTATCGCACTTTTAAACGAATTTCCCGGCGAGTAACAGGTTGCACGATCGACCACGCTGCCGCGCTCTGCCAGGACAATTCGTTGACAATGATTCTGTACCGATAACCGAAACTGGGTAAACTTTCTACCGAATAGTGTATCAGGGTCGCAAAGCTAAACTTTTTTTCACTGTTACGTACAGCATGCAGTAATGTCTCGATACGTGGGGCAATATCACAGACCAGGTATAGGATAGATCTATCATCCAATGTATTTTTGTGGCCCACTTTTTTGCGGTCACGTAACCCCATTATCATTTTCGTGTCACATCTTGTATTACCAATTGGAACTAAAATTTGCTGATAGCATCCTCAGTGGTAGGAATTAAAATTAAAAATAGCTATATACAGGGTGCGGCGCAAATTAGTCCCCACGATATTTCTGCCCCTTCGGATGGTCGGACAGAAAAATGTTTCTTACCAAAGTTAATCAGTATTTAACCGACAAGAAATTGCAATATTTAAAATTTAAAATATAATCGATTTTCAACAAAAAATCAAGGTTGCTGTTATATCTTTTAATGGAACTGGGTATTTTTAACTTCATAATATTGTAGGCGACGTCGAAACGAATTCAACGACCTCCTATACAATGACTTTCAGATGACCTTGAAAGATAATAATGAATCAATTGCCACAATATTTGAAATATTTCGACGGTACGTAATAGCAATGCCTCGCATTTAGAAGTAAACAAATGAACGTAAACATTGCTTCAGAACTCAACTCACAAAAAACCAAATTTGTACGGAGCCACATTGTTAAAAAAAAATGTTAAACGTCTACATGTAATTAATTAATAATTAAATTAAATTTTCGAACTGCACCTCATCTTGTGTAACGCAAAGTTCTGTTCTTTGTAACAAAGTCTTATGTGTAGCTTCCATTAGAGAACTTCTTTTTACATTTCTGAACGTTTTGTCATTTGTTCATTTGTTTGTACCGTCGAAATATTTCAAATATTCTGGCAATTGATTCATGGCGATGTTATCTTTCAAGGTCATTTGAAAGTCATTGTATAGCAGATCGTTGAATTCGTTTCGACGTCGCCTACAATATTATGACGTTAAAAATACCCAGTTCCATTAAAAGATATGACAACGACCTTGATTTTTTGTTGAAAATCGATTATTTTTTAAATTAAAAATATTGCAATTTCTTGTCGGTTAAATGCTGATTAACTTTGGTAAGAAACATTTTTCTGTCCGACCATCGAAAGGGGCGGAAAAATCGTGGGGACTAATTTGCGCCGCACCCTGTATAGTCACTGCAGTCTCGCGAATATGAGAAAATAAACGAATAATTCTAAAAACCTCTGATTTTTTGGACAGTCGATATTTCAAATCATGAGACACATCGAGACTCGTAAGATGATAGTTTTATCCTTATACCTCGTCTGTGGCAATATTAATTCAATGGAAGAACTTGTTTGTTTTTAATTATATTTCTTTATGAAACCCTTAGCAACATACCATGGCAACGATACCATGTACGGTACCATTTGGTTCACGTATACTTGTTTAATCATTTATTGTGCAAATCTGTAATGATTTAGTCTGAGAAAGTTTACAGAGTTCGGATAATGGAGGTGCTATTGTATCGTGGACTAAACGAGTAAATGAGATCCGAATTGCGGCGTGTTTGGACTCATTTTAATCAGGAATGTGCGACGAACATGTTGGTAAATGTTTCACAGAAGAATGAAACAAAGATGTTTCATTATTAGATTAGTATCGTCCCGCCGCTATCTTTTCCTGCGTTTGATGCTAGCAGTGATAGACGAAGGAATAGCGTATTTAGAGAATACAGTGAATTCTCGATATATGTCAACAACACGGGTTTGCCAGCGACCTGTATCGTCCAGGAGACGTACCCGAGCCGCATTATATGTTTAAATTCCTCGGCGTCCGCGTGAGGCTAGCTCTGCGACGTTTATCATTCAGGCCTTGGCGACATACATAGAGAAATCACTGTATTCAGAACACTATTAACAGGCGGGTGTCACGTCTATTTTTCCAACAGGTTTAGAAATGAATTTTTACTACAATGTATCTGAGAGAATAAATGTTTGTAAAGTTCGAAGGATGCCGAAAAGTGCAAGGAATGTGATCAATGTTATCTTTGGAAATTGCTTTTGTTTTGTCGGATTTTTTCAATTGTTCGGTAATTATCGTGTCGGGCAAGTTTCAGTAGGTGAGAGGTCGGGATACGAAAACGAAGATCGTTGGAAAACGCAGCGGAACAGCCAGCGGCTCTTTCAGTCTCGCGGATACGACAGTAAGAGAGTTTCACCGCGACCCTAACGCAGGATTAAGCGGTTCCGGGATGAAAATCTCGCGACAAGCTGAAAGACGGCGACGCGACGCGCAACGGCGACATAAACTGTGTGCCGGTCTGCAGGTGAAAACGGGTGGAAAAATGATCTACCGGAGCGTGGAATCTTGTTGTGCCGCGTCGCGACGAGAGAATCCTCAAAGAGAGTCAATAAGAAATTTTCATAGCCAGACTGGATGTTTCTCCGGCCCGTAGTGCTCGAGTCTTTTATTGCATTCCGGCGAGTCGTTTCGAGACGGATCGTTCCTCCTCTTGGCAAATAGAGAAAGAAAAAGAGAGAGAGAGAGTTCTCTTTCTTTCTCTCTCTCTCTCTCTCTCTCTCTCTTTCCCCTTGTGTCTCTCTTTTTATCAGACGGGAATCAGACGATAGAGCGCCGGGCTTTCGAACCGAAATTGTCAAAGAAACGATACTGAGAGGACCCGAAGGATCGATCGAGCCGGCCAAACGGCGCGAGAATGATAGCGGAATAATTCGCTGGAAAAGTGTCTTTTCGCGGCCAGGACAGCGTAATTCGCGAGCATACCGCTCGTAAAAACCAGCGCAACTCCATAAAACCGGAAGCACGGCATCGATCCTCGTAACCGTGCCTCTTAATCGAACTTCGTACCTCGAACGCACCTTCCGCGACGAATCGTTGCACCACGGTCGCTGACCCTGTTCCCGGGTGCAGCCTTGCGATTTGCTGCATTTGCTCGAAACATCAGGTTATTAGGCCGTCGTTTCACGATCGAGAACCCGTTAGAAAAAAAAAAAATAGAATGTCTGTGTCGCATACCGATTCCGATTGTTCCTAAAGTTGTACACTGAGACCACAATTTATTTCTCGCGAAACCACACAATTTCGAAGAGTTAAATCGTCTAACGAAACCGAATGAATATTTATCGAGAATTTCTAATGCCAATGTTATTTACCGGTTCGATTGCCGATCAAGAACACATCTCGAAACAAAAAAACAAAGAGGAACCGAAAGAACAAAAATAATGAGCACACCTACCTGTTCTCGCAGCGAACGAAATCATGCCCAGAGTCCTCGAAACGGGTTCCAAAAGAAATTGAACTGAGAAAAAGAATGCACATCGGGATCAGGGGAGAACGTAAAAGAAGGAAACGAAATAAACAGAAACAAGATCGGTTGCCGAGATGGAGATGACGTTTAATCGTAAATCAATAAAATTAATGAATTAAATAAATAAATTAAAAATGTTTATACACATACTTATATGATATAATATAATTTATATTATGTGGCTGGTATAATATAACTTATATTATATGATATAATAGAAAACATAAATAGGGTCTCGAGACTGCTGGAGCACAGCGCGCATCCCACATGCCCCATCCCTTCCGATTTTCGCGGTTTGTTCGCACACGGCCGCGTCGAGAAACTCCGATAGAGATCGATCCGGTTCCCTAGGTCGTCCCGTCCGAGGCAAAAGCTATCTTCTTTCTTTCTTTCTTTCGTTACGTTCCACTTTCTGTCGGAAGGTGTGCTCGAGGCTTCTGGACAGGAAGACGAGACGACGGGACCTCGATGTCTGGCTCACCGAAAAAAAAAAAGAAAACTAGGAAAACCCGTGTTCAAATTCGATACACGGATCACCGAAGCTTCGAAACACGAGCGTTTTCACATTTCTCCATTTTTCGCCCTGCAGTACTTGTTTTCAACTTGGTCGTCGTTCTTTCAGCGGTAATTGAAACGGTTACACAGAAAACTGACATTACGTGCTAACCCCTTGCACTACTTTTATGATTATAATGATTAGATATCGTTCAGAATTTTATATTTATTTTATACCTATGTTTTCTCCAAAAGATATGTATATCAAGTACAACAAAATAGAATTTTATTTTGGTTTAAAGCAAATTAATAACATAACGTTCAGAATCTTCATCACGAGTCTGACTCGATATTGTAGGGCAAGGGGTCGAGGTCTTTACTGTCCCGAAAAATTGTTTGCCTCAAAATTCCATTGCTTAAAATATTAAAAATTGATAGTAATTAGGTCAACGCAAAAAGTTCGTGCCCGATTTCGTGTTGAAGTACAGGGATTTTTGCACCGACCTAATATTTTTCTTTTATGTTTACCAGAAAGCTCTGCCGGTCAGCAAAACGTATTTCTCCTTCCATCAGATTTTTATAAAATTGCGAAAACGGAAATTTGCATGAAGATCCACAGTCTAGTAACTTGTATGTAAACTACGAAATCAGGGTTGGCACGTATATGTATGTGACGCTGATACTGGTCATGTTAAATGTTCCAAAAAGCAATTCCTAAACGTTGCCTTGAAGCCGTATCAACATAGAATTTATTTTGTCCTTTCCCAATTTTGATTGAACAAGGAAATTTATCGTTCCATTTCATTTTTATTCAATAATTCTCAAATAAAAACCGGGTCGTTTGGCCGCACTGGATTCAGCGTTAATCTAAGACAGGACGATCTTCCGGGACAAGAAGACAATCGGCGAGGGTTCATTTCTAAACCCGTGGTAATGCGAAAACGCTCTCCCATTTTGCCCGCAGAAACGGCGTCTAAAAGCGTCCGATCGCCTCTTTCGGAGCGTTCTCTCGCGACGTGCCATTTCCTAATCGTCGCGGTATTTTTGCACGGTCTCTCTCTCTCCCTCGCACTCTCTCTTTCTCTCTCTCTCTCTCTCTCTCTCTCTCTCTCTCTAGCGCGCTCACTCGTTCACACTTTCCCATTAACTATCTTAAGTCTCTGCGTTCAGCTATCCTATTCGCCAGTTACAATTAAATCGTATGATACATAAAATCGTGTTGCGTGCGTGTGTGTTTTTGCCTAGTGGTCTCAATCGATCCGGGCGTTCCCAAGGCGAGCCGCTCGCCGATCGAGCGTTTTGTGTGTCCACGAAAGATCCCTCTCGCGTCGATCGTATAGACGAGAAGCCGTCGTCGTCGTCGTCTCTTTGTCGAGTAGACGAAAAAGATACCCGGGCGTATTTATTTCGGCGAGATCGAGCGCGCGCGTGTGTGCTGCACGAGAAGACGTCCTCGAATTGTCTGCGCGTAAAAATACCGAGCAATTTTCGGAAGGCCGGACAGAGCTCTCGAGCCGAGCAACACCACCGCGGTTTTGTAGAACTCGTCGTCGTCGTCGTCGTTGTAGCCGAGAGCATCTTTTCGCCCCGGTGTTTCCTCGGCTATAGTTCGCGCCTCTCGCAAACTTTACGCTCCACCTGGCCCACATTCCCCCGAGCGACGAGCGACAAAAGATTTCAGCCTCTGCCCGCGAACAACGAGAGCATGTTCCGTTCTCTCTCTCTCTCTCTCTCTCTCTCTCTCCCTCTCTCTCTCTATACTCATAGTTCCTCTTTTGAAGAGGCGCGATGACGGCGGCTATCGAGAGATTTTCTTACTCTCAAGAGATCTCTCGATACTCATTGTCGAAATGCTCGCGACTATCTCTAACGGCCGCTTCGAGGGATCGTCTCGTTTTTCCCCGATCGCCCGGGAAACGAACGCGCGTGAAAACCGCTGAATTCGCGAGCGAGTTTTTACGTAGCAGTTTTCCCGCACCGGTTAGGTTTGCGCGACGCAGCCCATCGAGAGACCCTGGGCTCTTTGGTATTGTTCTCTCCTGCGGAGACTCCGAGAACCGGCGACCTTCGGATGATGATCGCCCTTCTGCCTCATACTTCCTCTCTGAATTTTCACCTTTCTTTGTTTCTTGGTTTCTCTCTCTCTCTCTCTCTCTCTCTCTCTCTCTCTCTAACCACGCCGAGAACGCGAGAACGCGATCTCTTTCGGGGTCAAGCACCACTCCCGAATCTCATGAGCTGTCACTCGAACGATCCGCGGTATGAAACTGAAGTGGATCGGAAGTGGCGAGGATCCGTAACTCTTCTTCTTTGCGCCACTCTCTCTCTCTCTCTCTCTCTCTCTCTCTCTCTCTCTCTCTTTCTCGAGCGACTCTCTTTTACTCCTTAATCTCTTTCTCTCTCTCTCTCTCTCTGTCTTTTCGCGAGTGAAAGATCTTTCGGCGAAGAGAAAAGCGACGGAGAATCTCAGAGAAATAGAAGAAGAAGAAGAAGAAGAAGAAGAAGTGAATAATCGAAGTCGTCGAGGACGAGGGTAGACGGAGGAAGGTACGAATGCCCGTTACCGAAACAGATTCAGAGGTCCTAGGACTCGTGTTAATGCCCGACACGAACAACGTTGTCCCCCCGGAAATGTCTGCGCGACGATTCCGTTTCGTCTTGTTTCATATTGTATCTCTTTCTTTCCCCGTTCGAAAGAAGTGTTTTCGTCGACGCGGTTTCCTGTGTTCGATCCCGATCGATAAGATCTCGCTCCTCCTACTGATCGTTCGTTCGTTTTTTCTTGGTCGCGCGCGTTGGCCCTATCATTTCCTTCTTACTTTCTCTCTTTCTTTCATTCCCTCTCTTTCTCTTTCTTTCATTCTCACTCTCTCACGACTTTGATTCTCGTGGGATATGATCGAGAAATTTCGCTCTCTCTCCTCTCTTTTTCTCTCTATCTATGTCCTCTCGATCCTTATCGATTCCCTGATCGAGCGCACCCCGAGCGGTCGCGGATCCGTTCCGCTCGAGGTTGAAGGGCCCCGCGCGATTATCGCTAGCAGTAGTACGAGGTCGACAGTCCCAGCTTGCAGGAAAACGGCGCCCTACGCCTGTTGTACACACTTCCGGTGCTGCTGACGTCCTTCGTCTCGCACCGCTGACCCGTGAAGCCCTCCGCGCATCTGCAACAAATCGATCATGCAACGTCAATTCACCGCCTACGATCCAACCAGAGGATTTTGCGCAGCGCAAAATGTGCGCGCTTCTTCTTCGTGAACGCTCGTTTCGCGATACCGTTAGTTCTATTGGGCTCTTCGGAAAGTAATTTCGTTTTCTCCCAACAGAAGACGTAATTATATTTTTTTTTTCGCAGCCAACTGCACACTTGAGCCGCGTTGTCATTATATAATTTGACAGCTGATGTAACAAGGCTTGTTTGTGAGAAAGTTTGTTTGATTCTGTGCAATAGTTTTTGTTTTTGGTACCCTATCGACAACAGCATTTTCGGCATATTTTACTTTTTCACTAGTGAAAGGGTGAAAATGCTGTTCAAGCAAGAAAATAATTATCCTGTTATTATATTATTGATACCAAAGCTGGTTTGCAAAATTTCGTTACGGCAATTTTGATGTTGTAGTAATGTAATATAATATATAATTAAAAAAATATAAATATAAATATAATATATAATGTAATGTAATATATAATTAAATAAAATATTTGTACACTGTAAGAAAATCGTATTACATTTTCACCACAAAAAAAAAGGAAATTACTTTCCGAACAACCCAATACAAGAGAGCTTTCACTACATATATATTTCACTATATATAGGGAAAATAGTTTAAACTCAGTTAGGCTGAATCAATGTGTACCTTGACAGACAAAACTATTTGTTGTTGACTCATTTGTGACATAAAGAACGATGAACAGTTTGTACGTTGTCTCACAATTTTTTTAAATGATTCTTCAGCGATACTATGTACGATCAAATAGCAATTGTTATGTAGTCTATTTGTGGATTATAAATCTAGACCAACGAAAACTTACATACAGGAGTGATATGGACGAATTAGAGGTATGGTTGAGATAGAACAATTAGGATCAAGTAGTTAACATTTGGTTATATGTAGGCAATGAATATGATGAATAAAATCAAGTTATTGTATTGTTTTTATTTAGGAGGTGTAAGGAAATAAACAAATATGTTAGTAAAACATATATTATCATTATTAAAGATTAAAGACATGTCATATTCATTTGCCTGCATACACCAGTCGTTAACTTACTTTCCGACTCGACTGTATAATGTTAGTGACACCAAGTGACTGTAAGTTGTAAATTCAGTTCCGACCAAGGTTGTCAAATTTATCATTAAATTACTGGTTTCTAAGAGGCTCGTATCAAATGCTGGGTAATTAATACTAGTTCGGGCGTAATTCTACTTGTTTGTAGCCGAATAGCAGAAAACAGAATCTCAGCAGAAACCAGTAGTTTCGGAGCACAGAATCGTGAACGGAGACTCGCGTAATCGCTTGGTACGTGTCCGTAAGCTTGCGAGAGACCGTCTCCAGGAATGTCTACTATCCCAGCGACGTGTTCATTAGGCGAGAAAAACGCAATTACGGAAAGAACCCACGTAAAATCGTTTAGCGTCGTCCCGGGCGTTTCTGATTCTGTGCGGACTGTGACTGCCTCTTTCTCTCTTTCTCTCTCTCTCTCTCTCTCTCTCTCTCTCTCTCTCTCTCTGGCTCTGCGAACACGCGAGTGCCGCAAACGACACGTCTACCAACAGCATTCGTATGTCTCGTCGCGGTTAGTTAACCGTGCTATAAATACGACGACGTCGGCATAACATTATTTTTCCAAAGAAACGTCGTGGACACGTCGGCCTGTGTCTCGAGCCAGGGGATATCCCCTCTTCCTGCGTCTCCTCTCATCTCTGGCTACTCAAAAATCGTCTCCTCTCTTCTCAACGCTATGCCAATCAACAATTTACATTTCCGTTCATTTCAATATCCTTAGGAATTTACTGGAACGCCATTACGAATTTTCTACAAGATTCTAGAGCGACAAGCAGCAAGGGAACATAGAACAGTATGTACAGATGTACATACTAGGATGGGAGAATTTTATTCGTACCTGAATTCATCAAAGATTTGAAGATTGAAGTTTCTCCTTTACAATCAGGTTTCAAACGTGCCTGTACGATTTTTTGAGCCGATTTATCGAACTTCGAACGGTAAGCGGCGAATCCAATAATCCTGCGATGGTCACGATTACCAGGCTGGTTTAATTTCATTTCGTTTAATAATATTTTAATTATTCGTATTGACAATATTCTCTTCACATTGCGTCGTATATAGTATATATTATAATCAGTAACGATTTAAGAGTATTAGTAAGCGTCCAGTGATTTGTGGACGTGATTTGAACGCGGAGCTTTCGCGTGGCGAATCTCAGATACATTTCAAAAAATTTAATAGAACGTCTAAGAAAATTGGCAATGCAACTTTTGAGGGGTCACATTAAAGGAGAAGCTTCAGTCTTCAAATCTATGGAGGACTGAAGCGTTAAAAAAATGTTCTCATTCCGGTAGAGATGTTTGAATTTCCCACATTTTTAACGAAGACCCAGACTGAACCCAGACATATGCTCCTCCCATCCATCGCTGCACGATGTAAGAATACCTTAAAAAAGAAACCGAGAAAAGATTCTCAAAGTAGAAGTTTCACGCTCTGAAACGAGCCCAGGTGGATTGTTATGCGATTTTCGTTCACAAAGTTGCAACAATGTTTCAATACTAGCAATTTTCAGCAAGAATCCAAGTGCCCGGTGACTTATGGTCGAGGGTGTGCCGTTCGTCGCTCGAATTTTCGTCGCGCGCAAAATCGATTAGAGTCGAAAACAGTTCCGTCAAAGTTCCCGGCGTCTATCGCGAATATTTTCGTCGGCGCCCGTCGCGTTTTATTTCGTCGAATCGCAGACGGCTGGGGTAGGTAAGGTCTCGCGGGGAAACGTTCCAGAATGGTACTGCTCGTGTAAAGAGTAGCAGAGAGACGGGGAGTATAGTCTGCGCTCTGAAGAGAAGGAAGAAAAGAGAATCTCCCTGAGAGAGCGAGAGAGAGAGGGAGAGAGAGAGAGAGAGAAAGAGAGAGCGAGAGAGATGAAGGTTCTTTGAGGGACCTGTCTGCCGAGAGTTTGTCGCGCGTCCAGGCCCGTTTAAAGCGTATTAAAAAACTGACAGGGGACATATGCTCGGGCGCTCGTTAACGCGATAAATACTCGCGCGAAAAAGCGCGTACCCGCTCGGCGTTATTTATCCTGCGAGCGGGCGAACGGCCGCGGGAATCGCGCGTTTTGCATCAAATTCCGTCGTCGGTGCTCGAGAGAGCGATTTTTACGAGGGCCCCACGGTTCGCGACATCGAACGCGTTCACTCTTCCCGTCTCTCTCTCTCTCTCTCTCTCTCTCTCTCTCTTTCTTCTTCCCCTTCGAGAGAGTTTCTTTCTTTTCCTGTTTTTCTTCCCGAGCGGCACCCTCGCGGATTTACGAGGAGCCACGCACTAAATATACCAGCGGCGCGTACGATTTACCGTCGGACAAACCTGAAACCGCACCCGGAGATACTACAATTTACTGTACCATTCACTTGAACCCATTAACGCTCGCCCGGTAACTTCGCCTGGCGACCGCGTAATTGGCTTTCCATTGAGATTTATCGTAATCATGCGTGTTTACTAGCCGGAGGAACTCTTTTACACGCGAGCGTTCGCCGCACGAGAACAAGCTGCGCGCGCGCGCGACCCCGAGTTGCGAAATTTCACTGTCTGAAAAATCGCTGCACAGCAAAAATCCTGCCTCACACCGGCTGCGCTGATTTTTCAAAGTCCTGCCGACCCCAGTTTCAGCCCCGAAACCACCCCCGTAAACGTTCGCCCTCCATACTATACTGTGTGTGTAAGGTAAAGGCACCAGTAGTTGACCATGTACATACCAGTAGTTGACCATTTTATAGAAAAACATAAAAAATAAGGTTTTTATAAGCGCACTTATAAGTGCACTTTTGATGAAAGTGAACCTCGGATGCCATGCCATCTATTGTTTAAATTTCAAAACAATAAGAACATTTCAAACCTTATCTTTTGTTTTTCTAAAAAATGGTCAACTACTGGTAGATGGTGGTCAACTACTGGTGCCTTTACCTTACTCTTATTTCGATAATTTGTCGGTTTTATCCGAAATTTTTGCTGACCAATGATAGAGACACAGCCGATCCGAAAAGTCTCCCTACATCCTTTAACATACAACTTCTGCAAAAGTGGACTAAATGGTTTTACTATGTTATACTACATGTGGATTATTTTTTGCCAGATTAAAAAATGGATTTTTACACCTTTCGTTGCTCCTCGTAATGTCTAGATAGAAAATCTGTTTGCATTTTTATTAATAAATATTGTTTAAGTATTACTCAGTATTATACATGGTGTCTCACCTAACTCTGCCATCTAAAATATCTCGCTTGTTTTTTATTATAGAAGAAAATTTCTGAGGAAAACATTAGGTGGTTTAGGGGGACAAATATTATGATTCATAACAACATATCATTTCGTTTAAAGAAAACTTCGATGACCTTGAAATCTCATAAAATATAACCTTGAACAAATTTTTTGTGCGTATCATAATATTTGCCCCACCGATCCAATGAATGTTTTCCTTTGAACTTTCTTCTATCATAAGAAACAAGCGAGATATTTTAGATGGTCGAGTTAGACGAGACACCTGTATTACTCTGATTTTACGGAATTTTTGGGGTGGCTGGTTTGGCAGTGTAGAGAGTTTTTTAGCAGACTGTAGGTAGACAGAAAGAGAGAGAGTGCGCGTTTGATACGAGTCGCGGTGTCCGACGGACAAAACCGTCGAAATAATGCCGGGATGGGTCAACAGGGTTGTTAATTAATATTTTCGGCCGATGACGTATCGGGCACGATGTAAACAAAAACGCGTTGCACGAGATAGGGCCACGCCAGCACCCCAACTGTCGTTAAAATCTGATCTTTCTGGCTGACAGGTTTTACGGGGACGCGATTCCTCGGTTGGGCGTAAAGCTCGCGATAACGTTGTGTGCCTGTCGGAGTTTGTGTTCGTGTATGTTTACGTGGTTGTACAGGGTCGTTACACCATCGCGATTCGTGACGAGTGCGTCATAGGTGCGTGCTGGAATATTTATACGTCGATATCTCGCTCTGTAAAAAAAAAAAAACAGTAAATTAAAGTAGCTCGTTAATCCGGCGTCGTAAAAACTCCGGAGCTCAATCGCTCGTGACGCAACTATTCGCTACCTAGTTGTACTCTGACCTCGTCATAAAAATTTTCTGATAATATTGTAGCGTTATCAGCACTGTCGCGTAGTCCTTATTACGCTGCGGTTATTGAAAACTACAAAGTAAATATTAGGTGCAAGAAGTAGAAGCGAGGAAAAAAAGTGAGTCTATAGTTCAAGATATTAAATTATATTCTTCAACAGACGCTGCAACCTTGTATCCTTCAAGGATACAACAGAGTCTGCATGTTGAGATGAATTATTGCCTGAAATTGACTATTGACTAATGCAACGTCACACTAAATCTTACTCGCCTAAAGCACTCACATTAACAAGACATTTGAGAGTCTTGCTTCGTGTGCATTATGTTCTAAATTATCAAGAAAAAAAATCCAAGTTGTATGGTTGAATATTAAGAATGTTATCGTCCTTTCTAACACTAAACCTACCAAGCATTAACAGTATCTGGTAAATATTGCCTTATAAAAATGGAAACCTTAAACTCATTAAGATTGTAAGGAAATTTATTTCACTATTTTCCATAAACGAATTTTCATAGTTTGAATAATTGTAAAATATAAAACCGGTCATTTTGACCGTGGTAAAATGTTTAGTGTTAAAAGTGATCGAATATTACAGTGACTGACTGTAGTCATTGCTCATGCTATTCAACAGCGTAGCCTGATTGAACGACCGAACCACGAAGCAGAGTCGTTACTTAGGAAACAATGAGGAAAAATTGTAATGGAATTCGGAGTTTGCCCTTTTAAACAAAATTGGCCGTCAAAAAACCACCATAATGGACCAGAACGGCGATTGCAGGCGTTCCCGATCGATCGCGTCTCAGTTCGCCCAGGCATTGTTTCCGCGGTTTGACAGCTTAGCTACCGGTGGAGGGGGTAAGGGAGGGTAGCTCTTGTTCTTTTCCCTACTTGGTGGCCGACATCGAAACCCTTTCCAAGGGTCGCGACCGTCGTCCGCGACTCGCCGAAAGTGTCAAACTTCCAAGGAATAAAAAGTTGGCCACGGGTCCGCGACGAGCGGCGGGTAGGTATCAAAGCGGGCTCTTTGCGCGAGTCAATCGCTTTAAGGACATCCTTTATTACGGGGAAAATTGCTCGCGAACTTCGCCGAGGAAGTCGTTCGACTTTCGACTTCCTCTTTTTCGCCTGTTCTCCGTTCCACGACTGGCCTTCCTTTTTTGTTTTCTACCCTGGCGTAAATTCCGACGGAACTTCTACCTCGGATAATTAGCGGGAACGGAAGAAGACGTTCCGATTCGAAAGAATTACTGCTAAAGCACTGGGTACAATTGCCTTCTATTAACTCGAAACGAGTAGCTGTAGTCCGTGGAAATGACGATGCCAAATAAAAACAGTCTAGTCGTATATACAGTCCGCGACAATACTATAAGACATCGCTTAAAACGAAATAATTAACGAAAATAATTATGTGTTATATGAAAGAACTTCATCGGCTTTCATTACAGAGTGTTATTAGTAGACATCGGATCTTTATGCATTTATGGCTTATGGAAATGTTCAAAAATGCTATAATATAAAATTCGAGAGAATTTAACACGATTTTTATTTGCTTTGGATCTACAAAGGCTGTCCCCATTAAAAATAAAATTTTATTTCATTCCACTTTCTTAAAATGTTTCTATAAAAATTGGAAATTGCATAAACATCCGATGTCTAGTTATTAGTCACTGTAAACAGTTTAAGATTTTATATGTGACGAAAGGGCAAAAGACGGGACAAATTATTCTCGCGTTTCGAACAATGTCAAACGCTAGACAACACTTCAGGAAACACGCATCCATAAAGCTACAGATCAAATTTCACTTAAATAGAGCACTCGTATTCAACGTTCCACTATTTCCAACGAAACCACACGTTTCTCCGCAAAGGTTCGAACTGCGAGTAGATGTTTTGAAAAAAAAATTGCTCAATGCGGAAGACAGAATTAATACCGTACTAATGCCAGGTATTTTTCCAGGCTCGCAAAAATACAGGAAGAGGTTTGCTTTTGACAGTCATCTCCAAAAGAAAGCAGGTCTGTGGAGAACGGTCGGCGGCGCATTCGCTCGCGAGTGCAGGCCGCATCGTTGCAGCGGAAGTCTTAAGCCGCAGCTCTCCGGTCGCATGCAGTGGTCTTCGTATATTACGATCGCAAAATTAAAAGTGCCTCTTTATACCGGCTAGTCTACCGGGAGTGGCTAGAAAGTCGATGTCTGATGTTGGTTGCGTTGTGTGCGCGGGGGGGGGGGGGAGGGGCGGCAGTCGTCGGCGCGAAGGGATGAAAAGGGGGGTGGGCTGGTAGTAGGGGGTTGAAGGGCGTAGGGCGCTCGGTGGTTTTCCTCGGGTATTAATTCCCATATATGCTCCGGGAGCTCCCGTCGGCTCGGCTCTGTAACTGCGTCAGTGCCGTAGCTAGCTGTGCACCGGTCGTGTACACGGTCGCCGGCACGAAAGAAACTTTTTTGCGGTTTACTTAATTTAATAACGCTCCCGCGGAACGCAATTTCAAAGATAACGCTTTAAGGGGCGCGGGGTGGCGTAGGAGAACCCTGGGAAAAGCATCCCGATTCTCTCTCTTTTTCTCTTTGCCGTGAATTTCCGGTATTTCTCTGTTTGGTGGCTTGCTTCCTCCTTCCATCGCCATTTTTATCACCTGCCGTATCTCTCCTCTCTCTCTCTCTCTCTCTCTCTCTCCCTCTCTCTGCTCCACCATCTCTGTGATTCTCTAGCCCGCGTCCGCCTCGTTCCTGTCTGTTTCTCTTTGAAATGATTCGAGCGTGCATCCCGCGGAACGCATGCGCCCACAAACAAGAACGCCAGCTATAATGCACCGTACTTTATTCGGAAACACTCGCTCTAGCTGCCACGCGGGGCTACTACCCCCTCTGCACCCCTGGGAGACTTTCAGCCCCCTCTGCGAAGGGATGGCGAGCGAAACTGGGTTACTTACTTGATGGCGGCAGAGGTGGTGTAACGACGCCGGGGCAGAAGCACCTCTCAACCTTCGCCTTCTCTGGACACCCACGTTCCACCCCTTTTCAACCCCTTCCCTGGGGTATCTAATCTGCCGCACGTAGGGCCAACATACTGAAAACTAGCTTGCAACCCTTGCCTTGTGATTAGACTGCTGATTTTGACCGTTTATGATTGAACTGCGTGGGTGCGATTTATCCTTTGGCAATGTGAGCGTTATTTTAGTAGTTATTTTATGCATTTACGACAAAAGTGAGGGGGTGCAATGTGAAACAGTAAAAACATTATTTCGAAACATCGATTACCATTTCACTTTAGCTTGTCATTCACGTAGCAAATTTTTATTTCTCGTAAAGATCCGCAGTCTAGTAATTTACATACTTACAGTAAGGAGCAAAACTGAACCAATAACCACAAGTTTTGTATAAATAATTATTTACTGCTAGGAATATAGAAGAATAACAAAAAATCAACATTATAATTGTTTTTGTCATAGTTGGAAGTAACTTAAGAAATTTTTTTCGATAATTAATGTCTCTTCGATTAGCAATGACGACAAAAATAGATTGACTCGGTTTTGCACCGGTCCCTACAAGAAATGTTTACGTGGAAAGTTCTAGTAGTATGTTTACATCTAGTACTTTGGTATGTTTACAAACTATTAGTCTACGTTTTAACACTCAGTTCTTCGCAACCAGTCGAACGGAAAAGCACGCAAGTGAAGTAATAATAAATATGAAGTCAATTGCTCGAAATTGTGTAAAAAAAGTCACTTCTCTTTTGAATGGCGGCTTGTCAACGCGTAAGACGGCGAAAACCTGCAGTGTTAGTCAATCGACAGTGCAGAGAATAAGAAAAAAATACTGTAAAAGTATATTGTTAAATGTTGGAGGAAGACCAAAAATATTATCACCGCAGGATGAACAAAGGATTATACGGTTTGTCACATCTGGTGAAGCTTCAAGTTCCATTGTGGCTGCAAAATTATTAAAAGAAGATACGAATATACAAATAAGTCAGTGGACAGCACCAAGAACCCTCATAGGGGCTGAGTTTAGAAGCATTAAGAAAAAAAGAAGCGAATGTTATCGAAAAAAGATATTAAACGTCGTTTGGAATGTGCTACAAAATATCAAAACTGCACGACTACTGACTGGGAACGGTTTATTTGGTCAGACGAGACCAAAATTAACAGAATTTGTTCAGATGGCATGTCTTGGTGCTGGATTCGTAAAAATTAAAGGCTTAAACCACGACATGTGAAACAAACGTGAAAGCATAGAGGCGGATCACTGCACCGAATTAATGGCATCATGAATCAGTACATGCATAAGGATATTTTACAAGATCATCTCATAGATGCTGTTGAAAATATGCCTTTTGAAGAAAAAAAATGTAATTTTCATGCATGACCGAGACCCTCAGCAGACTGCTAAAAGTGTAAAAAATTGGCTCTGTACTAAAAAATTTTCTGTTCTGGATTGGATTGCCCAGAGCCCCGACCTCAACCCCATAGAGAATCTATGGGATTTACTAAAAACACGACTTCGGGATTCATATGACTCCCAAGCAACATTAATCACAGATTTGTATGATAGAATTCAAGAACAGTGGGAACAAATATCTCCGGATTATTGCAAAAAATTAGTAGAAACTATGGCAAAGCGAATTAGTACAGTTTCACAAGCACAAGGGTTGTGGACGAAATATTGAAAATAAATGATATATGAAATAGTGCCAAGTATTGGACATGGTGCAAAACCGAGTCAGTCTATTTTTGTTGCCATTGATAAACGAGGAGACATTAATTATTGAAAAAAAATCTTAAGTTACTTCTATGATAAAACTAATTATAATGTTGATTTTTTGTTATTGTTCTATATTCCTAGTAATAAATAATGATTTATACAAAACTTGTGGTTATTGGTTCAGTTTTGCTCCTTACTGTAAATAGATTGTTAGAAATCTTCATCGCGAATCTGACACGATATTACAGTGCGAGGGGTTAATGAAAGAGTATCTAGCGTTGGAATATGAACACGACTATAGTTCAGAAGCATAACATACGCTCGACAGTCATCGTGTAAATGGAGGCTGTCGGGTATGTATCAACGGCAATTAGCGAAACCGTTCCAGCACGCTCGGAGACCGAGTAAACAACCGTTTGGGTTTTATCAATAACCCGGGTGTAGGAGAAGATAACTTTCCTGGTGAAAATGTTGACCCAGCGATCAGTGGCGAGTCCTCCCTCTCTGGCGTTAGGGGATGAGAAGGAGAGGGATGGGATAGGGATGGGCGGGACGCGGCTATACAGAGAGTCGAGCGAGTAGTGGTGGTTGGAAAAGTTAGTTTCGGTGACATATGCGGCCAACACACGTACAGGCGGAAGTTGAGTCGGGATCGGCTAGGGCCACCCCGTTGTGGGGCTGCGTGACATTTCCACCCTGTAACTACCTCGAACCGTCGCTTAAGGAAATAGAGCTGTCCGACGCAAGCACGCCGCTTCTCGCCGCACACCGACAACACCCCATAGCCCCCCTCGAGCTCTACCAATAAATGGTAATCGCGGCAGAGAAAAAAATCACCGACGAACCACGCTCCGCCCGCGACAGAACCCGACGCAGAGTTCGCTCGACCCGTCGAACTTATTATTTCATTAGCTCGCGTCACCTTGTAGGCCGCTCGCGGATTGTCTGCGTTTAGAAAATTGTTTTCCGCCGATTCTCCCCTTTGATACTATCGCTCGAAGTGTCCGTAGTTCGTTTCGTTTTTCCACTGATTGCTGATATCATTGTCCATATCGAAAAAGTATTTTTGCAAATACGTAGCGAGGACATTGTCAGTGGTAATTTATACTGGAAAGAAATTTCAGCTTTGAATCGAATTACTCGAGGGAAGTTTCTGAGACTCTACACAAGGGAATAGTGCTCGAACTTCATGGATTAGAATTTTCTGTAGGAAAGGATTGTCTTTGTAAAATCCAGCGAGACGTAATTAAAATTGTTAATGGACTCGATTTTTGTTAACCGTGTTATTTTGCTTCATAGTGACAGAAATTAAATTCTCATTTAACAGTCGTAAGTCACAGCACAGTAACCTCGATAGCAGAGGTTACCTTCGGAATGGAGTACGATAGTGCGTAGCACACGTAAAATTAAGGGAGGTTTAAGTCATCGTTTCGCTCCCTCTGCATTTCTTTACAAAATACAGCCCCTTTAAATGTTGCTGCTTTTACCCCCGTACACGAAGATACACTCATTCATTTTTGTACGGAAAAATATTTTCTGGATCGAGCGGAATCGTTTTTACTCCGATCGGAAAAGTTTATTTTAACGTACGAATTTTTTTTAATTAAACAGTTGATGTAGTTTGCGAGATATAAATATTCGTAATTAACGCGAAACAGCGGACACGTTTTTCAACCTTGCTAAATCGTTCGTACTGTATAACCGTACATACGAACGTACTATAAATCGGTAGAATAAGTGGCTATCCGGGCAAAAGTCAATGTCAAAGTCAATAAAACGAGAGACAGTTAATCTCCTCGACCGCTTTTCGCAAATCCGCGAGCCGGTGCGCGCAAAGATCCGCAGTCCACTTATTACGTCCGTGCGTTAATTTCTGGCTGGAAAATCGAGCAGAAACAGAGAGAGAGAAAGAGAGAGAGAGAGAGAGAGAGAAAAAGAGAGTGCAGCTCGTGGGCAAAACCCAGGGGATGGTCCACGGTTCACGGTTCACCGTTCAAGCGGCCACAGGGGACGGGTGGTGCGCGATTATTTCGCGGCGTGTCCGTACGAACCGTTGAATATCGATACGGCGATGTTATGCTTGGGAACGCGGAAAGGTCAGAATTTAATGGAGATTTTAATATTGGCTCGCGCGGAGCGAAATTGACCGGAACGATCTCCGGCTACAAGTCGGCCATTGATCGGTTCGAAACGAATAATAATGAGAGGTAGGTTCGGCCAGGCTCGGTCTCGTCCGAGGGGTAATAAACGGAAACTTAATCAAACGACTCGACGCACAGAGACCAATCCGATTGAAGTGCTTTTCTATGTAGCCGACGGAGAATCACGCAAGCGGTCCCGACGTTCCGCGGTCGCCGATTTTTCAGCGGGGATTTCCGCTGGATTTCGATCAGTCACCGCCAACCATTCCGAGTAATTAATCGGTTTCCTGATGCGGCCCGGGCCCGGCCTACCCTCTCCAATATAAATATTACGGAAAGTTCCCCGGAATGAACGCTAGCGCGCGACAACCGAGAGAGAGGGAGAGAGAGAGAGAGAGAAAGAGAGAGAGAGAGAGGGGGGGGAGGGTACAACCGCAAATTTGTACAGCGGAACGCATCGCGGGATATTCGTGACTCGCTGGTCCGCTCCGACGAGCCCAGTCCACGCTGAAATAATTACATATTAATAATTACGCCCGCGTTCGCGCGGAACGAGTAACCGCCGCTCGATCGCCGATGGATTATCCGCGACTAACCAGACTTTTTCCGGTCATTGTTCATCCGTTTCCGAACCCGCTCTATGCTATTCTATTTCATTCTTTCGTTATCCCCCCGCACATTTTTTTATACATATTTTTAACGCTGCTTTAATAGCACACGTCAGCGTGGTACACTTTTAAACTTTCTTACAGAAGTTAAGTCACACTTGTAATCTTCAGAAATCTTCACATTTCTATTTCGGATTCTATTGCGGATTTTATGTGTTTCATGAAATATGTACATGAAATGCAAAATAGAAAAATCATCGAAAAAATTTTAAGGTATTGTTTCCGACTCTACAAAATTAACCCTTCGCACTCGTCACTATCATTATCAAATATTTTGAATAGTGATACAGCAATTTTTAGTGGTGTCTTACAGTCACCATTCGAGTGCTAAGGATTAACCCTTTACACATGGCGCAATTTTCATTGTAAAACTAAATTTGTCTTCCTACTAAACTGATTCGATTTCCACATATAATATTTAAATGTTTAGTAATCTATTGAATACGAATTTTGTAACGTAACAAATATTTTGTAATATTTTTGTAATTTCTTTGAAATAATGCTATAATAATTTCTAGTAGTGTTTCAGAATTACCACTCGAGTGCAAAGGATTGATAAGAAAAGAAACAAATGTGTCACTTGTAATTAATACAGATAATTTTTGTTTTGCATCAAAACCCGCAGTGTAATGATAATTGTAGACATTGTACTTGTTCCCTCGTTTCTGATATTGTTTCAAGTATCGTCTTCTCGACAGGGATGACTATGGATTGTAATTGCGCTCGGGCGTTTCGCAGTTGTTTCGCGAACGCGTAGAGGAGCTTCTCGAGACGAGACAGTGCAGGTTCCCGAACAAATGAATTCGAGCCGAACAGTGGAATACATCGCGCGATCCCCACCCTCTCTCGCGCAATTAGCCCCGTTGATTCTTGAAGGTTTACGCGAGGCTGCTCGTAGGATACGCCCGTTTCGCTTAATTAAACGGCCCTCTAATTAATTCGAGAAAGATCGCTGGCGCCGGGCGTTCGACGGGCACGCTTCATTGGGAGGACACTCGCGGCGGATCGTAAGTCGGCGCTCGTAAAATTTTCACCCCCGTGCTTAATGCACTCCTTCTCTCTCTATCTTTCTCTTTCTCTTTTTCTCCGGACGTCATACTTTCTTCCCCCCGGGCCGGTTTTATTCGCGAACACGCCTGGAATTTTTCCGCCCGGTCGCTTCATTGCATCCGGCGAAATTCGATGAAACTTGCTCTGCGTAGACTGCTGCCAGATGGACGAACGAATGGTAGATTCTATTGGAACATTCTGATCTCTCTTGCTTTCTTTTTTTTTCTCTCTCTCTCTCTCTCTCTCCCTCTTGTTCGATGAATTCCGATTTTACGTTCAACCCTTTGCTCGAATTAATCGAGACGCCGGTCAATTAAGCAACGATCAACAAACCCGTTGAACGAGATCGGGTCTCTCGAGCCGGGTAAGAGGATGCTTCAACGTTTATCGAGAGTTTTAACGTCATATCCTCCTGGAGGATCGGGAGCTTAGATTGCTCTCTCGGGTCCGAGGGAAAAGATTCTTTTCGAAAATGAAGTGGAGCCTTGGGTAGACTGGCCATTCTGTAATGTTGACAATGAGATTCAATGGACGACGAGGGTTTGCTTGAACTACCCTGTGAAAAGAGGACGCTAGAAAATGGTCATTTTTGACCCCGGGAAACGAGAAATTTTAGTGAAATATGAAAGAGTGGCTTCTGGAGAATATAAAATAAGGGGTTTTTCGAAATGCGATAGGAGAGTTATGAAAAATGCGCCTGGACGCGAGAGAAGGCTCTGATATATTTCTCAAATAATTTCGGGAAGGATCCACAAGTGAGTGAACCATAAAAAAATAAAGAAAGCTTTCTCGAAGTTGTTCTTGGTATACCAAACATAAGTACAGAGTATCTGTAATAGTCCGTGAACATTTCGATATGTTGACAATGTGATACTTCAGCTTAAGCAGCGTACACCGCGGTACCAATTTGGATCGGTGACCGGGTGGATTGTTTATTCTATCACTCTCTAACCTTGAATCTATACGTCTACCAATTGTTCAGTCTTCTTGGATGTTCAAAGGGCCGAAAGTCGTCAGTAGTTCATCCTTGATCATTGTTTAAAAAACATTGTAAGATCATTGGGAATATAATCTCCTTTTCAAGGATATAAGTCATGAATTCCGAGGTTTTTAGAGGGTACAAAGGGCAACAACACCAAGGGCCCGAGAAAAGCAAAGGGACAAAGTACGTAAAGATGATCAGACTGACATTGAGAGGAATGTTAGTAGCACACAAAAAGATGCCTGAACATCCAAGAATCTTAGACAACGCAAGTAAAGGCAGTATCTAAAGGTGTGTTCTCATAGGAATGTTAGCGAACAACACCAAAGGCGTCGGTAGTCCTGCAAAGGGCAACAATTCGAGCGAGTCCACGAGATTGCAAGGTGGTGGTTGTGCAGGAAGGGTTCTAAGGGCGAGTTTCCCGCGGCGAATCGAGTCTGGTGGTTGGACAGAGCAGACCGTTCGGTCAGAGATTCGGTTGGATTCCATCGAGTTGGTGGCCTCGGTCGAGAGGAGCTCTCGCGCGTCGTCGGTGAGAACCGAAGGGGCAGAGAGAGGATAGCTGAACTTCCGGCACCGAGGTTACACGGCAGAGATACTCTATCGGGCATCCGACCGTTTTCCCCAGGCAACGAGACACGACGATGGAAAATGATCGAGGGTTGAACGGCGCGCGGCGCTAGCCAACGTCCCAATTTCCCAGACAGTAACCTGTCCCGCCAGCTGGCACCCTTCGGGACATCAGGGTTTTCCCTCGTGACCCAGCAGAGCCCTCCTCTCTCTCTCTCTTCACCCCCTCTCCGATTCTCTCTCTTCCTCTCTCCGCCTGTCTCTTTCTCCCTCCATGTTCGTCTTCTCCATCGTTTGGTCTTTCCGGGCAGGATCTCCTCTCGGGGATCCCAACCCCCATATACCACGTCCGAGGGTTATGGTTCGGCATAAATCTACTTATAACGGCCGGCAACTATTCGTCGACGCCGGACTATTTCACGAGCTCCTCCGTGACATAAACGCGCGGCGTAAATCGTGCTTCTTCGACGGACAGGGGTTGGTTACCACCCGGGGTGGTAGACCCCTATCTGGAAACGTATCTCTCTGTTACCCTCCCCCTTTCGTTCCCCACCCCTCACGCCCCTTCGTTTTACCGTGCGAGGGATATAAACGTGGTCAGAGAGAACCGAAAGAGCCTTTTCGATTAGGAGGTTCATCGTGACGCGATGTATAGAGTACGAACGATCCGAGCAGAGGCCCGTTGATGCAGTTATAATACTTGATCACCGGTGTAGCGAATCTCCTGGCGAATATATTGAGTTTCGAAATTTCAAAGGATTGCCGCGCACCACCAACGGACGACGCGATCGTGTGTCCAGCTGTCGACCCTAGGAAACTTCGCGCTAATTACTTCGACGCCGATTAAACCGGTACCAGCTCTCGTAATATATCATTGCTGCGAGAGAGACCAACCCCCCCCCCACCCCCTCTGGGCAACGATGAAAGACACCGGATTAAGGATAACGAATCGATCCGTCCCAGCCGCGTCGTTTATCAAATCGACGATCTGCCGTCGCCTTGGTACGTGTGTTTTTCCACCGAAATGGGAACGATCGCTGTCAGCTCGATTTTCCTATTACTATCTAGACTGATTGAATATTGAAGTTATCAACATTAGCTTTATTTCTATTTATCTACTTGGCTGTGAAGCCTGATTAAAAAATTCTTGTAGAAAATATTCAAATACATATAATAGGCAAGATCTATACGCGAATGAACCGAAATCTAAAAAATTATTCGCTGGAAAATAAAGTATCTTCGAGCTGAAGTTTTAGATACACTAAGAATAAGTGTAAAGTAGTTGTAATAGTCTGTGGGCGGTTCGATATGGTGTCACCGATGCGGTAGTTCAGGTAAAGCAACGTACATCGCCGGTACTAGTTACGATGGGTGACTGGGAATTTTTTCGGCTTGCTATCATTCGCGAACCTTTGCATTACGTCTTTCAATTGGTCAATCTTCCTTGAATAATGAAAGAGCCAAGAGTTAAAATAAAAAATCCCCCTTTCACCATTGTTGAATAAACATTTCAAGGTCATTAGGAATACAAACAGCCTTCATTTCAAGTCCTTGTTAAGGACATTCGAAGGGATTTGGGGAATACAAACTGTCCCAAAGTTTCTGGGAGTTCAAAGGGCAGCGATTCCTGGGTCCTTACGGAATGCAAAGGGCATATACAATCTTGAAGATTCCTGGGATTGCAAAGGGTCAAGATTCTGAAGGTCTCGCGAATACGAGTAGCCAAAAGATCTTGGAAATATCAAAGGTCTGACAAACCTGAACGTTCATGAGTTTGCAATGGGGGTCACAACTTCTCTGAGGGTCTTAGGAATATAAAGGGCCCACAATTCTGAGGGTCTCAGGAATACAAAGGAATTCCAAGGATCTTACGAAACACGCTTTCAATGCATTTTCACTTGTACGCGACAAAAATCGATTTTTCAAACACGTTGCAGCAGAATGTTCCATTGAAATGATACCATGGTAGATTGTAGAATCGGGAATGGATAAAGACGGGTGAGAATGGTGTTTGCGCATTGGCCGGGCAAGGGTTAAGGGAGCTTACTTCCCGGGGAGCGATCGGTGCCAGCCGTGATTCGATTAACCGTGTTCGATAAATTGACGGGAAAGTCTCCGGGTCGATGGAAACCAATATTTATACCGGAATGACATCGGTCCGAAAGGGGGTTCCATCGATCCGGTAGATACACATCGAGGCATTCTTCGGAATTAGCATTTAATATAACTAATCCAACCGTTGTTTTCCTTCGGCCGGTACCGATCGGCCTGAATCTCTTTCCAATCTGTTTTAGATTTGCCGGGTATGCATAATTCATAACCGCCGGGAGCTTGTTATTCAAAGGCAATCCGAATATGGAGTTGTCAGCGGAAAGACCAACAGAGATAGAGAGGGTTAGAAGAGAGAGAGAGAGAGAGAGAGAGAGAGAGAGAGACAGCGTAGAATTGCCGCGAACAATTTAATACTTTGGCAGCCGCCGGTGATAATTCAATCGCGAGGTGCGGCAGTCTTAATGTTTACGCCGCTGCGTAACATCTGCGGAACGTATTAATCAGCGGGGCCATTAGTCAACGTGCCAAGTGTAAAACGCGCGAACAATCCGGCAACGATCCACCTTAATTAATTAAGTTGCCGGACGAAAGACGATTTCTGGCCCGCTTTGCGTCTATCCGCCTTGTGCTTTTTCCTATCACGCTTCTTTTGCGAATTTCGCAACCGCTCCCGCGAATAAATCCTCCAGACCACGCGGCTCTAATTGCGCGATGATCGCGTTATGGCAAAATTTATCTTCTATTTTTTAGACATTGGGGAATTGCAATAGAAAATTTCACGTTCTCAATGATTCTTAGTCTTGCGAAGAATGGTATCTGTTGATTAAATCTTCTGGGTGCCAACTCCTTGCTTTCAGATGTATTTTACTGTTACTGATTTTATGAATTTTTGGCAGAAATGGGTGCAATTTAAAAACAATTTAGAAGCATCGATGCATTAGTTTCAACCTATCGAAACAGTTGAAGAAGGAACTTGGCACATGTTTCTTAAAATTGATGTGCAATATTTTTTTTTATAAGATCCACAGTCTAGTGATGTCAATTGTTACATTTTCTCTGATGGCTAAACGCCCGGTTACAAAGCAGCAGTATTTTATTTCGAGCGGAAGAAGAATGTTCGGCGAACTATGGATTAATTAAGTTGCCGAGAGTTTAAAAACAGATTTCCAGCAAATTTTTGCTTCCAATTCCCTATTGCCTAGCCTTTTATGTGTTTTCGCATGCTTCGAAAGCGGAAACCGTGCGAATAAATCCTCGAATGCCGTGCGAGTCTAATTGCGCGATGATCGCGTTGTATATTTGCGCGGGAGGAATTTGTTTTTAATTTTTGGGACACCGCGCGTATAAATCCTTATCCGTTGGACGCGACGCGGCTGAAATATAAATACCAACGGCTCCTGTTCGATCCAGCGAATCTATTCGAGCCGCGTCTAGCCACCGGAGGCATCGAGGAGGACAGGCGAAACGCGGTTACGCGAATCTCTTTCGCGAGATTTATGACCCGGTGGCAGTTTCGAAATTCAGTATAGTATCTGCGTGGACGGGAGGCCGCCACCGCGACAGAAACGCTGTGCCACCCTCTGCCGTCTCGCAAAATAAAGCGGAAACTGCGCGCAATGTCTGTCGAGTAGCTGCTCGCGATTCTGGACCAGTCTGCGAAATGTTAAAGTTACGGTCCCGTGTAATTGCGGCTGCGGGAACGCTGCGACTAAAGCGTCTTTAACTAAAGATGCTGGATACGTACTGCCTCCAGCGTGTCATTTAACGTTTAAACTTGAACGTCGGTTACGAAGCCGTGGCACAAAAACGTCAGAATAGCTGAAAATATATTCACTGTATGGCTCGTAAACGATGACTTTTACAATGCCGCTGGAGGAAGACGTTGTGCAAAAAGGTCGGAAGAATTAAAAACGCACTTGAGAGACAAAGGACTACGAAGCATAAACGTCATACTCCGTCGAAAACCGTCAAAGCTAGAAAAACAATTCACAGAACAAAATTGTTCATTACTTGGCAAGGAGTCGACCTGTATTAACACGTTGATTGCTATGTCACCCATACGTGGGTGACGGAATTATTTGTCCAAGTTTTAAAATGAATTTTTACGCTAATATATTAATTGTACCAAATTTTATTAGGACCTGTAAAATGCCAGAAAGTCGAAGGACTACTCAATATCATACATATCATTTTTTTCAATTTTTATTTCATTAAATAACACATTGATTTGATGGAATTTTTGAGGTTTCTAGTTTGGCAGTCAAAGTGTTAACAGAGCATAAAAACGTGTTCGTGATCGAAGAGCATAAACTGCGTTCCTACTTTTCGCCCAATGAAACCAATTGTTACAATAAAATTTTTCCCGTGTGTTCCCACAAGTTCTTCATTGAATCGTTGCACCCCTCACAGCGGTTAGGGTGAAAAGCTGTCGCGAATGAGGGCCGCCCGATGAATAACGGGCTGCAATCTCTGTTTCGACGAGACACTCGTAATTATCGAAATGCGAGTGTCGCTCGGAATCGATCATTTCCCTTTAAAACAAAAAAAGGGAGATAGATAGATCGAGAGAGAGAGAGAGAGAGAGAGAGAGAGAGAGAGAGAGAGAGAGAGAGAGAGAGAGAGAGAGAGTGGATGTCGACGAGCCTCCGGCGAACTCCATTATTCGCCGGTAATATTTACTCGCTAGCTTTCATCGAGTCTCGCGGTCTCTTCGTTCCCGTGAACTTTTATTAATACCTGGGCGCCGAGTATCATGAGCGCGACATCGCGCGGCGCTGATGTTACCCGGCAAATTTTAATAAAATCAAAGGTCCTGAAGGCCGACGCGATATGCGAGAGACGAGGCGTCGTGTCATGCGACGCTGAACGCTCGCCCGAGCCTTTGTGCGCGTGTTTTCCGCCTCCGTGTTTTCCATCGCGGGAAAATTTCTCTGTCGGGACCGGCGACCGTAGACGTCGCTCAATAATCACCTGGCATCGTTATTTCATCGATAGCGAACGCTTTCACCGTAGAACTTAATGTTTACCTTTAATTATCGCCGTACCCGTATCTCCCTTCGCATTCGTCCCGACGACGATACTGTTTGCGAGAGAGAAAACGTCTACGGAAATATAGAACACCTCTCTGTCGATAACACACACAAACGCTTTCAGCAGTGTTTGTTTCGAGAACCAACGTTGCTGATTCAGAGTATTATCACTGCACGATCGCTTTCTTCAAGCTTGATTTATGCTAGCGTGTAACGCGCGGCCGCAGTTTTAATTCGTGCATTGTGTATCGGGACGAAGATTTCGAACTTACCGAACGTGGACGTTATTCTTTTGCTTTTTGTCGAGAGAAAATTCTACTCCCTTCTTGTCGATACTCGGCCATTTACGTGGTTCATGCCTTTCGAGTTTTGTCCGCGCTATATTCACATTTTATTCGGCATTGACTATTTTGTCATATAGTGGAGTCTATGCTTTTAAAAATTGGTAGATGAAATTTAATAGTACTGGTCCCAGCTTATTAAAATTATTAAAGAAGAAAAGAAATTTCTGTTTGGTGCCTGTTCATTGGAAATATTAAAAGTAAATAAGATGGTGAAAAATAAGTGGTTGTAATATAAATTGGTGAAATTTCAAAAAATAGAAGGATTAACACATTGCATACGGGTCGCGAGATATCTCGTTTTTAGAAAATCGAACGTTGCGGCCGGATCACGAGATATCTCGTTTTCATGTTTTTTCGATTCAATCGGCAACTTAAGCAAACAGCGGCAAATATTTTTGTTACGTTACCAGGGTAACGAAGCCTCTCCCATTCTTAAGACAAATGATGAGCGAAACAATTGAATGTTGACATTCAGAGCATGTAGAAATGATCAGTCATTGTAGCCAGTACATCAGTAGATCTGTGCCGATCGTCGTAGCGTACCGTATCTTATAAAGTGTTCTTTTATCGTACATTTTGGAATTTCAAACTTCGTGTTTTAATTTGTAAGGCAACAGAATATTTTAAGAATCGTCTATATTTTCAATCTATTACTGATAAATTATAACAAAAATTGATTTTATGAAATAGGCCCTAATTCTATAAAAGCAGCAAAATGACAGAAAATGTGCGGGCTTTGAGCGCATGTTGAACGCGCAGAGCGCCGCACAGTGGGCAAAAACGGCCTTTTTCGATTCAAAATCAAAGAACTTTCGATAGGAATGAGGTAGAGAGGTAGAAAGCTGAAACTTTGTAGAATATGGGAAAAATAGGGAGATTACGGTACGAACGTTTTTTAACCTTGAGAAAATTCGTTAAAGTTGCACAATTTCAAGAAAGTGCCAGTAGTAATGACAGCGATACGTCAAGTGATGACGAGATGTGAAGTGCTTCATGTTTCGTAAGTAACTCAAAATGTTAAAATACTTCATTATTATTATTTTTATTGTGTTTTATATATGAGAATACGATATACTTTCAAACTAGTGTGTTATCAAGTCATTTTAACGAAAAAATTTCATTAATTTGTGTCACAAAAATCTCGTTTTTTCAAAAACCAGAGGTCGTAGACAAATTTTGAAAACAGATTTGAAATCAGCGTGAAAAAATCTATGGGGAACGATATATAGCATGTTAAAAAAAAATTTCCGCGCGTATTAACCACAACAACAAAATTTTCTTGAAATTGTGCAACTTTAACGAATTTTATCAAGGTTAAAAAACGTTCGTAGCGTAATCTCCCTATTTTTCCCATATTCTACAAAGTTTCAGCTTTCATTTTAAAAAATTTCATCGCTCTACCTCATTCATATCGAAAGTTCTTTGATTTTGAATCGAAAAAGGCCGTTTTTGCCCACTGTGCGCCGTACGCAATGTGTTAATATTTCACCTATCACGGTGAAATGACCGGTTTCTTCTTGTGAAAGAAATTATTCTGTATCACAATTGACCTAGGCAATTTTTATTTCGCATAAAGATCCTTAGTCAATTTATCGTATCCTAAAACACGGAAATTGGTTTAATGTGCTTTGGCTGGTGAATGCCGTTAATATTTCAGACTGGAGAGCGGCATAGGTGTCGAACAACACGAGAGTCGTGTCGAGTAGGTGTGAGAGGGCGTGCTCAGCGAGCGTATCGCGGAAAATAGAATCGTTTTCCCTGTTTTCTCTCGCGCCGGAGGGTCTCTCGTTCGGGCCAGGTGTATCTTTTTGGCGGTGCGACGGGATTTTTGGCTCGCGATCAAGACTCGAATGTTTTGGCTAGCCGTGTACCGCCACGGTACCGTCTTGTCTGCCGTGCTGCTGCTTGTCGCGAGAAAAAAGGCTTGATCCGAGCTTCCGCGCGCGCGGAACAGAGGGAAGGGAGGAGAAGAGAGGCCGAGTTTTATTTTGTCTTCGCGAACGCGGCCAGGGACGTAACGCGATCCCCAGACACCTCGGGCCCCGCCTCCCGGCAATATTTCTTATCCACAGACTGCGCCGACTTTCCTACCTTTGCTTCTCGATTGCCTCCTGCGAGACCAGAAATATCGAATCGTTACGACGTTGAATTGGAAGCGAGCGCAATTAGCTTATTGATTTTATGTAATTTTGAGGAAATTGAAAGCCGCGGGGCCGCAACATGGAAGAAACTTCAATTTTTGAAATTACGGTGAATCATTTCATTAATAATTTCTAGATAGCGAGTTTTATGCAATTTAACCCTCTATGGGCCGAATTTTCTTTCGTGGGTTTCTATTCGCAGACAACTTGCAAGGCATTTACTTTGATATTTCAAGTTAATGGTGCTGCTAACCGTTATCAATATTGTTATTGGCTACCTCAGAGACATTATGTAATTAAGACGTGTACGTCATTTTGTGAAAAAACTGAAATTATTTGGTAAAATGTCCGTATATTAGCATGTGACCTGAAAGTTACACGAGCCCGTAGAGGGGTAAGAGAATTTAAAAACGTCAATGTATTATTTTTAGTTTGCTAAAATTATTAACGAACGAAAGAACTTTTGCTTTGGCCCCGGTTTCTTATCATTGAAGCCTTATATTTTTATTTCTACACTGTGTCTACTCTATACAGTGCATTTTGAAAATTCCAATTTTTATTTTCAGCAACCAAGATTGAGAGTCAAATTGAATTGATCAGCTAGAAAATTCCTTACGGTAAGAATAGACTGGAGAGGTCATCGACGTTAGTTACCGCAACGACGTTTCCTGGTACCTCAAAAATATATGAACACTACGAATGCACAGAGAGAGATCCGCATTTCATTTGACTATACATAGAAAACGAGTGACTTGTGTCACGTTGTTCTGTAACATCGTCCGTAAAGGTATGCAACGAAAATCGAATTATTTATCGCTCGATCTAAAACCACCCTTAAAATTCACCAGCCACCGATCATCGATCAGCACCCCCGATTAAAAATTCATCGCCGGGGGACAAACCTATACATAATCGAAAATTGTGTCACCTGCATCGATTCGAGATAAATAAAACAGTTTGGGGAGAAGCGAGACACTTTATTCGTGTATCTCCACGGTAGCAGCAAATCCTTGGGCGTAGTTTTGACACCGTGAACGGCACTGTCTCGTCTAGCGTGCTCGCGCGTCCAGAAAAAGCACCGGGCGAGAGAAAGATTTCGCACGAAAGCAGAAACGCGACGACGCGATGCGTCGACGACAAGAGAGGAGAGAGAGAGAGAGAGAAAGAGGAAAGAGTGAGGTCAGGAGAAAAGAGGAGAGGAGAGACGGGGCTCTATTTTGTCTTCACGCGAAGACACGTTCAGACAGGGGCGTAACTCCCCTCGTTGGGTGCCTCTGGTCCCCCGGCCCCTCGCCCGACGTATATTTTCGTCGCCGTTGGTTCCACGCCGCCGATTTGCCGGAGTTTTATGTGTCAAAACGCGTTATCGTATTGGTTGCACGTTCGTTGACGCGCGTCGGCTGGAGGAGCCGCGCGATTTTCCATCCTCTCGCAAAGCCGATTCCGCTGCCTCCGCCGTCGAGAAAAGAGTGTCGCCGACACGCGTCGGAATTTTCCACGATGTCGCCGGGAATTCTCGACGACCCGGCGAGGATCGACTAAGTGGATCCGGTTAGAAGAACATCGAGTGGCTTACCGAGACGCCACTCTTCCGTCACGTTCACGTTCCCGACGACGAACACGACGCGCGACGACGAGGACTCGCTTTCGGGTATCGTCCCGACCCGATCGAAACGCCTCCTCTGCGATTCTACAGATAAATAACTATCCGGATCGATCTCGAGGGCTGGCCCGGCCTCAATGAGCATTCGGATAGAGGAATATTTGATCCCGCTTGCTTGCCCGATTTTTAATACCGGAGTCACGCTGCTCCAAAAGATTCGGAATTGGAAAGTTAAAATTGATCGCATAGGTAACTGCTTTAACCCCTTTTTACACTACAAATCTTAACACACTATCGGCGGGTAACATCATGGCTTGACTCACACGTATAGCGGGCAAAAATGAGTGAAGTATGAAAAAAGTGCACTTTTTAGAAAACATGTAATATCTTCACATCTAATAGTAGGATTTTAATGAAATTTGGAAAATAGGTATCACATAGTATTTCGAAGATGTAGATGAAATTTAAAAAAAAAATTCAATTTTTAATTTAGTTTTCTATTACTTCATTTAATGCATAACATGGACCAAACAATAATTGTTAATTTTTGAAAGTTTTAAAAGTTCATGTAGTAAGAGAAAAGCGTAATAATGTTTAGGAATATTTTATTATTCAGTTTCTTACGTGTTTTACTAACACTTAGCGTACGTTCTGCATAAAAGGTATTAAGACCCGACCCGCCGATAAGCGCCAGTCTGTGGAAAAGGTATTAAAGGTATTTCACGATTAATATCAAGCTTTGATTAATAGACAGCGGATCTTTAGGCGAAGTAAAATTTCTCTAAATTGCGACAAACTGGAGTGACGTAGAAATTTTTCTTTCTTAATATCATCAGGTTGAAAATGATGTGACAGTATTTTAAAATTTTTCTAATATTTTTCTGTTTTAAATTACACCCGCTCGTTTGACGAGCGTTTTATGTATCTCTCCCGTTTCAGATAAAACCGGAAAGACTGTTTTAACGCATTATCTATCAGCGATTATTTACAAATTTTTTAAAGTCTATGGCCCATGGTTATTTTTTTGACAGATCCTTTAGCAGCAATCGTGAAGCAACAAGTCGGCCCCAGCTGACTAAGAAACATTAATGAGCTGAACCAGTTACCATTGTACCTAGACGAAGTTTTAGGCGGTCATTGTAAACGGGAAGTTTCAATGTTATTAGCTTACTAACTTCTACCGCTACGTGAATGGTACAGAGACAGTCCCCTACCAACTAGGAAAATCTTTATTCATTTGTCTTAATAATTTTCTGGATAGAGAACAGTTATGTTGCCTTTGCAAGTTACGTGCGACATTGTGCAGCATACTGCAAACGCGTGTTAACGCGAATTGTGTTCTGAATATCACTGAGAACAAGTACATGAGGTTAGACCAGCTCTATTATTCTTGCTGCGTGTTACAAGAGTGCGAAAGTACAAAATGATGTCTCATTGTATTCAACACATAATGGAATTCTATTACGTTCAATGCAAAATACTTCATTCCGACGGACTTGTAGACACTTAGGGTTAAAACAGTAATATACATTAGTATATATTCTAAAGCTCTTCTTGCAAGTCCGCAATTTAATCTCAAAGTTTGACCCGTGTTGCTGACATATATCGAAAATTCACTGTACGTCAACAGATTGAAGCACTTGTGGGTGAGTTCTGCAAGCAAGAAATTTGATTTTTGTGCCTAAGGCAGATCAGAACAGATCCGTAGCACCTACTCCCATTTAATTGGGGATGAACCTTCCGAGAATGAACTTTCCCAGACCGTGTTCTTCCCGCGGCTGTCGTAATTAGAAGTAGCAAGAGGAAGGAAGAGAGGAAGAGAGAGAGAGAGTCGTGTCTCTGGTCGGTGGACGAGATCGGACAGCGACGCTTGACCGCGCAGAGACGCGTTTCTTTGTGCCCGTTTGAGGACGAACCTCGTTAAACGTGAATCGAGTCTCTCGTGAAAACTTAAACGGCCGGCGGTCGGGACTCCAGGGTACTCCGTGCAACCTAATAATTCATCCAGAGGGTTGCTCCTCGTACCTCCGGGCACCGAGCTGCGTTGGTCCCATTGCGTCGACCCTCTCTCTCTCTCTCTCTCTCTCTTACTCTTTTTCTCTCCTTCCTGCTCCGTGCAATTTACTCCTGCGAAGATCAGACGCCGAAAATGTTGTCGCAGTCGCCGACTAAAACGAATTTAAATCGAGGGGACACCTTGAAACATCTGCGGAAGCACCGCCAACGATCTCCGAAAGACAGCTGTCGATGGGCCACCGAAATTTTCCCAATCGGTGCACCGAGCGTCCCAGTTGCATTGTCTATGCATCGACACGGTCGTCGTGGTTGCGATCCTTTACCTTGACTTTTTTCACTGAAAATGATGAATCGGGCTGAACGATTTACTGCGAGTAGTCTGCGGATTTTTATGCAAATGTTACGAGCCAGGACTTCGTGCAACGCGAGAGGCCGGCGAGGGGTTTATTACCCCAGTAATATGGTTTCAATTTGTTAGTGAGGTACGCGGACGAACCCAATGCGAAATCGGGGAGCCGCTAGGATAGTAGACGTCGAGGACGAACCTGATGCGAAATCAGGGAGCCTCTGGGTATGGAGTCAAACGCAGACGAACCTGGTGCGAAACCAGGGAGCTGCAGGAGGGTGAAACTTCGTGAACGAACCCAATGCGAAATTGGGGAGTCACTGGGAGAGACACGCAGACGAACCCGGTGCGAAACCGGGGAGCTGCTAGGAGGTTGTGTAAGCAAGTATGGGTAAAAAGCACAGACGAACCTGGTGCGAAACCAGGGAACTGCTAGGATACCGACGAACCCAATGCGAAACTGGGGAGCCGTTAGGATGGTATAAAAGTCGTGGACGAACCCAATGCGAAATCGGGGAGCCACTAGGTTGGAGAAATCTTATTGGTTTTACGGTTATGATTGTTAGTAAGCCTCGTAACTTATATATATATTTTAGTTGATACAATCCGAGCGGTAAGATTGTATCGTGTGGGAACGTTCAATTCTAGATTAGGATATTAAGCAATAATTAAGGGTTTATAGATTTCACGATTTTACAACAAGACAAATATATTCTGTTATAAGCTTTGTTACAAATGTCAGTGTCGCGAATGAGTTTAAGGATGGTTTACAATTGAAGATGTTACCTATGTTGCACGGTTTTGACGCACTGGCAATGCGGGGTCAGAGTTATGTTTGATTCGAAAGGGACTTTAACCCGATCTCACTAGAATTGAACTTGAGCGTGTAACGCGACGTGACTCTAACGTGATAGCACGATCGTTGAATCTTGCGGAACCGTTACCGTACGCAACTAACTAAGATCAACCGAACCGTCGTCAGACGTTTCTAAAGTAAAACTGAACCGTCGTCTAACGTTTCTAAAACTTGACTGAACCGTCGTCTAACGTTTCTGAATTTACACTGAACCGAAGAGGATGAAAACGAGCGGGTTTATATACCTTGAGAATGAAAGGGGTGCTCTGTTTAAAGTTTAATGTCACGTGGGGTCACACAGATGTTTTTTGTCAGTTCTAAACGAAACCAGGCTTCAGTTAGATTTTTCGTTAAAAGGGGCTAATGGAAGGTTATCTGGGCTATTTCCAAATAATTAACGGATGCCAGAAGGGAGTGTTATCAAGAGTTTCATAAACAGTCGTACTGTTTTAAAAAGGGGTCTGTTGGGACGACTTTCGTTCTGGGAAAAGAGATTAGAGTTTTGTAAACGAAACATCTGGATGGAGACATCTCCATACGTAACACAAAATAAATGAGCCGTTTATTTTGAAAGTGGCCTAAGTCCATTTGTCAATTATTTCCGGTTGCCCGTGGATACATGTGCAACTTCAAGTTATCTATCAATAAAGTATTTGAGGTTACTTATATTCCGAGTAAATACGATAATTTTGTACACGTAAGTTTTCAGAGTTAGTTCAATAATTGAGCCGTTTATTTTGAAAGTGGCCTAAGTCCATTCTTGCTAAGAAATCGCATATTATTCACTTAATAATTGCCATTATTTTAATAGGAATTATAAATTTAACTCCTTTAGACACACTTAAGCAGTATGTCTCATTAGTATCCTGTACGTATATTTTTAATTGCGCTGAAACACAAACACTTGACTATCTCAATTTAAGTATAAATGGACTTAGGCCACTTTCAAAATAAACGGCTCAAATATTGATAAAACATTTATTCAATTTCTCAATCATTTGAGTGTTTACAATCGTGACATGTTTTCACTGTCCCGCGTTTGTTCTGCCGCAAATGAGCAAAGTCTTTAAATTGTTACAGCGACAAAATGAAGAGCTGCTCATCTCTCCCTCTCACGATCGTATAAAATCGTTATTCCGCGCAGTGATAAAGTTCAACGATCCCAGACCGAGCGAAGTGTGTGCATCAGCACGCATTCTTTCCGATCCCCGTATCGAGAAGGGGGTTTATGAATGGACAATTAATCCCGGAAAACCACGGTGCTCGAGGCTCTCGCGAGCTCCGTTACGCCGTTAAGCCACCTAAAATCCAGAGAGTCCACCCTCTCGCCGGGACTCTGTATTATTCAAAGAGCGGCCCGGTCTACTCTCTGATAATGATTTATTTAGACGCGGGGGGAGGGTTGGCTAGCGCAAATACGGGGGACGAACATTAACGGCGACTAAGCTCGTCGCCCGGTATCCGTTTCAAAGGGACCCCGGGTCCCGTGGATTATCACCGCGATTCTTAACGAGCTTACGCGACACCTTTACGCCGTCGAAACTCGGAGAAAACCGGACGGCCGTCCATACGCCTGGCCGGAATATTGGATTTCCCTGGTCCCGGTCTCATCCCTTTGTGACGCGGCGCATCGCTCGCGAATTCAACGTGCGTTTCCACACGGTGAGAGGGAGAGAGAGAGAGAGAGACGGGAGAGAGAGAGAGAGAGAGACAGCCCTGTCGAAAACCATCCCGCCGTTTCCCATCCCGAAATTCCGTTAATCGTCGACCGTTCAATGGGACGAAATTAATAAAAGCAGCAGCGACGAGACCGTCGAAATTGCAGAGGTACGTTTACCACCGGCGAATATCCGAACAACACGCGAACTCGTGACATATAATTAAACTATCATCTCCATATTCATGCCGAGCAAAGCAAACTTCCACACTCATCCATATACATTGCTAAACAGTTGTCGGTCACCTATTTGCATTTAGGTTACAGTCTTCATTAACCGAGACGCAACCACCCTTCGCAACCCAATCTCTCTCTCTCTGTCTCTCTTTGTTCGGCCATTAAAACGCAGAAATTTTTATGATTCCGAGCAACGCACACCTCCGCGTGCCTTCGGAAATATTCTTGCAAAGCACGCCAGCCTACTGCCTGTGGACCTCCGGTTTCCTACTATTTCGCTTTTACGGTGGAAAAGTATAGTAATCATCGGGTAATCGCGCATTCTTGCATTTAACGCCTCTCGGAATTGAGGGTTGTTAAATCGTGTTAACAGTTTTCCCTTTAGCCGTTAACGATTTCAGTTTCAATCGGCAGGCAGCCGCAAGGGTTCCATGAAATCGTAAAGCATTGTTTTCTTTTTTTTTTAGTGCGGATTTTATGCGTTTACGAACAAAATTAGGTGTTACGATGTTACGATGCAAGGGGTTGAAATTGATAGAATTTTATTTTCTACAGAAAATCCGCAGTCTAATTATAACGGTGTTCGATCATCGGCGCGATTTATTGCGTTTGCAAGAAAGTAATTTCGGTTTTCACTAATAGACGACTTTATGTTTTGTTTGATTGACTTCTGTCAACGTTGCGTTTGTTTTCTTTCTGACAATTCATAACTGCATCTTTTAGGTTACTTTTGAACCAAATTACACGTAATTTTGATTAAAATTGTTAGTTCTATGTCAATTTGAACATGGAGTGCAAAAACGAACATTATAGGCACATATTGCTTTTTTATTTCCGTAGAGGTAAAAAAGCTGCAGAGGCTCACAAAGATATATGTGAAATTTATGGTGTGGATTGCTTAACAGAACGCACGTGCCAGAATTGTTTGAAAAAATTCCGTTCTGGAAATTTCTCACTTGAAGATGACCAACGTTCTGGTCAACCATCTGAAGCTGATGATGACCAAATGAAAGCCATTATTGAATCGGATCGTCATATAACTGTCCGAGAGATTGCAGACAGGTTAAATGTCTCACATACAACTATAGAATATCGTTTAAAAAGTCTCGGAATCGTTAAGAAGCTCGATATTTGTGCAACATATGCGATATGCATCTCAAACGAAATGAAATCGACTCTTTTCTGAAGCGAATCATCACTGGTGACGAGAAATGGGTTGTTTACAATAACACAACTCGAAAACGATCATGGTCCAAGCGTGATGATCAGCCGAAACCACACCGAAAGCTGAATTGCACCAAAAGAAGGTGATGTTGTCAATTTGGTGGGATTACAAAGGTATTATGTATTTTGAGCTGCTCCCAAGGAACCAAACCATCAATTCAGATGTTTATTGTCGACAACTAACAAAACTGGACATAGCTATCAAAGAAAAACGGCTAGAATTGGCAAATTGCAAAGGAATCGTGTTCCACCATGATAACGCTAGGCTACACACATCTTTGGTAACACGTGAGAAGTTATTGGAGCTTGGTTGGGAAGTAATGTCACATCCACCATATAGCCCTGACATTGCACCATCAGATTATCATTTATTACGAAGTTTACACAACTCTTTGAATGCTAAAACATTTACTAATGATGATGATCTAAAATCGCACCTAGATAAGTTTTTCATCGAAAAGGATTTGAAGTTTTATGAGCGCGGAATTATGAAGCTACCAGAAAGATAGCAAAAGATCATGGAACAAAATGCAAAATATTTTATTCATTAAAGTTCATTGCTTTAATAAAAAAAATTGGACTTTATTTCACCTAAAAATACCGAAATTACTTTCTTGCCAACCTAATAGTACTCGAATACTTTCTGCAGCTTGTTACAATTTCGGAAAATGATTCGCGCAATCGGGCGTTCGGGAGCTCTCAGACGCGTATGCACCGGTGTTCGACGATCGTCGCGGAGTTCCATATTTGTCGAGGAACGCGGAGATTCGCGTTTCGAATATTTCGTCGATGCGCACCGGTGATACCGATGATATCGAGCTGCGGGGGTGGCGGGACCAGGTACGCGCAGTACGCGCGCCACACCCGGGTGTCACATATTTCTCCCGTCACGAAGCTCTGTTGCGCCCGTTTATCTCTCAATTACGCGGCAACTGGCCGGACCGCGAAAGGAATGCGAGATTGCACGGCGAGGATCGCGCTATTGCCGATGCATTCTTGTGCAACGAGTAGCAGGCTCGCTACAGGGACATGTAACCCGCGAACAACGAACGTACCGACTCGCCAGACACTCTACTATTATGGGTGCTCGACTATTCCCGCTGTCAAAGCTGTCCCCGATGTATCAACGCTTTGACTGTCGTACGTGTGGGTGACCCAAGCTTGCCGTCGAACTTGGAAATCTATTTTTATTGCAGCGTGCTCGGCGAAATTTGCTAGGATGCACAAGGTACGCGTGACAAATGTTAGTGTTAGGAGAAATCTTCTACTTTCTATTCTTGTATCGTGAGACAACTTGTTTTGAACGATTTTTGTGGGGCATTGTCAGAGGAATACGAGTGTGGATCCTAATGCGGAATAAAAATTCCAGGGTACTGGAATCGAATGAAAATCGATATCTTCCTTTAACACTAAACCTACCACTGTGAAATGGCCGGTCTTATATTGGGTTGTTCGGAAAGTAATTTCGTTTTTTTCCCAACAAAGTGTAAGGGATTCGAGGGATTGCGGCCCATGAGGCCCGCAGCTGAGTATCGCGGACCAGCCACGGGCGCAGTTTATGATTACGGTGCGGACGTGACTTTAGGCTATTTTTGAGATTTAGCGGAACTTTCCGTTTTGTGATAATTTATTAGAGATGTCGTATTTTAGCTAAAGGTCTCAATAGCCGTGACGTACCGTAAGACATCTGCAAACCAAACGCGGACCGTTAAGGGTCCTACGTAGGCGACGAAGAGGGTGCAATAAAAGTTGCGAGTTACCCTTACCTTGTCGCCTCTTCGAGGGCGTACATGAGGCCCAAAGCCAAATTGTGATTGGTCACTAAAAACGACTGCCCACGCCAGAGAAATATATATATAACGAGCCGAAGTAGGAAGGTAGGAGGTTGTTGTCAGAATAGCGCGAACGACTTAAGACATTCTGTGTGTTAATAAATATACTTAAGCAAAACCTTGTTTAGTTTTATCCGGCATATCCTTACAAAAGGACGTAATTGTTTACATTATATATTTTGACAGTTGATACAACAAGGCTTGTTTGTGAAAACGTTTGTTTGATTCTGCGCAATAGTTTTTGTTTGGTGCGCAATATTTTACTTTTTTACTATCGAAAAGGAAAAAATGCTGATCAAGCAAGAAAAAAATTATTCGACATGCATGGAGGAGATGCATTGATAGAACGCCGGTGTCGAAACTGGTTTGCAAAATTTCGTTCCGGCAATTTTGAAGATGCACCACGTTCTGGAAGACCAGTTGAAGCTGATAAAGACAAAGTTGAGTAATTGGGTGGTTTGGTACTTTGGTATCGCACCAAAATGGAGAATATGTAATCGAACAAAATCTTTATACACTAAAAGAAAAACGACTAAACCTACCACGGTAAAATGATCGGTGTTTACATTACAACCACGGAAATTATAAGAGTTCATTTACTGTAAATAATGGGATAGATTTCCTTGTCCGCAATCCGCTGTCCAATTATTAAAAACACAAGAGTCTTCAACAATTCTGCTGATCTCGAGAAACTACCAGCAAGACACTGTCCACCGCATCAAATATGCAGAATAAAGGCTCCTAGGGTCTGGCAAGCAATGCTCGATCAGTGTCTCGCGTACATAGTTGAAACTTCTGGGTATGCGACCACCTAACCCAGACATATTCGTTGGATCGGGTCGAGTTCCTCCGGAGACGTTTCGGAGGCGGGTGAGTTTTTCAGCGAGTAATTAAAGCGCCGCAGAAGGAGGACAACAATTACAGCCCCCCTGCTAGGTCGGTCTACTTCTTCCGAGGGTAACCGGGTGCATACCTGGTCCGCCGCGATCACCTAAACCAGCGAAAATACGAGGAGCGCGACAGCAATTTTCCCGGACTGTCTCGGAAACCGCTGGCTTATTGTCTGTTCGGGCGGCGCTCAGTGCCGACTAAATTCAGGGTGTCGGCCGCAGACGGTTTACAGCCGAGGAAAACGATCGCGGGCCGCATTCCCGCCGCGTTACAAGATCGCTCGCTTCTGGCTAACCGCGGAACGCGCTGATCTAACTGGAGGACACGATCTTAACCCTCTTTCCTTCGACCGGCGCGAGACTTCGCAAAAATATCTTGGACGAAACGAACCATGCACCGGAAACGTAGAGACTTCAAGCTTGAAAATGAGTCGAAAATTATTATTGTATCAGGGGGACCCATAAGTAATCAATTATTTTGAAATCTAAAACAAACTTTGTTGTAAATTCATTCATTTATTATACAGGGTGTTTGGTAACTGGTGGTACAAGCGAAAAGGGGGTGATTCTACATGAAAGAATAAGTCGAAAATATAGAATAAACATTTTTCGTTTGAGGCTTTGTTTTCCAGAAAATCGACTTTGAAGATCTGTCAGGTTTGTGTGCTTTATTATATGCAGTAAGTAGATTTGGTTGGTCATAATCAGACGCGTCAGACAATTCCTATCGAATAGCATGCGTATTCGCTGCATCTCAAACTCGATTTTCTCGATAACGAAACTTCGGATGAGAAAATTTTATTCTATATTTTCGACTTATTCTTTCATGTAGAATCACCCCCTTTTCGCTTGTACCACCAGTTACAAAACTCCTTGTATAATCTCCATCATTATCAAGGACAGTTTGCCATCTTTCCTGCAAATTTTCAATCCCCCTCTCATAGAAATCCAGGGTTCGTGAAGCAAAATATGACTCAAGGTGCCTTCTTACATCTTCTACGGAAGTGAATGTTTTATTTCTTAAATAATGTTTCAGAGATCTGAAAAGATGATAGTCAGAGGGAGCAATATCCGGTGAGTACGGGGGTTGCGGTAACACTTCCCATTGCAATTCTTTGATTTTCTTCCTGAGTGAGTTTCGCTGTATAGGGCCGGGCATTGAAAAACCATTTTTCGCCTAATTTTGTTGGTAACGGAGTCACTGTACCTTGTCGTGAATTACGGAACAGGAAAGGTGAATATTTGTACTTCTCAGGTACAAGTACAGTGTCCCACTCGACGCAAACACTGGTTCGCGGCCTAGAGATTGCCTACTCGCGATCCTAATCGAGCACTCCCGCGGCCGTCGTTTTCGTCGTCGTCTACGGGACCATCGAGAGAACACCCCTTTCACCTCCCTATTTGCAATGCAACACCCGCCCCCCACCGTAATTTAGAGGAGAACGGAGGAGGCACGGCGAGAGAGCCGATAAACGCGCCACCGAATTGCCTCGCTTCCTGCTCGACGAATACAACGCTTACCTTCGTAGACGCGACCGGTTTACGAACCGGAGAGCCTCGTAATATTGTCACTGGGAATCGCAAAGCTGTCGCAAGCTCTCTCTCTCTCTCTCTTTCTCTCTCTCTCCCTCTTTCTCGTAGGCTATACGAACGCTGCCAACAGCGCGCCGCGGACTCGATTAATCTGTGACGAGGCTGCGGCTGAAGAAACAGGTGAGACAGGAGACATTCGGCTGGTTTGTTAATGGAACTTATGTTTGTCTTTGGTTGATGTGTCTGATGTTGTTCTGTTTGGTTCCTTTGACTCCTCTTCTACTACCTCGATGATCAGCAAACTGCGGATCTTTGTGCAAACTTATTCCGTAAGGCGTCACTAAAAACTGCTGTATCATTATTCAAATTATTTTTTACATTATTACAGTTGCTTGTATTTAATGAATTACGCTATGTACTATACTATATGTAGGAGGCTGATGTGTGTGTATATATGTATGTGTATATGTATGTGTGTGCGCGCATACGAGAGCGTTGACGGTTTTTCGAGCGTTGTGAAGAACAACAAACGGTAGCGAACGCGAGAACGAGCGGCGAACTTTAGACTATTTACGGTAACGACGAAATTGTTTATTGAAATCTAGAATGTTCGTTGGGGATCGATATAAAAGGACGCGACGGTGCCGCGAGGCGATTTTGCAAAAGAACCTTGTTACGATACGATCCGTTTAACGATTTTGTTTATTTCTCGACGTGCGAACTATTTACGTGATTCTCTGTGATTGTCATCGTGCATATTTCTAATAAAAGTGGTTATTTAAAATACTGCTCTTACATATATTTATTTATATACTATATACTATATTTAAATTGCACTATGTATAACACGAGAAAGAAGTATACTGGTGGTCCACGCAATTGTTTCAGGCCATTACTCCGTCGTTAATGCGTTTACGAAAATATATCAATAAATTTTTGTTAGAATTTAACGAGACCCGCAGTCTAATCCTACTTAAAAGGGAAAAGCAACGATGGCAGCCCTTCGCAGTTAAAATCGGATGACTTCGCAGCAACTGGCGAGCTCGTAGGCTCGCGCAGCAATCGAAGAATTTTTATTACACGAAACCGTGGAGTTCTCCCGACGGTGTTCTGAGCGCTGCGCGCGGAGCGAGACATTAATGGAATTCCATGTAGCTCGTTAAATTTGGAATTACGATGACGCAACGAACAATGGGCGTGCGGGAACAGCGTGCGCCGAGTAAATAGGCTCGAACGAAATCCCTCGTCATCGGCGGGGCCAATTATCCTGGCGTTCGTCGTTAAAATGATGTTTCTTCTCGTTATCGATAACGCTGACGCTCTGTGTCCCTTTATCGGTGGATAAACGAAAAATAATAACAACCCGGACGTCGACGTGTCAACACGAACTCGCAGAGAGAGAGAGAGAGAGAGAGAGAGAGAGAGAGAGAGAGAGAGAGAACCGGGTACGCGTGCGATAATTATGAAAATTTTCTATTCGCAGCGAAAACGCGCTCGAACATCGGCGCGCACGATTTCCGCGCCGCTATCGCGGTTCGTATCGGCTCGTATAAATATTGTTCTCGTGACGGGGAGACCGGGAAGTTTCGCGTTCACGAGAACCAACCCCCATGGAAACGCCAAGCAACTCTAAGCTTGTCCCCGGAATCAGGGTTTCGTGCCTCGGCCAGCATAAATTTCTCTTACGTGCCAGATATAAAAAGTATTACAGCCGGTCGGGGTTTATCGTCTCGCGAAGTCGACGACGAATTCACGAGGAAATTCTGATTTAGCCCCGCGAAAACGATTTCGTCGCTGTGAAACTCGCCTAACCCATCGACGCAGCTTGGCTCGATTTTTTTTATAGCTGATACCCGAATTCGGAGCTGCATGTAGAGGTTAACGATCGGAACTACCTTTTGATCGAAACGACCAATTTTTTAAATGAAATTCAACCTGCACTCGATACTATCTCTTTGTGAAGCATCGATGTTCGCAATTTGCAAATGCACGTTCAGTGACATTGGAGACGTTCCGTCACATTCGCAAATTGTACGTTTTTTCGTCCCATGGTTTCGATTCACACCATCATCTACTGTAACTCTGGTCCATAAACGCTGCTGAAGATACGGTAGTCGTCAACAATCGAGAAATGCAACGAAGAACAGAGCATGTCATGTGTTCGTGACGACAAGGAGGAAAAGAAAGAGAGCCTGAAGAAGTATGTAGAGAAAAGCATTGGATTTCAGCTCGCCGATGTTGCAACGCTCGTTCCCGTGACCTCTCGAGCCCTAGCCTTTCTTCTGTTCCGTTTTTCCCCTAGTTCTCGCATAACCCTGGCCCATATACGCGCAACTCAGTCTCACTCTTGTCGGCCACGCACAAAAGCTCGCACACAAAGGGGCCGATACGGAGTTGTGTGTGCCGGAAGGCGCGAGATCCTCTCGACGGGCGACGAATGCCGAGCGGAGCCTTTCGCCTTTCAAACGCTCGTTATTTTAACAGGAAGCGCGAACCTGAAGCTGAAAGGATGAAAATGTTGAGACGCGCGTACGCGAGTCGCTTCTTTGACATGGTTCGCGGCAGAATTAACCGCGAAAAGATTATTCGTACCGTGTGCAGAGAATTGTTACGGGTTTCGATCATTGTGCGCCGGGAATCGGAAATACCGGGAATCCTCTTCGATGCGGGTTGGCATGGTCTTTGATGCCGTGTATGATCTGGTAGGATGAGTCTTGTCAACGTGTGTTTTTCTTTGTTCATTATTTTTAATGACTCTATATGGACAGTGAATTTTTTCACCGATTTTCGAGAAATTTCATTGGAAGAGCCAACGTGTTCGCTCGCACTATTTGTTTCGCTGCCGACTTTAATTGTTAAAATGTTTTATCCAATGCAACACACATTCTTTAACACTAAACGTACCACCACCGGCCAAATGACCGGTTCTAGTTTTTTTATTTGACAATTTTTGAAATTGTAAAGATGCTTTCATGAGCAATGATTCAATAATAATCTTTAGTAGAGCACGCATTGCAATAAGAACCGCGCAAAGTCTAAATAAATTAAATCTTGTCATTTTTATAAGGCAACATGTACCTGTTAACAGAAGAAAGTCACGGAGTCTTTGAACATCACGACTAAAAATTACTGTTCTACATTATTTTATAAAAATAACAAGAATTTATCTGTCGAAATTTTTAGCTATTCCTTTTTATAGTATATACCCAAAGAAATCAATTTTTTGAAGGAATTCTCGTGGATGCATCTTGACAATCTCGGTAAATGTAAGTTAAGAATATTAGAACCCGTCATTTTAAATCAGTGTCATTGATCAGGGGAATTGACCAGAATTCAGGGGAAAAAGTTGCCGTCTCTCTGCCAGTACCGGATTAGTCACGTGACATTGGCACATGCGCGACAGAGACGGAACGCGTCACGTGACCGGGCCGTGGCAGAAGCATGGGGGAATAGCGTCGTAGAAGGGGAAGGTAGAGAGGGGAGACAGTCTTAGCGTACTGTGCTTTAACCTTTTGCACTCCGCTGTCCCCTCTCAGGGGACATTAAAGTTTATTAGCGATTACGGGGAATTAATTTATTCCAGCGCAACTTTAAATAAAATATTGATTTTTTTGCAAATATATATTCCTCGATGTCAACCAATTCATATAAGTCCAATATCATTATAATACGTTACTTGGTTCCAAAATTATACTAAATAATACGAGGATTTGTAAATTTCTGCCAGAATGGTTCGGAGTGCAAAGGGTTAAATAGCTAAGTGTGCAAAATTAATGTGACTGTCTTTAAGTGAATTGTGAGATTGTTATAGACTATGGATTATTATGACGAAATGGGCTGGGTAAAATATAAAATAGCAAGAGATCAGAAGATTTTACAAATATTGTTTTCAAGAAAATATTTGTTTGCGCATTATGCTATTATAATATGTTATGAAATATGGTTAATATGTTCGTGTATTGTATATGCTACATAAACCGTACTTGGTTTAAAGCATTAAACGAATAATAATAATAATAATATTGTTTTCAAGCGAACATTTTTACTTTGCATAAAGATCCGCAGTCTAGAGGAACGTGTCGAGTTTTCATGTGGAATCTTAGAAACCATATTTCCAGCAAAGGATTAAATCCGACAAAGAAATTAACATTCCCCAGAGAGAAGTAGATTCAGAAAGAGCTAGATTAAAATTGATACCTGAGTATCTGAATGGATTTAACCACAGCCAGCACAGAAGTCAAAAGCGTCCGTCGTTCAAGGGGCTAAAGTCGTTTCCGCGTTGAGTAAAAAAATACAAGAGTCCGTGGCATAACCGGCGTGGCTCGGACACCTTAATGGAACTCGAAATTCCGCTTAACGTTCGCCGGTAAATACGAGCTATACATTTAGATTGAAGTTTTCGTTTGAATTTCATGCGGGCGTTAAATTAAAACCGATGGAAATTCCGCGGCTTCCGGCACCAGCCGGTTCTCGCGTTCCCGGTCCCTTTGCCGCTCGAATTTTGCGCTCGCGACTGCGCTCTGCTCCGCTCCGCTCCGCTCGCTCGGACACTGAAAAGGCTTGGTTAATAAAGACGATGAAAATTACGCGGCGACATTCTAAAAGGAAAATAACTACCAGGGAAGATTGCGTTGACGCGGCAAAGAAGAGGAGAGAGCCAGACAAACGCGGTGTCAAAATCCCCCCGAGCGGTCTTTAATTTTCCCAAGCGTGATAGCGTTCGCGAGCGTTCGCGAGCGTTCGCCAGCACGTCAAAGAAATCATCTCGTGCGTTATTCGCGCGTACGATAGCGATTCTTTCGACGTACCAGCCATCGGCGCGGTGGCAACGTCGATGAAAAATCGAACGGTGCGTGTAAACCCATTCGCTCTCCCCCCGAATCCAATTACATGGACACCGTGGTCATGCTCGCTTGCGCCCGTTTCGCTATGCAAAATCTATAATCTTCCGGATAATGAAAAAATTCGAAGCGATTGAACTCGCGCGGACACGCGCCGGCGTTTAGCGTGTTTAGAAACGTTCTGCGCCATTCCGAGCAGTTCAAATGCATTTTAAAAATAGAAAGGGGCGATTGCTAAATTTACAGTTAGGTTTCATCTAAATTACAACTCGTAGCCAATTAAGATCACTGATAACTTGCTGGAGGAAACTTTTCTGCGTCGATTGCAAGAGTCAGGTGCCAGGTACACATTTCTTTATTGCCTTAATAATTGTAGAAATTATTTCAGTTCTATGTCTCTAAACACCCACTCGTTTTTGTAAGAGATAAATGCTGTTGACATGATTCTTTAAGCTTTAAGTATAATAGCCGAGGACTGTGTGCTCCAGGGATGTGATCTAAATAAGAACATATATGATTTTCGTGAAACTCGCGCATAGTAATATGGAATTCGCATTCGGAATTCAATATTCCACAGGTATTTTTGTCGACTTACCAATATTCGTATGCAAGGCATGAAATTAGCTTTGAAAGTTGGGGTTGAAAACAATTTGTCATATTTGACCGTTTATCTCTGAAACGAATAATTCTAGGGAAAAGTGCAAATACACGCGACTCGTACATTTTTCAATGCCGCGCTCGGGGCCGAGTAAATAAATTTTTAAAATATTCATTTATTGGGAACATACATTGACAAATTTATTGCTCCAACTTGCAGAGCGATTTTTATCCCCTGAGCATGGGGGTTTTGACCAGTTGAAAAAGATCCGCGTCGAATATTCGCTCGAGCCTTTCACAAAAACCAAAAAGAGTCAATTGCAGGATTTGGTCATTGAAATTAAAAATATTATTTTTCGACGAAGCTGCAAAATTTCGTTCCTTGAACTAATTCAAGCTCTTCCGCTTTCGATATTCACACAATCAGTTTCACGAGTGTTTATTCAGCTCGAATTTATGCTAGTAATCGCATAAAGTGTATTGATGCAACTGGACTATAATTTAGTATGTCTCAGTATGATTTCCATTCTATGAAGCAAATATTCCCTTCACAAATGCATTAATGGAGTTGTTGCCTACTACTACGGATATTGCTATGGATATTATAGGTAGTTACTAAAATAACAATTTCAGAATTTTACACAGTCGTTTTCCACAATGGATAAATACACATGATTTTATTTTTTGGAAAAGGGTTTCATGAAATTATGTATGCAAGGCTACATGTTTATTAATATTCTGGCTTCAAATATATTCACGTGCATTTATTTATAATTATCGACGCCCTCACATCCCTTTTCATTAGATATTTACACGAACATTTTTCTTTTAGCCAATAAACATATAGAGAAAAAGATTTACATAGACTTCTGAAAGGTAAAGTTGATTTCCTATGGAAGGTACACTGATTGATTAAAAATATCAAGATTAAATTTGTTCCGATACTGCGCGATTTTCAACGAATTATATATTTCAACGAAGAAAGCGCTTCAATAATTTCCCGTAAAAGCGTTTTTATAATTCCATTAATTGTTAAATAAAATGTACCTAGACTTCTGCATTATTCTTCTAAAGTATTAGAATAGATTAGTAATAGAATAGATTCCCTATCACAAATACATTGATTGATTTATTGTACCGTGGAAATCCACTTTGAAGACCCACCTAATGACTAATGAATAAACAGAGAGTAAACAAGAATAGTCTCTTCACAGAACACTGTCCAAATCTCTTCCGCACGAAAAGTATAGCAAACCGTCCGTTTAAAATCGTCCTTTTCTACTGCGAGATGGTCTCGCAGTGGTCCGGCTCGTGGAAAGAAAGTTCCGGGACGGTAATATCCGACTTTCCCATGGCAAATAGTTCGGCTAAAGTCACAGGTTGCGCACAGGTGTAGTCGGGAATTGAATGGATCGACGAGGTCGCGGGATGAAGTGTCTCTCGCGTCGAGATTTACGATCTAGCGGGTGCTCGGTGCGAAAGCTTCGCATTCACCGCGTATTTCGAGGTTGAAGCGCCGCAAGGCTGGATGCGAAAGGGTTCGTCGGTGATTGGAAGGGGCGAAGGGAAGCAAAGAGAAACCCGAAGAGAAGAGCAGAGAAGGCACGCGCGCGCGCACACACACACACACACACACACATACACCGCAATGGGACCCAGCTGCGATAAACTGGATGCTCGATTCGCGTCGCGACACCGATTCGTGTCGGATCTACGCGCCGGAATTTTGGTCTCTCGACCCTTTAAACTGGGTCATCGAACCTCTACCTCGTTCCTTTTGCCAGAGCCCGACCCCCGATCGACACGATCCACACGATTCACGGGGGATCCTGCTTGACGTTTTTTCGGCGAGTATCCCCTCTCTCCCTCTCTCTCTCTCTCTATCTCTCTCTCTCTCTTTCTCCAAGTACCACCAGCTCCGTCGCCTTTTTCGATTCTTCTCGGATCGCGCGCGCCAAGGTTATAGCGAGTTTATCGGGATCACGATCGCGAGGGGAAATTTATTCCGCGTAAAGACGAGCCACTGGAAATCCATAAATCGGGGATTCCCGGAGATACGGTCCCTGATTTATTGGCAACAACGGGAGGAAATAGTTCACCGAGAGGAAGAACGACTCGGATGAGAGACGCGCACCGAACGACGGATCGTTTTGTTAGCGACTTTTTGGCTTAAGCGATCTCTTTGACGGATTCGGGAAGTCGATGATCTTTTTGCGACGTTTCCTTGGCGTTCTGTGCTTCGATTTGCTGTTGGTCTCGCAGTTTCATGGGATATTGCCGAACGTTAAACGCGGCTTCCGTGGAAAGCGGTTTCTAAGGGTGGTTCAAAAGGTTTTGTGGAATGAATCGAGACCATTTTATGTAGGGAGAGGAGGGGGTTCAAGAAAGAGTTAGGATTCCGAATAAAATGCCTCCAACTCCTACTAACTATATTTATTCGATTAATAATAAGGCTCAGGCGTGTGCGCGGATGCCGTGTCAACGGGTCGCCTGCTCGCTGGTAACTAATTCTCTCGATTCGCTTCTTTCGCACGACAAACAACGCACCTGGCAACGACAAAAACACACGCGTCTTCTCGGTGCACTTTTGTTACCGAGCTGTTACGATTTTCGCCGCGACGCGCGGGCATACACACACACACAACATACATACTGGATGCAAACGCGCCCGCACTCATTCCAAACAATCGTCCCGGCTGAATCACACTCGCATTCCTACCATTAGTTTCCTACATTTAGAAAGATTTGTACGAACAAAAGTTCTGTTTCTACGTTACCGAATATTCTCGTTTTTAGGCCACCGCACGAGGTGACTAGATCATTCGAAACCAATCAATACGGAGCCTTCTAAAAATCCATTCAACCCTGTTACTTTTTGTTGTCTAGATTCGCGTTTACTGTGTTCTGGGTCGTCGATCGAGCAGTACCAAGACGCGGATAGATCGAATCGAAACGAATCGCATAGAGCGAGAGTTTTCATACAAAATTCCTCCGACCGGAATGGATTTTTTACGTTCGGCGGGCGCGTTTCCGTGCTCCCCACGGGGAATTCGCGGAGCCGAAATTTCCCGGCTCCGCTCCGGCGAGCCGTGTCGGTTTTACAGCTCTTTTCGAAAATTAAATTTCTTCCGCGCCGCGCAGTGCTTTCAAACGGCACACTGCCACGTACGCGCTGCACGTACTATATATATACATATTCTCAATGCATATATATATATGCATTGAGAATCGTCATCGGTTTAATTGAAAAAGTTTCGATGATCGGTCGCCGTCGCCGGAAATCACCGATGAACGGCGAGGGTCGACACGGTGTTCCTCCGGGGGTGTGCGAGTTTTAGTACGGGGGTGCGTCTCGGTCTCCTGCCACCTCCCCTCCGCGTTAAAAATCACGGAGGACCGCGGGAGAAAAAGTTCGCCAATATCAAAGCAAACACACTCGCCGGGGCTACCGGGGTTATGCGTCGAAACTCGCAAACACTCGACTCGTTAATTTCGACGGAACGAGAGAGCCGAGAGAGGCAGAGAGAGCAAGAGAAAGAGAGGGAGAGGTTCGTCGCAATGCTCCGCACAGCTCTGCAACAGCTCTGCACCGGTGCACGCGTGTGCACTCGGCATTATTTCATCGACAAGACGAACTTTTCGCCGTTTCCACTCGGTCGACCGGCAGAGCCGAGGAGAAAAAGCCCGGACAAGGGGCCGAGAGCTTTGTCGGCGGGCTTTGACATTAATTAACCGGTCGTCGAATAAATTTAAAACTCGCCCCGGAGGCTCGATCGACTGCTAAAAATGACCAGGCTCTCTCTCTCTCTCTCTCTCTCTCTCTCGACCGTTGAAACGGCGGGGTGAATCTGTGCGCGGGGGGTTGGTGGGGTAAGGCGGTGTGCGGGCGGTTTGCGAACCGGCACGCCACCGGTTGACGAGGGTTTATTGGCTTTATCGAGGAATCAGGTCGTCCCCCCGAGGAACAAGGGTTCACAGAGACAAGGCGAAAGGGGTGGGACAAGAATGGACATCGGACAAATGAGAGCGAGCCGTGCATCGTGGAGCCGATCGCGCCCGAGATACTTTTACAAATGACCCGAACGACGGCGTTCCCATTCGGTACGAAGACACCGAGCTTGTAAAGGGTGGTTCGACGTTTTAAGAGACTACGCGCGGAGCGTTTCAATGGTGAAACACTGCCCGGCACGAAAACAACGCGATGTTCCCTAATTAAAGAAAGACCTGTTCACCTGGGATTCTTCTCGAATTTATCGGTTCGCTCGTGCACAGGTATTTTAAGAGTGCAGTCTGTCAGAGTAATATTGGCACACTTTTTATACAGTGTTTTTATACACTTTTGATACAAACGTTACTTAACTACATGATATTTTTGAGGATATATGATAGGAATGGTATTGTTCCTATCACAAATCACAGCGTTAGCGAATAAAAGGATCTTTAATGTAAAACTATTAACCGAGAATTTAATACAATATGTACCAGGTATGTCCTGCCTAAACCGACTCTTGTGTCGAACTTTACTTGACCGATTCCTTTTTCGAACTGAACCTGGGCGGACGTGCAACTAACGTCTGCCCCACTCTCATCTCACGCCGATCGTCATTTTATTTTCCCGATCGTCATTTCGAATTATGACGCACACTCCATATGGCTTTTTCGCGTTGTTACATTGTAACAGCCAAAGCGACGACGCCCCGACATTCTCGGATGTGAGTTTTACTTACAAACTAACTACATTACTTCAACAGGTATGGTATACCCTAGTAGCACAAAAATATTAGATAGATATTTTTTTCAAATATTGGAAAAATATTTCTTAAGCCACATTTTTTCATATGAGAAAAATGTTGGATCTGAATATTGTATACATGTACAAGAAATATAAATTGAATTTTTAAAAAATATGAGCTAAATATTCAGAGGATATAAACTAGATATTTAAAAAATATAAAGTAAATATTAAAAAAATGTGAATTCAATATTTGAAAAATATAAATTCAATATTTAAAAAACATTCAATAAAATTTTCAAATTTAAGAAAATATAACAAAAATTAGAAACTATGAATATGTATTACTTTCTGCGCATTTCTTGTACATGTATACAATATTCAGATCCAATATTTTTCTCATATGAAAAAATGTGGCTTAAAAAATATTTTTCCAATATTTGAGAAAAATATCTATCTAATATTTTTGTGCTACTAGGGTATAATATTAACTACTTGCTCAACTTATTTTCATTGTAAGGAAATATTTGAAATACAAAATAAAAATATTTCATTTTATCTATCTGGTTATCAAAATAAAAATATTCGATTTAAAGTAGTATCTTATTTGAACCGCATTAAATTATACTATATACCAAATCATTAATGATCGTTAATATATGTTGCAAAATATGATAGAAAACCTTGTATCCAATGTTCCAGATACGAATACTAATCCTACATTATAAAATACTAACGTAAAGTGTACTTACTTCTGAATCTTCTTCCTTCGTCGGATCCACAGCACACAATTATTGACTCAGGGGAATAGACACACACGATACACACGCACGAACAACACACACGACACACACGCACAACACAGTTTATAAAATCGTGACAACGAACGAGAAGATGTCACTCCGACCACGAACAAAATGATACTGCGATTTTAACAATGATCCCTTCCATGGAGGGGGTACGGTCAGGTTATCCTAGGCAGGTTAGACGCTGAGGGTCTATAAACACTAGATACAAAACCAAGGTAAACAAATTATGGCGGGGCGCCGACTCTATTTCCCGGAATTCCTTGTTTTCGTTTCAAACGTCCTTGGGTCCGAAGCGGTTAAAATCGCAGTATTATTTTTTTGTTCGTGGTTTTATTCGTGATATTCTCGTCTGCTGTCACGATTTAGTTAAGTGTGTTGTGTGTGTTGGTTAGTGATTGTTGTTCAATTATTCGGACCTATTCTCGTGAGTGAATAATTGTGTGCTGTGGATCCGACGAGAAAAAATATTTTTCTCGTAACATGACATAGATATTTCCTGAATATTTAAAAAGAAATATTTGTTACGTAATATAAAATAAATATTGTATGTATATTTGAATATTAAAAAAAGATTGAATCTCTTTTTAATATTATATGAATGTGTATACAATATTTTGTGCTACTAGGGTAGTTTCTTAAACCCTGCAACTTCTGTAAGTAACATTTCTTGCTTTTTTCAATGGAATATTCAAATTTTTACTCATTTTTATTCTTTTTTATAAAAACGAAAGTGACCTCTATATCTTCTCTACGCCTTCACTTGCAAGACTATCGTTTATACCACATTATGTAGTTTCTTAAACCCTACGACTTCTGTAAGTAACATTTTTCTGTATTGTTTGAAATAACCAAGATATTCAAGTGGATAGAGTTCGTGGGACACACTGTATATCGCAGCGTACCATTCTTCTCGAGATGTTAAAAGAAATTTGTAAGAAAGCAAGAATTGTTCTTTCCAATATTTTTGTGCGAGCCCGTCAAATGAAAAAATGTATTCTATATGTCCGAATGATTTCCTCTGGTAGAATCATCCCTTCCACGATTATATCGTCTTGGGACACCCCGTAGACACAGAAAATAGTTTACGAAACTGTGAATCGTTGATCCGAGACCCATGATTTCTCGCGACGAGTATTACACGATGCAACAAAAAAAATTTTTTTCAACGGATCTGCACCGATTTGGAAGTATGAAATCCCGCTATGTTAGTCGGGACACATGACTTTTCTACACCCTGTACGCGAAGAAGTGTAAACGCGAATATGCCGGGCGAGCAGTAAATAATTGAAGTCGCTGACGCGGCCGGCTGATCTAATTCCTGCCACGGACAAACAGTTTGATTAGCAGAGGTGGCGAGGGGGATGAAGAGGGAGGGGGCAGAGTTGGTTTCATCGCTGATCTCCAGGGAGGGAACAAACGGAGGGCTAGTTCGTTAAATAAAGAGGATAAAGGGACGGGTGCGGGGGAGTAGCCACAGGGAATAGAATATAAGAGAAGCGTCTGCTCTCTAATAGATGGGACGAGAGACGAGGGGTTGCAGAGAAACTGGCGGAGAACTGTCGGCAGAGGTCAGCGGATACGTCGTTTCTAGACCAGCTCCACGGAATCGGCAGAGTCCCGCGAAACCTCTGCCAACCTATTCCAATCTCCGCTGTGATAGCGCGCGGCGAGAAAAGAAAGTAACAAGAAGCGAAACCCAATTCCGGCCGGACCGTATCACTCGCGAACGATGAGAGAGATTGGGGGAACAGGTTCTCGGCCGTTTGTTTCAATATTTTCGACCCACCGCGTGTGGTCATATTCGTGGAGCCTCGGAAAATCATAGGGTACGCCGCGAGAAGATATTTCTTCAGATTCAGTGGCTACAAATGTCCACAAACATAAAACTTTTTTCAGCAACTTAAACTGCAAAGGAGTCAAAGAAGGGAGTGGTCTCCGTTTTACAGTGAGTTCACGAAATTTGATGTATTTTAACCACTTCGGTACGGCGCGCATCGGCCACGAAATTTTGCCCACAGACATTTTACATTTTTTTAGACATTTTGTCCTTGTTTTTGATTCCTATTATAGATTCCTAGATATGTCTATTTGTGGACGTAAACACTGCAATTGCAGAGATGAGGCAAAAGTTCTTGGCAGTCGACTAAAGTCGACACTCGGCTGTGCGTGTTCATCTGTGGCCGTCCACTATAGTCGACACTCGTACCGAAGTGAATATATTGGGTCTGGGAAAACGTTCGTGGCGTTTTTCCTGATAGACAACTTCAATTGCAAATAACTCTGGAAACACAGATCGCAGAACTCTCTCAATGGAATTAAGTTGCTTTCAAAAGAAGCCTGTGAAAACCACTTGATTCAGTCTTTCAACCATAATCTACAGAAGTTCTTCACCGATGGCATCATAGCTCTACCCGAAAAATGGCTAAACATTGTTGATAACAATGGAGCATATTTGGTTTAAATAAAATCATTTTCACACTATAAGAAAACCAGCTGAATTTTACTAAGAAAACGCCACGAACTTTTTCCCAGACCCAATATTAGACGCTAGCTGCAGACCTACGAAGTAAGCAAAATTATGGTTCGTCCCTTTCTAACAAATGTAATAAATTGATTTTTGCATTCACACGCTTTTCGATAGATGTATCGTCCCAGTTGGATTATTATAACTTGAGATAAAAGAATGATATCGCTAAAAATTTGTTGAATATTCTTTAAGTTTCGGTACACTTCTCCGCAAAGCTTAAATTCAACGTGTTCGCTAGTTTTGCTCCAAAAAATTCTCAAAGGAGCCCATTACTTTTCGATCGAGAAACCACGAAGATCCTTCAAGGATTTTCGATTCCGCAATAGTTCACGAAGAAGAAGGTGGCTCGCAAACGGTGGTTCAACCGGGTCGAAGTGAAATATATGGCGCAACGCTCACCTGCATGCTGGTTCACCGACGGTCTCGAAAAACAGGCAGGTACCGCCGTTCATGCAGAAGTCACCGGTGATCGGGCACGGCTGCTCCTGCCTCGGCCAGGCCGCCGTCGCTGCAACACAAACCAGAGAAAAATAATGGTGAGCTCTGGCGAAACGTTCGAAAAACGTTATGCGCATAATTCCCGTCCACGCCCTTCGTGTGTCTCGTATCCTTTTCTTTTGTTCGCGGAGCCCTTTGCCTCGCTTTTCCGCTCCTCGCTGCTGTTCCCGTCGTTCGTTCTTTCCGCGCATAAATCGCGCACGCTGCGTTCGAGCTTTGTTCCCCGAGTACAAGAAAATGATATTCGCGCGTGCGGATTCGAGACCGAAGAGAGGGAGAGAAAACCCCGTGTGCATTTTCATTTCAATCCGGGCTCCCTTGGCCCGCGCGGGCGCGCGCGCGCGCGCGTGTGCAAGGATTAGTCTTTGGTATGCAAATCGCGGGAACGGCTGCTAAGAAGGAAACGGCGGACACCAGTGGATTTATGGAGAGCTTAAACCGTGGCCGACAACCGTATCCGTCGCGGCGACGTTCGGTTTTTAACGAGTTGCGAATCGAACCGCGTTCCTGACAATCGAAACGTCAAGTCGTCGAAACGCTGATTCGAAAGAGCCTGTCAAACAAATACAGTCTACTAAACACGAGTATTACTCCTTTATTTTATGGAGAAGTATACACTCCCATCCATCAGTCACCGGACACTTACTCGTTCTCAGCAAAAGAATGATTAAAACACAGATATAACTCTCTAGCTTGATTTTATTGTTGATCTTGTAATATTTAGCTATTTTACGATAATTAGTTATTTAAATAAACGTTTAAAAAAGGAACTGCCCGCGTAAACACTCATTTCGTTAGGTTTCCATTCGGTACATGTTGGGATATATTGTTCGCTTTGGACATTCAAAACCATCACAGGACTATATTTGGAACACTATAAAGAGTTTATAAACTCTATAAGAGGAGTTTTAAACTAAGTCGCTGTTTCTTCTTCATTTCAAGTTTGACAGTGCATGTGATCGGTATGAGCAGTTCTAGAAAAAAATTATCCGTTCAAAAGCGTTCAAGTATTATTATTCTTGCTAGAGAAGGCTATTCTGTACGGGAAATTGGGATAAAAACTAAAATTTCGAAATCAACAGTGCACGATACAGGGAAAAAATTAACAGATACTGATACTTTTGAATATAAAAAACGAACTGGACGGCCCAGAAAAACAACAGAAAATGAAGACTGCTATATACAAACGTTAAGTAAACGAAACAGGAGGATGACAGCAACAGAAATTGCGGCAGAAGTTAACAAAGTTCGAGAGGATCCGGGTGATGCCCACTTGGACGCCGTTCGTTTGGACGCGTCCCGATTGGACGGTCCCTATTGGACGCGTTCCTTTTGGACGCGGTTCCTAACCCTAACCCTAATCCTTTTTTCACGAAACTAATCACGACTTGGCGAGGCGAAAATGAATTTGGGGAGGGCAAAGGGCAAAAATTTCGTTATTTTTTGTCTAGGGCACACGGTTTAGGAGATACAGCGATTTTTAAATTCTGTAAATGTGTCCAATTCACGGCGTCCAAAAGGAACGCGTCCAATCGGCTTGGCGTCCAAAAGGAACGCGTCCAATCGGCCCGGCGTCCAAAAGGAACGCGTCCAATCGGGACCGTCCAATCGGGACGCGTCCAAGTGGGACACCCCCGAGGATCCAATTGGTACAACAACAGTTAAGCGACGTCTTTTTCAAGCAGGTCTTCGCGGGTGTGTTGCAGTTAAAAAACCATTATTAAGGACTCAAAATAAGAAAAAAAGACTGCAGTAGGCAAAATTATGTAAAGATTACACTGCTGAAGATTGGGAAAAGGTGTTGTAGACCGATGAGTCGAAATTTTAGGTGTTCGGTACAAAACGACGAAAGCGAGTAAGTGTCCGGTGACTTATGGACGGGAGTGTACGTTTACTGCTGGAAGACTGTACACGAAAGAGAAGTAGTAGTAACTTTCGTTTATCATTTGTAGGCTCCGGATTATACGCCTTTATGACAAAAATGGGTGATTGTACGTTTACACATTAGAAGTACTAAAGGAATTTCAGTTCAATTTTTACCACGCATCAGCGCCGGTAAGAATTTCCTGGCGTATTGTTCCGCGGTTATAACCGGTAGGAATTATAATTCCTCACTGTCGTTTGCCGGCGTTCAAGCTGTGATACATTACGAACCGGGTTTACTATCTTGTCGGTCCTGCATCGTAAACATCGATTAATCATGTGTAGATGAGCATCCGCCTGTAGGAACGTTCTTACGTTGGCGAATTTTCTCGTCGGCCCGGTTCGTCCCGACCTGGCCGGTTCGCGGGGGCGTTGCACGTAGGTCGTCTGGTCTGGCTGGAAAGCGCTCGCTAATTATACATCCGCGGAGACTGGCGGAACGATTCTATGAAAGGTGCGAGACAGAGGGACAAAGAGAGAACGGTGGACCAAGAGAGGGCTGGACATTCTCGGTAAGGGGGTGGAAGGGGTGTTTCGAGTCCCGGTGCGGTTTTTGATCCGTCGCGCGATGAATCCCGGACAAGCTCGCGCGCTGCGATGTATTAAAAATCGTATAATGAGTTTGAAAGCGACTCGGACGAGTGGGGCCCCGGCTGTCCAGCAGAGTAATAGCGAGCGCGATGAAGCGCGTACACCATTATTACAGTCGAATTAGTACTCGACCATTCCGGTCGGGCCGGTATTACCGAGCGCAGTTTCAACTTCGAAAAGCTCTCGAGCTGCTCGTACTCCCCGGCTTTATCCTCTTCCTCTCGCTTCCGTTCTTCCTGTTATCTTTCTCCTCCTCTCCTTCCCCGTCCGCAGTACTCTAGCGCGCGTTTCTTCTCGTTAAGTTCCTAACGAGCTGAAGACATTTTCGCGGCGGGAGCTGTTCTTTTTTTTCCCCCCGTCCTCGTCCTATCGGAGAAACGAGGGAGAAAGAGGGAGAGAGAGAGAGAGAGAGAGAGAAATGAACGCTAACAGCGAGGAAAGGGAACGGAATGGCGGTCTTCTCGAGCGGAAACGTATCGAAATTTTCATTTTTCCCGGACGGCCTCCGGTATCCACTTCCTATTTAGCCCTTCGGGCTGCGCAGCCACATCTTCCGCTTCCCTGGCAATTATTTCGCGCGATCGACCCCGGAATATTAGCAGCTTTCTGTAATCGCGACTGGCTACACGGTCTAGCCTCGATTCCAACTCGGCGATATTATTTTTCGTTCTACCGACTCGTGACTGTACTCCACGATTTTTGTCGGATAGATCGGACACTGAGTTGCGAGTGAAAATGTTTCCAACAACAGCCTTTCAGTGGTAATTAGATTTTGTGCATTTATGATAAACATGCGTACGTAAAGTTTGAAACAGAGGACCTACTGCAAAGATTCAAGAACACCGTTGTATCAGTTTCAGCTTTAAAATGAAATTATTACGAGTGTCTTTGGAGTTACATAGGTTAAGGATAGATTTATAAGTTGCAATGGAAAATGGATTTGTAACCCCGAGGGGAACGGATAAATGAGCTACGAGCATCTCTGGACAAGATTACGAACGCCTTTTCGTTTCTGCTCAGAACTGCGTTTTCTTTTCCGCACTGCGGAGTATCGAGCCTGTTGGGAAAAACACGCGAAGGAGGGCTCGTACGAGCGCGCCACGCTGGAAATTGAACGGTGGATCCCGACTTAATTGAAGACCCGCATTGTTGTTCCCGTTGTTTTTCGATGGCGAAACTTTGATCTCGTTCCGGGCCGGGGCATCTTTTCGGAGAGAGGGAGAAGCAACAACGCCGGCAATCTCGCGGAATACGAAAGTTCGCGGCGCTCGGCGCTCGGCGCGAAACAAGGGTTAACAACGCCGAGAGGAGAAAGGCGAGAGGAAAGTTTAGATGAGGGCGAGAATCGAGTTTGAATCGCGGCCATATCGATTCATTCGGGCCGACGCGTCTCGATTCAATGAAGATTTTTTCTCCCGGAACTTCCCCTCGAAAGAAAATAGCACGAATAATCTCTTTTCCGCGACGAAATTTCGCCTGGGCGGCCTTTTCGATTCGAAAAATCTATATTCCTCGGTATGCAGCTTGACGTTGAGATTCGCGAATAAACGGATGAATGAATATAACCTTGAACAAATTTTTTTGCCTATCATAACATTTCCCCCTCTGAACCAAGGTGCATACGTATTGCCCAAATTCAGCTTAACAAGTTTGCTACCGCCATTTGTTTCAATGCTCACCTTCATCGAAAAAATGTTTAATTAAATTTTGTGTATTACCTTCGCAACTTGTTGATACAGTTTAATCGTAAAGTATCTACATGTTGTCCTGTGTGCTAGAATTTTAAGCAGCAAAGTGCGTAAAATGAACTACACTATCTTCGAGTAAATTTCAGTGGCGTAGCGAACCTGTTAAAGTGAGATTAGGGAGCAAGAAAAAAATAGCGTAATACACACCTACGATGCACTACATAGCCCGAAATTTTCCTTATGTTTTCAAGAAATAAATCCCCCTCGTTAACAAGACAAACTCTCTCAGCATCCGAAACCGGACACTCAGAAGAGCATCGAGATCTCGAAGAGCACCATGGCGATAATTGCAGTGATAAAACGGCGACAGTATCGTGCAAAGATCCAGGCCCGATGTTATCCGGGTCGAGTATCGCGGCGTCTAAATTTTTTCCCGCGTCCCTGTATCGCGGAAGCACTTGCTCGCTGTCGAGACCCACTCGTGGAGGCGTATGAACACAGAGGGATCAGCGTGTGCGCGAGCGGCAAGGACGACGAAGAGCCCCAAGACGAACAGAACGGTATGCCGAGGCTCTGGGAATGTACACGGATTTGTCGGGAAGGATTCTCCGGCAGCCATCGACCGATCGCAAATAGACACACAGCGTCGATCCTCGAGATCGTGGTAGAATAGCGTAGAAACTCGCGACGCGTGCCGCGGCATCGCGCGAGCAGATTTCTGTCTCGAGATATTCGATATTGCAGCCGGAAAGCCGACTGCTTCCCGCAAATCCCCATTTTCATATTCTATTAGGTTCCCAACTACGTTTGCTGCCTTCGTATTTTCTTGAACAGGAGTATTCATTAAGGAGAGCACCTTGTATATGTGAAACAAACACCTTGTGCTATTATGTATGCACGCATGTATATCGGTTACGCGAGGAAAAAGTAACGTTCTTCATTTTTTTGTTCGAAATAATTTTTATGCACTTTACGCTGCACATTTCCAGGTTGCCATTTTCAAGCCGCCATTGCACCATTGATATTAACGATGAAAATTTATAAACAGTATTTCTGTTTACATTGTAACGTTAATAAATGATACCTTAAAATTTCAATCAATCTACGCATTACATTTTTCAGAAAAAAATTCTTGAAAAACCGTTTGCAGTCCCATGTCGTGCCAGACTCGGCATTGGCTTTTGCACTAATAGTTTATTCGTTGAGGGGAAGAGGTTACCCTCTCTGTGACAGCTCTGTCACGTGACCGAGCCGTGGCGGAAGCGTGGGGGAATAGCGTCGTAGAAGGGGAAGGGAGAAGTGGAGGGGAAGTCTTAATATGGCGACACTGAGAATAACAAATACGAATCGCACGCGCCAAATACACGATCGAGAATCAATATGAGGGCGCCACGATCGCATTAACCTAAAAGATTCTTTTCGAAGACAAACTAATATCTTTCTGTCTAAGAAAGTAAACTAAAATGATCTAATTCCGGTTATTTTGGCGAGCACTGATACGTTCAGCGTTGATAACGCGATAAGAGGCAGTCGTTTACCAATTAAACAAACGAGCAAACGAGTCACCTGCAGACAGTATATCTTCAGAAACACAGGCGGTCACACACGCGCGCGCGCGCGCACACACACACACACACACACACACACACACACACACACACACACACACACACACACACACACACACACACACACACACACACACACACACACACACATAGAGGCATTAGTAAGGTCGAAAAGGGGGCGTAGTTGAACGCTCTTGGAGGTCGTCCACGCGAATTTCCGGGGCTAACGAGATTGTCTCATTAGCGTGGACGCAGCCGGCCGGTAAAGCGTTCGCTACGATAAACAGTTTTAACGTCGGCCCGCTTTTGACGCGCTGGCTACATTGTTTGGACACCGTTATCTCTGTCGATGTAACATCAATCGGTGTCTCGCGGGTGCGTTTAGATAGCGGCCGTGGCCCGACCAGTTGTTCCGCGTCGCGCCCGATTTTCCCCGTTGATACGTCAGTTTTCGACGTGTTTACGGTTTTACGCGGAGCTTTTTCCAGTTTTTGTTGCTCCCGTTTCTGTTTTTCCGCTTTTTTCTCCTTTTGACATCGGTGCCAGATTTTTTTTTTTTCGAAAGCCCCACGCTTTACAATGACACCCCTCCCGTCCCTGTTGTTCCAGCGATGTTCCCGCGGATTTAATGCGACCTGCTTTGCATTCGGGTCATCCTTATTTGACCGAGGTAATCGTTTCATTGACGACCTCTTCATCGACACATCGGTATTAAATCTTGCGGACAATATTTATTTATCGACACATTCGGATCAACGATCAGCATTACAGAAATAATGTTTTATCGATAGTCAGCTTTGTCGACAGTGTATACGTACACCGACGAGGTATTCTGTGGTTTTATCGATAGTCAGCTTTGTCGACAGTGTGTATACGTATCTTCAAACCTCGTCGGTCATTACACTGATTAATACCGACTGTATATATTTGTGCAAAATTGAAATTTTCTGCACTGATTCCAGATAAAAGTTTCTTCTGTATTTTCTCATTTCAATTGCAATATCAGTCGTATGCGTGGTACGACAAGTCTATTTAACTTGAAAATAAATTTTTATCACGCTCCAGTAAACTAAACTCTGTCAGGATCTATAAAGTGTAAGATTGTCCCAAGGATTTCGTACTTCCTTGAAATGGGTGATTCCTGAGTTCATTTGTAGTAACTTTTTCCTTTCCGAAAATGTTCTCCATGGCTTTTTTAAGGAGTTATCGCGGAGAAACGCGGACCAATCAGAGCGCAGATACAATGGACGGATTCCGGCTCGGCCAACGCTAGCGTCGCGTTCAGCGCGACCTGTGCTCTGATTGCGCGTGATTCTCGTTAAATAACTTCTTAACCGTGCCGCGGAGAACATTTTCGCAAAGGAAAAAGTTACTACAAATGACCTCAGGAGTCGCCACTTTCAAGGAAGTATAAAATATTTGGGAATAAATTGATTTTGTGTGACTTTTACTGGCAATGAGCAATAAATTTAATAAATTGGCAATACTGTATCAGTTCGGTTGTTTGAAACAGTTATTTCTTTTTCGTGACAAAATGCATGAAATTCCCCGAGTAAGAATGAACCGTGGATCGTCGACGATTCGAGTTCGTTGATTCCGGGAGCGGTTCGACGCGCCAATCAGATTAAAAATATATTACACGGTTATTCGGCGTGGATGGACCGCCACGCGAGCACTAATTAAGGCTAACGCAGACTCTGGAGCCGAGGACGACAAGCTCGTGCTCGCGTTTCAGCTATGAAACACGAGTCGTTCGTTTTTTCGAGCGTGCCGGGAAAATTGCGGCGAAAACTCGAGCGGCCTCGCGCGGAAGCCGTCCAAATGATGAAACTTTTAATCTGCTCTGCGAGTTGAAACGGCTCGTCCATGGACGAAAATTCGGTGGACCGAATTATGCGTTCGATATACGATTGCAGCTGGTATCGTTATTGTGTGCAATCTTCCTCGATGCAACCGGAAAAGGCGTGCTCGCGCTTTTACTCGACTTAATCTTGTGAGTTTTGTTTTGTTAAGATAAATTGTCCAACGTTTTCGAGTTAAAAATTTGAATGACTACAACAGCAATAATTTTGCCTAAGGTGTTGTAAATTTTTGGAAGTAAACATTTACAAAAACTGTGTTCTTATTGAAAACTACACTTTTCATTCATTTTTTAAATTCTGATTTGAATTGAGTACAGTTCCCCTGCAGGGATCATCACAAGAGTATAGATATACGTACATGTAAATTTCAAGGGCAAATTTATACAAAAGGGGGTCACATACAATTTTATACACTGCATTTTATAGAGGATTTTATAGTGCTCGTAAAAATTGTGTACGTATGTCTGGAGAAGTCAGCCTCCAAGTTCTGGAAAACATGTTTTCCCCAATGTTTCGGAAACTGTTCTAACAGATAGAATGCTTAAACAAACACTGTTCGCATATTTAACCAATGTATGCTCATGTGTAAAGAAACACGCAATTTTCGTTTGCATAACTGTGTTTGGAATATTGGAAATAATTTTCATTCCCAATTTCGAGGGTAGTTTTTCTTCGCTAAAGAACCAATTTAGCACCGGGAAAATGAGCAAAACATGAAAAGAAATGATTGCGTAACGAGATAGAGTTACAGCTCGATAAAAATGCAGCGATATTAAAATCTCAACGCCACTCTCTGATCAAGACCAGTGATATTTTCGCTTTCCGGAGAGATGAATGGCTGGATTCCGGAGCAGACAGGTCATATAATGAGACAACGTTCTCGCCGGACGCTAATTCGCATCGACAGTGTTCGAAAATAGGCGCGAACCGGAGACGCTGCGTAATTAGCTCGGATATAATTGCTCTAATATATCTGTTCGCGAGGGTCCGCGACTTAACTGGCCGCGCGAGTGTACGGTTCAACTCCCTCGATCCAATTTGTCTTCTGAAATATCGTGTTTCAATCGCGTGACTCGCATTCGAGATGTTACTACCATCAAGTATTCGTTCTTATCTCCTAATTTATACGAGCCACCATCTTGAAATAATCTTCTTTACGTTAACTACATTTCCATCGTACTTCAAACAGGATAAAAATCTCGTTAAACAAACATTTCCTCGCTCCAAATAAATTTTCTCGAGTCTTACAAATTTAATAAGATCAAAAATTCTATAAATATATTAGATCTGCCGTCTCTGAATTATTTAAAGCAGCTGGTTCAATTTTTCTTTACACCACTTCTGGCCAGCTTTAAATCTTGTTGAACAATTTTCAACATTTCTTCCCGCTTTTACGAAATTAGATACAGTAAAAAATTCTATAAATGCACAAGATCTGCATTTTCTACGTTTTCATCTCGCAACCTATCTGCGTACAAATTATCATCAGAACAAATTTTCTGTACCTTCGTTAACATTTCCGTCACATGTCTAAACGAGATAAAAATCTTGTTTAGCACTACGACATTTGCTCGCAGATTACAAATTCGGTGGAAGCAAAAATTCCTTAAATGCGCACGCTCCACCGTAAATTTCTCCGTTAAACGTGCCGCGTCCAAATTATTTACTCCAGAAAATCTTTTGCCTGCGTTTTAACTGCATCTTCAAACGAGATGCAAACCGCGTTAAACGTCATAACATTTGCCCACGTGTCAGAAATCTAATAGAATCCTTAAACGCGCGAGCTTCTCAGCTTCGAGATAATTTTCCGCAGAAAAACTGTCCCCTATCGACAGCTTTAACCCATTTCCAAGCAAGGCAAAACTTTCGTTAAGCTCCGAAGCATTTTCTCACGTCCCACGTACAAGCTCGACGGGGCCAGAGGCTCTCGAAATGCACAAGCCCCGGCAGTTTCCAAATTGCATGCTGCACCTCGTGTCGCAATCGACTCGCGGCAAACGGTTTGCACAGAGTTGCAACGCGCCTCGAGGAAACCAAAACACGCTGTTCTCTCTTTTGTCCCGAACGACTTTTTCTCCCTTTGTATTCCGTCGGCGTTCGACTAATACGGGGCCACGGGTTCGAGTAAGTGGATTTAGGTATCCTGACGTTTCGCGCGAGCAACGTACGCACGACTGTTCGTTCGCGGGGTCGCAGGCGGGAGTAAAATGATTCGAGTTACGTGACCGCGTCGGTGTCCTTTGAAAAGCCGGCGAAAAAAAGTCCCGCACGCTTCCAAAGAGGTCAGATAAAACTGCGGGCGAGAGCAGCTCGCGGAATCTTCGCGCTGGTCCACGTCCCGAGGAATGAAATTGTAAAGTTTCAAAGGACCCTCTGAGCTTTAAGCACCGTCGACGGTTCTCCACGTGTGCTCCACCGTGCGAGCTCTCCCCCCCTCTCTTTCACTCTCCCAGCTCTTCTCTCCTGCTCTCTCTCTCTCTCTCTCTTTCTTTCAGTTGCTCTCTCAACCCGTACGTTCCTTCCCTTTGTTGCGCTAGATTCTTTCCCGTTGCTGGCGAAAAATAGAGGCAAATTGAATAGATCTCGCCAACTTCGAACTCGAAAAAACCTGCTCAATATCGACTACAAATCAGCAAGAAATTGTAAATCCAAAATTCTGGTCTCTAGACTGGATATTTATGCGAAATAAAAATATCAGGGATCAAAAATAACAGTTATTCTAAAACTTTTTACAATAAAAATGATTAATAAAAAAATGTATTGTTCTTCAAATTTAAGCTAATCTACACGAAATATAAAGAAAAAAATTCGAAGAACAAAATGATTACAGAATGTCGATTTTTATACTTTTTGGTTACAAATAACAGTCTAGTTATAAGACACAGGAGCCACTGAAGAACGTTTCCTTTCCTTTAATAATTTGACTAGGTCGAACGTAATTTATCTTTACACCGTGTCAAATTGCAGCTACTCATTTTTGTCATAAATGCATAGAATCTGGAGCCTACTGATCAGCGAGACATAATATAATTAAGATTAATATAAGAATAAGAATAATATAATTGCTTTGTTATTCGATCAGTAATATTGCACTAATAGTACGAATAATGGAGGTCCTACTGTATACAAATACTGTCGCTCAGGACCTTGGATGTTGAACTTGGTTTTTGAACTCTAAATGCAGGGGCAAGAATGATTAGGGAGGGGACAGATTTATAAAGGTACTTGTCAATGAGGCCTCGCCTAACTGAAACGGGCCTACAACAGTTGTTTTCGTTGACCATGTCGGATATTTAGAACGTGTAAATCGTTTTGATCGTTGTTGAACAATAATTGAGTCCTTTGTGATTGTCGACGAAGTGAAAGTATTTGATGCGAACGTTCAACTACTGTATTGACGCTGTTTCACTATTTTTCTGCATGCATCGGATACTCCAGGGATCGCACACACGTGTCTTCTAGTTTGACGTTTTGTTTTTATACTTTCCCTCTGGCGACTTTTATGGGAAGTTGTCGAGGCGAAGACGACGGCAAGTTGTCTAGTTCTTCGATGGCGTGTCGGAGACAGTGGAAGAATCAATGGTTCTGCAGACGGGTCAGGTGAGAAACGCTTTCGAACTTCTTCGATGGAATTTCTCACACTCGTTTACGAGTCAGATATTTTATTTCCTTTATCGGAATGTGTCAAAAAATGATTCGATTGATTCTGTCCATTTCACTGTTACTCGAGATTTTTACTTGGACACCTAACAACGCTCGTTGCTTTGAATTGTTAATCTCATATCGCTGGGAATAGTTTCTAAAACGTTCTGATTGAAATGATCAAAGATTCAACATTGTTACTGTCATCATTCATTTGTTCAAATATATTTTACATTGTATTTTTCTCGAATTTTTCTTTTACTTAACATCCTCTTATTGATAATTATTCTCCCGTGTTTCCGCAATTCTTTCAGATATACATGAATTAACAAACATAACATTCTTTACACCGTATTTTTCTCTAATTCCTACATTGTGCAATACTTTCCTGTTCCACAACTTTTATATCCCGTATACCCTCCGACCCATTCTTTCTCACGAGTGCTTGTAATAAACCATGCATACAAATTAACGTTCTTTACGTCGTATTTTACTTTAATTCTTGCGTTGGTTTGATAATTTTCTTCTTTACCATTTTTCTTTGCCTGAAGCGTTCATTGTCCCTTTTGAGAACGTTCTTTAAATAATGCTTGAATGGTTCCTCCCACGTGTCTTTGTACTATTCATTTTAACAGTAACTATCTCTACCAAAGATGGCAAAAGACAACTTAAGAAAGTTTTAAATAAGGATGCATTGAAGGGAAATTATCCAATAAATCTATTTCATTGTATATACAGGATGATCGGTCATTGGTCAAGCACCAGCAAAGGGGATGATTTTACACTAAAAAATAGGTCGAAATAGGTACATATAAAATCGGGGTAGAAACAGTATTAAATCCTACTTTACTCTAATACTTATTAAAATCGTCACTCTTCATTCAAATAATATTTCTCATCTTGATGCACACTTCTCGCCACCACAGAATTCTGATGCAATCATCCCGCGCGATAAATTAATAACAACACCGGCAACACAGGTTCGAGACTGTCCCCGCATGTAAGATTGATAGCGTTTCCCGTTCGCAGGAAAAGTATGGCAAGTCGGGGGAAATAAACCGAGGGTCCGTGGGACCGTGTGAGCGTCCTAAAGCGAGATCGTCGTTGCATCTCGAGCGTGGCGCAGTACGTTCGTCACCTTCGTTAAAGTTTCAAAGAGCGCGGGGGCGTATTGCGAACTCGCGGGTCGAACTTGCGGATAAGACCATCGCTCGCCAGCGGAAACAGCTGAGAGAGAGAGAGAGAGAGAGAGAGATAGAGAGAGAGAGAGAGATAGAGAGAGAGAGAGAGAGAAAGGAGGGCGCGAGCCTTTTCAAGGCTCGGCACTCGCCCCTTTTCCACGGCGGAACGAGTGCCCTCGCAAAGAGGATTTTCTCTACAAAGAGTAACGGCTAAGAGTTTCGACGGAAGAACTTTCCATCAACGGAAACGCATCGTTTTCCTTTGAATTTCCTAGCCGGCACTTAACTCTCGGGTTTCTTGTCGCTCGGCCCTCCTCCCGATCGTTCCGCTAATCGCTCGATATTTCCCTTGTTCCCCGTGACCACGTCCGATAACACTGTCTCCACGCGAAAATATTTTTCATCCCCCTTCGGAACGTTGTTGTCACAGTAAATTCTCGATACATGTCATCAACACGGGTCCTGTCAGCATCGTGTATCGTGGAGGTCGAGGTTATTTTTGCTGCACCTTTTTTACATGAATGCCTACCAAACCAAGGGTGTAGATCATACTATGATAATTGGGACAAATAATTTCTCTACACCCTGAACATGAATACAGTATAACAACTTCTTCCAAAATGATTATATGAAATCGAGCAAGTAAAGTCCATCAACAGGCGACTGCACCCTTGCTAATAAACCTGGTCAACCAGTCAAATGAACACAAATATTAACCCTTTGCACTCGAAGCTATCTTAACTCCAAAATGTAACATTTCTTCCGACATAGAATATTGCCTTTTATTTTTTTTTCATGTTGTATATAGGAAAATGATGCAACTTACTCGTGCAATATCGAAATGTTTGGTAATTTATTAAATACAAAGAAATTGAATAATTTAAAAAATATTTTTAATAATGATACAGCAATTTTTAGTGGTGCTTTACAGTCACCATTCGAGTGCTAAGGGTTAACCCTTTGCACATGGCCCCATTTTCATTGTAAAACTAAATTTTTCTTTCGTTTTAGAATATTTCCATTTTATTCATACGAAACTGCTCCGAGTAACACATGTAATATTTAAATGTTTAGAAATCTATTAAATAAAAATTTTGAAATGTAACAAATATTTTGTAATTTCTTTGAAATAATGCCACAACAATTTCTAGCGGCGCTTCAGAGTCACCACTCGAGTGCAAAGTGTTAAAATCGTTATAATGAAGCAAGTGGTAAGCTCAATCGCAAAACTGACCCGATATTGGCCAAAGGGTTAACCAGCTAAAACCTTTGATCTTGCCGGAAGATTCGCAGTCTACCAATAACACCGTACTATATTCGCGGGCGAGACGGCTCGCGAGCCATTAACGTTTCGCCGCGTGTCGCTCACGGGGTTGGATATTGTCGCTAGGAAATTTGCGAGGACACTTTGGTTTCCCGGGGCCCTGTAAGAAGTCGAGGCGCACCATAAAACCGGCGCACGCCTGCTCGATATGAAACTCGCGAACGACCGGAGGGCCGCGCAATACTCGCGGATCGCGCAACGTTCGCGATAGCAGCCCCTCCTCTTTGGCAGCTATCCCCGGATCTCGAAACGGACGTTTCGATCCCGTTTCGATTATTTTCCAGACATGCCTCGGCCTCCAGTGTATTCAATCGTTCCGGAGGCTGGCTGGCGTGCGAGCGCTTGCGATTCAATAAGGCCGCGATATTGCTGACCCCGGGCAACCTTTTCCCCGCGGATTTCGAATTCACCTCGCGCCCACTATCACGGCCCTATTTTCGCCGGGTTTCTTTATTTTTTGTTTTTTTTTTTTTCGTTCTCGCGAGCCCCGCGATTTACGCGCCACGTCGAAGGTAGATTAAAGCTCGCTGAGCGCCGATTCCTCGAGCTGCGCGCCGCGGAATTGCTCTCCGGGTTACCCGTTTCTCTTCCGCGGAACCGTATTTCTTTCGTGCCGAACTCGATCCGCCATGAATTTTTATTTAGCCAGAGGTATCGACAGGCTCCCGCGGGTTTCCAGCCTCTACCGTGCACCTTTGTTTCCTTCCGAGAGAACCGATTCTCTCCTATCGCGTTTCCAATTTAACGGTCCCACGGCCGACGCGAACAAAAGATTCTCGTCCCAGTCGCACGCACGCTGCTGCGTATCGTTACGACGTTCAGGAATTGCTGTTCCGAAAGGCTATACCCTGCCGGAGATAATTATATTTTTATACGGTTCTCGAGCGCCCGAGCCAATCTACAAGAATTCATACACAATGGATTCCTTCGATGCTGAAAGAAACTGTGCCGCGCGTCGCCTTCGAACAACGAGGTTGAATTTGTTTCGATTTTTCGCGATTTCAGTAACAAATTGGAAAATAATGCACTTTGATACAATGCGGAACTATATGGAACTGAAAAGATATCCTTTACCAATGATAGCAAATTTTGAAGATCATCTTTAGTTTACTAGGCATTGTTATTTCAATAAATTGTAAATATTAAATCTTAGTACACAAGATATACTCTCAATATAGAGAAATACTATTCATTCGAAACAAAAATGGACACAATATTAAATAGATTCTCCAGGATATCAATAAGAAATGAGCTAATTTTTTCGGTGAAAAATAGTATTTAAAAGTGTTGATTTTTAAATGCTTGTTCTAATCACAATTTTTAATAAATCTCGTTAATTTCAACGTTTTCGAATCATCCCGAACCGTCGTCTTAAATCGAGAGAAAGCTACCCTAGTAGCACAAAATATTGTATACACATTCCTATAATATTAAAAAGAGATTCAATCTTGTTTTAATATATTCAAATATACATGCAATATTTATTTTATATTACGTAACAAATATTTCTTTTTAAATATTCAGGAAATATCTATGTCATGTTACGAGAAAAATATTTTTTTCTAAATATTAAATGAATCTATTTCATATTGGAAGTAGAATATTTTGGTAATTATTTACATTAGGGGCTTCCTCACCGATTTTGATAACCTTGAAATATGTTGTCAAGGTCATCATTATGAACAACTTTTTCCTGTACATGTTACCGCCGCTCAACTTTAGTTTCCGAGATATTCGCAAAAAAGTTTTAACATCTCAAAAAGTGATCGGAGTAGGTATGGGTTAGAATTGAAGTTGCAAAATAAGAAAGAAAACCTTGCATCCAATATTCTACATGCGAATAGTAAAATATAATACTAATGTACTGCAAACTACATTATAAAATACTAATGTAAAGTGTACTTACTTCTGAATCTTCTGTATCTCCATCGGATCCACAGCACACAATTATTGACTCACGAGAATAGGTCCGAATAATTGAACAGCAATCACTAAACACCACTCACAACACACACACACACAACACACTTAACGAAATAGTGACAGCACATGAAAAGATGTTACTCCGACCACGAATAAAATAATACTGCGATTTTAACCGTCCCCCTCCCACGGACGTGTGATACGAAAACAGGGAATTTCGGGAAATAGGGCCGGCGCCCCGCCATAATTTTTTTTACCTTGGTTTTGTATCTAGTGTTTATTGACGCTCAGCGTCTAACCTTCCTATGATAACCTGACCGTACCACCTGCGTGGAAGGGATCATTGTTAAAATCGCAGTATTATTATGTTCGTGGTCGGAGTGAAATCTTCTCGTTCGTTGTCACGATTTTATAAAATGTGTTGTGTGCGTGTGTTGTTTAGTGATTGTTGTTCAATTATTCGGATCTATTCTCGTGAGTCAACAATTGTATGCTGTGGATCCGACGGAGGTACAGAAGATTCAGAAGTAAGTACACTTTACATTAGTATTTTATAATGTAAGATTGGTATTCGTATGTGGAACATTGGATACAAGGTTTTCTATCATATTTTGCAACGTATATTAACGATCATTAATGATTTGGTATATAGTATAATTTAATGTGGTTCAAATAAGATACTACTTTAAATCAAATATTTTTATTTTGATAACCACAAAGATAAAATGAAATATTTTTATTTTGTATTTCAAATATTTCCTTGCAATGAAAATAAGTTGAGCAAGTAGTTAATATTATAAATCACAATTTTTAACATGAGAAGCTATAATAGTTAGCAAAGTATTATGTGTAGTTTAATTACGAATATGTAACATGTTGATAAACAGACTACAATATCGTAATAACATTACAGGCAACAAAATATCATAAAAATATAAGTTACAAGTAATACATATTCATAGTTTCTAATTTTTGTTATAATTTGAAACTTCTTAAATTTGAAAATTTTATTGAATGTTTTTTAAATATTGAATTTATATTTTTCAAATATTGAATTCACATTTTTGAAATATTTACTTTATATTTTTTAAATATCTAGTTTATATCCTCCGAGTATTTAGCTTATATTTTTTAAACATTCAATTTATATTTCTTGTACATGTATACAATATTCAGATCCAATATTTTTCTCATATGAAAAAATGTGGCTTAAAAAATATTTTTCCAATATTTGAAAAAAATATCTATCCAATATTTTTGTGCTACTAGGGTATATTTCTTACAATCACTTAAGAAAATCTTTATTTTGCATTAGGATCCGTAGAACATTTATTGAAAAGACTGAAGTACTGTGCCACGCGAATACATTAATAAACAATCCCCTAAGAGCAGCATTTTTTTCCATAAAAATTCCGTAAGTGATCGTTTTCTTAAACGAGACACGCAAAATCGCACAGGATGAAACATCGTATTCCTTTTTGTTGAAGTAATGTAGTTAGTTTGTAAGTAAAACTCACATCCGAGAATGTCGGGGCGTCGGCGCGGCGTCGCTTTGGCTGTTACAATGTAACAACGCGAAAAAGCCATATGGAGTGTGCGTCATAATTCGAAATGACGATCGGCATGAGATGAGAGTGGGGCAGACGTTAGTTGCACGTCCGCCAAGGTTCAGTTCGAAAAAGGAATCGGTCAAGTAAAGTTCGACACAAGAGTCGGTTTAGGCAGGACATACCTGGTACATATTGTATTAAGTTCTCAGTTAATAGTTTTATATTAAAGATCCTTTTATTCGCTAACGCTGTGATTTGTGATAGGAACAATACCATTCCTATCATATATCCTAAACACTTTTTGTAATTTCAATTTGGTGGAGCGATAACGCGAGGGTGGATGGACGGTGTCCTTTGTGTATGGGGGTGAAGCGCAAGGCAGGAAAGCCCTCGAATACCCCCGTGTAAATCCATGGGAAAGAGGCGAAGCCGAAGCCGAGAGACGGCCGGGATGCGGGCACGTCACGATAACGCGACTGTACCCAGATCGTCGACTGCGTCCGAATTAACAGCTTGACGGTGGACCGGCGACGTCCGGCCTGGCTGGACATCCAGGCTGCTGGATGTTCCTTTCGCTGACAGCCCGCAGGATCTCTCTCTTGCCGCGGTATGCTCTCCCCATTCCGTTAGGGTTTTTCTTCGGTCGCAAACAAAGCGCGCCTCCGCCTGCACGGCCAGCTTACCCGAGACAGCTGTTTGTCTTTCATTAGGTTCGTAGCCGACCCTTTGCGCCAAGATAATGCGCTAGTGTTAATTTATCCTAACAGAGTTACGGGATCAAGGGACACGGCAACGTTCCACGAAATCGATCCTCGCTAGATTCCCGCTCAAAATGGATCCGCATGCGGGACTAGTCTACAGACTCCTAGTCTTTCGTGAAATTCTGCGGACTTTACTAATTAGAGTCGAACCGAGAACCTTTTGAATAAAATCGGAGTGGCAATTTATTTAACTTTCGTTGACTGGCTCGATTCTAGAAATTTTTTCTTTTCAGAGAAATTGAAAGTACAGAGCATTAAAAGTGGCTAGTACGTATGGTTTTTTGTACATATGGTTCTGAATTTTTATCATAATATACAGAGTGTTCCAAGAATGTTGCGTTTCCTCGAAAGGGTTGATTCCTCAGGTCATTTGTGATAACTTTTTCCTTTGCGAAAATGTTCTCTGTGGCTTCGTTATGAAGTTATCAACGTAAAATACGGACCAATCAGACCACAGGTCCCGATGAGCGCGGCGCTGGCGTTGGCCGAGCCGAACTCCGTCTGCGGTAGCCGCGCTCTGATTGGTCCGTGCTTTTCGTTGATAACTCCATAACCAAGCCACAGAGAACATTTTCGCAAAGGAAAAAGCTATTTCAAATGACTTCAGGAATAATTTTTTTTCATTGTGTAACTTTTTCTGGAATTCTGTACACTTGAATAAAGAAATCTATTCAATATCATGGAGGCATCTACATAATTTCAATCATTGTAAAATAAAAAATCTGAAACGGGTCATTTGACTGGCGGTGGTAAGTGAGTTATATTAATTGCGGTTCAATTCAATTATGTCTGGATTTCCTAAACAATGTACAAGGTTGAATGATTTTTTCATTAATCAGGAAAATTGTCCAGTTCTACGTCGGTATTTGTAAATCGTTTTTATAAAATCTAGAAAGGTAGTTTTTGTAAAATTGCTTCCATATTGAAGGGAGCTAGAATGAATATTCACAGTGTAATAATCGAACGCGTGATACGGCAGCTATAGATATTGCATCGTTGATAAATGTGGAAGTTTTTAGTTAAATTGCCACTCGAGCAGTAACCGTCCATATTATTGCAATATCGCTGCATCAAATTGTGTAAAATTATTAAAATACGACGTTGCAACAATTTAGCATGGGGATGCAACGTTCGCAGTGCGCGTAACAAGGTGTGTTACCGAAATGGCTCTTGCAATTTTGATGAAATTTTTTTATTGCAGCTATCATTCAAAGCGAAGGGATGAAAATAGACCTCAAAGGGCGGGGCTAAATATAATATACACTTTGTCGTACGCAGCTTTCAAATATGTGAACTATTAAAAAATTTATTTTCACGCGCATATTCTCCATTAGAAAAGGCGCGTAACCAACAATTTTCTTTTAAATTACTATTCTCAAATCGTTTCATTTCACGATAGAAAAAGTTGCCCTGATTAAGAAACTTTATTTCAAACGGAAAACGAATGGAATATTCGCATTTACGAATGGAATATTTAAATTGTAAATATATAAAATTATGTAACTGCTCTTATGAGAGGATTATCGGATAAAATACATTTTCAGTGCACATTTGGTAAAAAGCGGACAGAATAATCAGAGCGCACACGTTGGTCACTATGCAAACCGGTCGCTTTTAGCTTGGAGCAGTTGCAGCGTTAAGAAGTTGTGCAGTTTCGTTGACCACCGGTGTACACGGTCTGGATCGAAGCGACAGCCGTACCTAGAGAAAAGTTGCAGGCTAACTAATCCCGTAGAAGCTAACCGAACGGTAGCAGTGAGAAAGGTAAAGATTGTGGGGCCGGGGGACACAAGGGTGTAGGGCACGGGACGAGTCCCTTTCTTCCTTGGTGCGAGAGGTCGACGAGGCGACGACGCAGAAGTAACGCGTTCCAGATTACCGTTTCTTTGGACGTCGACGGTGCACTGGTTCTCGACACATATATCGCCGCGCGTCGTTAACCCATTTGCATCGCACGGAACACTGAAAAATAATGTCCTTCACACTAGCCTTTTACTTATTATGTTTGAGATACTTTCAAACTACGCTGCGCAATGGTATACACACCTTCCAAGTAAGGCCACCTAAAAATCTATTCAAGTTGCTGTCACGCAAAGTGTAAACGTAAACGGTAAAAAAGTGCCCTTGGAGAAAAATATACTTGCCATTGGTCCTTTGATATTTTTTTCCAAAGCCATTTTTCTCAAACATTTCAAGTTCGTTGATGTTTTATGTCTGCGTACAACTGCACATTCTACTAGAGTAGACTAAAAGATGCGTGCAAACATAAATAATACCACGACCATAATATCATCTTGAGCTCTAAACATTGAAGTATACAAAATTATTTCCACCCTTTAGATGGACAAACACTGCAAAAAGGATTGTTTAAAAATACTCACTGCCATACAGTCACTGTAAACAATTTTTAGATCGCGTTCTACGTGAGTCCGCTGCATTTGGATACTGTAGAATTGAGTAACCTACTTTTCTATGTAAGTCGGCTCTGAAAGTATCGAGGTATATCTACCTACACACGCAGCAGCAGCAGAAGAAGAAGAAGAAGAAGAAGAAGAAGAAGAAGAAGAAGAAGAAGAAGAAGAAGAAGAAGAAGAGAGAGAAGTAGAGAATCATCCGCAGTTACAATCGAGGATCTCAAAGGTGCGTTTTTACTCGTCTCCATTTGTATCGCGTACCTAATTAGCTACGGCGCGCAAAACAGCAGTTTAATTATCACGGGGACCGGTGTTTTTCGCGGCCGGTCCGAGGGAAAAACGTGGAAAAACGATGATCTCTCTCTCTCTCTCCCTCTGTTTCTCTCCGGCGTCCGCTTATTTATCGCCGCGCGGAAATGGCCGGGCCCTGATGCTCGAATTTTTCACGTCGCGGAAGAGCCATGGTTTCACGTGCGAGGAAAAAGCTTCTTTCGCGAACTACACGGTGGCGCGTGCGCGCGCGCAGCTTTTGTTACACGAAGCTTCTAACGAGCTCGGTAAAAATTTCATTCGATACCCGGTGAACCGCGCACGCAAACGCGTCTGTTGAGAGTCCGAATCGAATCGGATCGGTTCGGATCGGATCGAGGTCGGAACGAGACCGGATCGGGAACGTTAATCGAAGCGACACGCGCGACCTTCGGAATCGTCCCCGGCGGGCGCAATTCCACGCGAAATCCGCTTCGCCGGTCGTCACACGCGCAGAAACACGCGACCGGCTGCAATCCAATCGCGGGATCAAAAGGTTCAACCGGCGTCAAAGCCGCTCGGTTTCTCATTGCAGACGTCGACGAATCCCCTGCGCTCTCTCTCTCTCTCTCTCTCTCTCTCTCCTTCTCTCCCGCGCTGTCATCCATGACACGCGAGTCCTGACGTCAGGATGACAGCGGTCTACGGCAATCGACAATCTAACGGAACAAAAGTCCCCGGTGGTGTCGACAAGCAACTAGTTGCTCGGTACAATGTTTATTCGTCACAGAGAAGCAAGATTTCTCATACACGATTGTAATGGTTGAGTTACAAGAGGCGCTTCAGTTTTAGCAAGTTCAATGACCAGCAGTGGATATCACTGTCATCGATTTCTGATGATAGTGTCAGAAGATTTTATTTTTACCAATTTTTCTAGTAACATTGCTAAAGGATTCCGTTTTTATTAAATGGAACGCCAGAAATAGCCGAAAGGGATTTCATGTTTCAGAATTTTAACATTAGAACCGTCATAGGATTTGATTTTCGTCGATTTGTGGAGCTAGTGGTATCATTTCATTTTTACCAATTTTCATAGTAGCATTACCAAAGGATTTCATTTTTATTGATTGTAATTTTTGTAAATTTCAGCACCAGAACCAGGTCCATTTAAAAAAAACATTGTAAAAAATCATCCAATCACTCAGCTCCTGATGATGAAAGAATTGCGAGTCTGAACATGATACCTTTAAAAATATATATATATAAAAAAAAATGAAACTGTTTCAACAATCCTGTCCTTTACGAACTGAATAATCATCGATTAATTTCTTTTACCGAGACATGCAAATGTTTCTGAGGAAATTATTCAGTACATTGCTTCATCCATACAGAGACCAAAATCAAAGACAATTGAAATTTCAATAAATACGCTTCCGTGATTCCTATTATTACAAAGACACATGCAAGTATAAATAAAAACACACACACACACACACACACACACACACAGAGAGAGAGAGAGAGAGAGAGAGAGAGAGAGAGAGAGAGAGAGAGAGAGAGAGGGAATACTACAGCCAAAATTAATATTTGCATACTTCATGATCCATCGGAATTAAACAACGAACAAATATACCAGCAATTTTTAATCCTCCTACGTTCCCTAAATGAAAATCCAACAATTTCATATTGAAACATGAAATTGCAAACGTGAAATTCTTTATTAAACCAACTACAAAACGGAAAATGAATTACTTATCTGGTCTAGATGGTGATGATCATATTCAGCCGAGGAACTGCTCAACGAGATACAAATAAATTTCTCAATTATTTAACGACGCGTCAAGAACAGGAAGGGAATTGTAAAGTTTCAGCAAGAGAAATGAATGTTTGCCGCTTTCAGCGGCAGTTCTCGCGCGACTACGATATTTTATTAAACGCAGCATACATATGCTCCGCTCGAGCCGTTAAATAAAACAGAAAGAAATTCTCTTAGTTTTCTGAATATTACACCGCAGCGAGAACACTGTATACCTTAAAGACGGAAACCATAAAAGGAACAATGTTAAGGAAGCCATTCCTCGTCCGAAGCTCGCAACAAAATTACCAGTGTTTTCCGTTCTCGTGTAACCGACTTCGACGATATCTCCGCGAGACTTGCGGCAAGAATACCTCCGAGTTACAGTCGAATACACAGGTGGGAATACGATCTTGGAAACACGGGCATGCTCGCGCGTCTGCCTTCATATAAAATTCTATATGCTGCACGGTGGTCTGTCTAATATAATCTAGCGAGACAAGAGCACGGAAACCCAACCTCTGCGAAACGAGTGAATCCGTGTCAAGACACGAGGCTGTTGTGCCAGGAACGTAACTATGTGCAATAATTAAACGCTGAATTAGAAACGACACATTAAAACGTATCAGTATTAACAGTGAAATAACCGGGCATTAAACTTATGCGCTGCTGTAAGAAACAACAGCTCCATTCGTTCCTTCTTTTAATAATTTAACATGTCGCAAATAAGATAATCGTGTTTTTGAAATTGCGTTGATAAATATTAATAGTGCTTCCAAATACTTTTTGGAGTTGAATGATGGAGCATCAGTGGTGGTTGACTTTGTTTCATCACGACAGTAAATATGATTTATTATGACACTGTTAATTTTTACACACATATGGGAATTGCAGATGTTATAAATACAAGAAGTTTAATGCATTGACAATCATTGTCAGAGGAAATTCAGACGATTAATCAGACATTTCTCTAATATTTCCTAGAACCCGTCGGATTAAAATTTGCTAGAAGTGAGCACAAAAGTCCGCAATCTAATTACTGTCAAATTAATTCAGAGTTTGGCAACGGCGGCAGGAGGCGGCTCTCCAATGAATAAATAAATATTGACAGCGATTCGATTAAAAGAAGCAATCTAAATCACGGGAAACGATGGAATCTTTCGCGCGTCTGACCAACGGCCGACTCGTTCCACTTGTTTCGGTTTGTTCCAGCAACGGAGCGGCGCGGCGGCGCGGCGAGAGCGGAGGCAGTCCATTAACGGGCAAATAACGCGACAGAGATTTTGTTTCGTAGAAAAGTAATCAGCGCGGGCTAATTATATGACCGGTCCGGCACAATGACAGTCAGTTTTTCACGATGAAATTCAGCGGTTATTACGGTTTTCCCGGTTCCATTCCGGGGCCGCGATGGCTCCATGAATGAAAAGCACACCGGTTAACTCTCCATTCGGGGTTTGGAATAAAAATCCCGGAGCCTTTCGACGAAGTCTCTGCCGGTCGGCGAGCATTCACCGGCTAGGCGGCGGATTTCCCGAGGAAAACGCGATGCCGTGAAAAAAACTCGAGCGTTTTCCGCAGGTGCCTTGTTAATTTACGCTCTGCGCGGCGCGAGGTCGGTCGGTCGCGGAAAAGAGAAAACAAATTTTTTCGCGGACCGTCGCGCGCGTCCGAGGAAATCGTTTTCAAAGGAAACCAATTACCCGTGTTTATGCGAACGCGATCGCTATCGGCCGCCGGGCCGCGCATTAAATATTCCCTATTCGAAGCCGCTTCGCGAAATAATCGGGGAAAAATACGCCCGGCAAATATCGGCGGCCGAGCGTTTATTAGCGGAAATTTCTTTCGTTCCGCGTGTCGCTGCGCGGTTCGATTGCCTATTGAAATTTTATTTCGTTGCTCGATGCAATTTTCGCCCCCGCACTCGCTACTAAAATAATTGTTCGTACGTATCATTGATCAACATCCGATATTGCCGAGCGCGCGCGCGCGCCCGTGCCCGCGTCGGAATACCGGGTACGTGATTCGGTGCTTAATTTCCCAGCTGCGATTCAATCGTGCGGTGGTGGCCTCCCGACCTCTCGCCCGACGATTCCGACGTGGAAAGTCGATTACCAAATTAATTTTTTTATCCTCCGCCGACGCGACGCCATCCCGCCCGCGCGGTTATCGATTCGAATAAGGCGTCGGCGTCGACTGTTCTCGATTATCTTGCTTCGGATTTTCCTTACGAAATACTTCTCGGCCACTTGTTCCCGAGAATGTCATGAGCTTCTTTATTTGCATACAGGGTGTCCCTGATGGCACCATCGTGGTGATTCTACATGAGAAAGCATGTCGGAAATATGGAATAAATTTTTCATCTAGAGCCTCGATTTCGAGAAGATCGCATAATCGAATAAGAATCGTCTGGCGCGTCTGTTCATGACCGACCGGATCTACTTCTTACGGATTTTTGAGAGATTCCAAGAATTTTGTTTCTGTTCATTCAAACGTTAGAACAGGGGGGTATTATTTTTATCGATTTTAACACTAGCAGTATCGCAACATTTTATTTTCAACAATTCCGTTATTATAGAATTAGTGAGGAATTTTATTTTCATTCGGTTTAACGCTAGGAGTACTAGGGGATTTTATTTTCATCAATTCCTAATGGTAGTAGTACCGGAGGATTTTATTTTCATCAATTTCTAATTGGAGTAGTATCAGAGAATTTTATTTCCATCCAGTTTAATGTTACGTCCACTAGGAGATTTTAATCTCGTCAATTCCTAATGGTGGTAGTACGAGAGAATTTTATTTTCAATCGGTTTAGTGCTACGGTATTTTATTTTCATCGATTTATGACGGTAGTGTCACCAGTGATTCTCAGAAATTTTAACAAAAACAACTTCAAGGGATTTTATTTTCTTCATTTTTAATGGTAGTACTACCAAAATTGCTTTTCCTTCAACTCTAACACTAAAACAAACCCAGAAGAGATTCAATTTTGATCAATTCTACTTAGAATCGTGCAACATATCTTTTTCTTTTTCTTTTTCTTTCTTGTTTTCAACTCAACAAAATTTTGGAGTCCTCCTGTATCTTGCAATTAATAAAGTAAAGAATTTTTATTTCGTATAAATAAATGTTAGAATGCAGATGTAGTAATCCTTTTTTCAATTTTCTGTAACAGATTGCCCAGAATCCAGACTGAAAGTATAGTAGCCCCAGAGTGCATTAACCGAAAAGCTTCAAATACGGTTACGATATCCGTGCAAAAGGTAAACACATCTCTCAAATTAATTGTAAAATAATTTCCGCGTAGAAGCTGTTCCCGGTGGATATTTTCGCGAAAAAATATTCAAAAATTTTAAAAGCGAGGCGACACGGTCGGAAGCCTTAAAATATGCCAGCAGCACGCATCACAGTTTGCGCGCAAACAGCCGGTATCGCGACCGTGTTAATAATATTCCCTCTTCGTTGTTCTCCTCTCGGTTTACGGAACGGGGATATTGAGTATCGAAATATTCGCGTTTTATCGAAATTAATTCAGCGGAATGATCGCTTTCGGAACAATAAAATATGCACGAGAGAGGGAGAGAGAGAGAGAGAGAGAGAGAGAGAGAGAGAGAGAAAAGTTTTCCAGTGAGCGGCGGAAGTTAATGTTTATCGAGCACGAAATCCCGCGGAGTGAAAGAGGACAGGGCTCCGGTGAAAAAGAGGACAGTCCGATGTCCTTTTGCTGTCGTGCTCGCGAAGGATAATGGTAACAAATGGCGGGAGTGCGGCTATCTCGGGGCGTTTGCTCGTCACGAGCGGGCATTTAAGATAAATTACGGTCATGCAATCGTAGGTGCGCGCGAGCGAGCGCGTTCTGCCAACTGCCCGTTCGGCGCTCCCAATGAAAACATAATGTTTGATTAAACTGTCGGGGCTTATCTCGATCTCTCGATCGACAAGAAGCCAGCCCGTCGCGTCGCCGACGTGCGCCGACGTTGCAGCGCTCGTTGCAGCGCCCGTTGCAGCCCACCAGTCGAAGACTAATGACCGGCGAGCCGCACGACACTTCGTTCGTTCATTATCGGCGTTCACGTGCCGAACAAAAAACGCATTACTAAACAACGGGACCGGTAATCGGCGTGCACTATGCAAGCCTCTGCACACGGTGCACACCGAGTACACCCAGCGGGCCATTTTCCGAAAATCCCCGGAATTAATCCCCCACGATTTTTACCTCGAGAGACAAATTAAAATCTGATCTTTCCCTAAGCTTATAATCAATTGAAATGCTCCATGGTTCGTTAGAAAATTCTCTACCTTCCGGAAGAGAAAATATAAGGCTCTCGGCCAACCGTAACTGATCGCAAGGATATTTTAAACAATTTTATAATTGGCGATGTTTATTCACTGCTTTATTTATCAATCATCTTAAACACATGTTTTGTAACTGCAACGGAGGGTTAATCACGTTTCCTGCAATTTTCAGTCATCCTTTCAGTGACGATTCCTAGTCTCCTTCTCATGAATACAATTTTTATACAAATTCACACATTCAGATATTATCAACGTTTTACTCTTAATAGCCCGGCCAGGCATACAAATTCTTAAAATAATAACTGAACACAACAAAAATCGTCGCTGAAATGTCTGCAATTGTTCCGCTTGTAACTGATGGTAGATAATTAACGGAGAGATCAATTCAGTCAAGTTTTTGTTGCGATTTCAGTGCATAATACGACGATCGACACCAGAAGACGGGTCGAATCGCCAGCTCCGAAATTAGACGAAAGTAGCTTATAGTCGGCAGCTTCGGCTGCTGTTTCGGGACTAAAACGCTCGAGTAAACTTGGCCGGGCGAAGGCTACGCTGGATTCGGATTACGTTCGGAGAACCTACTTAGACAAGGAATATATCAAACTTGCCAAGAACTTAAGCGGGTATTCTAGTAGAGAACGCGATGTTTTCTACGAAGTTTCTGATTTTTCTTTTTACCCCGGGAAACTACAAGACCTTTCGCTAACGGACTTTCGCGATTTTTATTTATGCCTCGGAAGAGCTCGAGAATTTTCAGACGCGGAGAAAATCAGCTTTCTAAGTAGACTGCGAATTTATGCACTGCTATAATATATTTTAATATATGTATTATACATTAATATTGCTATCTTTATTCTATGATTATACTAATCCGAGCTTGCAGGCGGTGGATTTACGCATTTGTGGATTTTCCATCGTTTCGTCATATTCGACTAACTTTGCGATTTTTTCCCACGAAACTGGAAGAGTTTTGGTTACGAGACTTTGGCGTGTATCTTCATTCGGGCTTCAAGAATGTCCACAAATTTTTCAAAGCTCCGCAATTCAGAATTGAACTTACCGTACTTATGTTACGAATTCACTGAACGGACACTACTTCAACACTACACTTTCGAGAGAGCTTTCCCTCGTCCCGTGCAGATTCTACATACTCCTAAACCATCGAAGGCCCCGCGAATTGTGCAGGTCTACGCTGCGAGGACTAATAAAATTAAATTATAGCGACCAAGTCAGGTTCTCGCCATGCGTTTAGCCCCGATCGATCTTAACCGTACGCGTACCGGCATGAAATCCGGCGTTCGTCGAATCTGCCGTCTGCGCGTATTAGTACGCAAACGACCCGCGGTTATCTAAACAAGAAATCTACCTCTGGCAACCTAGCTCGCCCCAAATACTCGTCGCTCACAAAGCATCTCGGAATTCTAAGGGGTCGTACCTTGAGACGAGGAGGCTGTTAGGGAAAGACACTCGTGGATCTTTGATCGCTAACGGTCGCCGCGCGCAAAGAGAGAGAGAGAGAAAGTGAAACACGCACACGTTTGAGTACCCAGTTAGGCGCATAAGAGTGCATCCGAGTGCAGCGGCCTGTAGTGATCTCGGGAGTGTGATCGTCTCGCAACTCTGTTGCGTCTGAATCGACGCGAAAAGCTGCGAACGACGAGTTCTTGAGCAATACTCTGCTCTCGATCGGATGCGCGATCGTTGCGTCACACCGATCGGAATTGCCCCGGGGAGATGCAGGGTGCAACGAAATCAGATGCAGCCGATTCGATGCGCTTTCGATAGAATAAGCCGACTGGCGGAGCGCGAGAATCATTAGCGGCTTCGTTCCCCGTTTAAAATCTGATTAAACGCGCGGGGAGCGTTGAGACGCGAGGAATTAGGTTGTGCAGAACCGGCCTTGCGTTAATCGTTTGTTGTTTATCCCGCGGCCGCTCGTTTACCGTTTGCTCGCTTAATGCGATCGAATGACCCGGATGAATTTTTATTTAGAATTTATAACGCGCCATTTCACGTTGACGGGAGTGGATACGACGATTCTTCTATTTCTCTTCAGATTTGTTCGCGGACTGTAGATCTTCTGAGTAAAAATTTGTCCAAGGGAATTTTGAGAAACAAATGTTCAATGAAAATGCATTTTCTCTTGCAATAGTAACAATGACAACCGAGTAACGCAACAATCCTATTTCGCATGATTTTGCATTTCGCCAATCTCTTCTCCAATTTTGTCGTAAATGAATAAACCAGTCTAGTCGTAATAGATATTTTTAATAGCTCTTTCATAACGGCTTGAAGTGACCGAATGAAATTCAGAAAATTAACAGAACGTGTTAACGCTTTACCTTACCGGAAGTCTATTAACAAGCGTTTTAATGACTATGCTGTATGCAGAAGCAGTGGAATAATCTTTTTGATATAATCATTTCAGAAAAAGCTGTAACATTATACTGTAGAAATCGTTTTAAATTGTGAACGGAATAGCTGTCGCTTTAAAACAATTTCTCGTCAGTTGATCTTCAGTGTTAAAAAGTCTATGAAAATTTTAGGCAATTATTCGAAATTCTCTTTCCGCTTGTTAGTCGAAAATGAAAGGATTCTAAATGGGTTACTGAAGCAGCATGTGGAAACATAATTGAATTCTATGATGTAGCAGTTTAATCACGGTCCTTCAGAGATTCTCCTCCATTCCTGAAGAAATCGTGAGACACGGAAAGAGAGGGAGAAAGTGTCGCGGTCGATCGTCGTGAGATACGATTGCGGTCAGGGAATTTCGCGGGTCGCGAGACGTATGAAACACGGGGCAGGGGAGCGTAACGCGTCCATTATCAATCGCGGAAGCGAAAGTCATTAGCCAGGTGGACGCGGCCCGATGACGATGAAAGGTTTTCTACCGGTAAAGCGATGAGCCGCGAGCCGTGCGGAACGCGATTAAAGCCGTTTCGCGCCGTAGGTGACGTTCACGGATTCATTGCCGGATCAATTTTAATCACTTCCGGCCGACATCTATACCGCGGGCCAGTTACACAATCTAATGCGTTCCCTATTAATTTCAGAGTAGCCATTAGCAACGCCCCACCTCTTCCTATTTCTCCCTTCTTCTCCCACTTTCTCTCTCTCTCTCTCTCTCTCTCTCTCCATTTCTCTGTTCAGCCGTTTGGGCCGGTAGGCCGTGGCCGATTCAACGATCCATCACTATATCCCGGTGCAATATTGTCAGAATTCAATAAAGCAAACGAGCTGTTGATTCAATGCTCGCGGTCCGCTGTACACGGGAACGCGATTGGATCCACTCGATCAGGATGATCAGACTTCCGAAACGTCGGACGCGGCTCCGATGCACCCGACAAGTCGGGATGATTAATTGAAAAACAAAGGCCGGCTAATTGGCAGCCGGCGCGGACTGGTGTGGCGAAAAATATTTCCCAGAATTCAATGCGTCGAGAAAACGGAAAGTTCCACGCGAGGATACCGGCGAGAACCAGAATGCTGGCCCGTTAACGTCCTTACTGCTACCTCAACTTCATTTCGGATATTTTATTTCACTATTACCGTCACATACAGTAAGGAGCAAAATTTTTTATTCAATATTTTCATGTAGAATACAAAAGAAACAAGATACTTAGTATTATCTACAATCTTCTGGCTTTTCAAAACAAATTTAACATTTGTGATATTATTATTATTTCGCTTCATACAATTTTTTTTATGTGATCGGTTTTGTACCGCACTAAGATTCTTGGGATTAGTAACTGTAAACACAGATTTTGTAAACAACTTGGTAGTCCATCACGGTCGATGCCACGACCAGGAGTGCAGTAGTTATTAGTTTATCGTTGTTCATACGTTAACCCGCATCAATATAACATCGTGAAGCCATTATCTAAAGATATGAAGAATAATATCATTTTCCAATTAAAATCGTGTTTATCAACGCGAGTAATTGTTAGAAAATTTGTCGTCAGTCAGGGAGTTGTACATAAGATACAGAAAAAATACTGTAGTATAGTCCATGCATCTTTTGGAGGCCGTCCAAAATTATTATCTTGTCAGGAGAAGAAAAGATTGACGAAATACATTACTTCAGAAATTGCAACGACGGCATCAATGGCTGCAAAGTTATTAGAAAACGATGTTGGAAAGAAAATTAGTAAGTGGACGGCTCGAAGGGCATTAAAAGAAGCCAATTTTACAGCAATTGAGAAGAAAAAAAACCTGCTCTATCAAAAAAGAATGTCAAGGCCCGTCTGAGTTTTGTAAGAAAATATTTAAGCTGGAATATAGAGCAATGGAAAAAAGTAATTTTTTCGTCGGATGGACGTTCTTGGTGTTGGAAGAAGCAAGGCGAACCTCTTTTACCGTGTCATGTGAAGCAAACAATAAAATTTGGTGGTGATTCACTTATGGTGTGTGGGTGTGTATTACGGCGTTACGGTGTATACGTATAAGGATATTTTAGAAAAAAATTTACTGAAAACAATTGGAAATATACCGGTACTAGAGTGTGATGTCGTATTCCAACATGACAACGCTCCTGGGCATTGTGCGAAGAGCGTAAAGAATTGGCTGCAAACTCAACCATTTCAAACCATGGAATGGCCTGCTCAAAGTCCAGACATAAACCCGATTGAAAATGTCTGGACATACTTAAAAATGAAGTTACAGAATAACTAAAGTGCTCCCCCAACAACGATAACTGATTTGTGGCAAAGAGTGCAGGAACAGTGGTATTCTATTACACCAGAATATTGCGAAAATGTAGTATTAAGTATGCCTAAACGTATTCAGATAATTATCAAGCTTAAAGGTTCATGAACGAAATATTAAGTGTACGAAAATCTGAAATGTTTACTCAAAATTAGTTGCGGTGCAAAACCGACTACACGAAAAAAAATTGTATGAAGTGAAATAATAATAATAATATCACAAATGTTAAGTTTGTTTCGAAAAGCCAGAAGATTGTAGATAATACTAAGTATTCTGTTTCTTTTGTATTCTACATGCAAATATTGAATAAAAAATTATTTTTGTTAAAATATCGTATGTGTGTTCAGTTTTGCTCCTTACTGTATAGTTCTCTATACAGGGTGTTCATTTGAAATCTTTCCAGCCGAATATTTTGAAAAGATATAAAAAAAGTGTAAAACACATGTCCAAGGATTCCCTCGAGGGGAAAAGAGGGGGGCAGTATCAGTTTTTTATTTAGGTGGCGTTTTCAAGGTCACTTGTAGGTCAATTTAGATTTTTTATTAGGGGATCTTATTGTACGTAAAAAGACCAGCAATTTTCGTATGCTACTTTTTTTTTATCTGCGCACTAGTTTCGGAGATATTTAAAGAGAAGTAGAGCGAGTCATACTTGTACTTCGAGAAAGTTTGTAATGTTTTTATAACCATAACAAATTTTCAAAATGGTCTCCGTTGTTTTCTAAACAATAATACAATGATTCTCAAATTCTGAACGAACATTTTTGAAGGTATTTGTTGGAATAGCTCTACATTCCTGTACAATTCTGCTTTCAAATGAACACCCTGTATATGTCGCCAAGGCCTGTATGACAAACGTCACTGAATGATCCCCAGTACCACGAGGTGTACCCCGTGAGGGGCCACGAAGCTCGAAGAGGCTTCGGACGCCTCGGACTGAAAATAAGGTCATCTACAAATTTTGTTTGTGATCGATAACAGTCGAGGACCGAGAATTAAAAAAAAATCGCGTTTTCCGGCATCTTGAATCGTCTGCGGCTCGCAGTGACGCAACACGATTTAAGAGCGACTCGCAGAGTACTCTAATGATGCAAACGGGTTAACAATACGTGGTCGAGGTTGCCACGGGCCGGAACTGCAGGCCGCAAGCGGGCTGTCGACGCGGAAACGAGCGTACGCAGGCGGAGAGGGTCGCGCGGTTGAAAGGAAAACGCGGAGTTTGTGGCGCGCGGGTGGACCGATAGACCGAAAACCGAGTGGAAAAACTGGGACGCGTGGGTGTGGGAAGAGCGAGGGGGAAGAACGGTGGGCGTCTCGTTTCCGGAAAAACTGGCAGACGAAACAGGGACGACGGAGTCCGTGCTGTCCTTAAGCGTACAATCGCGTGCCATCCCTCTCCCTGTTCGCTTCCACGCCGGAGAGTGTTCTCTCTCTCTCTCTCTCTCTCTCGCTTATTCATCGGCAAAATGTCGTTTCTCATCGCGCCCGTTACATCGTTGAATGAATTCGCGAAAGAATTCGTGCGGCACGGCAGTCGGCCCCATTGTTCCCCGTCCCCTTTGAAACCCGGTTCGCGGCACGATTTTCCTTCCGTTTCTTATTCTATCCGCTACCGTTCTCGCTCTCCTCCCTTTGTCTTTGACCGTGTTTTCTACGGAACGAACGCTGCCCTCTCTTCTTCCCCTTCTTTCTTTCTTTCTTTCTTTCGTCCATTCTCTGTTCCTCTTGCTTTCTCTTTTTTCGATACTTGTTACTCTCGCTATAGAACGATACAGCCCCGCCGAGAGTTCGATCGATTTGTTTTACTCGAGCCTCGGGCCAATCTTTGAATAATACCGCCGCGGAACATTGGCCTAATATTAATTACCATTGTGAGTTGTTGCGGTTCAATGATGTTGCTCCGAGCATCGATACCCCCGGCTCGCTCGCTCAAACGCGCGGAAATGAACAGAAAGTACGGCCTTCGGGTGTCTATGCCGCATGCAAACCAAGTCTGTGAATGGTATCGAGTGGAGGGGCGATCTTTGACTTGTACCACAGCTCGTGCTGGTTTCAGAATAGTTGACGGTGTGTTTTCGTGCTATTCGGTTACCGTATTGTTTAAATGTTATGCGCTCGTAAAATGTTTGTGTGCCGGGAAGCGGATTTTCTAAGTGGAGAGGAAATCTTTGATTCGTACTACTGATCGGAGCGGTATGATAGTAATTGACGTTCTTTTGGTGCAATTCCGCGTTGTCGCTGTGCCTTAAATGTCATTAAACAATCAGAAATTGGAGTTGTTGTGTTTGTATGTCGGGAAGTGGATTATGTAAATCTTGTGGAGAGGCAAACTTTGATTTGTACTACTGATAGTGACGGTCCGATAGCAATTGTTTAGCAACAAATGTCATTAAACAATTATGAATTGGAGGTGTTAGGTGTTTATATGTCGGAAAGTGGATTCTGTAAATAGTGTGGAGAGCAATCTTTGATTTGTACTACTGATAGTCTGATAGCAATTGACGTCTTTTTGGTGCGATTCTGTGTTGTTGCTGTGGCATGTCATTGATAGACTGCAGATTGCATTTATGGCAAAAAATGGGTAATTCATGTGCAAAATAGTAAAGACATTAAGGAATTTAAAAACCCTTTTATATTACTTTTAAGCGTATAAAATTATTAAGAAAAGAACTGAGTATCTATCTAATAAATCCAAACAATTTTTTATTTTAATTAGTCAAATCATTTTTTAACTACTTTATACAGATCCGCAGTCGACTGATTAAACAGTCAGAAATAGTTTTTGGATGTTTGTGCATCGGGTGGTAGCGCTTTTGAGAAAGATTGTGTTGTGTGTCGAGCTAATCATTGACCTATACTACTTGTAGCGATAAGCTAGGCTGGGACAAGAAGAAGGGCCCGAGATGGTCCTGGTAAATAAAGATATAAGAAATATGATTAAATTGCGGATATTTATACATTTATGACAAAGATGAGTAGGCACAATTTAAAACAGTTATGGAAAAAATTTGGGAATATCAATGTCTATCAAATTTATTAAAGGATTCATCCATACTACTCTTTCACATTTAATAGCAAATGCAAATTATACTCTTCATTAGACATAAAGTATACTCGTCATTAGACAAGAGAAAGTTATTTTTTCGTGACGACTCTACTCGACACGAACAATTAACTAATTGGAACCTCTTGCATCTTGTAGAGGATGTTTTCTCGACGGTTCAATTTAAAACCGTTTTCGGATTTTTGTATTTTTGATTGTTCTTTCACTGGACCGAAGAGCATCGAGCGTTTTCGCGAGTCGACTGTCGACGGAGATTCCGCGCGCGCGATAAACAGTGGAGGCATTCATCGGTTGGCAACTGGCACTATAACAGCGCAAGTTGGCCAGGACGCACGAAATTTCGCCACACGTCCCCCGAAACAGACGAAGGCACAGTGCACGCTCGCGTTCCTCGGAATGGGGCTGAATCGCGCGCGGTTTCCGCGCCTGCATCGCATTACGCTGCGAATTGGCCGACGAGCGCGATTGAAATTCGACGGAGTACCACTTCACGGAACGAGCTCGCGATTAAGTAACAATTCCAGGCTGTTGCTCGGATCTGCGTGCTTTCGCTCTATCTCTCTATATTTCTCTCTCTCTCTCTCTCTCTCTCTGTGTGTGTCTCTCTCTGTGTGTCTCTCTCTCTCTCTCTCTCTCTCTCTCTCTCTCTCTCTCTCTGTGTGTGTAGCCAGAGCTCTCTACACCGTTCTCTCTTTCTCTCGGTTGCACTCTCTAGCTGCGACTCGACATCGCAGCAAGCGTGTTACCGCTGCCCGCGTAAAGAGAGGATAAAAGAGTGGGCACTGGATGACTCTTTCATCGCGTTATGCGTTTAACTGGCCCGCATTGTAGTCGTGTAACGTTTGCGGCAAGAATAGCGTTCTTAAACTGTGTAAGTGGATCAAACACTTATTGTTAATTAGAGCTACACCTGGCGACTGGCCGCCACTGTTGACCGGAGAACCTTTTGGCCTGCACACAGTTATGTCCTTTGTTAGTAGACAGAAAAATAATTGGGAGAATTTGATCGAGACTCGTTGCAAAGGAAGCTGATTGTGGATTAACGAGAAATATTAATGCTGTTTTTTTATTTTAGAAAGGATTACATTTTTACTGCTATTATTAGACAGCGGATTTTATGCATTTACGAGAAAAATGGATACGTGTGATTGGAAACAGTAAAAGGGTTAGTAGAATTTAAAAATACTGTTATATTATTTTCAACCTATTAAACGTATTGAGAATGAAAATAAATTTCTATTTCACTCCAATTTGTTTGCATAAAGATCCGCTGTCTCGCTATTATGTTACACTAATTACTATCTGACACAGTCTGTTTGAACGTTAATACTGCTGAGAGATGATACTGATAGTAATATTTCATATTTCTTGTTCTACAATTATCGAAATTAAAGGAATACTTCCGCATATTATTATAATAAGAATTTGTTAGGAAATAATGTCCTTCTATAATTAAAATTAATTTCCATCAGAATTAACTTGCGTATTAAATTATTGAACGACTTTCGTTATTCTAGTGAAGCTTCTATTGATTTTTCTTAGTCTGTTAAAGGTAATGTATAAAATATGAACATTGAAATAACACGTTCTTCTTCATCCTAATATAAATTCAATCTTGTAATTTTTTAACGTAAAGACGTACATGCCAGTCGGTTTTACTACTTGATAACGACAGTGTTAAAATCTTGATTTAAAGAGGTCAAGTAGAATAGGCAAGCCATGGACAGACACAGAAATTTATTCATAGAATGCTGCCGCATTTATTTCCCCAATTTGGGTGCAAAATTTCCAATTCTAAAATTGAAAAATCCATAATGGAAATTAGAATAGAGAACATGTACAAATGGAAATGTCGTATTAATTCTCCAATTGGTTTATCGTATGTGATGAATTCCACCTCTTTTAATTAAAAGAACTCATAACCTGCCTGAAATATGATTACGCGAAAACAAATTTCTCGTAATCCTTCATATTACAGATTGCTTTAATCACTTCAAGTGGATGGAATTAATAAACACATAGGACTCCGATGCAATTTTATTAATTATTCCTTGGAAAATATACAAAGAAACATTTCGTGTCACTGGTATATATTCATTTTACAGACTATTTCCCCACATACAATTTTACGGATCAACAGCTGTAAAATGTAAAACTCTATCGATATGTATAAATAATCGAAGATCTTTCGAACACACGCTGTTCGAAATTCAGAAGACACAGATACGAAGTAGGATCCGTGTTAGGAGCGAACGAGCATGTGTACTCTCGAGCGACAACGTCCCCCAGAATTGCATATGAAGCGTTACACCGAGGAAGGTAGAAAAGAGTGAAAAATTGTCTGACTGCTGAGAGAATGGCACGAGTAAAAGCTGAGCGAGGTGGCCGAAAGTCGGAGGTCACTGTGTAAAGTACGGAGATAGAGTTCGCGCGCGCGCGCGCGCGCGCGTACTATACTGAATTTTCCTCAACTGTGTTGAGTACACCGAGTTCGCCGCAGTAGTTACCGTAACAGTTTTAAAAATTACCTCTTCGTTCCCGCCGATGTGTTAATTGAAACAGACTCGGCTCGCTGTTTAATCCAGTCGCTTGTGAAATTAATAATTGGACTGCCGGGGATCTATACGCCGCACAGTAGGCTATTTCGTCCGAAAAACCGAACAAAAGTCGAAAAAATGTTAAAATTTTGCGTAATCCGTAAAATTTTTGTTGTCCGATGTAGTTAAATGTCCGAGGAGTAATTGTTTTGTTCGTCAAACTTCAAATAACGTAGGTTTCTCCACGATCGTTGATATTGAGGTTTGATCATTCTCGGAGGGAAATACTCATTAAAATAATAAATTACATTATTTGAACATAATTTAGAAGCAAAAAAATAGTTTTCTCCAGGTTTTTATAGCTGACGGTAAGACAAATTCGACTACTTTTTTGTTTTGTTCGTTTTCTCAAGCAAAATACCCCACTGTACGTCGGTAACAGTGGAAGCTCGATGGAATTTAGTGCAAAACTTATCTCCATTCGAGACTGGTCGGTGAAAATAGACACACAGATACAAAGACATTCCACTGTTAATGACTTCTAAAAATTAATGCTACGAATACCGAATGGTAATCTTAAAATATCTCATAAAATTAATTTCGTTGATGATACTAGAACCGAAATATAAAATTTGATGTGACTGCACTACCCATTAAACAGTTTAGTGTCGGACGACCATGAAGGTGGCTGCAGTTGCGAAAAGTTCTGTTCTGATCTATCAGATAATATTAGAACCTTATCCTGTTCTAGTACATTATAATATTACGATCTTATTCCATTCTAAAAGAGTGTTCTATTTTAACAAAACCTATTAAGCACCGAAAGGATCTGACATGTGTCGCTTCGTAAGAACAGTAAGATTAAAATTTAAATGTTTCGCTATTTATACTATAACCAGACTGCAGATTTCATTAAAAAGATTTGACATTACCAATATATTATTTTTAAATCGTTTAAATTATTAACCATTCGCACTCGAAGCCACTTTAACTCTAAAACGGAACATTTCTTCCAACCTAAAATATTTCCCTTCTATACAGGGTGTTTGGTAACTGGTGGTACAAGCGAAAAGGGGGTGATTCTACATGAAAGAATAAGTCGAAAATATAGAATAAACATTTTTCGTTTGAGACTTTGTTTTCGAGAAAATCGACTTTGAAGATTTGTCAGGTTTGTGTGCTTTAGTATATGCAGGAAGTAGATTTGGTTGGTCATGATCAGACGCGTCAGACAATTCCTATCGAATAGCATGCTTATTCGCTGCATTTCAAACTCGATTTTCTCGATAACGAAACTTCGGATGAAAAAATTTTATTCTATATTTTCGACTTATTCTTTCATGTAGAATCACTCCCTTTTCGCTTGTACCACCAGTTACCAAACACCCGTATATATTTTCTCATGCTGTACATACGAAAATGGTGCAATTTACTCGTACAGTACTGAAATGTTTCGTAATTTATTAAATACAAACAAATTTAATAATGTAAACAATATTTTGTTTCCGTTTGGTTCTCACTTCTCAAAATTAATACAGCAAATTTTTATCTCGCATAAGCAAACTTATTCAATCGTTTCGTGTGAATTTAGTCTATCATTCCACCGATTTTAACCGGCGCTGGTAGTTTAGTGTTAAACGGGCATTCTTTTTTCTAATTTCGTGAAATCCAAGCGCCACGACAAACGCAGCGCGGCGTCGTCAATGACGTAACCCGTGGTGGGCCGTCGATTATTACACACGGGACTCGCGGTTGTTCAAGTTTGACGGAAGTTTGTATCGCCAGGCTGCGCGAGAGAAGGTAGTCGGCGGGTGTAGGGCCGCGAAGGGCTCGTGGAAACGAAGGGTCGCGTTGGGATGCGTGGTTCTCTCTCGTGGTGTGAGACGTACGGAGTTTCTGTGGCACGTTACCGTGAACGTCCTCACGACGTGAGAGAGGAAAAGAGAGAGAGAGAGAGAGAGAGAGAGAGAGAGAGAGAGAGAGGGTGGGAGACAAGCTCACCTAACCTCGGTGGCTGCCTGCACGTTGTCGTCACAGAGCACACTCTCTCGTTGTACCTGGTCGCATAACATTATTCCTCTGTTTCGGAGAGAGGTTGGTGGTCCGGGGCGAAGGTCGACCGCTAACCAACCCTGTGTTTAATTTATCTAAGTATGCGAAGTTCGGCCGCGGTATCGAGAATATTTCGGAGCTGCGAGAGAGGCAGAGAAAGAGAGAGAATCGGGGGACCAAACAGGAGCAAACGGTGGGAAACCTGGTGAGCGAAGTTTATGGAGGGCCATTCGTGGCGACGACTGTCGGGGACACGAGGAGAACATCGAGAGATGGGGGAGAGTGAGAGAGAGAGAGAGACTCGTCGTTCCGCGAGACCGTTTACGAATACGGAACTCCAATTTCCGGTAACATGCTTTTCCACGTCGCGTACCATTGATTTATCGTCCGCCGGTTGTCCCCCATCCGTTTTCCATAATCCTCTCTTCGCAGAGGACCCGTACGGACGATATCGCCGAGCAGCCAACAGCGATCCGGCATCCGTTCCGTTTCGTTTCATCGCAATGGCTACCGGACATTCTGAGATCTTACTTAACCGTTCGAACACTCCACCGTTATATAATCTGAAAATTCATGGCGAGGGAAGGAGAGAGAGAGAGAGGGGGGGGGGAGGAGAAAGAGCCGACAGAGCGTAACGTCACGACCGTGACCGTTGATTGAATCGCTAGTTTACCGGTGTAAACTGTTGCAGAGGGATCGCACGGCAACTCTGCTCACGCGAGTTTCGACCCGCAGGAGACGGCTCAGACAACGGGCTAATTATTGCGAGGCGAGAGTTCCACGGCTTCATTGAGCCACGGCTTCATTAATGCGACGGTCCCAGAAAAGCTCGTATAGGAGATGTATAATACTGTTCGATTTCATGCATTTGTACACACGCAAGGCCCTTTTCCGATTTTTTGCTGTCCTTCGTTTACTTAGAAGAATGTTTAGTCCTCGAAATGTCTAAAACGTGCATTCGAGGGTTTAAGCTGACAGCATTGTAAAAGTGGCCATAAAGACAATTCGTAAGTCAATTCGTTTCGAGTACCGATCGCGAGGTACGCGAGGGTCCCGAATTCGGACTACAACGGACCATTGTCCGTAACACGCAGCGGCCAAGGATACGCAGTCCTTGCGTCGCATCGCCAGGCCTCACAGGCCATATATCACAAAGGCGCCTGGTTTGTGTCTATCAAGACACGCTCGGGTTCGAGCCTAAGTTTTCGCATCCCCTTGGTTTCGTGAGCGTACTCAGGCCAAGGGGGTAATAAACCACGTTCGGCCCACTTGGGCCAGCCAGCACGCGGGCCACGCAGGCCATAAATTTCGAAGGCCACTTAGGCCGAAAAACAAACTCTGTCCCGAGGTCCTTAAAACGTGCATTTTTCGGGATTTCCCGTCTTCGGATGAGGAGGAGCTTCCACCTCCACGAAGAGAAGAAGATCCTCCTCCTACAGTCTAATTGACGAATGGGGTACTTTTTTCCCCCAAATTTGGGCCTATGCCCACGAATTTCCTCGTCACACGAGTTGACGAGAGAACGGACCTCGGGACAGCAAAGTCAGAATCAACCGCGCATCTGAGCTAGTCAGAACAAATAGAGTCAATCGCACATCTGAACTAGTCAGAACCCAGCATCAATCGCACATTCAAACAGTTTAAAACATAAGAAGTCCGTCTTTTCCACACTACGACCACTGTTCCATTTGAATCAATCACCCAAGGTTAAATCGGCAGGTGATAGTGCCGTGTATTGTTGATGAATAAACAAACTTTGTTACAAAAACTCTGATTCATTTCAACCACCGGCACAAATATTTAAAATACAGATCTCATAAATTAGCCCTGCAATACTTGTACTATTTCGAACTTGTGCAAAAGGAGAACAAGTGTATTTTTCTTTTAATATTGTACTCAATGAATGTAAATTTTTTAGTTGTTTAACAATTCGGTGTCAGGGATTAAAAATATCATTGGTCAGACAGTCTGGGTCCATATTTAGGTGTCAGGATTGTGCAAAGGTTAAGTTCTGCTTTATTGAATTGAAGGCGATCAAATGTATTCTCTGAGAATAGTTGTAAATGGGAAATAACTAATTTTATTCCATATAGCTTGCGCTCGTCATACACAGTTAAGAAGATTACGTATAATATAGTGCTGTATATTCTATTCAGAATCGTTCTGCCACCCTGCAGTGTCTCTATTCCACTTCAACATTTATTCCTGCAAACAACACCATAAAGTAAAAAGACAAATGTAGATACTTTGTAGCCAACCTATATAGCGAAATGAAAAATTTCTCCAACTCTATAAAAGTATAATAAACACCTACACAGACTTTCAAATCATTCGGTTAAATTTTTCGCATTTTCTAAAAAATGCAGACATTTTTCACCGAAAAGAAAGAAGTTTGTTCCTTGGAGGCAACATTGGTGAAGGAACATTGGGATCTCTTTCCGAACAAACGGTCCCGGCCGTCGTGCGGCGTATGCATCGTATGCATCGTGTGCAACGAGTCTGGCAAGTAGTATAGTCGACGTATACTCAGACGGAGCGCGCCGTTCCACACCACCGAGACCGGTGGTTGTTTATCCAGGTTGTCGTCGCGGAATCGCGAGACAGTCGCGGAGTTTCCACCGGGGTGCGTCTTCGTCTCCCCGAAGACAATGCGAGCGCAACCACCCCCGCAGAGAGTTTATTCGTTACCGGGGCTTGCAGAATGTTTTACGCGAGCGCTCGCCGGTTATCGCGGTATCCCGGACCCGTCCGCGAATATTCTTCTCCCACGCGCGATTTCTTCCCTTGACGCTGCGCGAGAACTTCCGGTGGTGAATCGTCTCGCTCCTCGTTGCACCCTTATTTCTTTCACCCTTGTCAAACTTAGGAAAAATGCTTGCTCTCTCTACCCTGTTAAACGATTTAGGAAACGGACTCGAAAGCATACAGATTATTTCTAACTAAAACTGGAGAAATAAATTGTTGCAGACGGTAAACACAAATTAGGGTACACTGGGAAGACTGAGAATAAATGATTGCTACCAATTGAATGCTATTAAATGGTACTAATTTAACTCTGCACTGGAAGCTACTTCTCCAAAATCGAGATATTTTTTGGAGAATATTTCCATTGTACAGGGTTTACTTAATTTCATGATCTTTGTTATTAGACTGCGGATCTTTATGCAAAATAAGAATTGCAAGAAGCAGAAGATACATTAAAATTTCTTTTTCCTTCTACAGTAGGAGTTACTAGTGTTGTTTTAATTTATGCAGGGGTTGCACGTTCACTTAAAGTAATATGGATGACCTGTGCTAGGGTTATACCACTGCTGTACTTGGAAATGTAATTTCTTAAATTGTTGGACTTTTGTGTCTAGAAATTGTTGTATGAAGACAACAGAATCACTCTATATATTAAATATAAAAGCCTTTACAATGAGATTTTATTTTTTTTCCTGCCGCTGGTGACCAGTTTATTTATTTATTTTTTTTTTAAATAAGATATAAGTATTTTGATTTTTGAAAAAGAACAGTTTATACATAACAGATTTTACACTTTGTCAAACTATAACAATTGGAATGCGGATTTTATTCACTTCTGATAAAAATGACAAGAAGAAATGCAACAACGATAAGAATATAATTACATTATCTCGAGAAAAGACAAATGCTTCCATATAAAACTGAAGATAGAAATAAATATCTTCAAGTTCTGCATCTTGCAGTTGCTACAAAAGACCCCTGATTCCGCACAAAGATCCGCAGTCTAACAACAATACACAGACCCTCTACAACCACGATAGACCAGACACGATTCCTCGCAATCAGACAGCAGAAGTTATGCAAATTTACTGTTCCGAAGCAACAGGAATTAAATAAAACTCTATTTTCCTCGCGAACAGTTCGAGCAAGTCCGCCCGCAAAACGAACAAAGATAACTTAGCGCCGTTCGTTCGCAATAAATGCACAAACTTCCACGGTCTGCTTACAATATCTCCCTATTACATCAAAGGACTGTGACCAGCGCCGAGTTATCTCGGAAAAGTGCATCACTGTGCTCGCAACAAATGTTCAAGACGCGGACCGGTAATTACCGTTCGCCCCTCGGTTTTCACCGCGCAATAATTGAACGTTAACAATATCGCGTAAGCATGAGGCTAGTTTCAACTGTACCGGGCGAGGGTGCGTAGTATGCACTCGGAGTTAAGCTGTTTCGTTTATCAGGGCCCTTTAAGCAATCGCATTCGGGAAAGTTCGCGAGGTGGCCGTCGTAAACCGGGTCGTAAGAAAATCGTAGCGGATCCGGGAACAATGTTGCTCTTTCTGAAAACCTTCAAAAAGACTCGCGGGACTATAAAGACGAGAGAAAACGGGAAGGAAAGAAAGTAGGAGGAACGAGGTAAGAAGAGGAAGAAGAAGAAGAAGAAAAAACTGTTGGAAGGATCGTAAGTCAGGGGGCGGGAAGTTCGCGATGGAACGATCTCCGGTTCCCCGTAATCCGACGCGAACCGTACAGACTCGACCGGCTCGCTTTTAATTAATTCCGTAAGAATGGGGCGGGATAGCAGCACTGTATCCACGATACCATCCACCCCCGTTACACCCTCCGTCAAGAAACAATGCTACGAAAGACAACACGGCGAGAGGGAGATAGAGATAGGAGAGAGAGAGGGTATCGCTCTCGGGTGTTAGCATCCGCGAGACTCAACGACGCAGCGAAGTAGGGCTTACCTTCCGCTCGTAATAGCTGCTATTTCGTCATTCCGTCGACCTCTCCTCCCCCACCAAACCCCCCACCTCTCCTAATTGTCCCTGTTTCGCGTCTCTTCACCTTCGAGAGCGTTAAACGGAGGAGTCGAGTGTTCCTTTGCTTTTCCTCTTCGCCTTACTTCCTTCCTTCTTCCTCCTCCACCTCGTTCTCTCGCGCTGAAGAGGCAAGCCTCGTCGTTATCCGGGCCGATCGGTGCTTAACCGACGACGTCGGCTGCATTCGCTGATTATCAGACGGACGACGACGCACGCTCGAGCGCGGACGCGGAAAAACTTCGCGAGGTTAACTTTTCCAGCGAGGGGGAACGACTTTTTCTTCTTGGATGGAATTGAGCTCTAACGTTATTCAAAATGTCGTTCATATTATTGAATTTCTTTGTCCTTGATAAATTACTAAACATTATTCCTAATTCCTCCAAATTCCTCTTGGACACGGCTCTCTCCCGAAAGCCTCTTCTCATAAGAACATGCCAGACCGTGAAAGCATCAAATCTTGAATAAATTTGTTTGCCTATCATAATATATTTCACTCTGAACCTACTAATGTTTTCTTCTGAAATTTTCTTCTATCATAAGACACAAGCGAGATGTTTTAGATGGTCGAGTTAGATGAGACACCCTGAATAACTTTTTTTTTTAATTAGTTTAAATGATTAGAATTATTTTTGTAGATGTTAAACCGAATAGTTTGTTAGGCAATGAATAAATAAAAATTTCTTTAGATTGCAATTTTTTGGAATAATAAAAACATGAAACAATTATAATCTTTCAAATTTTTCATAGGGCTAACAACGATAATTTAAGAAATCTGTTTTGTAGATTTCGGTAACTTATATGCATAGTGGCAATTTCATTGAAATCGATCAACTTTGCAATGAATTACAAACGTTTAAAGATGATCACATAAGGGCGAAATTCCCTGACAAGATCTTCCACCCTTAGGCTCTCATCTTGAACCATTTGTAGCTCATTGCAACGTTTTCCGACTTTGATGAAATTTCCAGTACGCACATAAGTTACCGAAATCTACAAAACGCGTTTCTTAAATTATCGTTATAGGCTCACAATCAGATAAAGAAGTTGAAAGATCAGAATATTTTAATTTTTTAATCATTCCAACCAACTGCAATCTAAAGGAATTTTTGTTTACTCGTTGTCTGGTAAACTAGTCTGTCAGACATCCAAAAAAAAAAAAAAATTCAAGTCATTTGGAGGAATATTAAAAAAGTTATGCGATTTTTCAGAGTGTCCACTTAATATCGTTCCCGACTGTAGGTACGTATTACCCAAATTCATTTCTTTCCATTTCTTTCAATGGTCACCGTCATCGTAAAAATGTTTAATCAAATTTCGTGTACTACCTTCGCAAATTGTTAAAACAGTTTAACAGCAGAACGTCTCTGAGTGCAAAGGGTTAATGACGTTAGAAATGCAGTATAATTTGTCGTTGTAAAGCGTAGAATAAAAATTTTGGAATCTCACGAGCGTGTTTCGTCGTTAAGTGTAGCGGCGGTTTTCGAGACGGAATAGAAGAAGCGGAATCGAGGAGCAGAAGGAAACGGTACCGAGGGCCGATTTATGGGCCTGTAATCGCGGACGATAAACCAGGGATTAAGCAGCTGATGCGATAATGCCGGCATAGTTCGGCGGTTCCGGCACGGGCTGGAAAGCTTGCGGTTCGCCGCCACCGTCGGGCCACGGGCTCGTGTGACGGACAAAGGGCGACAATTACAACCCTGCCAGCCACGTCAGGGTTTCATATAGCCCCGAACTGCTGATGGTGGGTCAGCTATCCGTTTTGGTACACACGCGTGTACTCGAGCGACTCGTAAATCCCGCAACGATCGACCGATCTCTCCGAAACCAACGTACTTCGCTTTCTGCGATCTGACCGTTGATCGTTCGCCGAAATCCTCGATGATCGACCGCGAACAACTTGTCTAGCGAAGACCCAACCAGCAACAACGATGGTGGAACAGAGATCCTATACTGACCGAGCTAGCTATAATTCTAATAAAGTTCACAGCTCTGTTGCTCATGGAAAAAGATTTGGATCTAACCCTAAAGTTTGTTTGCAGAAATTTCGGGAACCGACTCGTCTGCCAGCATAGTTTCCAGCATCATCACGCTGTTATTGCCTCAAGAGCGAGTCCTTGGATGCGACCATGACTTTGGCCGCTGGCATGGTTAGCGCTCGATCGTGGTAACAGATTGTGGTAACGTTTATAAGCCTAGAGATCCTCCAAAGAGCTCACCGCTTTCTCTCTCACTCTCAACTCTCTCTCTCTTTCTCTGTCTCTCTCGCTGGCTAGACTACAATAACATTTACCACAAACTTTTACTACGGCTCGAATGCAGCTCGTGTCCCGCTACCAACTAGTCTACCCACCGCCACTATGTTCTAACAATTGCCGTTGCAGTCGCAACGGCACGCGCTTTACTGCCGCGGAGGTGTAACTTGATACAATAACGCGCGTTCCGCGTCGTTTAACCCGCGAACGAGCTGACTTACCGTGTTCTCCCAACGACGGCCGAGATCAATGAAATTATGGTAGCTGGCTGCCGAGAAGCACCGTGTAACGAACCACGGAACCGTTACGTAAAGTGACTGTTCTTACGAGAGTCCTACCTATCAACCAACTGTAAAGTGACAGCTCGATCTCAATATTTCGATGACTGATACTTTCGTACTCTTCTGTGTCTGATACAGTGAATTCTCGATTTATGTCAACGACACGGGTCACAATAAGATCCCGTAATAAAAAATACAGGTTTCCATTTGAAAAAAACAAAGTTGAAAGACTGCCTTCCCCTTTACCTCTCGAAATCCTTGGACACGTAGTTTACACTTTTTTAATATCTTTCATACTTTTCGAGATATTCAGCTGGAAAGTTTTCAAATGAACACCCTGTACAGAGGAATCATCGTATAGAATTTTATGACAGAAATGGATACTAACATTATTGAAGAAAGAAAAGAATTCTGAAGCGATTCCTAATGCTCGGAATAGATGCAGAATTATTTTGTATAAGAATTCTCATTGCAGCGATGAAGAAAATTGTAGACATCGATCCGAGAGGTATTTACGGTTCCTACCATAACAGATTTGGGTAATTTATGCTGAAGCATGAGTTGGTACTAAAACGATCGTTCCTATTCTCTCTTTCGCTTTCGCGGTTCCATTCCTCTGATGTCACCGGTAGTGACGAGGTTTCGTGCTTAAGTTCCGCGGAAGAAATCCTCGAGCGGTCAAACACCTGTGCCAGCTCGGAGGGCGTGGGTTCTTTTGAGCCGTCATAGCGTGGGAATACTTATAGCACGCGTAACCAGAAGGCACGTGGAAATTGCGAAAACCGACTACCGTCAAACAGCCGGCTTGACGAATCACCGGGGGGAGAGTCCGCTTTCAGCTTTCGGCTGCAGACGAAGCTGAATCTTCCGGGATCCGAAGAATAAAACGCGCTGCTTAAATTAATTTACCAAATATCGAACCAACGCAAGCTGCAAGCGATGCAAGTTGACAATTAGACTGCGGATCTACATGCAAAATGATCCACATCGATTTCCAAGGAACTGGTACCAAGTAGAAATTTCATTCCACCGTTAACAATTTTATAAAACTGAACACGTACATTGCTGCTCCTAAATTCTTCCACTCTCTCAAATTGTAGGTCTAAAGAAGTTATAAGAAATGTAACGTTGAGGACAGGATATTGGAAGTCTTGCAATTTTATTTTTATTATATGTCGTAAATGCATGAAATGTGTAGCTCAGATGCAAAGCAGTAAGAATATTATTTCCAGTTTCTAACGATTATTAACCCCTTTCCCTACAATGTAGTCTAATAGAGTCTAATAAATGTGTATGTTATTAATTTCCTATAAATCGAAATAAAATTTTATTTTGGCCCTGCCAAATAATGTACAGCTATCGAAGAACATATAGGCATATACAATAGATATAAATCTTCTCCTTTCTAGGAAAGTATGAATTGCAAAAAACTTCTAATTACTGAAACCGTAAAATAAATCGTAGTGCAAGGGGTTAACAAAAGAAATGGTTAAACTTCACCTTGGCAATCGAGAAATTTTTTACTTTTTAGTCCTGTACACTTTGACGATAAAATGTCAAAAATCGAAGTTATAAAACTAAATTCTTCCACTCTATCAAATTGTAGGTCTAAAGAAATTATAAGAAATGTAACGTAAATAAAATCAGTTTGATAGTGAAGAAACGTTATGATAACTTTTTAAGAGAACGATTGAGCTTCGACCGACTGTTTCACATTTTATCCTTGCGATGAATAGACTGTGATGCAATTAAAAAAAAGGAGGGTGGACCCCCTTCTTATATCACTTTCCACCAAACCGAGTAGTCGATCTACAAATCGGAGTAGGCTTGAGTGGAAGAATGAACGTTGAGGTTTGTACACTCCGCGACAAAAAGATAGCACATTATACAAATAAATGGTATTTAGCTTTTCAAGTAGTATATTACATTGTTTGTGACTTGTATACTGCGTAATAAGAATAACCAATTACTTCAATATGTTTTATCGCATTTATTACGTGAAGAAACAATTTTATTGGAGAGTGTGTAACATTAAACGAAAAATCGGTGCGTCAAAATGATAGCACAAATTTCTTAAAATAGCTAAAATATAAGAACATGTATAAAAAGATAGTGTTTTAATATTTCGTATCTCCGTCTTTTGTTTGTATAACTGCCACTAAACGTTTTGGCATAGATTTATATAGTTTTTTTTAACAAATCTCCTGCATAATGCTGCCCTGTTACGTTCAATGCAGGTTTTTAATTTGTCAAGGGTTCGAAATTGTCTTTCACCGGCGTATACTGATCTGGCTAAATGGGCCCAGCAATTTTCTATAATATTTAAGTCTGGAGACCTGGCTGGCCATTCAAAAATTTTCATATTTTCCAGTGTAAAATATTCTTTTACAATCTTGGCTGTATGAACACTTGCATTATCTTGCTGATAAATAAAGTTTGTGCCCGCAATTTTTACAGCATGTCTCTTCAATTGTTCGTCGACTAAATCAATATATTTTGCACTATTCATTTTACCACTTTTATAAACTTAATTTCAGTGTGTCCATAGTACCCAATTCCCGCCCACACCATTACTCCACCACTACCATACTATCGACTACATAAAATTTGTTGTTCTTTACGCAAATCGTGGAAATAACATCGGTAGCCATTCGGTCCATCTAACAGAAATTTCTTCTCACCAGTAAAGATAACTTTTTGCCATTTTTTCTTCCAATGAATATACTTCTCAGCAAATTGTAAACGTGCTTCTTTATGCTGCTTTGTTAGCGGTGGTTTACGCATTCATTTTTGGCGTTTTATGAATTTACACTCTTGTACAATACGTTGTATATTACGTATTTTGGTAGTTACTCCAGCTTCTGCTGCAATCTCTCTTGCAGTAGCAGCAGAATTTGTTGCAGTTCTTAACATTGCACGCCGCTGACGATCAGTTGTCACTCTTGGATGACCTGTGCTCTTTCTTTTCCCTTATTCGTCTACATTTTCTAATAAATTGTAAATAACCTTGCGACTACGATTCAACAGTTTCGCAATTTTACTGATAGAACAATTTTCTTTACGTAAATTGTGTAATTGTGTAATTGTGTATTGTGTTGTTGTTAATACTTCAGGAGAAGTCAATCTTTTACCAGGAGCCATTATTGAAAGTTTCACAATATTTTAACACTGGAACACGAACAATCTTAACCACTTGCTGATTTGAACAGATTGGCGCCTTGACGCTGGCTGAAAGTACACAATTTTCACTTTGTGCTATCGTTTTGACGCAGAAGTCAGCACTACTGTTTACGTTTTCGGCTTAACGTTCAACCTATAAACAGAAAACGAGTGTTTACCCTGAACAGATACAACCTATTGCTAACTGAACAGTGATATATAATACGAGAAATGTTGTTACTTGATTATATTTGCGAGAATTAACAAAATTAGATAATGTGCTATCTTTTTGTCGCGGAGTGTATAGTGTTTTGAAGGAACTGTTATGGTTTCCGGTGACGGGAAAGAAGGTAAAGGGACTAATGCTCGGGGCTGACGATTTCTTTGCTCGCGGCTTTGTCTGGGCTCGGACGCGTCGCGACGCGACTCGACGTGGCCGTTTTCGAGTATTCCGTCGTTTAAGCGGTTCTTTGTGGCCTCGGCCTCGAGTGTCGGCGCCGCTGAAGAGGCGGTTTCCTGCTGCGCTCGGTATTTTCGCGCGAATCGAGAGGAATTTCCTCTCGCTCGGCCAACGCCGGCAATTCCTTCGAACCCCGGCTATCCTCGTATCGCGGTCGAAATTGCTCCGAGCGGTGAGTTACGTGTTCGTAACAGGTTACGAGGAACGAGTTTCGCCGAACGGGGAAGCTCACTCTCTCTCTCTCGCTGGCCCTTCTCCTTTTCCCTTAACCTTTTTCCACGTTTAACTGTTTCCCTTCGGGGTGCACTTCTCGACCGGCATAAATACGGCCGCGTGCGCGCGCGCGCGAAAAGCGTCTACCAAATGTTGCGCGTATTATGAAAACCCATAAACTAGACTTCAAACCGTGGACGGGTTTCTTCCGGGGTGGGGGGTGGGGGGTTGAAAATATACTGTACCGGTCGATAAACTGGTACGAGGACGATTGCGAACGATGGCTACGTAGAGACCGTCTTTGCTTTGAGACGTTCTACTTTGGGATAGTTCGCGATCTGACCCTTTGACGCTAACGTGGCGTCTTCGGGTGTCTACTACGCTCCCGTGTCTCTGAGACGTTATGTCAAAGGGCTAACGTGAGATCTTGGATATTCGAGGTGCTCGTGCACAGTGGATACTAGGGTTTTGTGTCCTGAGAGGTTTCGTTAAGGTCTATGTTATCAAGTTCTTGTTTCATAATGATGCTGCGTCGAGCAATTTAATAAAATCGAAGTGGAAGTAATTCACAGCCCTTTGTCGCCGTCTCCATTGCGAATAAAATGAACGTTCTGAATATAAAACAAATAATAGTATAAGGGGTTGAATAATTAATAATTTCTATTAACAACATAATTCTCCAATAAGTAAAAGAAAATCGAAGTGCAAGGGATAAAATAATTCACAACCCCTATCGCTAATGTCGTGTCTCCATTGAGAATAAACTAGCAATTCTTATTAACACATTGCGTACGGGTCACGAGATATCTCGTTTTTAACAAATCGAACGTTGCGGCCGGGTCACGAGATATCTCGTTTTCATGTTTTTTTTCGATTCAATCGGCAACTTAAGCAACCAGCGGCAAATATTTTTGTTACGTTACCAAGGTAACGAAGCCTCTCCCATTCTTAACACTTTATCGACCGGAAGCCTATTAATAGGCTTTCCGATTTCTAACGCTTATCGACCGCTAGCCTATTAATAGGCTTTCCGATTGCCAACGCTATTTATTTTATGAATGTTAGTTCCCAAGATCCTTTATTATATAAAATAAATGCAAAATAAAGTATAAATATCAATAAAATTACACTCCTTTGAAACAAAAGGAATAAGCACAACACAATAAATAGCGAAAATTTAGCCGGTACTGGGGGTAAATGCGCGGCGGACTAAGCCGGTACTTGGTGAGTGGCAGCCTAAAAAACGAGCGGTCGATAAAGTGTTAAGACAAATGATGAGCGAAACAATTGAATGTTGACATTCAGAGCATGTAGAAATGACCAGTCATTGTAGCCAGTACATTAGTAGATCTGTGCCGATCGTCGTACGTACCGTATCTTATAAAGTGTTCTTTTATTGTACATTTTGGAATTTCAAACTTCGTGTTTTAATTTGTAAGGCAACAGTTTTTTAAGAATCCTCTATATTTTCAATCTGTTACTGATAAATTATAACAAAAATTGATTTTATTAAATAGGCCCTAATTCTATAAAAGCAGCAAAATGACAGAAAATGTCTGATTCCTAATTGTTTCTTTCACGATTACTGAAACGATAAAAATGTTTTCATCTGAAATTTTTGGATAAACTTCTTGATTAAAGTTCAGAGTAAACTTCTTCACGTTACAATAAAAATGGTATGAGGCTTGAATCGATGTAGTCTTGTCATTACTACAAAGCAATATACATCAGTCGTATTTGTTACTCGGTAGTTCTAGTGTTAACAACATTATCTTCCAATGAAAATAGAATAAGCAGAACCAAAGAGAGTCGAGCTGCGAGGGGGTCGAATAATTCGCAACCCTTACCGTCAACACCGGTCTCCACCGCGAATAAAATAAATATGAATCGAAGGGGTGAGGTGGGGGTAGGGGTGTATCGAGTATCGCGTGGAAAAACGGAGGAAGCAAAAAGAGAATAATTCTCCTGGAGAACAACAGGCGCGGCGGCGGTGTGGCCGAGTTATCGCAGGTGGCTACACGGAAGCTGCGAAGTAGCGTTCCGGCGAGGTGTGAAGTTATTTTTTTCACGCACCGGGAACGGCAATTTCGCGACGGCTTCACGCACGATCGACGTTATGACAACACCAGGCAGCCGGGCAACTCGAACGTGCTCGTGTATATCGACCTCGGGACCGTTTCTATCCCGCAGGTGTTCGCCGGCCGGCCCGGTCGATCGACCGATTGCCGGAAATCCAGTCGGGCCGGCCCGAACAAAACGCGTCCGACGCTCTTTTTGTTTCGAAACCAACCCCCTCCCTACTCGTGTGTGTGTGTGTGTGTGTGTGTGTGTGTGTGTGTGTGTGTTGCCGATCGACGGCCACCGGTAACGAAGCTACCGGCGACCTGCCCGAACCCTAGAATTCTGGCGACCCCTTTGAAACCGAAATACGGATACGCCCCGGCGCAGAACTATTTTTCGAATGTTTTCGAGCCGCACTGTACGGCCCAGATTACTCCAAGTACAGATCACGGAGCCAGTAACTGGTCCACGAGGGTTCACGGAAAAATAGGGAACGACAATACAGTTAAACAAAATGAACATTTATTTGCGAATCCGTCAGGTCGTGGAGCACAAACTCTCTGATTTTGAATCGTTTGCTATTTGACCTTTTAAGTCGTGCATCGAAAAATTTGTCTTTGTGGTCCTATTTAATCTTGAGGTTAATTAATCTTGAATAGTGCACGAGGATACAAGCGTTGTCACCAGTAGACTGCGAATCTTTATGCAAAATAATAATCGTTAGCGTCAACTTCAGAACACAGTAATCGTATAGAATACTCTTTTCTTCTGTAACAATTTTAACAAGTTGAGGACAGTATATCGGAAGTCTTGCAATTTTTATTTTTATTATTTATCATAAATGTATGAAATGTGTACCTCAAATGCAAAGCAGTAAGAATATTATATCCAGCCTGTAACGATTATTAACGCCTTGTCCCACAATATAGTCTAATAGAGTCTAATAAATATGTATGTTGTTTTCCTATAAACCGAAATAAAATTCTATTTTGGCATTCTTAATGTACAGCTACCGAAGAACATATAGGCATATACAACAGATATAAATCTTCTCCTTTTATGAGGAAAGTGTGAATTACAAAAAACCTCTAATCACTGAAACCGTAAAATAAATCGTAGTACAAGGGGTTAATAAAAGAAATCAACCTTCACCTTGGCAATCGAGAGATTTTTTACTTTTTAGTCCTGTACACCTTGACGAGAAAATGCCAAATATCGAAGTTTCAAAGTTAGGAATTAACGGGTTTAAAAGTTATGCGTGTTTCAAGTTGAGCGATTATACTTTGTCGTGGGACAAGCCTTGTGGGGAAGGTTCTAGATTTTTATTTGACAATATTTGAAATTGCAAAGATGCTTTCATGAGCAATGATTCAATAAATATCTTTATTAATGCGCAAAGTCTAAATAAAATCTTGTCATTTTTATAAGGCAACATGTACTTGGTACATTCATAGCTCGGTACGTTTATTGTCAGCTCCTTTTATTTTACATGTCTCGAAACGAACAGAGACTATATGTTTCTTTTGCATGAAAACCCGCAGTCATCGCCTAACCCAGCCTTTGTGCAGTTGAAATAGCTTGTTAAATAGTATCGTTCGGAGAATGATATCGATTACTGTCGGTATGAATATTTGCGACTTGGAATGAGTGGAAAGACTTACTGGTTTCCGGAATTCTCGTATCGTGAGCGACTAGAAGCTGGGCCGCGAGCGAGGCCCTGTGTCCGGAAGTACTCTCGGCCACGCACTCGTATGTACCACTGTCCTCTGGCTTCGCGGAGGATATCACCACTTTCGATCTCCGTCTGCAAACAAAATGACGCACACGGTGCCATTAAAATCACAGTTCACCGAGCAGATTGGCAACGATTCAACGGATGTGCCCGCGGCGATCATTTCCGCGAGTGGCGGCACGGTTCCCGGATCGAGTGTGTGTCCTACAGCCGGATTAGCTCGTTCATTATCTTTTCCGTGAGGTACACGGATATCCCGGGGACCGTGTTCCCATCGTCTACTCTCCCCCGGAGATGATTCCGCAAAGTTCGGGGCAAACAGGAAGTTTTCACTGGGAAGCAAAGAGAGAGAGAGAGAGAGAGAGAGAGAGAGACTTCGAACACACCCATACCATCATCGTAAGAGCTAGCACCGCGGGTTTAGAGCAGCCTGAAATTTCTGGACTTCCATCCGAGGAAAACTCGTTTTTCCGTATGAAGAAGCCGAAACTTCTCTTCCTGCCAGCAGACACGGCGAACTTGGCTACGAGACGCGCGCGCTCTCTCGCAAATTTAATAACTTTTCGAACGTCGCGTATTACTCGCGGCCGAAATTCTGCTCTAGCGCAAATATCGATGCCGATCGGCGACCCGACATCTACGCGACCCCTTCCCGTCCCACCCTGTCGCAGTTTCAGCCCTGCATCCTGTTGGAACAAGAGTATGCTTCGATTCACGATTCCCTCGAATTCTACCAACATTCCCTACACGCTCTGTAATATGTCAGCACAGTGAATCGATTACAGTGTGATGACGGTGCTATTTATTTCGCTGTAGTAGCACCAGCATTTTTATTTTTAATGTTGGGGGCGTGGGAACCCGACTAGATTAGAGGCTAGAATTTATTAAATTAGATTCGCGAATTAAAGCTACTTGTATTATACCTTAGCACTCGAATGGCGACTGTAAGGCTCCACTACAAATTGCTGTATCATTATTCGAAATATATATGACTTTATTAAATTTGTTTGCATTTAATAAATTGCACCGTTTTTGTATGTATAATCTTAAAAAAAATCTATAGGAGGGAAATGTTCTAGGTCGGAAGAAATGATTCGTTTTGTAGTTAAAATGGTTTCGAGTGCAAATGGTTAACAGCAAGCAGGTAGCAAAATTAATAGTTATCCTACAATTGTCTACGATAATAAACATTCGTATAAAGTTGATTGTTATTGAAATGTATGATAATCTACAGAAAATATAAAGAAAAAAGTTCGGAGAACAAATCGATTAAAAAATATAGATTTCTATACTTTTTGGTTGCAAATAACAGTGATTAGTGTCCAAAAAATTGGATCCTCCTCGATAACTGTTGTAAGCGATCGAAATAAATTTCTCTCAACGATAACATTTCCATGAGACAATCTTTTAATGAACTTCTCTATCGAAGTAGATATTTAAACAAAACTGGCACGAAACCTAAACAAATGCAATGTTGTTGTTATTATAAAGCAACGTATGCCAGTTGCATTTAGTGCTTATAGTCCCAAAAAATGTATACACTGTTTAACGGGGTATAATTCCGTGATTTTTCTTTCTTCGCAGGGTGTAATTAATTGGAAATAATGAGTAGACCATGATTCAAACTCTTTGTACATTTTTTGGGACAGCCTGTATATCAAACTTTATCAAATACAACTTTCTAAAAATTCTATTCCACATCTCATCGTCTCGATGACCCCATAACATCGCGGAGTCGCTCCAAATGATTATAGAACCAGTTCAAGCCCACCGGGAAGCACAAAAAAAAATCATTTACAATTTCCTTTTAATCGTAGATCAGGAATCCATCACCCTCGCACGATCCATAAATCAACCGTCAAGCCCGCGACTGATTTACGCGCACAGAACTCGGCCAACTCGTTAGCAATAAATAAATAAACAAGCCAAATCGATCGTCACGAAGGGGAGCAAGCGTATCTACATCATCGCTGGAAACTACATCAGCCGGTTAATTCGACCAGCTTTCGCTGAATATTATATTCTCGCGGAAAGCATAAAATGGTGAATAACCGGCAAGTTTCTGGCAGGGATCATCGGCGGAGGGTTAAGCAAGCGGAAGTGAAAATGGTGGGGAATTCGCATCGAATTTCCTCGAGAAACTTTATCGTAACGGGAGAAGCCAGTTACCTGTCCAACAGTTTAAAAGCAGAAGACGTGCTTTCAGATTCCTCGACATCGACGACCGGTTCGAGCATTTTCCCTTGCGTGATAGAAAGAGAGGGAGGGTTTTACGGCAGCAGCGAGGAAAGGCGAGTGTTACGATTAAAGGCCAGCGTTCATTACGCTCGAACGTCGAAAGAAAAGCGGGGCGCGAGAGCCAGGATCATCTCGATCAAGGATCGAGTGCGTCTTCGCCGCGAATAATAGAATGCTGTCGGCCTCGTTATCGAGACCAGCGGTACGAAAGTGGCGGGTAAACACCGTCGTCAAAGAAACCCCCGTAAAATCTCGCTTTGAAGACGGTCTGCGACGTTCAACGCCCCGCCGTGCTCGCCAGTTTCGATTAAAAACCAACGCCGAACGGAGTCAAAGCGCTTGTTATAAAACGGCTCGAAACCGCCTGGGAAAATTATAAACTGCGGAAACTGCGAAGATGCTTCCGTGGGAAAATGTTAAACGAATTCATTTCTTTTCGCAGTTACAGAACGGAGTTTCGCGGTGCGTGAGTCGGGAAAGTTGATTACCGGGTATAATGAGGGATGAAGCAAGTTCTGTAAGACGCAATAATGCGAAAGAGGGTTACGCCTCTTTCCTGTAAGCCACTTAGGGCTGTACCTTGCGATTAGATTGCGGATCTTTATGCAAAGCGAACATTCTCTGCCTCGATTCGCGACGGAGCCACGTGAAAGGGAAATTTATTTCTCGAGGGGTTTCGCACGAAGTGTGAAAGTAACGCAACCGGTACTCTTAAATTTAGTTTTATGTATTCACCGTTGTTTGTTTCTCCTGTTCATTTTTCGCGAGTGCAGACAATGGACCGATGAAATATTCAACGGTAGAAATAGTTCCACACGTTATTTTCGGCGTACCGAATTTATTAAAAAATGAAAGGAATTTCTATACAGGGTGCCCCAAAAATGATGTATTTCCTTGGAAGGGGTGGTTACTGACGCAATTTGAAGTAACTTTCTCCTTTGCGAAAATCTTCTCCGCGGCTCTGACCAATCAGAGCGCGAATACAGTAGGCCGATTCTGACTCAGCTGCACTCTGATTGGTCCGTGTTTTTCGTTAATAACTCCTTAATAAAGCCACGGAGAAGATTGTCGCAAAGAAAAAAGTTGCTTCAAATGATCTCAGAAATTATGACTTTTTCAAGGAAGTACAACACTCTTAGGACATCCTGTATACCTTCTGTGATTTGCAATTGATGGAGTTCATTTTGCATAATGACCCGCGATCTAATTCTCATTTGAAACAGAAAATGGGTATGTAACGAATAAGATAACTATAAAATAATATAGAAAATATGAATATAATACAACAAATATCCGAATTGGTAGAATCTGATAAGCACAAATGGAAAGTAGATTAGGGCAAGTTTGAATAAACAGGAACCCCGCTGTACTCTAATTGAAAGCACAACATAATCGCGTAAAATTTAAGCAAACAGGATCTCGTGATTTTGACAAGACGTACAGTTGCTTTTAGTGTCCGGCGTTCCCATTGTTTTTCTAGCGGTTTATCGCGGACTATGACGGACCTCTGCCTAGTTTCTCGTGGATCTAGGTCCTCGATGGCCCCCAGTTTTCGATGGTTCAGTATTATTACTCGATTCAGCAAGTTCGAGTAGACTCGAGGAAGCTCGATACCGCGGATGGATTTTCGACTTCGGGTTGGCTGGACGTCTCTTAATATTTCCCCGGACGACGAACACGTTGGCCCATAGCGTCTCGTTTTAGCTGTTCGAGAGTTCAACTTCCACACAGAGACGATCCGAACGACACTAATATAAAAACGGATGGCTCTCAATATTTTGCGAATGTTACAACTCGGGACAGTCGAAAATGATTATTTTCGTATAACGTCAAACAAATTCTCATCACGGTTTAGCCGAGCATAAAATTGTTATACGTCCTTTTAACCCCTTGCCTTACAATAACGAGCCAGACTCGTGATGAAGATTCTGAATAGAGTCTAATAAATGTAAACATTATTAATTTCCCATAAACCGAAATAAAATTCTATTTTGTTGTAGTTGATATATATCCTTTGGAGAAAACATAGGCATACAATAAATATAAACTATCTTTTTTTTCTATGAAATTCTGAAGGATGAAGAATTTCTAATCATTATAATCATAAAATAAATAGTAGTGTAAGGGCTTAAGAAATTTAATGTCTCGCAATTTTTATAAAACTATGTGCTTGAATTTCGTAATTTCAATAATTATAGCACAAGAAATATAAAACTGTTCATCTGACCGATCGTGGTAATTGTTTCTTTGAAAGTCGTTTTTTAAATGAAAAATTTGGATAAATATTACGTGAAAATTCATTTTAGAATCATCTTCTGCGACTTTATTGTTCGGACCAATACTATATGGCAATTCGTTATAATTAAAAATAGAGAATATTAATTGGATTCGCGTCGCTCGCGGGCGTGGGCGCGAATCGATAACGTTGTTTATCGCGGTTCCGGCTGCACTGTATTCTTTCGTTCTCCATCGCGGCAAATGAAGCTTGCACAGGTATCCGAACCGGTGCGCGGACTCGTCTCGCTTGTTTGTGCACCTCGTGAAGGAGAGACACGCGCGCCGGAAAATATTGCGGCGTTATTGGTTCCCGGGACTCTGTTTTCCTCGGATATGTAACGGGGAACGCGGCGGCCACGCACCCGCCCGAAAATTAGATCCGCGCACGGAATAGCGTTATTTTCTCTCGCAGAAACGGGAAACGCTCGCGCGGAAACCCAGACGCGACGGCGCTAACGATATTAGGAACCGCCGGCCAAGTGTAACGCGACGGTTTGTTATTTAACAATTTTGCACCAGGGGCGAGCCGTGATTGCGACGTATTTAGCTCGCCGGTGTTCTTCCATTTCGTTCGTGGAACGTGCCACGATGCATATACGAATTTTTAGATTCTTCTGGCGTCGAGTAAATGGATAGAACATTATGGACAGAACTTCTGATGCATTGTAAACGGATGTTTTAGACGTTGGGCCTGTTGAAAATTTGAGTGCCAACCTAGCAGCCTGAAAAATATCATGAAATTGGAATGTGAAAATTTGTGATACTGAGAGTACTCCCAAGCAAATTTGCTACGCTGGATACATTAACGCAAAAAAACATTTCCTAGTCTAGAGAAATAATATTTTCGTAGACCATTTTTGAGAGATCCGACGCTCAAAGCGTTAACGAAAAACGTCGGGATTGTTACAGATGAGCAAACTCTGGAGCTTGATACAAAATAAAAATGGTTTGCATCAGTTACAAGACACAAGAGCCATTTCAGAATTTCTCAGGCGAACAAGAAAGTTTATATTTATAGGAAAAAATTTTGTTCCGGTTTAAAGGAAATTAATAGTGTTTGGTGATTTCTGTTCAAAACGAAACCACAACTGTTATAACCAAGAGGAAAAAACTAAAATCGTATTGGATACAAATAAGGATTATAAGTAACCGAAAATTTTGTGTCTTATTGTTCAACCAAATTTAACCCTTAACGCTCCGACTTTTAATTGTGAATACCGATCGGCAACTCCAACTTATTCTCATCATACTTAGACTTGCAAGTTTGTAAGTGTCAGATTTTAAATGCAACACAATGACGTGTAAATAATAATATTAAAGTCGTTCAAAACAATCTTGATTCATCTCAGAAGTAATATAATTTTGAGTACAATATTGTAATCAATATTGTGGTGATGCTTGAGAGGCACACCTGGAGCGTGAAGAGTTAATAATGTAAAAAATATTTTTAATCATGATACAGCAATTTTCAGTGGCGCCTTACAGTCGCGATTCGAGTGCTAAGGGTTAATAATATACATATTTAGTAGATGTTACAGCGTAAGGGGTTAAAGCAACTTTACATCGTCCGGGGTTTTCTCTCCCGACCATAAATAATAGAAACATTCACTCGTCTCGATTGTCGCGTGCTGTGTGACACTTGAAAGAGAGCACCGAAGTAGAGAAAGCTTTCGAAAGCCAGCGGAAAACCGTGTCGATAACGTAGCAGCTAAAATCGGCGCGACATCGTACAGAGCTACGGTCCTCAATCGCAATTGCCGATCGAATCCCGTCGAATCGACGACGGGAGATCCGTCGGCGTCTGGCGGGATGGTCGATTCGTGCCGTTGTGTGTCTCGGCCGTGCAAAAAGACGTGAAACGGGACGACGGGTCGACTTATCGGGACAAAGGTCTCGGCTTGAAGTCCGAGGGGTGTCGTTTGGAGTTGCCGCGCAGAAAAGACGCCGAAGAGAATCTGGTATAGTTCTTAGCGAGGATGAAGTGGCCACCGGCGCACCGGTGAAGTCCTCTGGAGAGCTTTCAGCCGCTCGAACCTCCACCCCTCCCCACCACCCCCCTCTCTCGCCACCACCTAATCTCGCCTAACCATCCAGTCGGTTCCAGAGACTCTTCGCGGGAGTCTCGTCGTTGACGGTGAGCCGTCTAGCAGCCTCTATATATCGCGGTTACGCCCTGATTCGTCAAGAGCCAGGACCGTCTCTTTGCCCCATTCTTCTTCTTCCCGCTTCTCTTCATCCCCCACTCCACTTCCGGTGACCACTTCCGCTTTATTCTTTATACTTCCGACGAAGTTCACCATCGAGGACAACAATTATTCATTGGCTGTCGAGATTAACCCTTACAGGCTCTTCGCCTTTCACTGCCAAAATATTTCATTGTTGTACTTGACTCTTCAACACCCTGCAATAGGATTGATTTTACCTAGGGGTGTGCAGAATCCAGAAATTTTGAGATCCAGCACATCCCTCATTTTAACACATCTACCGGCGATTATTTTCAAAATACGATCGAGTTTGGGGATTCCAGGATGATTTGGGAGTATCATGGGATCGATATTGTAGTATCATAAATTTAGCTAGAATGTCGTTGGGTCTTCGATGGCAGAAAGAGGGCCATAAAACATCGAGGCCCGACGAAAAGCAGACACAAGGGAAGAGGGCCATAAGAGAGAAAGTGTCCCTGACGAAAGCCAGACCCAAAGGAAGAGGGCCATAAAAGAGAAAGTGTCCTTGACGAAAACCAGGCCCAAGGGTAGCCTGGGATTTTCCGAGACACAGATAGGATTAGGGGATGAATGCGAGTGTGGGTGTGAGTGAGGACTTAAAAAGGACATTCACAAAGGAATTCACAAAAGGACTCACAATATTAATAAACGATGGGTCTTACAGAGAGTCCTTATTCGTCTATTTCTCATCATAAACATTCGTGACTTGGAGACCGGTTCAACGATTGAGCTTGCTTTCCTCCGTAGTTATCTAAATGTAACTAAATAGCAACTTCAAACCTCTTATAACGTCGAAGATGTTTACCATCGGTCCGACCCAGATGTATACATTCACAAGGCATGGGTCTGAAGAACCTCCGCGTTCTTTAAGTACGGTCAAAGGATGTATATCCTTCGCTCGCGGTCAATAAGTATGGTCACACCATAAATTCAATGTTTTACGACACAGTTCAAGGGTCTACGACAAGAGACTTTTCGACAGTCTCAAATTACCGAAACGCTTCGTTTTCCCCAAATCAAACATTGCCCCACTCTTCCTTCCAACCAGGCCTCCTGTAGAGCCTATGGAAGGGGTGTGAACAATTAAGGGCATTCTGATTGGAAAATGCAAGTTTCCATAGACCAATCCGGACAGCTTCCTCCCTCATTACAACAAACGATACATACCTCTCCTTTACCTAAGGCCAACCTCTCATCCACGAGGAGCCTAAGACCTCGAGTTGATTCTGAAAGTCGAGTTCACGAGCAGTTCTATACGGTCTTACGAACTAGCAACACTAATCAGGTCTCATCCGAACGTAACATTCTCGCGTTGAGTCTGGAAGTCGAGTTTGCGTGCAAGTGACACTAATCAGTCAATCCAACCGGGCGTCCAATCGCCTTGCAATCATATCGGCAAGGCGTACATAATACAGATCGACCACAGATCTGCGCGCGTCTAAGGCAAGGCTTGTCGGAATAGCCTTACTGACGAGTCCTCCGACAAGTCTGGGACGAAACGCGATTCCTTCCAATATTAATCCGATTAATCCAACCCTTATTTGAACTAGTTGCCCAAGATTAAGTTGGCGGGCAACGATCCGAATTACGTCGTGAACATGGAGAGAGGAGAGAGAGTTTTCCGTTGACTACGGCGAGTGAAGGACGTGTGCGTTGCTTGAGACTTGTATTACCTAGTTGTATCCGACATCAATATTATCTGTTCAATACCTTCTATCTTATATTTTAAATAAACAAACTTTATACCACAATATTGAGCAGCGACCCCTGATTTTTGACAACGAGTGGCTGTGCCGTGCGCGGGGCTTTGTTCGTCAGAGGTGTATCGTTACAAAGCGGTTTTTGGTGCCGGTTCTGGCATCAAAGTTGCTGGCACATCCTCGAGCCCTAGCGTGCCCTAGCTCGACAAAGGGTACGAGGGTGGTCGTCGCGACCACCCCCGCCGATGGATCGGTCTCGCAAGGTTTCCTCCTCGAATCGAGAGGCCTCTCGACCTTCTTTCGCTGCTTCGCAACGTCAATAATTTTCGAGTTTCGTCGCTCGTCTGGCCTGAATCGTCGCACGATCGATTAACCAACGTTTTCTTGTGCTTCTTCCGCGTCTCCCCGAGACAGCCATGAAAATCTCTCGATCCGCGAGTACATAGTTCTTTCGTGGAGAAAGAATTTCTCCGAGGGTTCTTCGGGATTCGCTAGGATATTTCTGGACAGAGGATAATTCGACCGATTTAAATCTTAGAGGGCAGTCTTGGCAAGCTCGACGTTCACTTTCTCTCTGTTTCTTCCTCTCTTTGTACGCAGAGAGTCTCGTTGCTCGACACAGTGACTCATCAATGAGGACGGAAACGGTGGACTTTGTCGCGAATCGAAATAAGTGCGAGGAAGGACTGCGAGGCATCGGTTAGAAATGCGTGAGTAAGAACCTTAGGCCGCGGTAACACTTATGTGCAACAGGCTTTTGTCACCGTGTTACTGCCACATCGGCCCAAACAATTAATCTTTATTTTATTTTACCTTGTACTTGAAGCGTATTTCTTTGTTGCACTGTAGTTTATTATTATTTTATTCCACTGGTACACAGTATCGGCAAGATATTATGTATCCGGAAGTCACTGCAAAACCGGAAAAGGGAACAATGGTTAAACTTCACCCTGGCAACCCCAAAAATTGTTTACTTTTTCTTTATATATAATCCTGTAGATTTTTACGAGAGAAAGCGAAAAATCACAGGTTTAATATTAGGAATTCACCGGTTCAAAAGTGATGCGTGTTTAAAGTTGAGTGTTTCAGACCACCACAATTTGCTGAACAATTAATCTTTATTTACAGGACCAGTGCACTTGTCAATCTCGATTGTATTTTTCTCGTTTTGAGGCTTGCAGTAGCGAGTTCTATTGAAAATTTACTGTGGATTCTAGATTCTTCATTTTCTGATTATACCGCTGTTGCGACAGATACACCGCGACAGGGTTGCAAGGATTCGATAAGTTCGCTTCGATGAAATTGTTCAACCTGTTAGGATCGGATGGAGGTTTGAGGATGAGGATCGTACGGAAATGGGGCGTGATGAACGTCGTAACAAGCGGAATAATATGACAGTTTATTTTCCGGTCGAGCGGGGCAGGAAAGGGACAAAACGAAGGTCGCAATATCTCCGCGGCCCTTTGACCGTGTCGCTTCGGGAGGGCTCACAAGGCAGAAGCTGAAAGGTACATGACTGAGAAGCAGCGGGCGGGGGGATGGGGAGGGGGAACGGAAGGAGCAGATAAAACGTCGACCCGAGCAACGTTTATTTCGACGATCAAAGACGGGAGGCGCCGTTATTGCCGCGGAAGACGCGCGATTGCGTCGAAGAAACAGTAATCGTGGATTAAAGCGGCGCGACGGTGGGCTAATGTATCAAAGAAGGAGACGGAGAAAGAGAGAGAGAGAGCTTGGTAGCCGTTTTATTAAAAACCCAAACAAATATTGAGTGACAAAGGCGAAGCGGATGGAAATAAAACGTCGGACGAGCAGCGCGACGCTTTATTTCACCGTTAGCTCGCGCCTCCCCGCAGATAAATCGACGAGCCGGACGCGTAGACTAAACTGTTTCGCATAAACGACACGCTCTATCCGTCTCGCGTCGTGAATTCATCGCGACGATATTATTTTCGGTGTCAAGGCTGTCGCAGGGGACGTCGAATGACACAATTTTTCAATAAGAACCCTCTCCCCGCTACGATAGAGAAGATTGACAACGGGATGAGTCGCTGGACCAGCGATCGAGTGTTGCCTTTTCCGTCGTCGACGCTTTAAGACTCTGCCTCTCTCTCTCTCTCTCTCTCTCTCTCTCTCTCTCTCTCTCTCTCTCGTTCTCTCGGTGATACTACGCTCTTACTTGCGGCTCTGAATGGTCGCGGGAGGGCCATTGATGGGTCACGGTATTTATAACCGGGCGAGCGTGCGAGCTTCTGACTACCTGTACACTTCAGAGGAAGCTCTCTCTCTCTCTCTCTCTCTCTCTCTCTCTTTCTCTCTCTCTTTCAGTTTTTCCCGATATTTCTACGATCCCGCGACACAGAGAGCAGCAGCGCGGCAAAACGACGGATGCCATAAATCGAAGCTGTTCTTGCGCCGCTCCTCGAACCGAAAAAACTCACTCCGTTAAGGAAACATACCGTCGAGAACGAGAAAGAGTCTACCCGTGAAATTGCCCACGCAGTATATACGTACGAAGCGGCACTAAAGCTGGCTGAAACGCGCGGAGTATCTCTGGGACGACGCTACGAGGAGACTCTGCGTGAAAAAATACGTGGAAAATGTGCAGTATAATTCTCTTCTGGGACGACCCTCTTAAAAGATAATCGACTGCAACGTTTCGGTTGATGCGAGCTGTCTGACCATTGATTACCCTTTCTACTGACTCGGGTGGAATAATATTAGTTCATACGAGGCTGTCCATTCGGGGTAATCGATTTCTGAAGCTGTTTGCACTATCTATTTCACTAGAAACGAGTTGATCAGCTTGTCTGACCATGGCCGACCCTTTCTACTGCGTGTAATTATTAATTCGCGCGGACGAAATCTTTGAAATATCTCACGAATGTTGCTCCATCTTAAAAAATTTCATAGCACACTTTTTATTCAATCTTTCGCGTAGAATTACCTCCTGCCATTCGCTTTTTTCCTGTTTTACCGATAAGCGCGTTCTCTTGATTGCCGACCATTTCCTCTTGCAAACTCCAATTCTCGCATATGGAACCATTGAATTTCAATATCTCCGAAGATCCATATCAAAAAGTTTCATTCTACCTTTTCGACTCAGTTTTTCACCCAGAATCTCCTATCGCTCTTTTTCCTGTCTCACATCAGTACGCGGAAATCGGTCTGGCCACTGCTGTCCGTTTTCACTTAGAAATTCCAATTCTAATGTAGGACATCTTCGAGGTTCAATATCTCGTAAACGGACATTCATAGTAAAAAACTTTGCGGAACTTTTTCGATTCAATGTTTCACGCAGAATCATCTCGTGTCGTCCCCCTTGTCCTCTACCTTCCCGCTAACAGAATTCTCCAGGAAGAAAGACGGAGCGTGCAGCGATCGGAAGACGCAGCCAAAGATCGGATCTCGTCGAAAGCAGAGAGTACCGGGTAAGACCCGGCGAATCAGCGAGGGCTTAACGAGCTACCACGACAAGAGTTCAAGTCCCGCCGGACAGGATCCGGACGATTTCTCAGGAGCTAGTCTCCGGGGCGGCGAAACGTCGGAGTTCCTCGTTTCGTTCGGGGAGCGAGGTCGGTCCTGTGGACCTCGTGGATGTTCGCTGATCAGCGAAACTCGCCGGGATTACCGTCCGGAGTTAACGCGACTGCTCGTTTCACGTTAATACTCCCATCTGGATTAAGATTACAACCGGCGATACGAGCCATGCGAGCGAGCGAGAGAGAGAGAGAGAGACCGAGGAGAGGGAGAGGATGGAGGACAAGTTTCCAGTCTCGCGGCACTCGCTGTCGGAATTTCGCGCGAAACGAGAGATTTCCGAAGGCGTGCAAGAACGGTGTCAGGAAGAAACCTGCTGGGATGACCGAATCGCGAGAACTCGCACGAAGCGAACGGGAAACTGCTACGGCACTGAGCTGTCCCGGCTAAAATTAGAGAACACACGCTCTCTCTCTCTTTCTGTCTCGTGGTCTCGTCTCGGGGACTACCGAGAAGCGTCGCGTTGTCTGGCCATCGTTATTCGTATCTCGCCAACGTAACTGATTCGTTAAATCAGCGACGAGCCGCCGGTGACTTCCAGACGACACCGACGTAATTCGATACCGGCGATGCCGACCGAAATTGCTCGCAACACCGAACGGGATCCGCGTCGGCGATAAGTCAGACCGATCTCCCCGGCCTTTCCTCCGCCCCGTCGCCTACGATTCATCAGATCGGTCGATTCAGCGGGATTCTCGCTTGATTTACAATTTATTCTTCGGCAGCGGGATCCGACGTTCGTTCCCGATCTTTCTTCTCGCGCTCGACGAGCTTTCTGCGATCCCTATCCTCGCAGATTCGCGTGATCGGTCTCATCGAGAGTCTTTCTACGAGATATACGAACTACCTGATTATGTAATTTGTCTCTGGCTGCTTTAATTGTCGAGACAACTCTGCACATACACTCCCGTCCATAAGTCACCGGACACTTACTCGCTTTCGTTGCTTTGTACCAAACACCTCAAATTTGGACTCATCGGTCCACAACACCTTTTCCCAATCTTCAGCAGTGTAATCTTTATATAATTTTGCCTACTGCAGTCTTTTTTCCTTATTTTGAGTCCTTAATAACGGTTTTTTAACTGCAACACACCCGCGAAGCCCTGCTTGCAACAGACGTCGCTTAACTGTTGTTGTACCAATTGGATCCTCTCGAACTTTGTTAACTTCTGCCGCAATTTCTGTCGCGGTCATCCTCCTGTTTCGTTTACTTAACGTTCGTATATAGTGGTCTTCATTTTCTGTTGTTTTTCTGGGCCGTCCAGTTCGTTTTTTATATTCAAAAGTATTAGTATCTGTTAACTTTTTCACTGTATCATGCACTGTTGATTTCGGAATTTTAGTTTTTAACGCAATTTCCCGCACAGAATAGCCTTCTTTAGTAAGAGTAATAATACTCGAACGCTTTTGAACGGATAATTCTTTTCTAGAACTGTTCATACTGATCACATGCACTGTCAAACTTGAAATGAAGAAGAAACAGCGACTTCGCCTTCGCAGCTCCATGCTTATCTCTATTTAGTCTAGAACTCCTCTTACAGTGTTTATAAACTCTTTATAATGTTCCAAATATAGTCCTCTGATGGTTTTGAACGTCCAAAGCGAACAATATATCCCAACATTTACCGAATGGAAACGCATGCACTTCCTTTTTTAAACGTTTATTTAAATAACTAATATTTATTTCTATTTTTACATACCGAAATTATCGTAAAATACCTAAATATTACAAGATCAACAATAAAATCAAGCTAGAGAGTTGTATCAGCGGTTTAATCATTCTTTTGCTGAAAACGAGTGTGTCCGGTGACTTATGGACGGGAGTGCACGTCTTATCGAATTAATGCAAAAGTCTGTATTCAATTCTCAAAAGTAGGAGCCTCGAATCAAAAAATTTTATTCTTCTTCGATGACCCACTTTTGCGTGCAGAATAACTTCTTAATCCCCGGTATGCGGCGCACCCTGTGTATTTGATGATTGTAAACGTTCGTACACAGTACAAATTTTTTCACAAGCCTGCACAGCGTTCTTCCCTTTGTCGTAATAATATTGTAAAATATAGCGCAATTTTTCATTATTTTTCTCCATTTTCAAACGCAAAAAACTTTCCAACCACTGCACCAATTTCGATGTTTATACACGCAAAGTAACGCTCGAAGTGTCACCTTTCCAACGAGCGTTCAGTGGTGTAGCTAGGATCTGTGTTTCCAGAGTTATTTGCAATTGAAGTCATCTATCAGGAAAAACGCCACGAACTTTTTCCCAGACCCAATATTTACACTCCTCGGCGACCGTGGCCTCGGCGGCGAGCATCGCTGTCATTTTGTATGCCTGGAGAATCATCTAATCCTGTCATCTAGACCCATGGCGTTGGCATATATCGCGTACCTTGCGGCAAGAGGCGGAGACGCGGCTCGTCGATACAATAATCGCTCCCGGAAGAGTTCGCTCGGACGTCCGGGGCGATAACGGCAAGAAGAGCCCTCGAAGGAAGACAGAAGGAGAGGCTCCATTCGAGCGGCAGAAGCATTAACGCGGCGAGACAGCCGGCCAAAAGAAAACCATTAACTACTTCCGCAGGATGGAAGAAAAACAGAAACGCTATTCCCCCCTCGCGCGATGGGGGCAGCAACCCTCTCTTTCGGAGCCGCCGTATCTCTTTTTCAACCCACGACACGCCGTTTCCATTACAAGACCGATAGCTCTCGCTCGCCCGATGCCCGCCATTAACGATCCATTCTACTCTGATCGGATCAGCTTGTTTCTGTAACGCGGCAGGACGCGGGTGTCGTCCGCGTGCAGTTGCGAGAAACCATCGTGCGACGATAGAAGCGGATTTCGTGCCACTGCAGAGACAATTTGCCGCTCCGAGCGACGTCCGATCGAGTTCATGCGACGCCGATTCCACTGAATAGGCTAGCAACACTTTGCGAACATGCTCCGCCAGATGCTGTGTTAGATCGCGGTGCAACGCGGAGCAACTCAAACAGGCATTTTTATTTATCCTTTTACTGATTTTGTTTTCGATTCTGGTCTCTTCTTGGAAGCAGCTCTTCTTCGGAAAGATTTTCGTGCTTATTTATTTCCAGCGTTATGCAGACATACACAGGGGATTACAGTGATTTCACTATATGTGTCGCCGAGATCTGGATGATAAACGTCGCGGAATTATCCCCACTACCACGGAGTATACCCTGTGAGTGGCCTCGAAGCTCGAGAGGCCTCGGGCGAGGATGAGCTCCTGGACGATGTATGCCGCTGGCCATGTTGTTGACATATATCGAGAATTCAGTGTACTTGATTGCTGTAGATTTGAATCGCTCACCTATAATATGGCTGATTAAATTGATCGAGCCACTTGTATGAATCGAGTTTAATACAAAGGATTTTTAAATTAAAATATACAAAGAATTTTCGTGATTTCGACAATGAGTTCAAAAGTTCCAAAAATATGTCTTTCAGACTGAGTTTCCATCGTAATTAGTGAACCACCAAACACGTCATATAATTAAATACATAGCAAGAGATCAATATGTCTTCATCAAAAATTCATTGATACACAATCTAGATCTTTGAAGAAAATATTTTTGGTATCTTAAGGAATCAAGCCCATCTCCAAAGACTTTAATAATTTGATCGGTTATTAGTCATCTTTTCAGATCTCTGGAGCATTATTTAAGAAATAAAACATTCACTTCTATAGAATATGTAAAGAGGCACCTTTAGTCATAGTTTTGCTTAACGAACCCTGGATTTCTATAAGAGGGGGATTGAAAATTTGCAGGGAAGGTGGCAAACTGTCCTTGACAATGATGGAGATTATATAATAAATGAAGAAATAACTTGAAATTACTACAAAGTTTGTTTCAGATTCCAAAATAATCCATTACTTATGGGCTCCCCTAATATTATATGATTGCTATTTCACGAAGCCACTATCAAAGCCGGATTCCCAGAAGATTCTCAGGGGCTCTAAGATTCTAAGTTATCTCTAAGGCGAGCCTTTAGCTACGGACCACTTCGGCGAGTAAAATACCAGATTGTTCGACTCGCACAGAGCAGAAAGAGATTCGGCGAGAGCCTCTAAAGTTTCGGAATTCGCAAATCGGAAGAAGATCGCCCGAGCCTGATCTACGGTGTTATTGAAATATTAACAGGAACTTAGGCGAGAGTTCTTCGGTACTTATCCGGCGAGAAAGTCGACGGGTTGCATTCACTTAGGATCATCGTAAAATCCACCTTTAACGGCAAAGCCAACTAAGCTGCAGAGTTACCGCCTAATCTTGCCGGCAGTGGCACCGCTCCGCAGAATATCGTAGTACCCATAATCGGAAGCCTTTCGTCGCTTCTCCGAGCCGAGAACAAGCCCCCTTAATTTCCGGGCTGCGCTTATATTAACCTCTTGAGGGATGAGTTTTTCGAAAACGAATTACGACGATTTACATCTCGCTGGATTGAAGGGAATTTAACATAAATCGAACGAAACGAAAATTAGAATAACTGTGTGTATCGCATGAAACTAGAATTAAATGGTCAGAATCCTTCGAAGAGGTTAGGAAGAGAGACTCAAGTGCATCAGTCAAAACGTAACCTTTGGGAATTTTTTCTCGAATTCTGACTCGACGAAACTTCCCGACATTTCTACCATATTATCGCATATGGTTCTAGATATGAAGAGAATTTTTTCGCTTCAGTATGACCTTCAATAGTGGAGTATCATCACTAGACAGCGGATCTTTATTCGAAGTAAAAATGTTCTTTTAATATACAGGGTGTCCCGGGTTTTAATGGACAAACTTGAGGAGCATATCCTACAAGTGGAAATAAGAAAAAAATGTTATTTGAAGTTTGCTCAGAAATGCTTCATTACAAAGTTATAAACAAATAAAGTTAGAATTGATGACGGTGGATTTTACTTTACTGAACATTGAAATGTCGAACGTGTTCATCGGATTATTTCAAAATATCGTCCTTGGGCGCAAATACAAGCTTGACATCAATTTTTTATGGAGCTTATTACAGAATAAATCTCTTCCTTATATTTTTGCATTTCAGCAACGGAGATGTTAATCCGTAGCTTTAATTCTTCACATGAAGTAACTCCTGCGCTGTAGACTATCTTTTAAAGTTCCCCATAAATAAAAATCGAGAGGAGTTAAATCGGGGGATCTTGGAGGCCATAGAACAGCAAATCGTATCAAAATAGCAAACATGACATGAATAGACAAATAAGACGTTTGACCTTTCAATGTTCAGTAAAGAAAAATCCGCTGTCATCAATTCTAACTTTATTTGCTAATAACTTTGTAATAAAGCGTTCCTGAGCAAACTTCAAATAACATTTTTTTCTTATTTCCACTTGTAAGATATGCTCCCCAAGTTTGTCCACTAAAACCCGGGACATCCTGTATAATAAATGCATAAAGATCCGCAGTTTTCTAATCATCATAGAACACGCACCACATGTTTATCAATCTAAATGTACCGGGTGTCTTGATACCTACGAACCCTGGTGCCTACCATAAGAGAGAATCGCCAATTTTCTCAACCTACTCGGTCCCCCTGGAAGAGCTCGGAAATTCTCGAAGTGGAGGCGCGTCCTCGTCGAGCGGATTCGCGTAAGTAGCCAGAAACGAAGTTCGCAACCCGGTTAAAAGCCTCAGCGGTCCTCGTAGCAGCGTTACCCGAAGGGTCGGTGGTATTTGCGGGGAATTTTCAGCTCGTAGACCCGACTGGAACGGTCCAGAGGCGACCGCAGTGGGCGAAAAGGCGTTTCGACGCGTAAACGCGGCTCTCGCGGAAAACCCCGTTGCACTGCGGGTTAAAGGGGGTAGAAGGTTCCTCGGCCTGGACCAGAGCTTTCTCCTCGCGAAAAGTTCGCGATGGTTCGCCACGGGCGGCCTTGGGAACGGTTTCTAGACGGCGTCGGCTGGCGATCTGCCTGATGCCCGGCGTGTGCTGCCGGTCGTTAGAAAATCCTGCACGGATCGATTCCCTTTGGCCCGCGTCAAAGGGCTAAAGGGAGAGAGGAGGGATATGCTGGCGCGGTCCGGGCAGGGTAACCGGCCGCAAAAACCTAACGAGATGAAAGGAGAGCGCGAAAGACGGGCCGAGGCATGAACGAGGTGGAATACATAAATAGAAATCTCGGTTTATCTCTCTCCATCGGCCCGTGCTTCCAGAGCCTGCTTTTCCCTCTTCTCTCTTCTCTCTCTCTCTCTCTTTCACACACACTCTCTGTCGCTCTCGGTCTCTCCATCGCGCTGGCATATATACCGTACTAAGCGGAGAGCCGGCGGTAGTCTAGACGGAGTGTCGATTTTTGCTGCAGCACCAAATTAGAAACCCTTCCCTGCCGGATCCATCGCGTGGCTATGTCCTACCCCCTCTCTCTCTCTCCCTCTCTCTCTCTCGGTCACTCTCTTTCTCTTCTCCTCTCTCTTTCGCTGGCACTCTTTTTTCCTGCTCGCGTATCCGTCCTTCCAGGCTCCGTGAACGCGTTTGTGGCTCTGCCGTTCGCGCCGCGTCGGCCCCGTATCTCGCGAGCGCGTGCATGCGAAATCGCTTAAAGGGGATGAACAGACGAGCCTGGTCTGCCAACCCCCCGCCCTCCTCGTCCCGTTCCCGCGCGCAAACATTTTCGCTCGGCCTGCTCCCTTTCCTTTTCCCTCGACGCGCCGCGTACCCGTTTCCTCGCTCGCAACTTCCCCGCGTAGCTTTTCTCGTGCTTCTTCTTCTTCTTATTCTTCTTATTCTTCTCCGGTGTCTGTACTTCGCGACGCGTTCAGCGAAGTACAAACTTTATAGAAATTGTGACGGCGGGGGTGGATCTTCGTTTAAAGCGCTTCGAAAGGAGCCGGGAAGACGCGGATGGTCGTACAACTGACTACGAAGAAAGTTCAGATGAAAAACGAAGATCGGTTTTCCGAGAGAGCTTGCTGCTCCCGCCATTTTGAGATTAGAATAGTCCTCTTGCGAATGTAGTACACATTCTAGGGTGTAAAGAAATATTTGGTCTTGGCAAGTGTAGGCGTATTCTACATCTTCGAATCGATGAAGATCTGTAAAAAAAAGTTGCCGCGAAATTGTCCTTGACCTTGAAATTCAAGGTCAAATTTTTTTATTGCATTGTATTCTACTCATCATGAGGATAAAAAGTGTCAAAGGAGCCATGGGTCAAGGCTCGACCTTTCTTATAAAAAATAATATTACATTTATTACTAATGTAGGAAGGAAAAACTGCCTATCGTGGTCGGCCGCTAGGACGTCCCGTCCGCGGGCGCGTTTTTTCGAAACGGCGTCAATGTCGCCAAACACCGGGCGACGGGTGAATGCCCGAATGTACGCGTGCGAATGAGTGAGTGCGAGAGAGAGAGTATGGACGGTGCGAATGACCTACGTATAAGTGTGATCCAGAGCGTATGTGTGTACTATGTCGGCGATCGGCCTATATAGGCGAGGTAGGTCGCGGTCGCGGGCAGAGTAAGAATGGTATACAGAGTAAGAGTTGTGAGAGAGAAAGAGCGTTGAAGAGTTTGTGAGAGATTACGAGAGACTTTAGAAAGAGTCTAAAGTCTGGAAGAGAGTGTCTGCAAGAGGCGGCACAGAGAGAGAGAGAGAGAGAGAGAGAGAGAGAGAGAGAGCGAGAGTTGTAACGTGTAATCGTTGCCAACGGTATAATAAACGTCCACTGACACATCTTACTGTAACATCCCACCGCTTGGCAATTATTTAAAAAACAATTCCTACACTAATAAAGCAAGCAGTTACTATTGTTGTTTATCTGCTGTTTATCGGAAATCTAACGTAATCGATCATAATCAATATTACCTTCTAAGTCTTGAAAGATTTTCATCTTCTATTTCTTCTCCTAACCCAAGGAACCGATCCATTCTGATTAATATTTCTTAATAGCCGAGAGGTTCTTAATACCGCGTGAGAGGCGTCGTTATACTTATTTTATGCACGATGGAGCACCACCACACTTTAGTCGTCCAGTTCGAGACTTTTTAAATCAAATGTTTGGATCCAAATGGATTGTTCGAAGACCTGCACCAATTATATGGCCTCCGCGATCGCTCGATCTAAATCCATTAGATTTTTTCTTATGGGGAGCAGTAAAGGAACAAATATATAGATCGAGGCATGAAATAAGAACTGTGGAAGAATTAAAAATTCGAATAGAGGATGCCTTCCAACATTTACGAAGTATACCAAATTTACATAAGCGAATTATAAACAATATTCAGAACAGATTAGAGACGTGTTTGCAAAACAATGGTGGCCATAGTGAAGCTGGCATTCAAGCTCGGCTATTAAGAAATATTATTCAGAATGGATCGGTTCTTTGGCTTAGAAGAAGAAATAGAAAATGAACATCTTTCGAGACTTAGAAGGTAATATTGATTATGATCAATTACGTTAGATTTCCGATAAACAGCAGAGAAACAACAATAGTAACTGCTTGCTTTATTAGTAATAACTGTAATATTATTTTTTATGAAAACGGTCGAGCTTTAAACCCATGGTTCGTTTGACACTTTTTATCCTCAAGATGAGTAAAATACAATGCAATAAAAAAAATTTGACCGTGAAATTCAAGGTCAAGGACAATTTTGCGGCAACTTTTTTTTACAGATTTTCATCGATCCGAAGATGCAGAGTACGTCTATGCTTGCCAAGACCAAACATTTCTTTACACCCCGTACATTCTATGGTGGCTGGTTTATTTTGATTCGATCCCTCTTGGGTCCTCATAATTTTTGAGTTACGTGTCTGTGTTCGAAGTGACTATAGGCGAGATACGAGATCGGAATTGAAGCGCAATTTCGTTGGCACCGCAGACTGTAGTCGCTGGAACAAGGGAGGCTAGCCCCAAGATTTTTTTCTCCCCCAGCAGTCTATTAAATCCGGGGAACAAATTCCCATGGAACTCGAAACCTCTCGTGCCAACGAGTACCAACGAGCTGAACCGCGAGTAGAATCGACGATCCGGTATTCATGCTAGCCGAATCGCCGGTGTCCATACATTTATGTAAACACGCGTGCGTCGGAGGAAGCGTCGGCTACTCCGTGGTCGTATAAAAAGCGCATAAAAGTGGCCTGTAAAGGGAAAAACTTGGACTTAATCCGGGGGCCGCGCAAATTGTGTTCCATCCTCTCCTCTGGGCTTTCATTACCTTTAACTTCTCGGCCAGCTTTAGCTTCTACCTGAAAAGGTACTTACCCCGTTCCCCCTCGACCACCCCCGCCATTACGGGTAACGATCTCTCAATTCCTTCTTTCGATCTCTACTCTCTCTCTCTCTCTCTTCCTGGTTTCGATTCCGAGGCGAGGGAGCCAGCGAATTAAAAGTTGCAGCGTTCGAATCCGAAAAATCCACGCTTCCTTTCGAAGCGTATTTCGAGCTCTCTCGAGGTCGGCCACGTGGCGAAATTAATAACTGGACGTCCGCCAAGGTAAACATCGATTTTAGTCCGATTAAGGGATTATTCTGGGCATTCACGCAGCGCCGGACACGGAAATTGCGTTCGCGTGTTGCGTTAATCATCGCGCCGACGTGCCCAGAATTACCCGAAAGAGCCAGCGAACGTTTTAGGCCGCGGGACCAACGCGATTTTTGATCGTCTCGCTCGTTTCGGTCCTTTTCTGACCACTCAGATTGGAACAATGCCCCCACACCCGATGAACAATTCGGGCCAAAAGTGGATTGCATCTCCCACTGTCGACGATTCTACTTTGACGAGGGCTTCGCGTATTCCTTATGGCGGTTGCCGTTGGATTTTGGGATTACTTAACACTAGAATTCTTTTTTTACAATTCGTGACTTTATAGAAATATTTTCTTGGGAAATTTTTTAGTAGATCTCTTTATTCAAGTACATGTTAAAATTCCAACGAAATATGAATCAATTAAGTCCTGTTATTATCACAAAGGAATCAGTCTAGTTTAGGACTTGGTAGTTCATCTACCGGAAGCCTATTAACCCTTTGCACTCGAGTGACTCTGAAACGCCACTAGAAATTTAGAAAAAAAATTACAAAATATTTGTTACATTACAAAATTTGTATTTAATAAATTACTAAACATTTAAATATCATATGTGTCAATCGGAGCAGTTTCGTATGAATACAATGAAAGTATTCTAAGACGGAAGGAAAATTTAGTTTTACAATGAAAATAGCGCCGAGTGCAAGGGGTTAATACTATTTTCAGTAGTACCAATAGGAAGCTAAAAAATTTTCTTTCACACAGTAATCCCAGACGAAAATATTAGATTCCATTATTCAGATCGATTTGTTGATACGCAATTTTAACAGTCATTGTTAGACTGCGGATCTTTATGCAGAATAAAAACTGTGTACCTGAATTGCAACAAAAACTGGCTTGAAATAAAAATTTGATTTCTTTATGATTGTGTTTATTACAATGAAAATAATGTTGCTACTGTTTTAAATTACACCTACTGATTTTTGTCATAAAAGCATAAAATCCGCAGTCTAGTCATTATCGTCGAATCTATTAAAAAACTTTTTAGCCATGGTCATAGTCTTCCAGAAATTATGGAATAATCGTCGGCACATAATGTGTGAAAATAATGCGACGTTCTCGTGTTTGTTCATTAAGTTCAAATTTAAATCGCACTCGATACAACAACCGCGTCTTCGTCCGTTTCGGAATCGCGCGTTTCCGAAGCGCGATCGACGTTTAACCATCTCCTGTTCTAATGAGCGCGCAACGGGAGCCCGCCCTCTCCCATCGCAATTAGCCCGGACTTGTCAAATAACGCTCGTTAATACAACAGAAAGAAGACCGCGCGGCGCCCGTGAAATTTCATCGTCGATAATTGGAACGACGACCAATCAAAGGGGACGCGCTCTGCTCCGTGTCGGGCAAACTTTATTTTCACGCAAGTTCCGGGCACGACAACAAGGACGAAGCTACGTTGCACCCTTTCCTTGCGTTCCTTTCATCTTGTCCCAGGACGAGGGACAAGTCCAAATGACAGACTAGAAAATGTTTTATGGAAAGAGTAGAGATGTTATTAACACGTTGACTGCCGGACGGATTTTCCATGATTTGTCCCAGGCGCCAACATGAACTTTTCATTATGCGATGCATATTATGATGAAATATAGTTCCCAGCAAATAATATGAGTTATAAAATCATGTTTGAAGCATTTTTTTTGGTGGGGGTCACCGGTGCCCCCCACGGCAGTTAACGTGTTAATGTTACTGTACATGTTTTCTCGTATTTTAACCCTTAGCATTCAAACGGCGTCTATAAGACGCCACTAAAAATTTTAATTTGTTTGCATTTAATACATTATTAAACACTTCAGTATTGTACGAGTAAATTGCACCATTTTCGTATGAATAACATGAGAAAAAAATATATAGTGGGGAAATATTCTAAAACTGTGTAACTACCATATAAATGCTAAAATGATCAGCAGCCTAATTAGGAGGGGAAATTCATTTTTACAGGAAGAATTTGGTCACAGACCCAGAGTGAACTATTTTTGGTTTTAAATAAATCAGTGATGAAACCTGTGTAATGAGTAGACTGCGGATCTTTATGCATTTATAGCTTATGAAAATTTTCAAAAAATGCTATGATGTAAAATTTGATAGAATTTAGTACGATTTTTATTTGTTTTGGATCTACAGAGGCTGTTCCCATGAAAAATGGGATTTTATTTCATTCTATTTTCTTAAAATTTGACTACAAAATTTGGAAATTACATCCGCAGTCTAGTAATGAGTAAACATCGTGCAAATTCAAATTGACTGTCATTGCAATTTAAAGTTTTTAAATGTTACATTTTTACCTATAAAATTTCATTCAATTATCTCTAACGATTTAGAAGCTATTATAGCCCGTATATTCTGAATATCGGAGGGACGCGAACGTCTTGGCAGAGGACTTATTACAGATAATTGATCCCGTCGCAGAACTTGATGGAAAACTAGGATCAGCGGCATGCACCACTGCGGATCGACCGTGGAAAATCGCCAGTTGATTTGGTCCCGTCGGCCTCGGCTTTTACCCTCGTCGCGTTCGCAGTCCAACCTCGTTTTCCACGTGGAGGATTCTCGGTAGGGTAAACTGGCCGATATGCCACTGTCATTGGACGACATCCAAGCGGTGGCGTTGCAATTGCAACAACGAGAGGCGGTGCACCAAGAGAGAAGAGAGAGAGAGAGAGAGAGAGAGAGAGAGAGAGAAGAGAACAGGGGTTGAGAAGAACAAACCCATGGAGAGAGGAGAACACCTCGAGCGGATCTCTCAGGTATCGGCCTCTTTCCAGCGTCTCGAGCTCCGTTCCTTTTTTTCCCGCTGGCCGGGGCCACGAAGGAGCAGAGGCACCGACTTAATCGTGTTTGGCCCGTGTCCAGGACACGACCGAAGTTACCAGAAGCTAGCTTCCCGGCCGGTCGCAGTTATCCCTCGAAACTACGTTTGTTTCATCCGGCGCCGGGGCACATGCACGCGCGTGCCCCCTACAGTCGTTAACTCTTTCTCTCTCTCTCTCTCTCTCTCTCCACCCACTGTTTCATTCTCCTTCACTTCTAGCCCCCGTCGGTCCCGCTTTTGGTGGCCGAGCGATATTTCCTTTTTCTCGCAGCGACCCCGATTCTCTCCTCGGCCTGCCGCGCACGATTGTTCCGCGCTTTTCCAGCCGCAGTAATCCCCTGGCAGTGACCGGACGGACGCTCGCCAAAAGGGCCGGCCCTTAAAGTGCCTCGCGGCACAAGAATTTTTTTAATGAATACAACGTCGAAACCGCGAACCACTCCCCACCGCTATCCGCTCTGGAATTTCGTGCCGCATGGAGGAAGTTTGTCGGCCGCTTTTCCTTAAATCAATGTTCCCGCCCGGTCCGCTCGCTTTTCCACCTTTCGTTTTGTACCACGTCGGATGACCCCGACCACCGTTTTATGCAACTTCAAAGCGGCCAAACTACACGCCGCACAGGATATTGTTCCACTGCGGCCGCGGAATTTCGCGATTGATCGACCACCGGGGCTTCCTGCCTGCTTTAAGACAGCGTACACTAAGCTTTGTTCGCAAGGGATGCGTTTGCGACCACTTTTGCTGCGGCCGAGAGCCTTTTTGTTCTCCTGCAAACGATTTCCGAATATTCAAGCCAAGCTGCATCGTTCGTTTTGATTAAGCTTGACAGAATTTTTTGTTTTCTGTTTTTATTGAGCTATAAAACCCCACATGGGATTATTAGTAGCATGCACATGGCTGTGCATAATGAACATTTTCTAATACAACACTAACACTAAAGATATAAACAACGAGACTCAAAAAATGTATGTATATAAAATAGAGGACAAATAGAGGGTACTCACAAGAAAGAATCTATTGTATAGAAGCTTGAGACAGAATTCATTTGTACAGTTTTTCTGTAGATTATTCCGTCTTGCGGGCTTGTACAGATGATCTAGGACGTGTGCTAAAATAAAGCACATTCAGATAAATACGGGGACCAAAAATAATAGTTATTCTAAAATTTTCTACGATAAAGATCATAAAAAGATGACAGTTATTAAAATAAGTCATAACAAGTCATAGGAAGTTATTGAAATTTAAGATAATCTACAGAAAATATAAAGAAAAAATTTCAAGGACAAAATAAATAAGAAATATCGATTTTTATAATTTTTATAAACCCTGATTAGGGTCTGTAAATTACTAGGAGGCGAATAAGTATTAATGGTATCGTAAATCTTAACTTTTTCATTTCAGTTGCAATGGAAATACGTCTCCACCTTTGTCTTCCTCTTCTTTTTCTTCTTCTAAAAGCAGCGAACGTAAATTTCGATTCAAGAATGAATTTAAAGTTTCGTAGAAATTATCTTCCCTCCTCTTCTTCTTTGTCTTTTAATAGCAGCGAAAGTAAGTTTTGATGAATAATGGTTTTACGATTTTGTAGAAAATGTCTCCATCGTCTTCCATGTAAAGTAACAAAATTAAGCGTCGATTCATCTCAAGAATGAATTTAAGATTTCACGACAGAAGTGTCTCACTCATCTTCTAACAGCTGTGAAAGTAAGTTTCGATAGTCTCAAGAATGAATTCAACATTTTAGGAAAAGTATCTCGCTCTCGTCCTCTTCTTCTAAAAGCAGCGAGGTTTCACTTGAGGAATTCAGGTTCACAGACTGCAAGTTTTTACGATCTTTCCGTTTGACAGAGGATAATATCCCTGGCGACGTAAGCGAACAATGACCATCTTCGAACACACTTGCATACGGACTCGTATTCATTAGCAAAGGAGCACACGTGTATATATGTTCCGGGGAAATTGCGGTTTTCAGGGAAAAACCGGGTCTCATCGAAAGAACGTTGAATTTATCCGTGCGAGTAATCCGAGCTACTACTTTGCCGGCGCTCGGCCGCCGCGTGAATACTTAACGATCGAGGATACATAATCTCCGGCTTCTCCGCGAGCACTCCGAGCTCATTATGAATTTCTTCCCCTCCTCCCCCGTCTCCACCCTGTGCCTTTGACGTGTTAAATTAGTAACCAGCCCCGCCACTCTGATAGGATTCCACAGATTCCCGCCAACCGTTCTCTCTCTTCGCCGCGAGATAACGCGTCTGCTTTTCTTCGCGACGACGACGACCGTCGAAAGAGACAGAGAGAGAGAGAGAGAGAGAGAGAGAGAGAAAGAGTCTTCGTTGTTTCCCGTTGGTTCGTTATCTCGAACCGCGGAACGATGTTGCAGGTCGGTGAACAACCGTCGGAGCTAACTTTTCGAATTGCGATGGTACGCGGTCTTCATATCCCCGGCTCCTCTGTGCTCCGCGAGCAAACCTAAGTTAAGTATTCAGTCTGTTAATCTGGTCGTTCGGTGTCTCTTTCGTGGGGATTATTGTTCCGAGAGAGCACCGGTTTTCGCGAGTAACGATCGTGTTGTCGGTGCCGCAGGATCCTCGAAAGCCGACGTGTCCGATCATTCCTTGCCTTTTCTACTCGTTTGTCAAAACTTCAAATACTTTCTTACAATCGACAGAATACAGAAGAGAAAGTGACACACTGAAATTGCCGTAACATTTCACCGTCACTGTCCCGTGGCACAACATTAAACTACGTCGACAGTTAACCCATATACGTCAATAACCAAAATTTTCTACGATAATGACGTCGCGCTTTATAATTCCAATCCACGTTTGTATCGATATACATTAATCTGTTATCATCCGAGAACATAAAAAGCTACAATAATCTTATTTGTCTAGAAAAGTATTAACACCTTGACTGCCAAACTAGAAACCTCAACAATTCCATAAAATAAAAGCAAGTTATTCAATGAAATAAAAATTGAAAAAATTAATTGTATGATATTGAGTAGTCCTCCAACTTTCTTACATTTTACTGATCCTAATCAAATTTGGTGCAATGAATATATTAACATGAAAATTTATTTTAAAATCTGGACAAATAATTCCGTCACCCACATATGGGTGACATGGCAGTCAACGTGTTAAAGAACTTAGAAAAGGAAATTACGCACCCGGGAACCCGGTTATTGACATAAGGGTCAAAGGACATCAACTTTTCGTCGCCTCTTGTTGCCTTCTTCTTTTCTCACCGAATAACAAGAATTTGCACGACGCAAATCGAGGGGAATACAATGTACCCCCTCTCTGATGATCAGAGTAATATGTGACACGTTGCACGTCACGTGACCAGTTTGCGGTCTTAGTGGGGGACGTTGGTGCTCATGCTGATGGAACGGTACAGTGGAAGAGGAAATGTACGAGAGGAAACAGATACCCAAATAGGCATCTTCTGGCGACACTGGCTCGACAGTTGCTTCCGTGTGGACATAGCTTAAGCTTCTAATGGGTATTTAGAATAGCCGACATCGAAAACCCTTGTAAACAATTTACTCCCAATAGGAACCGTCCGCTTCGTCTGACCGTGGCCGACCGTTTCTACTTGCAACTTCCAATCCATTCGTACCGTATCTTTAAAATTGATTATCTCAGAAACGAAACAACACACGAAGAATCTCCATACCACACTATCAACTCACCATTCCCCGTAGAACAACTACCAATACGTTTCCTTCGTTGATTTCACGAATGTAAAAAATCGTCAACAAAGAACTCGATCCAGAAAGTCGAAGATCGCATTCCGACGCGGTTACGGTATAAGATTCGCGTCACACGGTTCCGCAAAAAGACTACAGAGGTGCCCGAACACATCTCCCGTGCAATTCACAGGCACGGTTACGGGCTACACCGTTCCCTCGCAATCCCTTGGAACAATCGCATAACGTTTTCCCCGGCGGCGGGATCTTTGAAAGGCAGTCTCTCTGTTCATCAAAGTTTTAATCGCGGCTCGCGAGAAATTGGTCTGGCCGCGATGAAAAAAACCGGCGTTCCCGCGGACGGAGGTGGACGCGGGAATGTAAAGAGGATTTTCCTCTCTCTCTCTCTCTCTCTCTCTTTCCGTATTCTCGAGACCGAGAGAGAGAGAGAGAGAGAGAGAGAGAGAGAGAAAGTGAGAGAGCACACACAGGGAGCCTAGAGTATCGCGGAATAATAGGCGGCGCGAGGCCGCCGTTTGTTCGCCGAGCCCCATACACCTTTCCCGGCGGCAGAGTATTTTTACAGCACTCGTACACCGGGCTCGTTTCAAAGTTACCTGTCACTCGTGCTTTCTCGCAAGCCCGAGAAATAGCTCGCGCCCGCCCGTGAAAGACGGCTGCGAGCGCCGAAGGAACAGGGCTGCGTTTCCCGAGCGCATCCACGCGGAATTTGCCACAATACGCACTTTATTTCCTTTGTGACGACGGAGGCGAGATCCTTAGAGAGGCGAGACAACTTTAGAGGACGGTGAAGCCAGTTGATGACAAGCTTCCCTTAAACTGGATAAAACACCGGTGAATCGCCCGCCAGCCCGCGCGCGCTACTAACATAACGAGCTCCGTCAAACGCCCTTGCGACGAGAGGGAGCTTTCGCGGATTCGTCGAGCTGATTTTTTAAGCAGGCCCGTTCGACGACGCTTTCTCGGTCGTACTCTAGCTCTTTGATGTCTTTGCCGCGTGCCGGACAGTTTCAGGCTTTGTTTGGCCCTCGGAGGAGGTGTCTTTGATGCGCTCGGATTGGGACCGTTCGACGCGCGACACTCCGCTTAATCGGCTTGCAGCACTGAGACAAGTCTGAGGTGTTGAAATAGTTGTCGAGTTTCTTGTGAAGTCGAAGTCATTGTATACTGAATGCTGGGAGGTTTGTAGTTTCAGGATTAACACGTTGACTGCCATGTCACCCATATGTGGGTGACGGAATTATTTGTCCAGGTTTCAAAACGAATTTTTACGTTAATATATTCATTGTACCAAATCCGATTAGAATCCGTAAAATTCAAGAAAGTTGGAGGACAACTCAGTATCATACATTTAATTTTTTCCAAGTTTTATTTCATTAAGTAACTTACTTTGATTTTATGGAATGTTTGAGGTTTCTAGTTTGGCAGTCAAATTGTTAATGTGACACACTTCTCCGAGAATTATGTTATGCGTCAAAGTCTCGAGTACTGTGAAGAAGGACAGATAATTTAAACGGTAAAAATTATCTGCTTGCAGTTTTAGGAATTAAATACCCGAGCCCAATGTCATCGACATACCGACGTTTGTTTTCAATTAAAAAATCAATTGGCTTTGTCACAATCAATGTTGCAGATTTTATGCATTTAGGAGAACTAGAAAAATTTAGGAAGAACCGTAGGAGGAATCGTCCGCTTGAATATATCGTTACACTCGGGGAAGAAATAAATTTTTTCAGTTCAGTTTCAGTTTTCAGTTTGCGCATTGACACCGCAAGAAGATTCGCGAGAAGAGTGGTTTACGAAATCGGGAAGCGAATGAACTCGTCGCTTAGGGTATCAATTGTGTCGGAGCACTGAAAGATGTTTTACGCTTGGAACGAGGCGATAGAGCAGAGCGAGGAAGATAATAGCCCAGGAGTTCCTGTTATCATTATCGTTACGGTTGATATTAATAACCGTAACCATGAATATTAATAAACCGGGGGTGACGATCATGATTGCGAGGAGCACGGAAACAATGGAGACCGATACGAAAGACCGGCTTCCTCAGAGACTCGCGTCTCTGACTTGTGCTTTGAGGGAGGTCGAATGCGATCAACGTATGCTTGCGATGAGTATCGTGCGCTTGCTTCTAAAGGCATCGGTGTGATCGTGGCTCCTTCGAGAATGGAACTACCGCACGAAGCAACATTAATCTTTGATCTTGTGTTTTACAGTCGCCAGACAAGGAAAATTGTGAAATACTTCGACGGTAAAGTGTTTATTTAGTCATTTAGCTCACGAAAATATTATTTGACTGCTTTTCTCAATATATGTCGCAAATACCTGCTGATACAAGTCCCCGTGAGGGCACACAAGTATAAAAAATTTTGTCAAAACACGATGAAAGATCGAAAAAGAGAAATCATTGTCACTATTTAAGTTGTTACCATACCGCAAGAAGGTAATAACATTTGTACTGAGCACTTCCAAAAATATTTAAGTTTGAAGCACTAAAAAGTTTTTATACTTCTGTTACACGTAAACGATATAATACACGTGTCCTTCGTTTTGAAATTATTTATAAATGCTAAAGTGTTATAAATGACAATAGAAAAACAATTGAGAATCGTCCAGTATTGCCACAATAAAAACTGGTGTATCTCTCATAAATGTTACAAGAGATTCTGAGGAGGAGTCGCAGTAACTGTTCGACGCTTCTCGTTTTAATGGGGAACAGGCACACCGAGGTGTTGAAAAGTAATCGACGCACGGTTCAGCGAGTCGGATCGCTCGTTCGACCGCACCGATTCTTCTCTCTCGATTAAAATCGAGTTAGCGCGACGCGGGCAAACATTCGGTTGATTGTACTTCAACCCTTTCGAATCGATTTTCGGAAGATTATCCTAAAACAATTCCCTTTCATCCTGTGTTTCTACGCAATCCGACATGCTCGTGTAATTTACACCGGGTTGCCTCGTGGCATCCAGTCGGAATAATCAACACCGAAAAATTCCACAAAACCAAATAAGTTTACAACGATCCGAACGATACGATATAAAATAATGTATGTACTAGTACTTTTGTCACTCCTTCCTTTCTCTTCGTGAAATGTTTTTCGTATTTATATTTGTTACTAGTTATTGCATCAATGTTCTGCGTCAATTCTGTCATGTTATGGGCCCAGGTTACAAAGTTCGTGATTTGTAATTGAATAATTAAATACCTGAAAACGAAGAGAAATTTTGCTAGGAAAAATGACGTCCACATGAAGAGAATTATAATAGAGAATTATAATATTATATATAAGAGAATTATGGAAAGTTCACATGAAGAGCATTTTTATATTTATTCTTATATTCTTATATTTAGAAAGATCACAAGATAGACCAGAAAATTGGATGAATATTGGATAATATAAGAGGGGGATTGAAAATTTGCAGGAAAGATGGCAAACTGTCCTTGATAACGATGGACATTATATAATAAATTAAGAAACGAAAACCTGAATTTACTACAAAGTTTGTTTCAGATTTCAAAGTAATTGATTACTAGACTGCGGATTTTATGATAAAAATGGGTACACAGAAGTTAAAGCACCGGCCATATTGAAAATATTTTAGAACCTCAGCGTATTCGTTCCGGTTTAATAAGATAATTAAAGGAAGACAAAATTTTTTATTTACCTCCTGTATCTCGCAACCGAAGCAAACATTTTTTATTTTGCATAAAGATCCGCAGTCTATTGATTACTTATGGGTCCCCCTAATATTTGTTAATATCAGCGTCGTAGCCGTGCGTGGCAGCGATGAGGCAAACGGGCGGCGCGTCGGTGGGTGGATAAAAATCGTACGGATAAAACGGGATTTGGTAGGGAGCAGCAAGGGATCGAGGGAATAGAGGGTTCTCGATTATGCGAGGCCGAGCAAAAAAGCCGGCGTGTCCGTCACCCGTGAGAACGGTGAACGTTTCGAAAAGCTGTTCCACGGCGCGGCGTCGCAGTATTTCAATGAAAATCCCGTGGCAGTCCGTGGATCCGAAGAATAAGCGTCGCCCAAGCTGGACTGGGCTCCACTACTATCCTCTCCGCTCCTCCCTGGCTCCGCTTCGTTCCTCTCCGGTCCGCTCTGCACCGCTCTGCACCGCTCTGCACCGCTCCACGGCCGAATAACTCTGTCCATCCCTGGCGGAGCGTGTTCGTAGCCGGGGAACGGGTCCGGCAACGGGTAAATTATATACGGCTCCGTATTCGCATGCTTTCGTTCGCGGGGCCGTGCACCGTGAAGCTCTGAGATATACTCGGTGAAAGGCCAGCTCGGAAGGCCGAGCCTTTTGTGCCCAGTGGACCGACATGCATCGGGCACCGGGGCGCGATTCTCTCGCGTACGCTCGAAATAAAAGTGAATGGAGGTGACGCGACCAGGGAGAGAGAGAGAGAGAGAGAGAGAGAGAGAGAGAGAGAGAGAGAGAGAGAGGGAGACATCTATCCAAACCAACGCGCCAGACGAAATCCTGTGAAATCTTGCGATGGAAAATTGGAGTGTGTTCACCCCGAGCATCCGATTCCACGCCGATTCTGCTACAAGACCGTTCGATACCTAGCGCGATCAATGTTCTTCGGGTTTGCTATCCTTAGTCGCGATAAGGGTGCCTCTTTCAACAAATTCTACTTGTAGCGGCCAGCCTGAGACATCTGTTTATGGCATGGGTATTGCTTTGCGCTCTTGGAACGTGACTTTTGAGATTTTTAGAAATTAGGTACGGAGTGGCCTTGTCATCGTAAATTTAATCAATCGTGTCCGTTCTCAAGGCGGAGAGTTAGTAATTGTATTTAGTTTTCTAGGCCCGTGCCATAAATCTGCCTTAGGTCCCATCCTGCCCTTTTCTATCTTTGCGCCTGACGATTGAATGTGAAGGTCATAGTGTACCAAATCATTGAACTCGTCTTGACATCAGCTACAACACTGTGAAGTGAAAAATATATGGTGCTATTTAAAAATCATCGATGACCTTCAAAAGACCTTGAAAACGACTACAATCGGAACTACAAGCACAACTTTTTTCTCTCTAATGTTTTCTTCTATCTCTAGTCCTAACGGAGTTATTTAGGTGGCCTGTTTCTCGTGAGACACCCGGTATATGTAGAAGGGCAATACTCTAGGTTGGAAGAAATGTTTCGTTTCGCAGTTAAAATAGCTTCGTGTGCAAAGGATTAAATTACACCATTTTTGTCCTAAATGAATAAAATCCGCAGTCTAGCTGTTACACGTACACGCACAAAATTTCATCTGCGGATAAGTACAAATCTGTATAAGACATTTTCCTTACGATGAAGTACATGAAAATTGCAATTTCCTGGCACACATCAGAATTTCAACGTTCATTCAGCTCATAATCGTTTCATGTTTTCTCACGTCCCGCAATTCTTTTGCAGAAACGACGACAACTTCGGGACGACAGACAATTTTCCTTAAAATAAAATTACGTGAAAACAGCAAATTAATAGTTGGTTTATATCAGAAGGTGGACGTCCGCAAACTCGGCGTCGCGCAGTTTTTCCCGAGACACTTTCCCCGGTGATTAATTTTCTCGCGGGTGTGTCGAGCGCGAAGATTAGGCGACCGAATTTTCCACGGGCCTCTCTCTCTCTCTCTCTCTCTCTCTCTCTCTCTCTCTCTCTCCCTCTCCCGAGTGGGACGGTAAACAAGGCTAGGAAAGTCAACAGGATTTTTAACGGGCAATTTAGAGTTCGCTCGGGGGACCATTATTCGCGGGGGCCGGGATCTTTATGCGCGTCGCGCTTCGTTGCAAACACTTTTCACACCGGCGTGGGGGATCCCGGGGTAAAAGCGCGGTAATCATAAAGTTTATCCCTGGCATCGAGTTCCTTGGCGATTTTAGCCGAATCGAGGCGAGCCGAGCTACCCAGAGAGCCTCGCGCTTCGCACCGAAAGCTCCGATAAAAAGAGCAGAGGCTCGCGGGGCCATTTGCATAGACTCGCGAGAGCTATCTCGCGTTTTTCCCGATAAATATACTTTCCGGCCGCCGGAGTTTAGCCGGGATCAGCAGGCCGACGGTTCCAATGCAGATTTACGCAAAATAGGATTCCCCTCCCCACCGTTATTAAACCACCCTCCACACTTCTCCAAGTTCCGACACGTTATAGTACGCGGAATGACGACTTGTCCGAGACGCGGATAATATCTGTGACTCTTTGTCCAATAAATTGGCTGCAAAAAGTAACGAGTAGAGAAAATTCATGGGACTTCTTTCCATTTTTGTTGCTCTGTATTCAGCCTGACTGTGATCAAATTTTTCTTAACCCTTTGCAATCCGAACCATTCTGGACGTTATCTACCAGCTACTCAGCGCCATTTCGTGGCAGAAACGTGCATTTACAAACCCTCGTATTATTTAGTATAGTTTTGGAACCAAGTAACGTATTATAATGATATGATTTTTTATATATCTTAGTAATTTGACTACATTTTGATTCGATTTCTTGTGCTATTTCAAGAGAAAACTTCAGGGAAACATGCATGTCTCAAAAAGTTGCGCTGGAATAAATTAATTCCCCGTAATCACTAATAAACTTTAATGTCCCATGAGAGGGGACAGCGGAGTGCAAAGGGTTAATAATGTATATTTTACGTGATAAGAATCAGAAGTATGTAAAACGCGACTGGAGTTTTCGAAAAATTGCAAAATCTCGAAATTGTTTGATTAAAACGAGACAGTGACACAGTAAAACGTCATAGTAAGCTCTAGCGATAGAATGAAATAGAGCTCGCATAATGCAAGTGGCAAGCGTGAGAATTCAGTCTTTATTTGATCGTTATAGGCATCATCTTTCATCTTTAACAGCACTTAAATAAAACAGCAATATGTATGCCCACGAATGAATAAAACGACGTGAATGGGACTCAGCGCGTTTTAATGGCACCGCTTTTAAACCTATCACCGAAAATTTATGATAATGCATGGGGACGCGATCCTCGATGGCACGTAAAAGCATTCGGAAGGCAATCTTTCCCGTGTATTTGAAACATAGTTAATAGCAATAATAATAATAATTGTAACGACGGTACTAATCATATTTCATAGTATAATTATTCTAGTGCGAGCTTGTTATAGTCCGTTTATTGGAAATTAAACCAGATTGAAATTCTCTGCGTTTGAAACCGTACGTAACAATATATATTATATTGCAGCATAGTAATAATAATTTCATTTAACGTTGGTCCTTTGACGCGTGAGGGGAATAATTAACAAAGTAGTAACCACGGCGGACCGTATACAACCGGAAATATAAAAAATAAAAAAAAGGGAAGAACGGAGGAAAAACGAGAGAAATATAAGATGATAAGGTACGCAGAAAACGGGAAAGAATAATCCCAAGATAAACACAATAAATAAAGAGCAACGAGTAACGAAAATAAATTGGATCCGCAAGCAAATTGTAACGAATTGTTCTCACCTACAATTTCCAACGTGCGGAACAAAAAACGGACAGTTAGCAGATCACATTATGCCCGTAAAAAACACTCCCAATAGATCCACGATTTTTTCCCTTCATCTTCCTCCGTGGTTTCGTTTAATTTCTCTGGTCGGGTCGTAAATTATTTCCATTTTCGCAACACCGAATTGCAATGACGATCGAGCTGATGGACATTATTAGATCGCGGATTTTATGCATTTATAGAAGACGTTGATGTACGGAGTATAAGGCAGAAAAAAGATTCTGACATAAGCCAACTATTAATTTCCTTTTTCATCTTATTTTAAGGAAAACAGTCTGTTATTTCGAAGTTGTTCGTCATTTTTTGAGAAAAATAGTGTAACGCGGAAAAATCTGAAGCAATTACGAAGTTGACGAACGCCGACGTTCTCTGGTGTGTTAAAAACTAATTTGCAATTTTGATGTACTTTATTATAAGGAAAATGGTTAGTAATTTTGAACTATGAATGCGGTGCAGTATTTGTATATACAGGCAACATACTTTATTAGTTCACGTGAAGCTAATGAACGAAATTTTGGGATCCAAGAATTAATTAGCAATTTTAATGCACACTATCGTAAGGAAAATAGTTGGCAATTTTGAAGTAATAACGGCGTGCAATATTAACTGAATCAACGAGTGTCGGTCAAATGACCGATTCGAAATATTTTTTTATATAATTCTGTAATATGTTCTGTATATCTTATTCTATAATCTATCAATCAAATAATATCTAAATCTGTTCTATAATCTGTAATATTTTATATTTACAGATAATTCTGTATATGTAAATGTAAGATTAACCCTTAGCACTCGAATGGCGACTCTGAAGCACCACTAAAAACTGCTGCTGTAAATTTTTGGTTTTTGAGTTGATACACCTCCGAGTGCAGAGTTAAATGCATTTTTTACGGCACTTGGCGTAGAGATCAGCAAATTGTCAGAGCAGAATTTCATGCGGCAAAACGTGTTTAAAACAAGAGACCCGAGAATATGTTGTCACCAAAGGCGGAGGAGGTCGGTAAAAAAGCGATCGAACTTTCGTCCCATAAATGGAACAATGGCGGACGAGAGGTTAAGCGAAAACAGCGTTTGTAGCCGTTGCGCCTGAAAATCGAGACGCGTTCGGTTTATCGCGGGGAATCGATAGCTCGGCGCGAGATCGACGCGGACGAGTGGAGTAGGTTCGCGTCTGATCAGACGCGATCCGAATCTACCGCGGGGCCGAGTCTGCCGTCATTTCCTACGTTGCGTCTCACAGGGAGCGTAAACAGAGCTCGGCAGTATCTAGTTCTCTGGCACGGCAAATAAAATCGAGGTATCGTTTTAAATATTTCCTTCGCAGTTCACCGGCCACTGCCTCACGGTCGTATTATACGAGGCGGGAGCGTAGAGAGAGAAACGTACACACAGAGAGAGAGAGAGAGAGAGAGAGAGAAAGAGGGAGGAGATAGAGCGATCTGCCGAGCCGCGAGCAAATTTCCATTTTCTTGTTTATCGGATCGAGAGCGTTTGTGCACCGATGTCCTCTGTGTTTGCGCATAAATATTGATGGCCCGGAGCCGCGCGAGGGAAACGCGGGGGTGTATTTGTTTCGACCGCGGATACGGCCGAAGTCGCGGCCCCGAAAGGAGCTTGCGAAAACGGGGAACGAAAGAGTATTTTATATCGAAAATACGAATCTCGACGGTTCGCGACGGAATCGCGTTCGACGATCAAAAAGAGGAGCGTACACAGGCCGGCTCTCTGCGCGGTTTGCATCACGCGCGAACGCAAAATAACTCCGGCCAAAACTACCGGGTGCCGAGCGTTTCGCATTTATTCACAGGTTTGCTCGAACTTTATGTTAATGCCGCGCGGTTCTTCTGTTCCGCGATTGTTTTACAGTCTTTGTCATTTATATTAGGTGATTAAGGGTCGAATGTGAAATACACGGTCGCTATAGATTCGTACTCGAACCCCCCTATACCCGCGATTCTGCTGTACAGCAGAAACGTACTGTCGAACCTCGCTATGTTATTTCTATACTGTCCATCCGATTCATGATTGTTTCGAATTCTTTGTCATTTATATTGGCTGATAAAGAATCAATTGCGTATATTTCTCACCGAGCTGTGTTGCAACGTCCTATTTGCGATTTTGCTATGTGTAGCGGGTGTAAAACCTTTTTAACCAACAGATTATCTGTTGATTTTCTGTTAATATCAATGTTTCAAATAAAAAATTAAAATATCGGAGCTCGTCATGTTGTGACCAATTAGTTATAGAATATATATACCAAGTTTCATGAAGATCGAAATTTTGCGTTTCGACAAAACTGCGTTTCAAGTTTGCGTAACGTGAAATACACGTTGCGTCTTTGTATATCGTGAAAAAATCTGAATTCGTATTAACTAACCGCGGTTTTTTGTTAATCTTCGATTTCAGGGCCATAGTACAGGCCTTCCTCTTCCTCAAAAATTTATATCTCATCCACTTTTCCGTTCATTTTTCAGCCAATTTCCATTGAGCCGCTCCGCCCAATACAACCGTTCGATATACAATATTTTGAAAATAACGTGCAAGAACATCTTTGATCACTAAACAGCGGATCTTTATGCAGAATAAAAATTTTCTACCTGAATTGTAACAAACTGGAGTAAAACAAACATTTATTTTCCTTCTTAATATGTTTAATAGGTTGAAAATAATATATAGCAATATTTTTAAATTCTTCTAATAGTTTCACCGTTTCAAATTACACCTACCCACTTTTAATATCTACTGATCACTTTCTTAATATCTACTGATACTTTGTCTACTGATCACTTTCTAACATTATTGTATTCCTGAGGATATGTCCTATCGATTTAAACAAAAAACAAATGCTCAAAAATTTAATTTCACACCAGGTTCCCCCAGTAAACACGTTAGGCACGCGAACTTGACGGATTAGCAGAGTGAATTTCCACGAAAGCGAGACGTCGAATGAAACAAATTTAAATGGCAGTAGAGGGATGTTAGAATGCCGCGCCGAGTATGCAGCCGGTAACTTGCTCCTCGACCGGATGCATCTGTAGCCTAACAGTGGCTGGCGGTCGAGTTCGTAGGAAGGGGGGAACGGGTGCAAGGTACGAAAAGCTTTTAGCAGCGGGGGCCAACAAAGGAATAATCGATAGGGCGCGAAATAAATTAGTACTAGGCCGCAGAGTGTCGCCTCGCGTGGCGTCCTCGGGCCCGGCCGGCCATTATTCATTCGGATGTAAATGAATCCGACCGAATTGGAACATAAAACAATTCTCGGCTGTACAGGCTTCGCAAAGCTTTGTGCCGTGGGGCGCGAGCGCAAAGTGTTCGTTGTTTGAGCACTTTGTTACCGGATAAATATGAGCGGGGAAAACATTCCCCTGGAAAAACTAGGGAGCGGAATCGACTCGGCGCCGCTTTGCTCCGCTCGGCTCTGCTTCGCTCCGCTTGGTACGGCTCGTTGTTGCTATAGTATTATCGGCGACGCTTTGATCCTCGTCGTCCGCTAACGAGCCTCTTCAAACAACATCAGGAATCGCGCGGCTAGCGTGAAGATCGCATGCCTATCGACTGGCATAATAGACGTGGATCGATTTTAACATAGTTCTGGGTATTTTAGTTTTTATTGGCGAAGTTAAAGCGACAGCAATTTACAGTCGATATCGTTTCGCTGTGGAGAATTATTGCCTCGAAATTAGGTTAACAGATGAGTTTATTTCTCCAGCCTTTCGGCCATGAGAAGGATTTACAATAATTAATCATTTTTCTTAACTTCATGTTCTTCGTGTTTGAATTATAAACAAAATTATACCTTCTTAGTTCCTCAAAATTATCAATATATAAATTCTCGAATGTCGAATTGTCATACTAATGATCTCTGTGCAGAGTAAAAATTGCTTGCATCAGTAGGAAGAAAGGAATAGAAACGTTTCCTTTTCTTTACCAATTTTAGCAAACTCAAGATAATCTATCAAAATCCTAAAATAAAAATTCTCTGCTCCAATAGGAAGGAACAGGGTCCAAGACAGAAACGTCTACCTTGCTTGAACAATTTCGGTAAGCTCAAATGCCATCAATATTCACAAATCCATTTTGTCTACTGTTTTAAGCATCAGCCCCTGCTTCCAGCACAAACACACAAAATTCGCGGGTCATTCAAAATTGCGAAAATCATCCTCCTTCCCGTTCCCCGGTGAAATCTCGCGCCGCTTTTCGGCGGGTTTGCTTCTAATTTCGGATTCAATCATCGCGGGGAAAAAGGGCTGCGCGTGTCTGGGGGATCGGGCGGGTTCTCGGTGGTGCGCTGATTTATTAATTTTCATTAAGCCGCGAGAGCCGAGCGCTCTTCGTCGAGCTAGCGTGTCGCGTGGGTGTCTGATGGAGACAGATAGACAAAGGGGGAGAAAGAGAGAGAGAGAGAGAGAGCTCTCCGGGCAATAACGCTGTTTGCCGACTCCCCGACGAGGATCCGGTTCCCTCTCGTTAACCTATTAACATTTTATTGCCGGCAATCTTTCCGCGGCGCGTACGCGACGGTCCGCGAGCGGGTAACGAGCAGCGAACGCCGCTCCACGTCAGCTTAACATCTTCCGGGGTGGTTCCGTTTTGGAAGCGAGCCTCGAGCCGAATGGCCGACCCCATGGGATTTGCGAGATTTGTGGCCGGAGGAACGCGAACCAAACGATTTACTCGCGAGCACGATCTACGGCCCGCGTCCGGCACCGTCGAGGAAATTATGGCGGAATCTACCCTCAACGCAGAATCCCACCGACGACTATACCCGAAACTGCCTACACCCGCGTGTAAGTCACTCTTCTCAATGTATCGCTACGAAAAATCATTTTATACTGTCTCTTGTTCCTATTTATTGCTACTTTTGGGGACAAGGATTTCCCAAAATATGAATCCTTTGCGGTCCAAAGTATTTATTATTGTTTATTCCGAAACTTGTCGCAACGTCGCCCTGTGGTCCATATCGAGGACTAAACTGATCACTTGATAAAAAAGCATTTTGCGCCAAATGTGTCCTTGACATTCGAAAACGGTGAAATTGACGAGATTTATTAAAAATTGTGATTAGAACGAGCATTTAACCCTTAGCACTCGAATGGTGACTGTAAGGCACCACTAAAAATTACATTATTAAATTTGCTTGTATTTAATAAATTAGTAAACATTTCGGTATTGTACGAGTAAGTTGCACCATTTTCGTATGCACAGAAAAAACATGGCAAAATTGTGTCTTTTTATTAGAAATACACCTGTGAAGACAGATTTCAAATATCACCGTTTGTTTCAATAATATACCAAGCATCACATGTGATTGCAATTTTCCGGAAATTTGTCTGACAAGAAAATGTTTCAGACAAAAATTAATCACTCTTCTATAAAGTTCAATATAAAGAATTGAAAAAATTCTTTTTCCAAATAAGAAATTAATGTCACTTTGATTTTTGAATTGCCGCTACATATCTTTTACGGTAATTATTTACTTTAGGGGCTTCCTCACCGATTTTGATGACCTTGAAATATGTTGTCAAGGTCATGATTCTGAACAACTTTTTCCTATACATGTTACCGCCGCTCGCCTTTAGTTTACGAGATATTTGCAAAAATGTTTCAACATTTCAAAAAGTGATCGGAGTAGGTGTGGGTTAGATCGATTGTGATGACCTTGAAATATGTTGCCAAGGCCATCATTTTGAACAACTTTTTCCTATACGTGTTACTGCCGCTCAGCTTTAGTTTCCGAGATAATCGCAAAAAAGTGTCAACATCTCGAAATGTGATCGGAGTAGGTGTGGGTTAGATTTTAAATTATGGCTACAACTTAAAACGACTTCAATTAGTTGAGACCCACTGTCTTGTCTGTTCTGAGTATTAAGCATGAAACTATACGAATTCTTGGATATCTGCAACATTCAAGAAAAGTTGATAGATTTTTTAGTTAACAGTAAAGTGATCTATGGCACGATGAATTGTATCAAGTGCAACAAAAATATACTACTTGATCGCGAAAACTTAATTTTTCGATGCCATAATACTAGTTACATTAGAAATCAAAACAAAAGACGTATAAAAACACAATGTAATTTCAAAATTAGTAAAAAAAAAATGGTGTTAAAATATAGACCACTTCAAATAGAAATCTGTTAAGAAATCTGTTAATTCTAACCCTAACCCTAACCCACACCTACTCCGATCACTTTTCGAGCTATTGAAACATTTTTGCAAATATCTCGTAAACTAAAGGCGAGCGGCGGTAACATGTATAGGAAATAGTTGTTCAGAATCATGACCTTGACAACATATTTCAAGGTCATCAAAATCGGTGAGGAAGCCCCTAAAGTAAATAATTAACTCTTTTACTTAATAATGTTATAGTTGCCGTCAAGACGAATCCAATAACTTGCTTTTTATATCAATATTGTTTCAAAGGTGCAATCGTGTGTTCAACGGAAGCTGATGTCGCGAACGACGGCATAGTAATTAACAATGACGCGGGAGTCTTTGCTACGGTTGAAGTCTTGAAACAATGCTAAAATCTTCACGAACATCTGATTCCTCGAGCTGGATAATGCGAGGTTCGTAGGGAGTTTGTGGAAATTCGCGCGTCTTCGTAAATCGAGGAGCATTTGTTCGGGACGCTCGTTATGCGCGCGAGACAGCGCCGGTCGGTTTACAAGCGCGTAAAGCCGGCCCCGGGCCATGACGTCGGTAAATAATGGAATCGAATCGAGGCCTATAAATGCGTTTATAGACCGGCCGACACCGATCCCGCGACAGTTTCGTCGGGGACGCTTCGATAATTCGAGGCGGGTCGTAAAACCGACACGACCACCCCGCAGTCTAATCTCGTTCCGGCTACGTCTTTATGGCGGGCGTATCAAGAACAAGTCGGGGACTGTTCCTGTCATCGTTCCAGACTGTCTGACGTCGTAATCAAGCCTCTTGGATCCCGGCGATTCTCTTTCGCAGGCTAATCATTTCCTGAAGTATCGAAATTAATTCCCGTGAAAAATTGATTCTGATTGCTCTTACAGTCTCTGGGAAAATCGAGGCGTTTGGACATTTTATGAAAATTCAGACAGACTAGATTTTTTCTAGAGAATTGTGCAGCGGAAATGGAATAAAAATTTTATATACACTCCCTTCCATAAGTCACCGGACACACTCGTTTTCAGCAAAAGAATGATGAAAACACAGATACAACTCTCTAGCTTGATTTTATTGTTGATCTTGTAATATTTAGGTATTTTACGATAATTTCGGTATGTAAAAATAGAAATAAATATTGGTTATTTAAATAAACATCTAAAAAAGGAACTCCATGCGTAAACATTTATTTCGTTAGGTTTCCATTCGGTACATGTTGGGATATATTGGGCGCTTTGGACGTTCAAAACCATCAGAGGACTATATTTGGAACATTATAAAGAGTTTATAAACACTGTAAGAGGAGTTTTAGACTAAATAGAGATAAGCATGGAGCTGCGAAGACGAAGTCGCTGTTTCTTCTTCATTTCAAGTTTGACAGTGCGTGTGATCAGTATGAACAGTTCTAGAAAAGAATTATCCGTTCAAAAGCTTTCGAGTATTATTACTCTTACTAAAGAAGGCTATTCTGTGCGGGAAATTGCGGTAAAAACTAAAATTCCGAAATCAACAGTGCATGATACAGTGAAAAAGTTAACAGATACTAATACTTTTGAATATACAAAACGAACTGGACGGCCCAGAAAAACAACAGAAAATGAAGACCACTATATACGAACGTTAAGTAAACGAAACAGGAGGATGACAGCAACAGAAATTGCGGCAGAAGTTAACAAAGTTCGAGAGGATCCAATTGGTACAATTAAGCGACGTCTTTTGCAAGCAGGGCTTCGCGGTTGTGTTGCAGTTAAAAAACCGTTATTAAGGACTCAAAATAAGAAAAAAAGACTACAGTAGGCAATATTATATAAAGATTACACTGCTGAAGATTGGGAAAAGGTGTTGTGGACCGATGAGTCGAAATTTGAGGTGTTTGGTACAAAACGACGAAAGCGAGTAAGTGTCCGGTGACTTATGGAAGGGAGTGTATGTCCAAAACACGGGTGTAGCCAGGAACTATATCGGTCAGTTACTATTCTTTGATCCACCACGAGGTATACCCCGCAGCAGTGGGGGTAGTTCTGGAGCATTTATCGGCTAGGCATTTGGGACATGTGTATATAGAGTAAATACTGTAGTATAATAGAGTATATAATTGAAATAGTTCATACTCGTTTTCTATAGGTACCTCAAAGGATTTTTCAGCTTGTAAATCGTTGGAAGTGCATATAAAATTGATTAATAAAGCTGCTATTTCAAAATGCAACCACCCGCGATACATGCCGTTTTCGAATTTTCTTTCAATTTGCAGTTATCATATTTATCAAGATAAATGTTAAAATTGTACAGAGAGTCCAATTCTTGTATGATATTATCGTTTGTAAATGGTTGAAATAGCGTGCGCTCCAATTCAATTTTCGCGAGTGCAAATATAGTCGGGCAGCCCGCGAAGATTACCCGTTTGTTTGTTTTTCGAGCTTTCAGGCTAATCGCAAAATGGAACTTTCGACCGGAGCAGCTCTAAAAGGAAAAAGAAAACGGCCGAAACCAATGATTTCGTTAGCAAGCCGATCGGAGCGAGTGCTCTTAAATTCGTTTAATCGGCTTAAAAGGCTAATTTTGTTTAATTAAAACAGCTAGAACTCATCGGCTGAAAAAAATGGCTTTAAAGTTGTAGAAACGAACGGGCAGAGTAGCCGCTCGCCTGGTTCTCTTTTAAAACGTAAACCTTCAGCTTCGCCGAGAATTTATCGCCCAGACACTAACAATTTCCCACGTACGAGTTTTCCGGGGCTTTTCACCGGCGAAAAACGTTCGATGTTTTCTTGATATTTGCTTTTATCTCACCGGGCGCCTGAGGGAGGGGGGAGGCGATGGTCGCGGGAGGAGATTACGGGGGGAAACTTTTCGATTAATTTTTTTCCGTATCGGGGAGGCGCAACGCAGCGAGAGTCCGATTTGCGCGGTTCGAGGGAGTCCGCAATCATGTAATAGCACTCTGGTTCACCGGCACAGAGCTGGGAAAATCGATGGAAACTCGATAGGGACTTTTGTCACTTTTCGCGAGAACCGGCGAAGAGAAATGTTACGATCCAGCGTACGACGTTCCCGCGAGCCGAAGCTCTTAATCCATTCGCAGGGAACTTCAACGCGAGCCGATTAACCCGTTCGCAACGACAGCGGTCGCGTGCCGCACGAGATTCGAACAAAACGGACACTAGATCATGTACAAACACGTGGCAGCGTTAGGTTCGCGCGTCGATCGATCTCTGGTCTAACGAGCTGTGCGTCGTTTATTATTCTCGACTTGCTGAAATTATTGAAAGAGAAAATGCACCTGCATTTAACCCTTTGCACTCGAAGCTATTTTAACTCCGAAACGAAACATTTCTTCCGACCTAGAATATTTTCTTTCATGTACAGTGTGTTCCACGAGCTCTGTTCACTTGAATATATTGGTTATTTCAAACAATACGAGAAAATATTACTCACAGAAGTTGTAGGGTTTATGTAACTACATAATATGGTATAAATGATATTCTTGCAAGTGGAGGCGTGGAGAAGATATGGAGGTCACCTTTGTTTTTTTAAATGGAATGTCCAATTGTTGATGCTCGATTTCGATAGATTGGCGTATTTTGAGTATAAACGGACTAAAGTGTATTTGTCCTAAAACTTACCGTTGCTGAGATATTCGAGTGGACAGAGCTCGTGCGACACACTGTACATTTTTTTCGTGTTATACATACGAAAACGGTGCAACTTACTCGTACAATACTGAAATGTTTAATAATTTATTAACTACAAACAAATTTAATAATGTGAAAAATATTTTCAATAATGATGTAACAATTTTTAGTGACGCTTTACAGTCGCCATTCGAGTGCTAAGCGATAACTTTTATTTCTTATAATTTTGACTCGAACCATTTTTATTTCTCAAACAGATCCACGGTCTATTCAGGGCTAATCGATTTTTTAGCTTATTCTCTAGTTTAGAAATCTGGTGAGAGAAATCGTGGAAAAGCAGTGCAGGGATGCCAAGCGGCGTTCGTGGCATTTCCGTCGAATCTGCCGAAAGATCGCGACACGATTAGGGTCTCTGGTAGCGTTATCGTTCCTGAATCCCTCGAAGGAGGTATTTTAAGGACTCGAAGGGATCGCGATCGCGAGCGAACGTGGGCAGGTGTAGCCGAGGGCATTCACAGGTTTCCTTTGACCATTGGGGCACCGCTTTGATGTCGACTGTAATGGAATCTTTCTCTCCGTTTCACCGCGACGACGACGACGACGACGACGTCGACGACGACAGAAGCAAGGGGAACGGAAGGCAAGAAATTTCGCTGGGGACGCTGATAGGAAACTGTTGCGCAAGCGGATAGCAAGAAGCACAGAGGCAGAAGGTGGGGCACCTGAGCGAGCAAGCGAGCGACACCCGTGAAAGGAGACCCCCTGAGCGGCACTGCCTGGCGACATTAATTTTCCCCGGGAGTCCAATCGACTTGAAAGCCCGCCCCGTGACTCGAAATTCCGCGTCAATCAAATTAAGTAACAAACAAGTTTGCAGCGGCCCGACGCGACGCAGAGAACTAAGGGGAGAGAGGGGCGGAATCGAGGGGAGCATCGCCGTCGAGACTTTCAGAGGCCAAGGAAAAGTCCTGGCTACGAGCACCAGCCGGACCACCGCTCGACCGGTAACTGGAACGATTTTTCATTTGCCTCGACGAGGGAGACGAACTTTTAAGTGCTCTTCGATCGTACTCGAGAGACTTTGATTCTCCTCGATCTAACTCTTTCTCTCTCTCTCCCTCTCTCTCCCTCTTTCTTGCTCCCTTCTCGGGAGAGTAAAGAACCTTCGATAAATCATAATACGAACGAGGAGGCTCACGGTGATTCGGTGATCGAAAGTACAGGGTGTATAACAATTATATGTCACAACCACCATAGCGTGATTCTACACCTCATGATAGGTGAAGATCTTCCCACAAAATTGTCCTTGACTGACTCTTTTAAGGTTTTAAAGGTCAAATTTTTTTATGATCGCATCATGTTCTACTCATCAAGAGGACAAAAAGTGTCAAAGGAACCATAGGTCGGGACTCAATCGTTCTCTCAAAAAACAGTGTTAAAGCTTCACCTAACTGCAGGAGAGATTTCACTGTTAGCATGTGTTTACATTTTCCCAAAGTAAACAGCAATGGAATCGCCAACGATTCATATGACAGTGCGACGAATAATTCGTGAGGAAGGTTTACGATCTTACCGAATTCATCGCGTTCAAGCACTGAGGTCAAATGATCATGCCGCACGACGACGTTTTTGTCGGTGGATAATAAATAAATTACGATATCAGCCAGACTTCCTAAAGAATGTGTTATTTACAGACGAAAGCAGTTTTTCTAGCAGTAGCATTCTGAATCGACAAAATGCAAGGATTTGGGATTACAGAAATCCACACGCAACGATCCGAAGATATAATCAGGTACATTTCACCATTAACGTATCGGCAGGAATGTTCGGTAATCGTATTATTAGACCTATTTATTTACCACGTCTAAGAAATGTAGCATATCTACGAATTTTACGGACTCGAGAGGCGTCTCGAATGAACTACGTCAAGTTATATCACGACACAGGCGTCGCACCATTTACTTTATGCATGATGGTGCTCCTCCTCATTTTAGCCGACCAGTTCGTCAATTTTTGGATGAAATGTTTGGAACTCGATGGATAGGACGGAGACCTGCTCCACACTTTTGTGGCCTCCTCGTTCGCCAGATTTGACACCACTGGACTTTTTTCTTTAGGGAGCAGTTAAAGAACGTGTTTATCGTTCAGACACAGAAATTCGCAATGTGCACGAACTAAAACGTAGTATTGAACAGGCGTTCCAACATCTCCGATCCATATCAAACATTGGTGAAAAATGGAGGAATAATATGGAAGCGAGGATAAGAAATTGCTTTAACCAAAATGGTGGCCATATCGAGGCTAGTGCACAAGCACGACTTTTAAGATCCATCGATCAAGACGGTGCTATCCTGTGGGTTCGTCGAAGAAACAGAAGACAAAGAAATCGTAGAGGTAAAGAAACCGAAAAAATTACTTTTACGCAAAATTATTTTTTTTTTGCTTTTTTTTGCTTCGTTATAACATGTTATCTATATAAGCTTTGAAAACATTAGAATAAAGTGAGTTTAAGAATGATCGAACCTTTAACATCGTTTTTTGAGAGAACGATTGAGTTCCGAACTATGGTTCCTTTGACACTTTTTATCCTCTCGATCAGTAGAACATGATGCAATCATAAAAAAATTTGACCTTTAAAACCTTAAAAAAGTCAGTCAAGGACAATTTTGCGGGAAGGTTTTTTAACAGATCTTCACCGATCATGAGATGTAGAATCAATCTATGATGGTCGTGACATATAATTTTTATACACCCTGTACAGCAGGACCTCCGGATGTCTGAAGTCAATTAGTGTCCTAACATTCTCCGAATGTAAATAGCTAAATCTAAGACGACCCACATGCAACATAATTGTACGAATTCATAAAAATTGAATCTAGCATTATAAGTAGGTTGCGGATCTTTATGTAAAATGTCGTAATGTTCAAAACGTCATGTTACACTGTTTAGTTCCGATAATCGAGGTTCTACCGTAAATTTACTTGCTACCTCTACAGAATCCTCGCTTCGTGACGTTGATTACGCAAAATACAGATTTTCAAATACAAGCTACTGGAACTGAGTAACAGCTTGTTATTCTAATAATTTTCAAAAGTTCGTGACAATTTGTGGTAACCGTTGGATTCTTTTAATCTTTCTAATGTCTTCCAAATGCGTAAAATCCGTAGTCTATTGATTACACCGTCCAACAAATTTTAACCATTTTTGACATTTTACAGGTCCGAGCTGCTGACTAGATTTACTACTTGATTTACCGGCTAGATTTACAAGTTAGATTTACTGAGTAGATTTACAGCTCGGATTTACTGACTAGATTTACAATTTAGATTTACTGACTAGATTCAACTAGATTTACTCGATTTTATGTGGACGGGTCTAATGCTGCGCACGATGACGTCAGAATGTTCAATAACTAACTGCACTGGAAATTCTTGTGTCTACCAGAAGTGTTACAAGACAACTTTCAAAAATTTTAATAGAAATTGATAGAGACTGTTCTAATAAATTATTCGATAAATCTGTCTGTTTGGTTAACAGGATAATCGCCAACTGGTGTTACCGTCGAAAAGTAGGTGATTATAGATAAGAAGAATCAGTCGAAATTTACATAAACCCGTGGCAGAAATAGTGTTAAAGAATTAGGAAAAATTTTTCTTGGAAGTTTATTCTAAAGGAGATATTGAGGCTGATATGCGAAGTACAGTGAAGTACATTGAACTATAGCGAAGTATAGCGACGAGGAAGATTTGGAGTTGACTGAACACAATGGTAAGGGGGTAACAGAGGAGCTTTTGGAGCGTCGTAACAGATCGCGGCAGGTAAATTAAAATTCATTGGGCGCGGACGCGTTTTCCGAGGCGGCGCGGGTGTTCACAGCCGGCACGGGCGTGCAGAGCACCTCGCAATTATAACATTTACCCGTTAATTTACGGGCGAGGGAGCGCAAAGAACGTCGCGGAAGCGCTCTCGATAAGGGCTCTTACGCGACGGTGCACTTTTGTCAGCCGGCGCTCACCCCTCCGGCACTTACGGATGACAAATTAGCGAGATAACTACTGCCGCCGGATAATAAACGCCCGGGAACACGGTTGTACGTAACGGCGAAGCACGAACGTGATAATTTCGGAATAATTCCCAACCGCGAACGCCGACATTGATCAAACTTCGCCGGGGACCGGCGATTCGTCTTCGCAGCGGGGACAACGCGTGCACACACTGTTCGCTCGATTAATTGTTAATATTAATTTACGCGACGGGGCATCGGCCCCCGTGTCGCATCGGTCTTGATCGTCCCGCGGATGCGGCGATTCATTTTCACCCGTGTCGTCACCACGATTTAATCGAACGCGTGCCGATACGCCGATTCTCTCTCGACCAAACTTCCCGAGCTCATGCGAATAGACCACGGATCTTCGGGAACAATAAAAATTGCATTAACCCTTAGCACTCGAATGGTGACTGTAAAGCGCCACTAAAAATTGTTGTATCATTATTCAAAATATTTTTTACATTACTAAATTTGATTGTACTTAATAAGTTACTAAATATCTTAGTATTATACAAGTAAACTGCACCATTCTTGTATAACATGAAAAAAAAAAAATATATATATATGTAAAGGAAATATTCTAGGTCGAAAGAAATGTTTTGTTTTGAAGTTAAAATAGCTTCGAGTGCAAAGGGTTAATTGCAAGTCGTAGATACCGATCAGGAATTCATCTCCCGCTTAAGATATTCTTCTCTTCTTTCAATTACCCTCTCCTATTCTTGCTCTAAAAAAAAATCCGCAGTCTAAACATAAATTTTGATGACCAAGCAAATGAAAAATACGTGTCCATATCTACTCATTTTCGTCACATAAAGTCCGCTGTCTCCTCATAATGGTAAACCAATCTGCGTGGCGTCGAACGAAATAAATTTTTACAGGATCCACGAAGCGCAATGAAATCTAAAAAATATTTATATTTGACAAAGCTGGCTTTGTCAGGCGTTGTTTTGCGTACGTGTCCGTTTGCTTTAGGATTGTAGGACACCGCGGAATAACAGCTGGCAAATGCGCGGAGCGAGCAGCGCGCGACGTTCGGCCCGGTTCGTGGTTGTGGTTCGAACGTGTTCGTGGGGACCGGTTGAGAACACAGTTTGCCCGAGCGATTGCGCAAGAAAAGGACGGGTTTTTAGTCTCGCGAGAAATCGAAGAGTGGCACACGGCGAGCGTCGCGCGAAGCGAAGCGAAGCGGCGACACGTCTGGTTTTACGAGGGGCGGTCGCGTTACCGTCCCGCGGACAGTAATTGAAAATTACGAGGGAACACGCGAAGCTCGTGAAACGTCGTCCCTGGGATTCGTCTTCCGCCGTTTTACAGCCGTTCGAGACTCTCCGCGAGCTTGTCGTCGATAGGAAACTTCCTGATCGAACGACGCTATTAATTTCCATCTTGTTCCACCCCCCTCCCCCCCACCGCCAGAATTTTTCCCCCGAGTGTACTTTCGCGACAATTCAAAGTTTCCACGAGGACCCCACTAATTCGAGGTGTCAATGTGCAAAATTCACATTTTCTTCTTCGATTGCCGGAGACATCATCCCAATAAACGTTTCATTCTTTCCTCAAACATATTTATTAGAGTCTAATAAATATATAAGATATAAATTTTCTCTTTTCTTTTTTAGGAAAAGGGGTTAAATAGTATTAACAAGTTGAAAATGGTATACAACGAATTCTCGATATATGTCAACAACACTCGCGACGTTTATCATCCAGGCTTTGGCGACATATATAGAGAAGTCACTGTGTCGATGTTCTCCAATTATTTTACTGTTTTAAATTGCTTACTTTTGGCATAAATCCCTAATCTGCTCGTTACATCTCACGATATTTCCTCGAGTAAAGAAATTTATTGGATGATTTTCCATAGAAGCATCTATAGGTTAGCAATAATGATGAAATGAAAAATGTGATCCCGGCCAGAAATGTTTTAATTCGCTGAGAAATAAAATCGACAAGCGGAGAACGTCTCTCTTCGACTTGATTTATCAATTACAGGCCCGAACACCGTCGAAAAACGATGCTCACCGTAATCCGTTCTCCATCACTCTCGCTTTCCTTGGTTCTTCGCGAACACTTTTTCCTCGAACTACGAAAACTCCGTTTTTTCGTAGTCGCTAATTGCTCGGCGGTTCATTAAAAATTCTGTAAAATACGGATCGACTCGTCATTACCAGCAGCCATTAAAAGTTTCGCGCGAATTCCATCGCGGGAACAACCATGTAGATGCGTTGTCGAGCACTTTCTACCACGTGGAAAAAGGGCGGTAGCGCGAAGAGTGCAAGACGCGCCGCGAATCGCAGAAATTACAAAAACCTATGCTCGTGATTGCGAATACTTAACCCCTGCTGCGGTCCCTTGTGGTGTGCATTGGAAATTGTTTTGAGAGAAGAGAGGAGCATTAATCACGATTTTCTTACCCGTCTCTTTGATGTAAAATATTAATGCAAAAACTCGTGCCCGAATCCTTATTGTACTTCGTACCCGATTTTATATTAAAGTACAATATTCTAGCGAAGCGTGTTAAATTACTCTGCCACCATAAAATTTTATTTTCCAAAAAAGCCGATTATGCAAGGCGTGTGAAAAAATTTGTACCCGATTTTGTATTAAATTTTTGCACAGGCCTAGCATAATCGGCTTTTTTGGAAAATAAAATTTTATGGTCGTATAGTAATTTAACAGGCTTCGTTAGAGCTAAGAAACTGACCGCATATTTTGGAATTATTTTTAAAAGTGATACCCGTTTATCAACCACAACTTTATTACACATTTCTCGAATATCAAATAGGATCGTCTGTGGGAAAATAAAATTTTTTGGTCGATGGGGCTTTAACAATTTAACAGGCTTCGTTGGGCGCAAACAGCAGTCCCTGCTCACTCGATATTAGGACGGAAACCTTGGCAATTGTTGGGCACCGGCAACGAAATCCCCACACTCTGGGACAACTTCCGATTTGCTTCTCTTATAAAAAGTCAATAGCGTTCTTGTAGACAATCCGGGCTCTCATAAATTTTAATGTTCCTAATGGATGTACCAGAGTATTACACCGCGTATCGGGAGATCGTCATGCCGATCCCATGAATAGAATTTACACCGTTGCTTGGATTCTTACCGGACGCTTTAACACTCGCTGTATCATTTTACCCAGTATAACAAGCGTCACCTTAAAAAATAAAAAAAGAACGTTTATAGTGCATTGATGTAGAAAAAAAAGAACGTGGCACTTGCTATATTGAATCGTGAAATTAAATTGAATCTGATCACTGTTATCCAGGGATCAAAAATAACAGTTATTTTAAAATTTTCTGCGGTAAAAGTCAGTAGTATAAAGTTGATTATTATTAAAATTTAAGATAATCTACACAAAATATAAAGAAAAAATTCGAAGAACAAAATGATTAAAAAATATCGATTTTTATACTTTTTGGTTAGAAATAATAGTTATTACTGTCTGAAAAATTGGATCCTTCTTGATAACTGTTATCGAGAAAAACTAGCTAAAAATGAATTTCTCTTCTCGATAACTGTTATTAATGATCGAAATAAATTTCTCTCATTGATAACCATTATAAGTCATCGAAATGAATTTGTCTCCACGATAACATTTACCAACGAGAGAAAAAAAGTTTAGTCGATGAAATACTTGTTATTCCATGACTTTTTTCTTACAGGTTATAACAATTATGGTCCCTGTTGTTATCCAAGAGTTAAAGCATCACAGCAAACGAGAAAAAACGTGCTTAAAATTGAGTAAATAGTCTGAAATAATGATTATATAGAATATATATAAGAATAAATATATTTAAGAAGTAATAGAGAATAACTATGAAATAAAGAGTAATATTTCCTGCATTTCGTCCAATTTGTTACAGAGTGTCTAAAATGGAACCGAGCGTGAGAACACAAGAATAAGTGTCGCGCGAAGAAAAGCAGGGAAAGAGAGTTGAAAGGACCCTGGGAATTTTTGTGCAGCAAGGAGCGGCGTTGGTGTGCGCGTACATATTTTTTAAAGGATCCTGCGCGGCATAAATAGGCGAGGGGAGACGAGAATGAAACGAAAATAGAGAGAGCAAGAGAGAGAGTGAGAGAGAGAGAGAGAGAGAGAGAGAGAGAGAGATGGGAACCCCGAAGACTTTGTCGAAGTGGAGGAAAAGGGTCAACGGTTTCCATTACAATACGCTCGGGGCTGGCGGCTCGTGGCTCGCTGCGAGTTGCGAGTTGCGAGTTTCGAGTTGGAAGCGGCACGCACACGAATACATCATCTTTAAAGAGTAGCGGCTGAGAAACGAGAGAGTCTTGCCAACAGTTGAGTCATCAACGGAGAGAGGGTCGAATGGTCGGCTCTGCTCCGCTTTGCTCCGCTCCGCTCGGCTCCGCTTCGCTCTTTCGCTATAATCGTTCCTCCGTGGATAGTAAACCGGCCGAAAGGCCGTCTGAAATTATTGCTCGCGCGCAGGGCCGTGCCGGTCCACTCAGGAGCCCGTGATATTCTCGTAGATATTTATGGACTGTCAATCGGTCTCATACTTTGACTCCAAAAGCAGTCTTCAAGAACGACGAAAGATCAAAATAATTTTTTCAGTGAAATAGAATTTGGAATGTTGAGGTAAACGAGTACTCCCACTCATTTTTCTTGCGATTTCTAGGTTTAAACAAAGATTTGTTGCTCTAGTTAATTAACCCACCAATCTAATTTTCGCTGAAGATCTCATATAGCACAGAGGATGGAGTCTAAAGACCAAAATTGGTTGCGTTAATGGCAAATCGTTTGCATTTGTTAATCTTGTCCAAGATGAAGTTAAACAGTCCTCGGTGCTTGGAGCCAGTGAAACTGAAAAATTATACTATGCAAAATGTTTCAGTGCTCCTGGTATAAACAGACAAGATACTACGTGGAAAGATAAGTCGAAAATGTGGGATACAATTTATTCATACGAAGCTCCATTCCCAAGAAAAACAAGTTTCGAAGTTCGTATTATACGCTCGCTATTCAGTAGGTACTGGTTAGCGTGTCTGTCCGTGGCTGACTGTTTCTACTTCTTGATTTTCAAACTCAATTTTCTCGGGAACAAAGCCCCGTATGAAAAAATTTCATTCTGCATTTCTGGCTTGCTTTTCCACGTAGAATCATCCCATTCACGGTTATGTAATGAATTCGGGGACGCGCTGTCAAAAAGGAACAACAAATTGACACGCGTCAGAGCGTAGCTCAACAAATCACAGAGAAAATAGGTAATTTTCAGGAATTTATTACGTGGAAAACGAATGACGCAGAGCTGAAAAACCTTCTGTATTACGTCCCTGTGCGATTCAATATAGCACACAAAAATTTTCCGCATGTTTCACCCAATGGTGTGTATCCTATTCGACTTTGACTGACTAGCTGATTAAAAACTGTTGCTTCTAAAAATTGTCCAAAAATTAAAAAACGGAAAGGTTTGAAGAGCGAAGTGAATATTTCAGTGAAAAATGGTACAGTGAAACATTATGGTCGTAGACAGTCCCCTGGACAATATTAAGTACCTGAAAATTCTTTCTTCATTTTCATTCTAATAAATTTTCCAAGGTCTCAAGCACCTCGCAGGTGATAGAATCAATCAATAGCGTGTACAATAAACATTACACAGCCCGCAGGAAAAATTCCTCCAGCATCTTTCACCGTGTCGGAACCCATTGCAAAAAGTTTCTCATCGACACGTCACCGGCTTTCCCCGCAATAAATTCCTAAAAATCGAATTCGAATCGCCACGGGGAGGCACGGGCCGGAGATCGAAGGATCGAGGTAATCACCTTGATCGCAAGAGCGATCGATCGCAGGAAGGCACGCGACGTTCGGCCAGAAATCGATGTCACGCGAGTATTATTCTTGGCAACGATATCAGAGCCGCGCCGACTTCGGAATTCAAAGAGAGAGAGAGAGAGAGAGAGAGAGAGAGAGCAGTAGAATAAGAGAGGATGATACGATGAGGTACGAGGCGAAAGGTAGCGGCGAAAGTTCGCGAGTCGTTGAACGATATCGTTGCCAAACACGAGGCAACTTCGTTAAGTAGGTATTAATGTATATATCGAGGATGACAGAGAACGAAGAAGAGAGACAAGAGAGAGGAGAGGAGAGGAGAGGAGAGAGAGAGAGAGAGGGACTTGGCAACCCCGATCGGACGAATCAATCCAATTCCACGGCATCGTTTCCCCGCAGCGAAACACGTAATTTCCGCGTTTCGTGAGAGACTCGAAATTGAAGAGTCGGGCCGTCCGAGAGCCGGGGAGCGCTCGGCTGCCATTAACGGCGGCTTCGCTGCATTCTAACGCGAGCCTGTGTTCCCCGTAAATGAATAGTTCCGAGCGCGGTCGCGACAAGTCATTATTCGAGCACTTTTCCGTGACACGGATACACGCGACGCGATGCGACGCGACGCCGCGTCACCGCACCATCTTCCCTTCTTTAGCTATTCTCCTCTTTGCCCGTCAAAGTTACACTCTATACGCCCCGTCGAATTTCTCTCCCTACTTTCATCCCCTTGAATCTCCCTCCTCATTGTCCCTTTCCCCTCCGAATTTTTTCCCTTCAATTTACCCCCTCTGTTTTCCCCTGTCCCTCGAATTTCAATCCTCATTTTCTTCCTCCGTCCTCAGATGTTGATAAGGGTTGTCCATCGGGTACTTTGCTAACCGCTGCTTGACACTTTCATTGTCGGAGATTTGTAACATCGCGAATCGTGCAAAAATTGTTGCTCACCGTTTGTGTTGAATCCTGAGGCCTCTGCGAGGGTGCAGGGGGATGCCGTCTTTCAGCCAGTGTACGCGAGGGGGTGGAGACCCCTTCGTTCGACACACCAGCTTCACTCTCTCCCGTAACCTGACTATCGAGTCCCTGAGCTCGGACAACGTAACCTCCCGAACTGAAATCAGAAAGGAAACTCGTCAAACATCACCCTTCATGTAAAATTAATAAACTAAAAATCTAGATTTGAGATTGAACGTGTCTGTGTCGGCTGTAACACAAGATCATTGCTAAATTAGTAGATCGTATGCGAAACAGTAAAAACATTTCATGTATACACATCCGAGCTTTTTCATTTTTCATAAAAATCCACAGTCTAGTAATAAGTAGAGGTCAAATGTACTGTCTACTTGTATTTCGATAATTGGGGGCGTTAAAAGCATCGCAAGTCTATTCAGTAACTCAGGTGTTCCTTCAAAGAGAATATGCAAAGTGTTGGAATATGAGCTTTTCATACTCTATGCCATGACAATAGCCAATGAGAAGGCGCCCACCGATTTGATTAATCGGCTGTGCTCTCTCCGTTACAGTTTTGTTTTTGCGATGCCACCGATGTTCAGTTTGCGGTGCCACCGATGTTCAGTTTAAACTCTGACCAGGCAACCGACACGACGTGTTCGTTTTGCTATTATATTTAACACCTTTTTTGTAAAGCGGAAAATAAACTATATTATTAAATTATAGACGCGTTATTTTCAATAGGTTATGGGCCCAGGTTCGCAGCCTGTGTAAACTGAATCTTTACAACATAAAAAGGTGATATCGATCGTAATCGCGCGCGAAGTGCAGTTACGTGTGAAATAGAGGTTCGGTCAGTTTTTTTCTCAAGAGCGAAATCAAGATTTCCTAAGGCCTGTACTGTTTGTGCGAATCAAACATGTCGGATCAAATCTCAACTCGAAACGTGGTCAAGTTTGACGGCAAAAATTTCCAGCTATGGAAATTTCAAATGAACGCCATTTTCGTGGCGAGCGGCATCGACGATATCGTGGACGGCACGAGGGTAAAGCCGGAGGAAGTCGAACAGCTGAAGATTTGGAAAAAGGACAACGCAAAGGCCATGTTCTTGATTTCATCCGCGATGGAAATGCCTCACGTGCAATGCATTTTGACCTGTAGCCACGCGCGGGAAATGTGGCTAAAATTGATCGCGATACACGAACAGAAATCAGAAACGAATAAACTTATTCTGACGCAAAGATTTCACGAATATCGAATGGATCCCAGTGATTCCGTAGTGCAGCACGTGTCCAAGGTTCAAAATATGGCGGGTCAACTAGCGGACGTGGGAGAGAAGGTATCTGACATAGCGATTATGGCAAAAATCTTGGCAAGCCTTCCCGCTAAGTTTAATGCCTTGAAAACCGCATGGGACAGCGTGGATACGGAGAGGCAAACAATCGATAATCTACAAGAGCGGCTCATTAAGGAGGAAACGCGATTCTCCGCCGATGACGAATCTGCAACAGCTTTTTCCGCGATGCGATTGAGCGAGAAAAAGAAGAGTAACAACACCGGCAAGAAACCCAAGAAGGACAAAAAGAATGTCGAGTGTTATAAATGTCATAAAAAAGGGCATTTTGCTTGGGAGTGTCCCGCGAGAAAGAAAGACAAAGAAGATACGAAAAATTCTTCGCAGAATTGTGCTTTTGTTTCAACACATGAAGGCGGTCAACAAAAGGAGAGCGTGGCATCGATCAGAAGTATCCAGCGAATGGACATCGGTGACGTCTGGATTGCAGACAGCGGCGCATCAAGACATATCACCTACAGACGCGACTGGCTTCACGAGTTTGTGACATCTGCCGGTGAACAAGTGTTGCTAGGTGATGACGGTGCCTGTGAAGTGTTTGGTTCGGGTTATGTAAACGTTATGAAGTTGGTTGATAATGAATGGTTCCCGTCAAGAATCGACAACGTCTTGTATGTGCCGAAGCTAAAGAAAAATCTATTTTCGGTAGGAGAATGTGCCTCAAAGGGTTTTGAGGTGACGTTCGCAAAAAATAGTGTTATTTTTTCGAGCAATGAGTCTGTGAGAGCTCAAGGCATAAAGCAAGTGAACGGCATTTACAAGATGTTGTTTGTTACGTTAAAGAATGATGACGCGAAAGAGAATGTAGAAGCAAATGTGTCGACAACAAGCTTCCAAATGTGGCATGAGAGATTGGGTCATGTAAACAAAGCGACACTGTGTGATATGTTGAATAGAGAGCTCGTATCTGGTGTGAGTGTTTCGAGAATCGATGATTTCTTTTGCGACGCGTGCCAGCTGGGAAAGGCTCATCGGTTACCTTTTAAAAAATCGATAGATAGGCGGGATTGGTTACCGGGAGAATTTATTCATTCGGATGTCGGGGGGCCAATGTCTGTCGAATCGGTAAGGGGTGCGAAGTACTATGTGATTTTCGTAGACGAGGCGTCGGGTTACCGAAATGTTTATTTTTTGCGTCACAAGTCCGATGTTACGGAAAAATTCAAGGAATACGAACGAAAGATCTTTAATAAATTCAGTCGGTCTATTAAATATCTTCGAAGCGATAACGGCAAGGAGTACGTGAATGAAAATTTGAAAAAATACCTTATCGAAAAGGGAATTCAAAGTTCGTATTCCGCGCCGTACACGCCGGAGCAGAACGGTAAATCGGAGCGTGCGAATAGGACCATCTTGGAGGCGGCGAGAACTATGTTGCAGGCGAAATGTTTACCGAGGTTTCTCTGGGCCGAGGCCGTCAATACGGCAGTTTATTTACGTAATCGAACGCTTTCGAAACCGCGATTAGATAAAACTCCGTATGAAATATGGAATGGTGTGAAACCGAGTGTTCGTCATTTGAGGATCTTCGGATCAACTGCATTCATGCACGTCCCGAAGCAGTTCAGGCGCAAGTTGGACGCAAAGTCGAAGAGAGTGATATTTGTGGGATACCAAGGCGACTCTGAAAATTTTCGTCTTTACGATGAGAAATCAAAGACCGTTATTGTATCGCGAGATGTGGTCTTTAATGAAAGTAAGGACTTTGAACTCCTTCCTGACGAGGATTATGACGAGTTCGTCCTACCAGGTAATGGCGCCATAGGAAAGGACAACGACACGGTAGAAGAACAAGATTTGTTCATGGACGCGCTTGAAAATGAACAAGAACACCAGTGTGACAAGGCGGTAAAGGATACCTCACAAACCCGAGAATTGAGAAACCGTAAGGATATCCGGAAGCCTGATAGGCTCCAAGTCAACATAGCCGAGTACGCACCTTTAACGTTCCGGGAAGCTGTGAACGGACCCGATGCAGCGAACTGGCGGAGGGCCATCAACGACGAGCTGAAATCGCACGAGACGAATCAGACGTGGGATATAATTCCAAGGAAACCAGGCATGAGACCGATCGACTCGAAATGGGTTTTTCGGATTCTTCGAGATGAAGATGAAAAACCAGTGCGATACAAGGCGAGGCTCTGTGCAAGGGGTTTCAATCAGATCGAGGGGCTGGATTACACAGAAACATTTTCGCCGGTCATTCGCTACGATTCTCTGCGAATCTTCCTAGCCCTGGTGACTCAACTCGACCTGGAACTTTTGCAGTTCGACGTGAAGACGGCTTTTCTTTATGGCGATTTGGAAGAGGAAGTATTAATGGAATTGCCGGAAGGAGTTAACGGGGATTTCGAGAAGAATGCTTTCGTGTGTCGTCTTCGAAAATCATTGTACGGTCTAAAACAAGCGGCCAGGTGTTGGAATGAGAAATTCAAAAGTGTGATAAAGACTCTGAATTTGGAGCAATGCGAGGCTGATAAATGTATTTTTCGCGGTGTATTGAGTGGTCACGAGGTAATTATCGCATTATTTGTTGACGACGGTCTGATAGCATCGAGTTCAGGAGAGGCTTCGAAGATTGTTCTGAATGCGATAAGCGAGTCCTTTGAGATAAAGGTCGGCGATTCATGTACGTTTGTAGGTGTACAAATCGTGAGAAATCGTAAGCGAAAAAGTATGTTTATTCACCAAAAATCCTACGCGAACCAAATTGTAAAGAGATTCGGTTGTGAAAATGTGAAGCCAGTTTCGATACCAGCTGATCCGAACGCGATATTAACCCCGGTAGATAGCGACGAGACCGTGTTAGAGAATGTACCTTTCCGTGAAGCAGTGGGTTCACTCATGTTTCTGGCCATAGTCTCACGTCCGGATTTAGCGTATGCTCTTAACAACGTCAGTAAGTTTTTAAATAAACACAATGAGAGTCATTGGCAAGCGGTTAAGAGAATTATAAAGTATTTGTCAGGGACGTTAGACTACGGCATTTCGTACGAGAGGAATGAGAATGAAATGAACTTGATTGGATTTTCTGACTCGGATTTTGCGGGCGATCCTGAGACGAGACGCTCGACTTCTGGTTTTGCGTTTTGCCTGGCGAACGGCGTTGTAACTTGGGCCTCTCAGCGTCAGAGGCTTGTAACTCTCAGTACGACTGAGGCAGAGTATGTTGCGGCGGCCACGGCAGCTAAAGAAGCCGTTTGGCTGCGAAAATTGTTAAAAGATTTGGGGCGGATGGGAGACGATCCTATTGCTTTGTTTTTGGATAATCAGAGCGCGATTAGATTAGTCAAAAACCCTGAGTTCCATAAGAGAACAAAACATATTGACATAAAGTACCATTTCATCCGAGAAAAGGTCGATCAGGGAGATTTGATCGTCAAGTATGTGTGTTCGAATGAACAAAGAGCGGATATATTCACTAAGCCTTTTGCGAAGCAGCGTTTTTCTTTTCTACGACAGAGTCTTGGTATGATTACGCGCGCAGAGTATTCAAGCGGAGAGGCTGTTGGAATATGAGCTTTTCATACTCTATGCCATGACAATAGCCAATGAGAAGGCGCCCACCGATTTGATTAATCGGCTGTGCTCTCTCCGTTACAGTTTTGTTTTTGCGATGCCACCGATGTTCAGTTTGCGGTGCCACCGATGTTCAGTTTAAACTCTGACCAGGCAACCGACACGACGTGTTCGTTTTGCTATTATATTTAACACCTTTTTTGTAAAGCGGAAAATAAACTATATTATTAAATTATAGACGCGTTATTTTCAATACAAAGATTGCCGGCAATTATGGGAGCTTAAAGAATTTTTTACTTCGTCGAAACCGTATTGAACATGAGCCAATTAAATATGAAAGAAAATAAAATTTCATCAGAGAAAGAGAATAGTCTGCAAAGCGTTAACAACCCTTAACAATCTCCTTCGCAATCGTGCTCGTTGAAGATGCTTCTTTCGAAGTAAAATTTCCAAAGACTCGAGTTGGACAGAAGTTCGCGCACCCCGGAAATGATCATAAAATGATAATGTCGAGTTTAATTCCACTTGAACATTGATTTCCTCTGTCCCGCTCGTGTTTCATGCAAATAAACATCCGCGATTTTCATTCTACGTTCAGAATAATGTTCGGAATTTACAGTTTGATTTGGCCCGAAAACAGACTGTTGCTCTTAATTGTAACTCTACTTGTTGAAATGTACAAATGAATTTAATATCAACGGATCAAACGAACATTGATTGTGGTCCAATTTAATTCGGTAAATGTGAATGTCCGAATTTCCTAAACAATGCGCAACGTTTAATTACTGCTGACAGACGAATAGAATTTGATTTAACATGAGAAGAATCATACACTTATATTTCCCTTATCGATGAGCAAAATAGTAAAAGTCAGAATTATAGCTAGTGCAGAAAGCATAATGTAAAATGTTCGGTTTCGGACATTTCACCGATTTCATTTTCGCGTAAACGTTATCCGGCCCCGTTATTGCAATATTGATGCACACGGTTATGTGAAACAATCAAAGCACCACGCTAAAACAATTTAGTGCAGCTGAAACGGTCCGCAACACACCTAAATATTCAAAATTAAATGTTTTTAAGGTATGCCGCAATTTTATTGTGGCCGTTATTGTATATTTCATTTATTATTGCGTACCGCCATTGCGTGGCGTCGTCATAAATTTTTGAGGGTTACATTTAAAATAATATTATTATTAGTCTGCGGATTTTATGCATTCATGGCTGCCGCGATTATCAAAAATTCCGCGCCGCGCCGAATTAAATAAAATCCAACAGGCTGAATTAATTTCTATTTGATTGCCGGTTACTTTAAATTAGGGCGAACGGTACACGGAATGTTTGTATAAACATCTGCAGTTCCATTGCATATTATTATTATTATTGTAAAACGGGGAAGGATTGACGAGGATTCCGCTTTCCCGTTCAATTCTGCGATTTCTCAAACTAATGGCTGACGTTTATTTATTCTTCGCATATAGTTGAAACGCATATTTTGTTTTCGTACAAACCAGTGCAGTTTTCACAGCATATATTCTCTGTATTTATAATACTTGCCTCAGCATACATTCGCAACAACTAAAAATTGTTTCTATTTATACCGCAAATATTGTAATGCAACTACAAACTGGTATTTATACAAATCAACGGTTATCGGTGCAGTTCTCTTTTCACTGTAGTTTTAACCTGGTACAGCTACTGGGATCCCTCATGACGTCAATAAAATTCCTCTAATTTCGAGTTTCTTCGACTTCCTTGCAACAATCAGATTATTTAGTCCAGAATTGCGTACTTGAAGGTATTCGAGAAAATCTATACAGAATTTTAGGGGGCTCCCATTAATACTGCGTGATCCGAGTGAACACCGTTACCACTTAAGGGTTGAAATCCTATAAAATGTAATGGAGATGGTATTGTCTCCAAGAGGGAAAGAATATTATTTTCTCGCGAATAAAACGTGTTCAAGAAACATTTAAGAGGAACGCTTTACTGGTTCGGATTTCACAAAACGGTCCTCAAAGATGGAATCCCGCACAAAGATCCACGGTCCAGTCACAATGAAGGTTCGCCCACTTTGAGGAGCTGGTGTCACCGGCGGGCTACAGGGCAGGGTTCAAGCATTTTGTTGCGCGCAAAGAACGATCGCAGACAATAAACTATTCGTCACGGGCAATGAAAGAGCCGGGTAGCATAACGCGGGCACAACGAGAAGCGATTACGAGGAAAGTTGGCAACGATGTGGCTTCCTTCGCGGGAAATACCGAGGCGCAATGAATTTCACGGCGTCCGAACCCACTCCGGCGAAAGAGAATTTTTAAAGCGGCCACTTTCGAACTTCTCCTACCACCCCCCCCCCCTCCTTATTTCTCCACCCACAGTTTTCCCCGTAGCCCTTTCCCGGGGAAAGTACGTGTCTCGAAGTTTCGCGGAAAACTTCCGGCGAAATCCCGACGGAGTTTTAATAAAGTTTCCGCGGGTCGTGCGTCCCGCCGTCAAAGGAAACGACTCCATGAGGGTATAGATAGCTCTCGTCGTCCGGCAGCTACACTAACGAATCTATTTTTCACGGACCCGGGTTACTGCATGGAAAGCCCCGGGAAAATACGGAAAACTATGTGCCGAAGACAAACGTTTGCGATCTTGGTTTTCTAATTCGCTCGGAAGAAGCGGGAAAGAGAAATTTACGTCTCTGATCATATAATGTAACGGCTGGTCTGATTTTAACCAGGGACCATAACTGTTATAACCAAAAAGAAAAATTTTCTTGGAACAACAAGTATTCAGAATAACAAGTTAGTAAGAAAAGTGAAAATTTGTTCTCTTGTTGGTAAATATTATCTTAATCTTAATCTTGGTAAATCTATCACTTGTAACAGTTATCAATGAGAGAAATTTATTTCGGTCGTTCATAACAGTTATTGATAAAAGAAACTTGTAATAGTTATTATTAAATAATAACTTTCAAATGGTAGACCGATATAAGATGACGCTTCTTATTTCGAGATAAGAAAATCGTTATCCCCTCTTCTTCTTCATTCGAAACACGACTTATATCGAAAGAAAACTGTAGTAAAATATCGGTGTGGGTCAGAAATGACTCCGGCGTGGGACTAGAACTCACAGGAGTTCGAGGCATAATTATACAGCATAATCATTGAAAATTGTGTGAATAAGCTACCCCCTAGTAGCACAAAATATTGTATACACATTCATATATGATATTCATATATTCATATATTATATATATAATATTAAAAAGATATTCAATCTTTTTTTAATATTCAAATATACATACAATATTTATTTTATATTACGTAACAAATATTTCTTTTTAAATATTCAGGAAATATCTATGTCATGTTACGAGAAAAATATTTTTTTCTAAATATTAAATGAATCTATTTCATATTGGAAGTAGAATATTTTGGTAATTATTTACATTAGCGGCTTCCTCACCGATTTTGAAATATGTTGTCAAGGTCATCATTATGAACAACTATTTCCTATACATGTTACCGCCGCTCAACTTTAGTTTCCGAGATATTCGCAAAAAAGTTCTAACATCTCAAAAAGTGATCGGAGTAGATATGGGTTAGAATTGAAGTTGCAAAATAAGAAAGAAAACCTTGCATCCAATATTCTACATACGAATAATAAAATATAATACTAATGTACTAAAAACTACATTATAAAATACTAATGTAAAGTGTACTTACTTCTGAATCTTCTGTACCTCCGTCGGATCCACAGCACACAATTATTCGCTCACGAGAAGAGATCCGAATAATTGAACAACAATCACTAAACAACACACGCGCACAACACATTTTATAAAATCGTGACAACGAACGAGAAGATGTCACTCCGACCACGAATAAAATAATACTGCGATTTTAACCGTCCCCGTCCCACGGACGTGTGATACGAAAACAGGGAATTCCGGGAAATAGGGTCGGCGCCCCGCCATAATTTTTTTTACCTTGGTTTTGTATCTAGTGTTTATAGACCCTCAGCGTCTAACCTTCCCAGGATAACCTGACCGTATCACCTCCGTGGAAGGGATCATTGTTAAAATCGCAGTATTATTTTGTTCGTGGTCGGAGTGACATCTTCTCGTTCGTTGTCACGATTTTATAAAATGTGTTGTGCGTGTGTCTTGTGTGTGTTGTTTAGTGATTGTTGTTCAATTATTCGGACTTATTCTCGTGAGTGAATAATTGTGTGCTGTGGTTCCGACGGAGGTACAGAAGATTCAGAAGTAGTACAGTTTACATTAGTATTTTATAATGTAGGATTAGTATTCGTATGTGGAACATTGGATACAAGGTTTTCTATCATATTTTGCAACGTATATTAACGATCATTAATGATTTGGTATATAGTATAATTTAATGTGGTTCAAATAAGATACTACTTTAAATCAAATATTTTTATTTTGATAACCAGATAGATAAAATGAAATATTTTTATTATATAGATTTCAAATATTTCCTTGCAATGAAAATAAGTTGAGCAAGTAGTTGATATTATAAATCATAATTTTTAACATGAGAAGCTATAATAGTTAGCAAAGTATTATGTGTAGTTTAATTACGAATATGTAACATGTTGATAAACAGACTACAATATCGTAATAACATTACAGGCAACAAAATATCATAAAAATATAAGTTACTGTCAACCATTTGAAATACTATTTTACACAGTCCTACACACACCTACTCCGATCAGTTTTTCACATGTTGAAACTTTTTTGCGAATATCTCGGAAACTAAAGCTGAGCGGCGGTAACATGTATAGGAAAAAGTTGTTCAGAATGATGACCTTGACAACATATTTCAAGGTGATCAAAATCGGTGAGGAAGCCCCTAATGTAAATAATTACCAATATTTTTTCCAAATACAGATAATATTCCCTCAACAAGCAGTGCGCAGAAAGTAATACATATTCATAGTTTCTAATATTTGTTATAATTTGAAACTTCTTAAATTTGAAAATTTTATTGAATGTTTTTTAAATATTGAATTTATATCTTTCAAATATTGAATTCACATTTTTTTAATATTTACTTTATATTTTTTAAATATCTAGTTTATATCCTCTGAATATTTAGCTTATATTTTTTAAATATTCAATTTATATTTCTTGTACATGTATACAATATTCAGATCCAATATTTTTCTCATATGAAAAAATGTGGCTTAAAAAATATTTTTCCAATATTTGAAAAAAATATCTATCTAATATTTTTGTGCTACTAGGGACCGGTGTACAAAGTGTTAAAAGTGGTATCATATACTTTCATAATTCACTTCAACAAATTGAAAATAATATGTCAGTACTATCAAATCCTTTTCATTTGGATACTATTTGAAATAGTGTCTGCTCGTTTTTAATACACATAAAGTTCGCAATTTAACCACTACCGCACGCAGTTTCTAAATCGCCAATCACCTCGTTAAACCTAAACAGCCATTGAACGACTCCGGTTTGCGAAGTGGCATGGCGTGGCGCAACGTGGACAAAGTACACAAGGTACACAATGCACACAAAGTACGCGGAGCACTAAAAAAATCGAGGGTTCCATTTATTAAGCGTGTTTAAAATCGCAGGCTACAATTTCCATCAATTACCAACAGATGCTCGGTATCGATACCGCGTGGCAGCGTATGGCGCGGCATACGTCGACTTCTACCACTCTCGGCAGACTTTTACGGCTGGCTAAAAGTGCGCGAAAGGTGGAGGGGCGCCGTTGTTGAGCAGTCATTACGCTCGGTCGGAGCAAGGAGAAAAGGAAAAAATTAGTAGCCCGGCCGAACCGTTTCCCCGTTTCCTTTCATCGTGTGGCATCTCGCGGGACTATAACCTCCTGGCGATTTGCCTTTTAAAGTCGTGCCGGATCGATCCTCGAGACTATCGAGCGGAAATGGCGAGGTCGCGTGCCACGGGCCCTCGTGTTCCCATTGTGAACCGTCAAATCTCGAACCTACGCATTCGAGATACGAGCTGACGCCCTTCCGGGACGAGTCGGGACTAGACGGGACTAGATGGATCTAGGCTTGATGGATCCAGACTATTCCGCATTACCGTCACCGGCAGACACGAGGCCCGAGTCCGGACTTAGGCTGCGGATATACTTTGCTCTCTTTAAATTCTTATCCAAACAAGAAAAATCTAAATATTTACGATTTATTTTAGTTTAGATCTTACGATATACGAATTATAATTCTTGGACTGCGAATCTTTGTGCCAGATAAAAATTTTCCATTTGAATTCCAGCAATTCATTTTCCTTCTCATTATGTTTCATAGGATGAAATTAATTGTTTTGAAATTACAGCTACTCATTTTCGTCGTAAATCCATAAAATCCACGGTATAACGATTAAATAACATTTAGCACAGAATATCCGCACATTGGATAATATTGGCTCGGTGTTAGATAATGGATTTATCTGTTGAAATGCATCGACGACACATCGAGGCGAGCAAGATGGCGTTAAGTACACGATTGTATCGATCGTAAATCGTGTTCAGTATGGCCGCAGCGTAACGCATCGGGCTCCGACGAAGCCGTCGACGACGACTGCGACGACGACATTGATGGAAACGTATTAAATGCCCGAGGCGTTCTCGCTGCGACTCATGGAACGTCCCGGATAATTCGAGCGTCGCGTTTCGGCTCCAGTCCCGAGGGAACGGTGTAATTACGGGCAGCACGCTAGTCAAAACGTTGTGCTCCGACAAGAGAGAAAGAGGGAGAGAGAAAGAGAGAGAGAGAGAGAAAGATGGAGGTACGAACGATGTGTGCGCTCGTGAAAAATTGCGAGACGCCTGCAAAAGAAACGCCAAGACATCAGGCGTTCCCGTTGTTCCGGCAATTTCGGCGGGGAGACCAGAAATTGGAAACGCACGGTCACGAACCCGTAATCGACTTCGGCCGAGATTCCATGCCCCCGAAAACCTTTTACGCTCGTCAGATAATTAAAACGCTTTCGAGCGTTCAGTTCCATTCCCATTCGCCGCGAGCGAGCCCCTAACCGACTGATCGAACGATCCACGCTACGTCGATCTACCTCGATCTGTGTCGATCTTGCCTCCAGCAGGACGGAAACCGATCGTCGTACCGGGATTTGTAAGATCGTTCACTTTCGCTCTAGCGCAATCATTCCCCAAGAAATATTTCTGCCCATTTTTGCTGGAAATTTATTCAAGCTGATTTTTCGAGTAGTGCTAGCAAATAGGAAATATATAGTTTAAATAACTGTTTAAATAACAGTTTTAATAACGAATAATATTTTTTCGTTTGAGGCTTTATTTCCGAGAAAATCGAGTTTAGAGATCCGTCGGGTTCGCGTGCTTTAGTATACGCAAGAAGTAGAATCGGTTGGTCATGATCAGACGCAGGATTTTCAAACTTGATTTTCTCGAACACGAAGGTTCAAGGTTCCGATGAACAAATTTTATTCTTTATATTTTTCTTATTCTCTCATAAGGAATCACCTCGTGATTCAAAATACGAGGAGGACCTCGTATTTTCATAAAGAAATGTCTTGTAATGGAGCTTAATGACATTATTCATCTACTGAAGCATATTGTTGTTTGCATGAAATGGCCACTGATTATTACAAAGCAGATATTTCAATCTCTCGATAATATACTTGAATAATAACTGCGGATTTTCATGCAAAATAAAAGTCTTCTGCATTGATTGCCACAAACAGGAGTTAACAAAAAACTGATTCCCACTCCTAATCGTTTTAATAAGTTGACAATATTATGATATTCTGAAATTCTGTTTTCACTGTTTTACTGTGATAGCATCTGTAAATCCAATATTTTCACTGTGTTTGTATAAATAAATGAGAAATCCGATCAATTTTAATTTCTTCTTTTTCTGCCACTCGATATTTAATCAACCATAGAGTATCATATTCGTTACCATACAGTTTTGTTACATAGAAGACAATTTTCTCACAATATTCTCAGTATTAAAAAATCGTTGCCCAGTTTCAGCTGTAGTAAAAATAAAAACCAGCGACAGCTCTTTTGAAGTCGAATCGAATTCAGAAACTTCACTTTCGCCAGAATCGATGGTGTAAATTCGCTTACACCGTTCCCGCGTCAAACGACTCCCACATACAACACTGTGCGTAATACGACAGGGGTGTTTAAGTATTAAACGGTCTGTCCTATACGTAACGTCTGCCAGGCTAATGGGCACCGTTTGTATCTCGACTTTGGTTGACGATACAAAAACGGTCGTACAGAAAACTGTTGAATTCTATGGAAAAGCTTGTTTTTTCTGTGAGCTCACATTTATTCCCAAATGCAACGATGCAACTGAAAAAATACAAGCGCACTTGTTGTTTCTTTTTTTTTTTTGACGAAAATTCACGATTTTTCTATATACGGGTCGACTCGTTGGAATAGTCAGTGTAAAAAAAAAGTACTGCGGTGTGCAACACTGTAAAAGTTATCCGTTCGTGAGATATTTGAAATATGTTATTTTCCGACCGTGGCATCGATTAGACGCCAAAAACAAATGAACGTTCGTTTATTTTTCTAATATTTACCGAAACGAACGCCCGATGTTGGTCAACAATTTTATCGAAAATTGTATTTGTGTCCCTAGACGGATCATTCTACGAAATAAAAATATCGTTCAGTGCAGCACAGAGGAACCAATTAGAAATTTATTTCTTCAATTAATATTAAATCAGTCGTGGGGATGGACCGGTATTTTATTTTATAATAAATCAAATTCTGGAAACACTTCGTTTTCGATGTAGACATGTTACATGTAGGATCGTTTGTTGATTCTACGGACACATCAAACAAATACAAATATTCACGAATAGATACCACAAAAATGAAAACTTTTCCATATAAAATATCTATTTGTGTCTTATCGCACACGACCTCCCTTAGCAGAGTATCGTAAGAAACTTGTAAGCTATCCGCAAAGTTTTGGACCTCAGAGAACAAAGAAAAAAGGGCTGCTTTAAGATAACAGCTATAGGGATGCACGCAAGTATCTCCGCCGCGGTAGCGTTGAAAGTGGTGGTGGGGTGTCTGTGTCACAGTGTGCGTGGCTTGAATCCAGCGGGTCAAAAATGACTCCGGCACAGCGCTCGGAGGGTTAATGCAGAAAATCCGTAGTCGAATCGCAATAGCCCGTCGAGTAACACAATTTTCGTCTCAAGCACTTTCCTGTAGCCGTATAGTGCAACAGATTCGATTAAAAAGTTTCGCGACACAGGAAAACATCCACAAATTAGCCGGCGTGTAGAAACAGTTGTTCTTCCGGGTCCGGAAAAAAGCACTCGTCGCCGAACACGAGGGGAGCACTCGATCGCGCGCGCGAGGGAAAGAGAGAGAGAGGGGGGGGGGGGGAGAGCGGACTGTTTACCGTGTCTCGGGTTTCAAAAAACATGCGTACCTTTCGGGATCGGTTTCAAGAGGCCGGTCGGGGCAATTGTACTCGTTTGCCCGTCGCTCGAGAGGGCGAAGAGTGGTTTGCGAGAGGACAGCGTAGCTTCGCAACCCCGTTCAACAATCGAGCTTGCGTTTAGCCGGGTATTTGTCCGCGTCGTGCCGCGAAGAATTTGATAACGACGACAACAAGAGAAAGAGAGAAAGAGGGCGAGAGAGCGAGAGAGCAAGTGGCCAGAGAATTCGAGTGAAACCGACCCGGCCCCAGAAACATAATCTCGGTTGCGACGTAATCGGTCCATGAAGTCGGCGCCGCGGGCGAAAGGATCCGATTTCTCGCGAGGAGATTCGACTTTGCTGAATACGAGTTCGCAGAGGGGAGCATCGTGTTTCAGGTATTTTTCAATTTGCCCACGCGACGCCCCCGACCCATAGAGCCCGCTCAAGAAAAGCCCCGAGCCACGGTGCCCAACTTAATTGTTTAAGGAATCGGATACCCCCGAACATTATTACGTTGGTAATGTGATTTTCTTTGTGATACTTTCAGCAGCACGCTCGTGACAATTTTCTTATCGAAATGACTCCAGACAGGGTACAATTTCGATCGTATTACTCGTTTAATTCACGACTCTGTGGAAGCTCGATTATTCGAACTGGAGACTTCGTACACGTGTACTCGAAAAATTCTTGGCATTGCATCGTTAAGGAATTATTTTTAAAAAATTGCAAATCATTCTTGGGTACCCAGCGCCTCACGCAAGATTCTAATACAAGCCCACAAACGAATCTAACTCTTCTTAGTACACTGTTTATTTGAAAATTTCCTAGGATTGCATTGTTGACAAATAATTTCCAAAAAATTGTAAATACATTTTTGGGTACTCGTCCAAGACCGTAATAAAAGTGCACAAACGAATAGAACAAGTATATAGACAATTGAAATCTATATTCGACTAGTTCGCACTACATTCGAAGAGTTCACAGGATTGTTGAAAAACAATTTTGAAAAAAATTACGACCATATTTTCTGGTACCCGGTGGCTTCTACAAGGCCCAAATATGAACGAACGAACAAGTTTGAAAAGCGCGAGAGTTTTCAGGGTGAATGTACGGGCCGAAGGGAATTCCAGTGGAACAGGTCGGCGCATAGTCGGCCGGCGTCGCGCCGAGTCTATGGTCGGCCGTTTAATTACCATTTTTCTCGGCGAATCGTCCGGCCGCAACGCGACGGTTCTGCGGCAGCAGGTTCGGGGTTTTATCCATCAATTCCGGGGGATCCATCAGCCCGCGATTATACGAGAATTCCTCGGGAGGCTATTAAAAAGCGGAGAACTGTCGCGGCCGGCCACGGGATTAAGTCGCGGGCATATTAATTCGACCCCGTGGCTAAAGTGCTTTTACGCGTCCCGGCTCGAACGGCGCGGCGATGCGGCCGGATCGTTATCCTGCGAAATTCGCTTTCGCGGCCAGAGGATTTCGTGTCTAATTCCCGAGAGCGCTCTATCCGTTCCTGATGTATTCGAACGAAATTTCTAATAAGAATGACCCACTGATATTAATTCCCCGAACAAACTATTCGAACGCGAATCATGAGCGATTTGTTAATTTAATGCGAAAGAGTGGTGACAGGAAGAACGAGGAAAGTGGACCGGAGACTACAGAGGGAGAGAGAGAGAGAAAGATAGAAAGAAAAGCGGATATTCATGGAATTCCCATGTTGCCAGAGGCCGCGTGCGGTTCCCGGCAACGAAACGTCGTTTAACGATTAGCCGTGGTGAACTGGCGCCGAAATTCAAATTTAAATGGCACTCGCGGGAGAGACCGGATCGTCCCCGGGTTCTCCGGGACCCGAATTTCTGCTGGAATTGCACCGCATCGCGGAAAGAGATACTCGTGCTGGAGTCGTTAATCCCTTCGTTATTTTTGACGGAATGGCCGCCCCTTGGTGCCGACCAGCTGAAGCCGTCTAATGCCAACCATTCCGCTGAATTACGAAGCGTTCCACGTCTTAAATAAATCGCTCTTAACGCTAGGTTTATGGTATGAGCAAACTACAAAGTTTTCACTTCTTGTATACCTATGTATACCTTCTTGTATAGCTTGTATCTATCAAAATAACCGGTCCTTAAAAAAAAAATTATTGTTAATCCTTTGCACTCGAAGCTATTTTAACTCCAAAACGAAACATTCTTTCCGACCTAGAATATTTCCCTTCTATATATATTTTTTTTCTCGTAAAATACTGTAAAGTTTTGTAATTTACTAAATGCAGACGAATTTAATAATGTAAAAAATATTTTCAATAATGATACAACAGTTATTAGTGACGCCTTCCGGTCGCTATTCGACTGCTACGGGTTAAAATACGGGAAAACATGTACAGTAACATTAATAACATCTCTACTCTTTCGGTAGAGTTTTGGGTCGGAAGAAATGTTTCGTTTTGGAGTGAAAACAGCTTCGAGTGCAATGGGTTAATAACTCGGAAACAGTACGAGTCTCTGAATTCTCTTAATCCATTAGCGATTTTAAGTTTCACCGACCAAACGAAATCCGCAGTGATAAATAACGATAGTAATTGTAGTCGGTATTAGACGACGGAAGGATGTCCCGTAAAAAGTAAGAGGGCGGTTACTAATGGTTAGCGTTGAGCATTGAAGGTGATTGAGAATAGAAAAATTCGAAGCCCCCGCGTTTTCCGTTGTCGGGCAACGCGCGGTACGCGCGGAGAAAACAATGGTCTTAGGGGTTTTTCGCCGGAACCCATTTCCCGGAGTCGTTACCATCAGGAAAGACGCGGGGTCCTCGGAAGATAATGGCTCGGAACGGATACTCTCGCATATCCCGTATTCCTCCGGTTTTCTCGATCGATCGGTCGGTGGAAAGGAAGAGGAAAAAATGGCCGAGCGAAAGTCTGTCGGGCGGCGTGTCACGGGGCCGCTACGAGGGATGAAACATGCTGAGCGACCGGCGAAGAGAGCGGCGAGGTTGATTAATGAACGCGTCCCCGAAAGAGCAAAATAACAAATAGCGCGTTGCCACGTTGCCCTCCGGCTGACGCGATGCCCGAGAGAGAACCGAACCTCCTCTCCCCTCCCCTCTCCCACTGGTTCTATCCAACTCTGTCTATCTGACTCTGTCAAGGGGTGGAGAAACGGGGGCGGCTGCGGCATACGGCCACGCTGGTTGCTTGATTCATAGTTCCCGCGGTGCACCGACGGCTTGTGACGAGGCGCAACGTCGTGTTAACCATGCGACCGATCCTCCTCCGTGCCTTCGCACCGCCAACCACCCTCGGTAATTGATTGTCACAAGCCCGCAGGTCCCGGAGCCCGCCGACCTACCTTTTATTCGCCTGATAGCTGACGGCTAAGGGTTAGACCACGGTTATTGCCGCCGGCGAGGAAGAGCCGTCACTTTTCCAAAGGGACATCGAGGGTCCTTAACAGGTAGGACATGGATTCTCAATCTTTCTTGAATCGCAGCGTCCCTCTTCAAGCTTTCCTTCCCTCTGTATGTCCTACTCCCATTTGCGATGTTTTATTCCAATTTTTAACACTATTTCTACCCCGATTTTGCTTACACCTATCGCGACTTATTTTTATTTGAATGTTGAATCACTCTCTTTTTGACTGTATCATCAGTTATCGATCATCCTGTATATTCAAGGAAGCAGAATAATTTCCCTTTCTTGCATCTCTACAGTCTCAATCAATTGTCATTTAAAATTTAAAGATTTTAAATGTACTTCTTTTTGTGGAAATAATGTTGAGGGCTGAAGCGTAGATTCTTAATAATACAGGGTGTTTGGTAACTGATGGTACAAGCGAAAAGGGGGTGATTCTACATGAAAGAATAAGTCGAAAATATAGAATAAAATTTTTTCATCCGAAGTTTCGTTATCGAGAAAATCAAGTTTGAAATGCAACGAATACGCATGCTATTCGATAGGAATTGTCTGACGCGTCTGATCATGACCAACCAAATCTACTTCCTGCATATACTAAAGCACACAAACCTGACAGATCTTCAAAGTCGATTTTCTCGAAAACAAAGTCTCAAACGAAAAATGTTTATTCTATATTTTCGACTTATTCTTTCAGGTAGAATCACCCCCTTTTCGCTTGTACCACCAGTTACCAAACACCCTGTATATGTCACCAAGGTCTAGACGATAAACGTCGCGGAATTATCCGCACTAAACGTAACACGGCTCCGGTACGTCTCCTGGACGACACATGACGCCGGTAAAACCCGTGTTGTTGACATATATCGAGAATTCACAGTATTAACGTAAAATTCTACTTGTGCATTTCTGCCTGTTAATCTTTCCTATTGTAATGTCTCGTCTATTGTGTTAAAATTTTTTGTTCCCCCGGTAGATCGAAGGATTAGTTTTCATGGTCAGTCGGCGAAATCAATGACAAAGCGAATCCAAAAATCCCCAGGTACACCAAAAGACCGCTACCAGCGGTAATAAATCTGGAACGCAGCTCGATTTTTGTAGTATCCAACAATAGACTGGGTTTTCGGTAACAAACTCCTAAAAAAAAAAAAAAAATCGCTCCGACGCACACAGAATTTTGTACACGCTATAGGAAAATTCTTCGGCTACCACTCGACGCCACACACGATCAATCAGGACAATACCGAAGTAATGAAAAAGCCGACGTAGACAGAATTCGACAGAACCGCGAAGCGAAACTCGCACCAAATGAAATGCGACTGACAAGAACGTTTGTAACAGAGCATATTTGGATTGGGTGGCCCTTGACATCGTTCCTCAGATTGATTCTCGATATAAAATGCCAGATTTAGTCCGTTGCTGGATGATTTGTTGAAAGAAACTTCTACACGCGTCCGTAATTGTGCAGGCATTGTGCCGTATCTGTTAAATTCCAATTAAAATCTCCATTATGAGTTTAAAACTTACGAAAATGTATCGGAGGGTTCATACAATTACTAAAAAATATAATCAAATTAATGTTGATAATGCTCGTAAAAATGGGTCAGTCTTCAAAAATACAACCTAAATCGGCCAGAATTTTTAATTGACAAAAAAATTTAATTGCTTCACCGTGTGAAGTTAAACTGCAATTGCGACTGAAGCTTCTTCTTTGCAACGACCCTGTAAAACTTGATGTACAATTTTTTCGGAGTGGCTGTTTTACGGTCCAGTAAAATCCTCTTGGTGTACCTTATATTATTTTAAAGTTGGCAGTATACCTTGCACTGAAAGCCCGATAAAACAACAACAAAAGCCGTGTATGAACTTTTAAGGGGTCGTTGCAAAGGGGAAGCTTCAATCTTCAAATCCACGGTTGTTTCAGTCCCTAAACAAATTTCCCAACGTTGCCAAATCATTTGAAAAAAAAAATGAAAAATGAATTACAAAAGTAGACGCTTAAAGTTTTAAAACAAACTCAGATTCATCGTTCGCGACGTTCATAGATCGCAACAGTGCAAATTTCAGAGGGTTGTTAGAAATCGGCAGTTCAGTGTCGAATCATTTTCCATAGCCGTTGCGAGTAATTAGCGAGCCACTAATTACGAAGTACTGCGAACAGCGTTGCGCAATCTGCGTGACAAACATGATCATCCCGAGGCTTCGAAAGAACGAACGGCGATATTACAATGGCCGACACAACGGAGACGCGTCTCCCTCGGCGGATTGTTAAACGCATTTTACTAGGACAGGGGGCCCGATGTAAATCGGAAGAGCTTGCGTATTCATCGATATCGAAACATCGCTGGTCGTCGATGCCGTGTAATCGTGACGGTACACGCACCGTCCGGCCGAACGTCAAACTCGACCCAAAATCCTCCATCTCTCTCTCTCTCTCTCTCTCTCTCTCTTTGTTCCCGTGTCTCTCGATTCTTCTGGCACGCCGTTCCCGTTACAGCGTAATGACGCGTCGGCATAGAGAGATTCGCGCGTCGTTTGTTCACGAGCACGCTCGTCGATATTCAAATCGGTGTCATCGATTGCCGGCCGTGTTAATATGAGTAACGTTCCGTGTCGGAACTGTTTCTACGTTCCCTCGACTATCTGCAACTGTCTCGGCTCAAAGTTCCTTGCAACAGGAAAGTTTGTGCTGCGCGTACTATCTTCGGACACTTATCCCCTATAATTTTTGGGCTTTCGTTTCTCAGGTACGGTACTGGCTGCTTCGTCTGTACCATTATTATCTGGAGATCCTGATAACCGGACATTCCATCGTAAACGCATTGTATTTTCAGAACAAACCAGTTTCGAAATTCTACAAACCATCTACGTCTTATTATTAGAGACAGAATTTTATCCGAGACAGTAGAACCTCGATTACATGAATCTCTGATATTGGAACTCTCTATTGTCCGAACACGGTTCCACTAGCAAAGTGATTTCCACACGATGTTACTCATTGTACAAATCGGTAAGGATCTGATAACAGTGATGTTATATCGATCCATACTCGATGCTGTTTATTGTGCAAATTATTAAAGTTCTTATTCAATAACCACACCTACAGAATATTAACACTAAAGCTACCACGGTCAAATGATTGGCTTTATATTTCACAATTATTGAAATTATAAAAATTCATTTATGGAAAATAGTGGAATAAATTCCCTTGTCCAAGCATTTATTATATGCAAAATTACAGACAATCTTAATTTTATAAGGTAATCTTTATTTGTAAGGTAATATTTACGAGATACTGTTAATGCTTGGTAGATTTAGTGTTAAAAATGACTGTGTTGCCTATATATATAATACAAACTGGAATAATAAAATTAATATATTCCTATGAATGCTTCTTTATAATTTCAGTAAATGTGAAATAAAAAAACTGAAACATTTGACCGCCAAGGGTAGGTTCAGTGTTAAATAAAATATTTATTTTGCATAAAAATTCGCAGGCCAGAGGTATTTTGGTTCGTAACACCGTGGCCAGGAGGTTACGAAGGTTCGATATCGAAAAATTTGCGGTATCGATCACGACCGATCATGGTTCCCGACCGCGAATATCGTCGGCCGATCATAATTCTCCTGGACGGCGTGCTTGCAGAGTTTTGCGATGGATTTCGCGCCTCGCCGGGACGGCCGGGGCTCTTTGCAAAACAATTAACGAGCATCATCGACGGGGGATGACTCTGGCCGTTTGCACCTTTGTTCGACGCGGCTAATCATTTTCGGTTCAGAGGCCGGATCGCTCGGCATTGTCGGCCCCGGGAATGCTTCCGGTCATCCGGCCTGTAATTGGCTATGGTGGACGCCGGTCAGCTGTTCTCGCCGATCGTCGATCCCGGCGAATATTTCATCGCTGCTAATCGCGCGATGCAAAGCCCTTTATTATTCGCTAACGCCCAGCCTCCCTTAACCAATCCGTTCGCAACACGCGCTTTTCATACTGCTCGCGTACCCTCGAGTCTCCTTTGACTTTTCATGGGGTCGAAGTAATTTTTGGGTCATTCGTTTCTCATTGAATTTGCAATTCACATTTTCTTTTTAGGGGACAGTTTGGTTTTCCAGACCGTTTTTAGGAATTTCTTTTAAGAAGAATATCGAACCTTTTATGTTGGGATTTTGCGCATATATTTACTGGTAGGTACTTGAAGTACGTGTGTAATTTTTTCAAGTAGAAATACTTAAAATTTCACGAGCTCCATGAAAGCTCCATGAGCTTTCATGATTTTTTTATAGAGTACGTTTTGAAAAACAATAATGAAGGCATTATTTTGGTTTTAAAGACCGATTGGATTTCTAGCAATTTTTTTCAGGAAAACTATCAAACCTTTTACATTGGGATTTAGTGCACACATTTATTGGTATCTAGAGTGCTTGTATGATTTTTTTCAAATAAAAATATTGAAAATTTGATGAGCTATATTTTTTTTATAGAGTACGTTTTAAAGAATACGGGCGACGGTCGCCATGATTCAAGGGTCTGTACTGATCGGAAACAAAAACTGATGTTATTATATTATTGATAAGGTATTCAAATTTGTAAAGGGGAAATGCATTCCCAATATCTGTAGATCAATCGTTATTAACACGTTAACTGCCGTGGGGGTCACCGGTGACCGGCGCTCAACTTTGCTACAGCGCCGTGGGGGCCACCGGTGACCGGCGGCGTGGTCAATATTAAAAGTACATAATTATAGTAAATATGGATACTGATCAATTTTTCAATAATACCATTGTTACTATAATGGTTTGAAGAAATTAATGCAATATAGAACATACAAAATAATTTTTTTTTCTTTTTTTCTTTTCGAAACACTGAGAGTAATCACTTAGCAACCGAAGCACGATTGTTTTAAAAAAATAAAAGTAATACTTGCCTACAGCGCCGTGGAGGGCACCGGTGACCCCCACCAAAAAAATGCTTCAAACATGATTTTATAACTCATATTATTTGCTGGGAACTATATTTCATCATAATATGCATCGCATAATGAAAAGTTCATGTTGGCGCCTGGGACAAATCAGGGAAAATCCGTCCGGCAGTCAACGTGTTAATAACGCCGATCGCTTTTACAAATCAAAATAGGTCGAACTCGTGAGAGAACGCATAAAATGCGAACGCTCTTCAGGGAAGAAACGGCGGGACGTTTGAATCCTAAAAATCAGTCGGTAACTTTCCGCCATAAAAAGAACTTCCATTATAAAGCGCGCGTTCAGACGTTCGCGAATTTCTTGGTCCCCGGGAAACAGGGATCTCGTAAATACACGTGGATAATTGCGGCCTCTCGTCTGAGTCCGAACTAAAGCTCAGCCTGACCACAACTTTCCCGGCCGAAATTCCATTATAAAGTGCACGTTCGCGGACGTTTACGATATTCTTGGTCCCTTCCCCCTCCAGACGGAAAACACACCGGGATCTCATAAATACGTTGCGGATAATCGTGGACTTACAATCGCAGATAGGCATCGATCTATCCCAGGTCGGGCAGAGGCTAACAGTCGCGTACGATCGTTAACGGGAAAATTAAACGGCGCCCGGGGAAAAGTTGTCTGATTTGTTCCCCGTAATTCAGGAACTTGCCTACTAACCGTAAAATCCGGCTCTGGGAACTTTTCCCGGCACCGAGACCAGGAGAAACTCCTTCTGCCCGTTCGTTACTCGCGTCCGCTCTAACATAGAAACCGGCCCGGCGATCCTAAGCGCGCGAATGCGATTCTTGGCGAATTAGTTTCCGCACTGATTTTTCGCCTCTGCACGTTCGTAAAATCTCACCGGCAGAAGTTGGTGCAGGTAGAATAATATTTTCTCGCCTCTTTCTTCGTCCAGAGAAATAAAAAAAAAAACAATTAGAAATCTGTGAATGTTATACCAGACCTATTCGCTTAAAATTTTGTAAAAACATTCTTCAGACTGTTGTTTAACTAAAGGGACGTAGCGGATTTTCGATTTGTACATTCTTCCTTTTTCTTATAAAAGAACAAGAGCGAAAGAAGCGATTTAGGCGACAGATTGTATATTTGGGTTGACTGTAATTTTCATAAAAATTTACTAGTTCATCTAGTTTAATGTAGAATTACAGGAAAATATTTGTTAGATAAAATCCTGCAGGGATATAGCTCTGTACATCTTTGCACCTCTTTGCGGTGACTGCATGAAAATGGCTGCCAAGTCTTTCTAGTTTAATATGCGTAACTGAATTTTTTAGCAAACACTACTGAAACATCGTGTTACAAGATGTACACTACCGCTCAAAAGTATCCGGACAATTGCGAAATATCTTTATTAGCATTGCATCAAAGTTATTTCAGTGTCTAAAATAGTGACTAAAATCGATTTCTATTAGTTTCTTGTGAAATACCTGACGTTCTAAATCAAAAATTACGTATATACAGGGTGAGTCACCTAAAGTTTGCACCTCAAATATCTTTGTTGTTTCTAAAGATACGTAAAGTATGGTAAATTTTTTTTAGAGATATCAAGGTCACCTTGACTTTTTTTTAAATGGAACCACCCTTCTTTAAACACCTACAATGATAGTCCTTTTCATTAGGAATTCAGTGACAATAATTATTCCAAGATTATTCAAAACTTTTTTATAGCATCGTGTCAGCCCCATTATACCATTCAACTTTGTCCTTCCCATATTTTACGTATCTTTAGAAACAACAAAGATATTTGAGTTTATAAGTGTCCGAATACTTTTGAGCGGTAGTGTATATCTTGATGGTCTCAAAAAACTTATTTTTTTATGAAAAAAAAAATTGTCGAATGTCGCCTATTTTTCAACAGTCATGCATTCTTCAACTAGTTGACATTTCAACCCGTTTTTCTCAAAAACGAGATGTCAAATGAAAAAATGTTACTCCCCTTTTTCGACGTACTTTTTCCTGTAGAATTATCGTCCTGCCGCTTGAACCATGATTTTATGGGTTCTCTGGGTAAAACGGAGACAGAAAGAGTGAGAAGTCGCGCGAAATATTCTTGGTCTCTCATGCTGCTCGAGGTTCAAAGGGAGTGGAAGTTCGAGGAACTGCAGCCAGAAATTACTCCGACATCTTTGCTCCGCCGATTAACAATAATAACGAAGGCGGATGGGGAGAGGAGGAGGGGGGCAGGGTTTTGTTTCGAAGTTTCGGCGGAGGACTTGAATCGAGGCGGCCTTTGCAAGAGCCGGGCTGCGAGTTCGAGGCCGATTAATTTCCGACTTTTCCACTGCGCTTTCCAGAGCCGTTTCGCATAACGATCTCAGGTGCTCGACGAGTTAACGAGTGGGCGTAAGATGATTACAGGTACTCGTGTTCGGAGCCTTTTCTTCGGCGCCGGGATAGTAATATTGATGGTCGATTGATCCCGACAATCACTGTCATTGTTCCTTGTGGGATTTTCGGGTTTATTTTACACTCGCGTGACGGTCCGCTGTACGTAGAATCAACGATCGACTAATTCAATCTAATGCAGGTGTGGAGGCTATAAAAGTGTACACTTAAGAAATTATTTGCAGTAAACATACAGGAACCAACTGGAAATTTAATTCCCTCTTTGGTGGTTTCGTCGAACTGGAATATATCGACATTCTTCGATTTCCCCAAACTTTCCCTTAAACTTGTTTCATTTTTTCCATGAATGCATAAAAGTTTCACGCGTTTATGACAAAAATTGGTAAACCAAATGCAAAACTGGAACAGCATTTCTGCAAAATAAAATTTGCATTAATCGTCGGACACGGAGGTTGTATAGACATCTATTTTCTTTTTCAAAAATTTCAATCAGTTGGAATTAATGGAATTGAAATTCTTCATTTCCAACTACACTGAATTCTTGATACATGTCAACAACACGTTTGTATCGTGCAGAAGACATACCCGAGTATCACGGGGTATACCACGTTTACTATTCAGGCTTTGACGACATGTATAGAGAATTCACTGTTATGTTTAATAAAAATAAATCGATGTCTACACGACTCCTGTATCCGACGATTAATGCACAAAATTTTTATTTTGCATAAAAATGCGCTTGGATACCACAGTACTCGAACGAAGTGTTCCATAGCGAATTTGTGGAGTCGAGACGAAGGACAGACGAATGTGGAGCGTTCTGCAGCCAAGAAAAAAAGTTTCTATCGCACGTGCAGTCCGGTGCACGGTGGGGTTAAGCGTCAGGTGTGCCAGAATAGGGCCGGCATCAGTTTCGACAAAGGAAACCGCAATATTTGCGAGGCGCCGCGCCGCCGGAAACCGCAACGGCCTAGGTCCCGGGCCACTGGTGATTCCCTTTGTTCCGTGTCTTCCAAAGTTCGCGGGGCCGACTTGCCGGTTTATTGGCGCGGTAAAACAAACGTCGATCCACCGGGAAAACGGCGGCTTGTCTCCGGCGGTGGTTGATTAACGCGGCCGGAAACGCTGCGTTTTAATTAACGCCGCGATCCTAGACGTCTCGGCCACGAGCGTAGAACAGCCCCGAGAGCATTCCGACGTATCGACGTTCTCCCCATGAGAAACCCCATTAAAAGGAAGAGCCGTCCCACCTGAAACGAGAACGAATGGCAGCCGCTCCGCAAACTATGCTCATAACGCTCCCGGTTAGGCATGCGGCGTCTAATCGATGGCCTGGTAGAAATGAACAGTGGCCCTGGGTGGATTTTGGGCCTCGTGGTGCGGGCCTGTTCGCGTGCAACGGTCGTCTGAAAGTTCCGTTACAACGAAAAACGCCGCGCCGCCGGCCGCTCCTGACTTCTGTTCGCTCGGCTGACTTGCTCGTGTAATCTCCTGACGTCGACCTAATCGAAACCAGCCAAGAACGGCCGCCTGACATCGCAATTTCTTGCACGAGAACGTTTTCATTTCTTCGAGGACGGATCTGGGCCAATCCTTCGCACGATTTTCTGTTGGCCAAATCCGGCTGCTATTGTTGATACATCCAGTTTTGATCCTGGCTCAACCCTGTTTTTGCTTCAAGGTGCGATGGGCTGCAGGAAATACGTCACTCGTTCACGCGATTTCCAGACGTTGCAATGGCTTTCATTTTAGACCTTGCAGGTATAGTGAAGCACTTAAAACAGGCCATCTGAATAACTTGGCTGCTATTGCTTGGTATCGAGGGGCTGATCGTTCGACGTTACTAGTTTTTGGACAGATAGAGGCGTCAAGGAGATATGAAGGTCGCCTCTGTTTTTTTAATTGGAACCACATATTTCTGAACTCCTACGGTTGTAGCCCTTCACGAGACTATTTCAACGATATAAATTCACTGTGAATGGGATATTTTCCTTCATTTAATTTAGTTTAAATTCAAAATGTAATGAAAGTACTTCAATACAAATTGATCTGCTACAACAGATGCAAAAAGACATGCGAGAACGCATAAAACGAGCTTGCGCTGCTATTGATCACCGTACGCTTTACAATCATCAGTGGGTGAATCTTCGGACGCTGTCTTTCTGTGGCTGGTCATCATTTTTTGCATCTGTTGTAGCAGATTATTTTGGATCGAAGCACGTTGTTTACATTTTGAATTGACTCGGCTCGATTGCATTAATAAAGCTAAAAATATCCCATTACGTTGCATTCACAGTGAATTTATATTTTTCCTTTATATATCTCCTCTCTCTCTTGTCCTTCTTTTACATATCTCCTTCACGCTTCCACCTAATAAAAAAAATTTTGGCATGATGCATTTTTTCCTACCACCAATAGCAGCCAAGTTATTCAGGTGGTCGGTTTTAAGTGCCTCACCCTGTATATTATAGAATAATAACAGAGTATTACATATTATAGAGTAATATAGTATAGACTACGAAATCATGTAGTATCCAGAAGATCCGAGTTCAAAGTACTGCTTATTAACCATTTGCACTCGAGCGGTGACTTTGAAGCGCCACTAAAAATGGTTGTGGTATTATTTCAAAGAAGTTACAAAAAATGTCACGAAATATTAGTTACATTACAAAATTTGAATTTAATAGATCACTAAACATTTAAGTATTATTTGTGAAAATCGGATCAGTTTCGTATGAATAAAGGGTTTCAGTTTCATCGGATCAGTTTCGTAAAGGCTTAAACTTGTTTGTACTTAATCAATTGCTAAAAATGTAAGTGCTGCACGAGACGTGTACAGTATCGTTTCATACATATATCCTAGATCGGAAGAAATTTTTGGTTTCGTTGAAATAGTTCTCGAACTGTCAACTAAAGAGAAGTACCTCTCTCTTAAAGAGAAACGATTGACTACATCTCTCGCTGGAATAAACGCTGGAATAAAGAGCCTGCATGAATCAAGATTCGATAAAACGATTCACGAGCGAAGAGAATCTGCAGATTTCCACGGTACTTCTCTCGCGATGCAACTCCTGTAACTCGTATCATCGCTGTCGAAAGACAGGGAACATCCGCAGCAATAAAGGTTCGGTATCAATCAGGATTCTCTTAAAACCCGAGCGAATAGATTCGCTCTGGTTGCACGGTGCTTCTATCCGGCCGTTTCTCTGGTGCAAAATAAAAAATCGCTCGGGCGATTAAGCTACAGAGCCCGAACCCGAGTAGGGCCGACAATCGAAAACGAGGATCGTCCGAGGCGTTAGCCCGCGATCGATCGCGGCAAAGACAATTCGCGAGGGTTATCTGTACGATCTAAATTGCCCTGCGCGCCGGTCGAACAGCCATAAAGACGAAGATGGTCCCTCTTGTCGCCCTTCCGCCTCGCGTTTCCTAGATTTGTCGCGACGAGACGGGACTAAACGCGACAGGAAGCGCCAACGATATCGAGCCGAACGTAACGGCGGCGCGTTTCGAGCAATAAACTTCGCGAACGAGCCGAAGGGAACTTTTTCTCTGTCCACCCCTCCTCCTACTTCCCCCGCACGATTCCTATAATATCGGCTTTTATTCCGCCACGGTCCATAAAATCGGAACGGTTAATTTGTCGGAGGGACGGGAGACAGACTCTCGAAAAAAGGATCGAGTTATCGCCCTGCGACTCGTCGTTCACCCCGGTTGCAGTCTGCGTGGTTGAAGACAGAAATAATTAGGAATAATTGCTGGCGATTCGTTCATTTGAACGAGAACGCGATCAAAAAATTGTTTACAGAGAGTATGCACAGGCTGGGGCAAACTTACTTGGCATCGCAGGGTTCGTAATCTGACATCACTAAATTCTTCATACGCGGAGGCGTCAAGGAGATGCGAAGGTCACCTCTGTTTTTGTTTTGAAATGAAACGGTATGGGTTTTTATTTACATTCTGACAGTGTGTTTTGAGGACGAATATAACGACCTATTATGAAGGTCATTCAGAGTCACTCAATTGCAATAGAAAATAAATGAAAAGCACGCTTCAAGTACTTTTGTGTCATTTCTGGTTGTTGGTATAACGCTCTTCGATGAAGGTCACAGAACGTAAACAAACATTCTATATTTCACTTATCTACACTGATTCATCTCTCTGAACAACATGACTCGCCCACTAAGCCATGTGATTTAAAATGCATAGGGAAAAGTTTCTATAAAACCGAATCAAATCCGTTCGCATACAGCGTGTATATAAAGTGCGATAAGAAACGGGCATGATTTATGGGAATAAACGGGGGAAAAAGAACTCTGGTATTTCTGGGCGGTCGCGATGCATTATCTCGAAGACGTCGATGTCTGAGTGTCGATTAAAGTCCGTGTCTGAATATCCTGTGCTTGTGCGTGTGTATGTGTATATAGGTATATACAGCGTTTCCCGTCGGTGTGGCCGGTTATTTCCATTTCGTCGCCGTTTGTCGATACTCGTTAACAACGACAAATCTACTTAGCGACTTAATCCGACACGTCGTTGCGATCCCGATACCAGCCGGCCCGTAATTTTATAATAATTCGCCCGCAATTTTTCATCCGACAATTTACGGGCGCCGCTACACGCCGGCGATGGAGCGAGCGGGAAGAAAAAGAGAGAAGAGAGAGAGAGAGGGGAAGAGAGAGAGTAAGAGGAGGGATATATGAAATGGAGGAAAAAAGGAGAGAGGCGGCGACCAACGTCGAGCCAGCGGAAAAAAGAGACGAAAAAGGTGAAAACGGAGGCCGTCGCGGGGGTGGAAGGGGGTCGAGGGTCGCGCGCATAACTGTAGCGCGACGTTCGATAAATTGCCTCGGGTTCTTTTTAGTCTGCCGCGATATTTTATTTACCAGGAAAATGTATCTCTGTTGCGCGCGTGCCGCGGGAATCGGTTTAACCGGGCTTTTTCGGGAATCCACGCAACCACCGGCAGAGACAGGCAGAGCGCTGATTTTTATTTTTCTTTCTTTTTTTATTTGCGTCGAGCACCTTGTCCACCGTAATATCGTCCTGTGATATCCAATCTTCGGAGCGCATTACCCTACGTCCCGAAACAGAATTAAAAATTCTGCTGGAGGGATTCAAACATCGACATCAAAAATATAAGCTTACATCTCTTTTGCCCAACTTAATAACTAGACTGCGGATTTTTCATGGCTTGTACAAATTAAAAAAAAAAATGCTATATAATATAAAATTCATTTAGTGCGATTTTTCTTAGGCTGAGGAAAAGGATTTTATTTTATTCCACGTTCTGTCTATAAAAATTGGAAACTGCATAAACAGCTATTAACACGTTGACTGCCATGTTACCCATATATGGGTGACGGAATTATTTTTTCAGGCTTCAAAATGAATTTTTACGTTAATATATTCACTGTACCAAATTTGATTAGGATCTGTAAAATGCAAGAAAGTTGGAGAACTACACAATATCATACATTTAATTTTTTTCAATTTCTATTTTATTAAATAACTTAGTTTGATTTCATGCAATTTTTGAGCTTTCTTGTTTGGCGCGCGATCAAAGTGTTAATAACAGAGATATTTAATAAATCCGGAAAAGGGAGAGTTATTCCCGTAATTGGCAATATTGGAAAATTAGGGTACGATTTGTCAGACGATGGAGCGGAATGGTAGATAAACGGTGGCCGAGTCGAAAGGGAAGATTTGTAGCGCTCGGTGAACTTTGGCTGGGAATTGCCGTCGATTTTTCGTACGGTACACCGAGATAAAGGGTGGAAAAGTAATCGCGAGTGGGTGGAGGACACCGGGACCGCAATAAACGATCGTCGAAAGAATGCTTCGAAGGTTCCAGCGAGCTCGATAGACACGTCACTCGCGCGGAAGAAAGCGGATTCCAGTATTGGCGAGGTCGCTGGAACATACACGTATAAGGGGCCTCTCGCCGATGTACACAGTCGAGAATTCTTTTCGTCGCATAATGAACAGGGGCCTCGTTTGCACGCGACTCCGTTCCTCTTCGTTCCGGCTAGTTTATCGAGAATACCTCGCGGCGTGCATTATGCCCTGACCCGGTGGAGCGACTGGGGTTGTCCGCGCGACTATTCTCGGTTCCGTCGTCGATAATTCAACGAGCTTTCGTCACGCGCCCCCGGAACCAGCGTTCCTCGACGCCGAGGGTGGCACGTTGCGAACGCTTTCAGGTACTTCGCGAGACGGCACCGCCGTTCTGGTTAAACTGTTAATTAAGTGGGACGAATTAATTTGTTCGGGAAGTAGGGGAACGCTTACTTGACGTGTTTAGATTGCGATTGGTATGCTATTGGGCGTTGTATGCGCTTTCGGTTGGCGTTTAAAGTGATTTGCATCGATCGATGTTTTAAAGGGGCAGTGGCGCACACCGATCCGGATATCTAATCCGTGAACATTGTTTCTTAAATGTCCGTGGACCTCGGAAATGAAGAAATCAGTACAATTTAATACATACTATAGTTAATCATTGAAACTTAGACGTTTTAAGAAGAGTATTTTTTACCATAAAAATTGTTTCTCTTTATAGGATGTGCTGACCACCCTATTTAATATTTTCTCTCGCTTTTTGTTTTAAAATTGAAGAGCAGATTTCTGCGACGAATGTGATATCATTTAATAATGATTACTGTAAATAATCTATCTAAAAAATAATATTGATGTAGGATTAATAAATCGGTTGGGAACTAAAATAATTTATTCGAACTAATATTATATGTGTTAAATTAAAGAGGTAAAACAATTACAAATTGACAATGCCTGGTCCTATACAGCGAAACTCACTCAGGAAAAAATCAAATTGCAATGGGAAGTTTTACCGCACCCCCGTACTCACCGGATATTGCTCCCTCTGACTATCATCTTTTCAGATCTCGGGAGGATTATTTAAGATATAACACATTCACTTCTGTAGAAGATGTACCTTGAGACATATTTTGCTTCACGAATCCTGGATTTCTATAAGAGGGGGATTGAAAATTTTCAGGAAAGATGGCGAACTGTCCTTGATAATGATGGAGATTATATAATAAATTAACAAATAAAAACCTGAATTTACTACAAAGTTTGTTTTAAATTCCGAAATAATTGATTACTTGTGGGTCCCCCTAATAGATTCAAAAGTTCCCAGGAAGGGTTTCGAGCGCAACGTCGATAAGCTGGTAATTTTGAGCAACTCGAGTCGCTGAGCGCAGGGGGCTCGGTGTGTAGAAGCAGGGTAAGAGTAATTCAGTAAAGGATAAACTGGGCGACGCTGGGGCCGATAAACATCGCGACGGTTGGACGGGGAGACGCGTCGCGTCGCGTCGCATCGCCTCGCGCCGCGCAAAAGGATTCCACAAAGTGGATGATAACGGCGTCGTCGAGCTGCGCGCCGCGATAAGATCCTCCCCGGAGAAATGACGCGAAAAACGGGTTATCCTTCGCAATGACGTTATCGTTTCGTCGGAATCTGTCCCCGTGTGCTCCCTCGTGCCGCCACCACCCATACGATGATCGTGTCGCATCGCGTGCAAAAGGCATAACTGTGAAATCCCTTCCCGCTACTGGCGCGCCTCTGTGTTTACTCTGCGCGTAATTGAGTCGTTCGCGATTAATTCGACCTTCTAAATTTTTTTCATTTTGTTAGCCAAAGCGTTCGATCATTGCTCAACCGCCACGTGTTTCAAATAAATTTGTAAAGACAGTATATTTTCTTTCATATAAATCGAGCGCGCTTTGCATGCTCAGCGCACTCTTTGAACTGTCCCTACATTTGAGATAGATAGAGAGAGGTAAAAGTGCGTAGAAATTAAATGAAGATAGTGACAGTTAATTAACAGAATAAGTTAAAGATATAAAGTTAGTGTGAATAAAGAGAGTGAACAATAGACTCTAATTGTCGTTTCTTTATTTACAGGTGAGTTTGTGAATAGCTGTAAAAAGTGTAAAATAATAAGTATCTAATAAAACATAACATTTATTTACAGAGAAACAAATTTAGTCTGTTGTTTGATTATTAACACGGGATAGAATATTGCCATTATAAATTTATCAGACTTTATTCAGTAGCAGCAAACGACACACATTTTCTTCACCCTTTGCAATATTCTGGGTCGGAAGAAATGTTTCAGTTCTCGAGCTGAAACAACTTCAAATGGTTAAACTTTTTATGTGTGTTATTTTATCAAGCTCCTTGTGTCGTTTCATTTGGTAAACGAGCAAGGCAATAACCAGCTACCTCAAATGGTCTGTCTCTGCGGCAATCTCCATCTGAAATATTTGGTTTCGTCGATTTCTTTACGATTTTCCCTCTACCTCTTCATCGAGAGCATCCCCATGGTCCACTTTGCCGGAACTTAGGTTCATTAGCGGATATTGCATATACTTCAAATATCGTGTGAACTCGGTAGGCTGCTATATTATAGTTCGCAACACAGTTTCCCCGGCAGGCGTAATTTATTGCAATTCTGGTTACCGGTAGTTCCTGCTGATATTCAAACTATCGAGTGACGCTGTTCGTTGTTCGACGTGTCTTAAAATATCGGAGCGTCTCCTCGAGGAGAATTTCTTCCGGTGAATGCAAATTTGCCAGTGGATTAGCAAGAATATCTGTCTGCAGCATGAATAAAAATACGGGACAAGCAGGCCGCGGAAAGGAAGAAACGGTGAAATATTCACACTGTCGCGCGACTGTGTTTCTCGTTGCTTACATACTAAATGTGCGCGGGGGGGGGGGGGGTGAGACAGGTTTCCGGATCGCTCGGGGCTACTAACAAAGTTGATTCCGGGGGTTTTTCCCCGTCACTTGAGAGTTTACGATAACTCGCGGGCCCCACGGAACACTCGACGGCTCTCTAAACATCGTTCGAGCCGGAAACTGCAACAGCAAATTTCGGTCTGAAATATCAATTCCGGGAACCCGCCGCCATTCCCCGGACGTGTAAAACTTCGTTGAAGAAGAAGCCGGCCAGCAGACGTATCTTGGTTGGTACACGATCGAGATACGAGCCCGTCGTATATTATTTACGATCGGTGAAGGATCGCCGGCGAAAATCGCGGATGAAAATCGGTTTTCCAGCGACGCGACCGCTGCGTGCCGTGCTCTCGCTCGTTCGACGATCGAGTTTCATCGACGGGGAAGCGGAGGAACGCGCGGCCTACAAACACTTGTCGGCGGTGTAAACAACTTTCCGCTCGGTGTATTTGGCAAGAGCGGAGCGGCGAGCGGGCACGCGTGGACACGGCCCGGTAATTTATTGTTACAAGAATCCTGGATCCGAGAACGCGCGAGAAGCTTGCACGCTAAGCTCCGCGAGTTCTCGGCCAATTCGATTAACCCTTTACCGGTCGCGAGTGCTGCCATTTACTCGAGATTTTATTCAGAAAAATTCGGAAGACCCGAGAGAGCCGAAACATCTGAAACAGTTATAAATAAATTTCTTTAATTCTTTTGACCACAGAATTTATATACAGGAGTAGAACAAATTTTCAGTCGTCTGCTCCGTAACAAAAGCTTGACGGCATTGCCCAATCCACTGTAAGGTAAACGTCCCGGTGACCATGCCCCGATATCCGGACAGTAATACAAATTCCATTTATTTTTTACCTGACCTGTTGATAACCCGGAGAATAAACGACATCTCTAGTGTTGCTGATATACAGGGAGTTTGGTAACTGGTGGTACAAGCGAAAAGGGGGTGATTCTACATGAAAGAATAGGTCGAAAATATAGAATAAACATTTTTTGTTTAAAGCTTTGTTTTCGAGAAAATCGACTTTGAAGATCTGTCAGGCTTGTGTGCTTTAGTATACGTATGCAGGAAGTAGATTTGGTTGGTCATGATCAGACGCGTCAGACAATTCCTATCGAATAGCATGCGTATTCGCTGCATTTCAAACTCGATTTTCTCGATAACGAAACTTCGGATGAAAAAATTTTATTCTATATTTTCGACTCATTCTTTCATGTAGAATCACCCTCCTTTCGCTTGTACCACCAAACACCCTGTATATCGCGAATTCACTGTACTCGTGAAACACCCGAAACCAGCTCGATTCGAACCTACTTGTAATAACGATCGATGCGTTTGCTGCAATTTTATTTCCCGATACAATGACTCAGAAAATTGAAAGAAACTTTGACAATGAATTGCGAACTATTTGATCAATTCTCTGTAGAGTTTATCGACCCGTTCGGTCTCGTGGAATGAATCGATTTGGCTCCTACATCGCTCGGGCATCGATTCTGGTTCTCCTCGAGCCGCGGCGTTGACTTTAAAAGCGGTTTTCTGGCATCGTCGGTGTTTCGAGCGTCGCGACGCCTCGCTTGGCCCATTGTGTCGTGTTCCAGGGGCCAGTGACCCGCGTTTTCGAGCCCCGGGCCAGCTACGTTCGAACGAGAGCTTGCGAAAGAGCTATGAACCTCTTTTTCACCTTTCTCGAATTACCACACGTAACTTGCGAATCGGAAGGAGACCATGGTTCGCCATCGAAAAATTTGAATTCGAATCGAGCGGGAACGAGGAACCGCGGACGAGGAACGTTCGACGGAACGGTCGCCGTAATTTTATCCTGGTTTGCGCGGTTGCACTTTACCCGGTGCACGAACGCCTCCTCTTACCCTCTTCTCTTTTTCAGCCTTTCTATTTCGGTTTCCCGTAGATTACAACCGGTAGCGCGGACCCGAACTATTATTAGGCGACGTTGCTCCCTCCTTCTAGATCGTATTATTTGTTTGACCTCGCTTTCGCCTGGCGTCTCCGTGTTTCACCAGCGCTCTCCCGCTCCCGAGAACAAGCAGCCGCTCGTGAATCAACCGGGTTTATAATATAAAATCGATCCGAGATCCGCTGCGTTCGATCAATGTCTCCGCTACCTTGGAATTTTCAAATTCCGTCTGCGACGATTTGTTCGACGCCGTCGAAAACACCTTCCGCGCCGTTGCTGCTAGCCACCGGAACGAACTATGGCGAGACTGTGTAAATAGTCTTTCATTTTGATAGACACAGCCTGTACCAAAATTGAAGGACTACTCGAAATTTTTGTGTTCCTGGTACAAGTGCAAATGGGCGGCTGGCAATTTTGTACGGTTACACTTTGTTTCCGATGCGTTGACAGATAGAGATCGATGCTGCATCGACTTGATTAATTGGTGGCGAGCTTTTAGCGCTTTCAAGTTTTGGTGTCCTGAAAGAGAAGCTCTCGCTCTTTGTAAATCAATTAAAAGTTGAAAGAGATTTCGAAGATGCAAAATATGAAACTAATCCTGATGAACAATTATTTCTGTCACAAAGAGGTCATGGAAGAATATAAAGTCTATCGAAGAAAGCGAGGTACAACTTAAAAATAGCTAAATAATGTCAGAATGAAATCTTCCACTACAATTGGGATTGTCTTTTAGATTTCAAGCTACAGTTTACAGCAGTGAGGCGAGTGTACGGGGAGTGTCACTCGAACAAACTGATTTAATTATAGCTCGTACGTCTCTCGGTTCTTTCTCTTCTAATTCCGTTCTTATCGGAATTGTCACGCTCTTGTTTACCTCTACGGTCTACTTTTTCCCCGTATTGCTCTTCGATTACCTGTGTCAGCCGATACTTGTCCTAATTGTTATTTTTTCCCAGAGAGGAAGAGAGAGATCCGCTTACTGTGGCAATGTTTTCTTACACGGAGGATTGTTTGCCGCTCTTAGAGTCTGATATTCTCGAGATCGTTGGGCTAGGTGTCCGATACACCTATCAGTATAATTGTAATCTCACGCGAAAAATCTTTAGAGCACTATTGCACCAATCTCCCATTTGTATATTAATTTTACAAATTATACAGCCATTTTTCTATAGAAGAAATCTGCACCAATTTCCCTTGGGTACTTCAACTCAACGAATTATAGTATTTACTCGATATATGTCCAAAACATGGGTCTAGCCAGGGACATGTATCAGCAAGAAAACGTAGAAGGGGACAGCGAAGCTCTAAAGGCCTCTAGAGGGGATAATTCTCGGACTTTTATCGGCTAGTTATTTGAGATAGAGTAAATACAGGACCTAAAATTTCTATAAATCTGGCGATATTGTACGATCATTAAATTTTAATAAGATGCAGAAATACGTTCATGCGAAAGATGTTCAAAGTCGCGTTTTCTTCAGAATGTTCTGTGACGATGTATTCATTGAAAGGGAGTAATGTGTTTTCTAACGGTTGGCAGCAGTTGGAAAATAGCTCATTTCGAAGAACAATCGAAAAACCTGACGATGAAAAAAGCTTGACCGATACTCGTGTCCCCTCACCCACGTTTCTCCCTCCGTTTCTCTCGTTCCTTCGGACGATTAATCACCTTTTGCTTACCTTCCCGAGGAAACACCTGGCCGATCATCAGTCTGCTTGTTCGCTTGTAGCACGCAACAGCTATCGCTTGTCAGTAGAGAAAACAAATGATCGAGAGTAGAACCGCGTCCGGCAAATAATCATTTTCGCGAAACTGTCTGGGCAGGATGAAATCGTTGCGTTCCTAGAAAAGTACGGACGCTAAATGACCACCATGAAAAACATATTAGCAGTGTCCCGATCTTGTACGGTTTACTGTGACCACGAAATCTCCGGCGAAATTGGCGTGCGAGTTCCCTACGGTTTATCCTCGACGCCTAGAATAAAAAACTGGAAATATTTTTCTGCTTTAACAAGGTATAGTTCTCTGAGCTGGGGAACGTTCACGTTTCGTAAGTGTTTCAAGCTAATGAAATTTTCTGCTTCTGTTTTTCAAAAATATAAACGATTACAAAAATATTCAGACACGTCAACCGAAGATTCTGCAAGGTATTCAAGCTTGCTAGCATTATTTAACATTGTAATATATTTGAAGCTTTGATATATTCAACGCTGTAATATATTTAAAGCTTTGATATATTAAACACTGTAATATATTTAAAACTTTGATATGATTCAAACTTTAATATATTTGAAACTTTGATATATTTGAAACTTAGATATATTTTACCCTTGATATATTTAACACTTTCATCTAGTCAACGCTTTGTTACCTGTCGCATCTTCTGGCCAGATCTGAACGGGACCTCGTGCAGTTTTAAATACAATGAACCAAAATTTTGTTAGTATTTATATACCACAAGAAAATCAAAATAGTAACTATAATATACATACTGTTTTTTCGCTTATGGTTTCAGTTAGAAGATTGATTAGATTTCAGGGGACTCTGGGGCATACAGATACCCGACTGGTTAAGCAACCAGGAGCAATTTTTGATATTTTTTCGAGTTGATAGTTAATAACATCGTGTAGAAGCGATTCGCCGACGAGGAAAATAGCAACCATTGTCAACGAACTCGAAGCCCCATCCCCCAATTTCTATGAGCCCTGTCGATGCCTCCCCGTGACCTCGAACTATCCAGATCGTAAACAGCTCGTGAAATGCTCTAGGGGAAGCATTAGCGAGAGTGTTAAGCTAAATAAACACTACGGGGTCGAGTGGCGTGGGGTGGAGGAGTGAGGGGGGAGGGTGGAGAGAAGCGGCGGCTGCGTTTACAATGGTAACGAGTGGTGGGAATACGGGGTGGGCGGATGGTAGCTCGAGTGTCTCGCGACTAAACTCCTTAACCGACGGTTTTCGGCACCGGGGATAATTCGACCTGGCCCGCAATCGAGTGCTTGCACACTGGCGGTCGACCGTTTGCCTATGCACCGATTGTTGTTTCACTGTCTGTATTCTGCGTTACTCTCGATTTCTGACTTTGCGAACGTGTCTTTCACGAACCTGTCGATGAAGGTGTCTGACAGCCTAAATGACCGGTTAGTCAACCGTATTGACGATTCTTCAACTCTGGCTTAGAAAGTTGTTAATATTGTGATGTCTTTGGATGAATAAATTTTTAGTGGGACTTATTTCTGGCAAAGGGTTAGATATACGGTAGAAAGATATAAAAAAAAAATTCATGAAATGTAAAGATATATAAAAATCCATGAAGAATCTGTTCAGAAAAATTATATTTATACAAAGTACCGTTAAGTATAAATAGAATTTATGACGAGAGCTCTTACTACACGAGATAGAATAATATTAATTTCCACTTAACGATTAACTGAAAACAAGTATAGAAATTACTTGAAATTTTAGAGTCGTAGATGAACTTAAAAATAGTAGTACTTTGAGGAGCCAGAGAGATCTACAGTGGGGGACAAAAGTGTTCGTACACTTGGAATATAGAAATAAAAACAACAATGTTTTCTATATTATCAAGTATATTCAAATATACGTGACTGTATATTGTACATTACACTTCTAACAACAAATGAGCAAAAAACAAAGACAATAACAACGCTTAGTAACGTGAAATGAATTCAAAATTCACACTAGTGTAAGAAATTGCCAGGACAAAAGTATTCGTACACCACCATTTCTGTTGATAAACGTAGCAGTTACGAAGGAATCACAACATTCCGATCAATGTAAACATTACTTTAGAAGATATCATGTTAGTTTCATGAATTCTAGTCGTGGCGAGTACACGTTATTAGTGAATATTTGCAATATGGGGAGAAAACGCAATGAAACTAAAGAACGAAAGAACGAAAAATTATTATACAGTTATACGAAGAGGGCAAATCATATAGAAATATATAAGAAATACTAAAAAGAAGTCGATCAACTATACAGAGTATAATAAGTAAATATCAAAAAGAGAGAACATTGCAGAATAAAGAAAGTACCGGCAGACCCCGGAAGTTAACTGTGAGAGAGGAGCGTAAAATCGTCCTAATTATTAAAAGAAAACCAGATACCAGTGCATCGGGAATCGTGACACACCTTCAAGAATATATGCACAAGGAATTTCATCCGAAAACAGTACGAAGAGTGCTACATCGGGGAGGATATAACAGCAGAGTAGCGAGGAGGAAACCACTCATCAGCAAAGTAAATAAAAAAAAGAGATTAGAATTGGCAGAAGAATACATAAACGCTAGCGACGACTTCTGGAAGAATGTAATATTTTCCGATGAGTCGAAATTTAATATTTTTGTGTCGGATGGTCATAAAAAAGTGTGGCGGAGAGCTAATACTGAATTTTTTGGATCCCAAAAATATGCAACCGACGACAAAACACGGAGGTGGAAGTGTAATGGTGTGGGGATGTATTGCTGCTTCTGGAGTCGGAAAATTAGTAATGATAGATAGATTAATGGATAAACATTTATATTTAAATATTTTAAAAGAAAATTTACACGAAAGTGCTGATAAATTAGGTATGGGAGAACATTTTACTTTCAACAAGACTGTGATCCGAAACATACAGTCCATATAGTGCGTCAGTGGTTGTTAAGAGCGCAGCGAGTGAACGAAGTGAACGAGCGAAGCTCTTCTTTACGCTACTCTTACATTTCGTTGACATTCTTCTCCTCCTAAACCGCTCGACCGATTTCAATGAAATTTTGCACACATATGCATGTGTCCTCCGAGAAGGTTTTAAAAAAATAAAATCGAAAATCGGACAAGTCATTATGTAAATAAAGAAGAAAAACGATAAATAAAACATAAAATGTTAATGTTCTCTCTCTCTCGAACGAGGAGTCCCTTCTCGAAAGATTTTTCTACTTTTTGCCCGTCCGTTTACCTTTACCTTTATGTTCACCTTTTTTTTTCTCTACTCGCTTTATGACTCTGTCGATCATCAGTACCAGGTAACGGATTACTAGGGTTAGGGAATTTGACCTGGGACGATTATCGTCGCGTGACGCATTTCCGTCCCGTATTTCCGTTCCATATTTCGTTACATCTTTTCTCAAATCACCCCCATCTCTAAAACACTTTCGTGTTAAAAACTCATGACAATTTGGAAGTTCTTTCCGATTTTTCGCCTCAACATTGACGGTGAAAGCTTGAAATTCCTATCACTTCGTTGTACTGAAAGAAGAAAGGTAGACATCATTCACTATATGTGCGCATTCTAAACAGATTTTTGTTTTTGTTTTTGGAAGGCATATCACGCTGCGCTCTTAAGTCTACATAACCACCCAGGCAAGTACACCTAGTTATATAATACTCCCCACATGTTTAGTAACTTCTCCGCAATCACCTGATTTAAATCCCATCGAACATGTATGGGCGAAACTTGAAAAAATTGTACGAAAATACGACATAACATCGAAAGAATATTTAAAAGAAATATTAAAAAGAGAATGGTGTAATTTAGAACCTGACTTCATTAAAAGTTTAGTATTATCAATGCCTAATAGATTACACGAAGTAATTCGTCAGAAGGGCTATCCTACTAAGTATTAATTTAGAAAATTCCCGTTAAATTAATTGCAACACTTGTAATAATCAAATGTACGAATACTTTTGTCCCTGCAGTTTCTTGCCATTTTGTGAAATTTTTGCCATTGTAAGTTACGAAATAATGTAATTAAGTTTTGTTTTTGCTCATTTGTTGTTATAAGTGTTGTATACAATATAAAGCTACATATGTTTAAATACAATTACTAACATAAAAGATATTGTTGCTTTTATTTCTATATTCCAATTGTACGAATACTTTTGTCTCCCACTGTATATGTAAGTTGAAAAACAATCGCAGCAACTACTAAGGAAGGTCCAACAGATCCAATAGCATCAATATCGTCGATGCACCGATGCACCGATGCGATTACTTTAATTCCACCCGTAAATTCCATCGAAATTGCGCTACCGAGGAACTAGGCGACGCTATCCCGGGCGTCTCAGTTCTTTAATGAAGCGATAATTGGTTTCCTTTTGTCCGTCTCGTCTCGTCTCGTCTCGTCTTGTCGCGTCGCGTTAGACGCTTTTCTCGCGACGAACTTATTACATTGTACGGCTCCTCCGTCGGGCTTCTTTTCCCGCGGCTTCTTTGTCCCCCCGGATAACCTCGTTTCTTATGAATTAATCTTGACATCGCCCGGGAACTTGCTCTCCTACGTCGGCAGACGTCGAGCTTCCGCGCGGACGCCAGGCGAACGTAGAAGTTTAATGAGGATACGCTCAGGAAAACTCGTCAGGGGGAAAGAATCCCTTCTCTTGTTCCCTTTCACCCTTCATCCCTATGCTTCGCATAACCCCTTCACACCCCCTCCCATACGAATTCGGAAGGAAATCGCTCGAAAGGCTCACGGTGCATTAGCCAATGTCGAAGCTGACTTACGGGGAACCATGCGTCGTAGCTCACCTGTCAATGTGCGAGACCCGGTTCTTCGTGGTTAATGATGTATACGAAGATAAACGGGACTGTCATTAATTGCTCCGCATTGGGCCGACGAGTTTATTTTACCTGGCTGATATTAGCGGTACCCATAAGTAATCGATTATTTGCCAAGAATTTGTTTTGTCTTTAGATCCGCACCGATCGTTGAAAAGGAAACACGTATTCTTTTACAGTTTTCGGTATAGCAGCCTGTGATCAATTCTACAAATTATTATTTTTTCTTTACAACCCTGCAATAAAATGGTGGCGTCATATATCGAGAATCCACTGTATCTTGCCTCTCTGTTCAGCATCAGAGGCAGACAGCTGCGTTTTCGAAACACGATCGCCCCGGCTAGTTTTAACATATTGCGTACGGGTCACGAGATATCTCGTTTTCTAAATAATTGAATTTTGACATTCAGAGCATGTAGAAGTGATCCGTCATTGTAGCCGGTATCGGTAGATCTTTGCCGATCGTCGTACGCGCATACCGTATCTTATAAAGTGTTCTTTTATTATACATTTTGGAATTTCAAACTTCGTGTTTTAATTTGTAAAGCAACAGTTTTTTAGGAATCGTCTATATTTTCAATCTGTTACTGATAAATTATAACAAAAATTGATTTTATGAAATAGGCCCTAATTCTATAAAAGCAGCAAAATGACAGAAAATGTGCGGGCTTTGAGCACGTGTTGACGGCCCAAAGCGCCGTACGCAATGTGTTAACAATGCGTTCCTCTATGGTACAGTCCGCGACAATACTATAAGACATCACTTAAAACGAAGTAATTATGTGTTATATGAAAGAACTTCATCGTCTTTCATACAGAGTGTTATTAGTTACTTCTGGAAACAAGAGGTCAACTTGTGTAGCTTTCAAGTTCGTAGAAATTCTGACGAAAACAGTGCGTAGAACGACGTCCCCAGAAGTAAATAATAACACTCTGCACGAAAGACGATGGAATTTTTTCATATAATACATAATTATTATATCTTGTAGTATTGTCGCGTATTGTAGACAACCCTTGGAGCCGCCTTTATCGTTTAACCGTTGCATTTCCCGGGAACTCGGGACCCGGGCCAGGTGATCGTGTCTCTTCCAAGGGGTAGTTTCCGGCAGCAGGGTGCGTGCCTCCGCTAGTAATCACGTGCACGAACTAATTTCTCCGGTACACGCTTCGTGCGGCCGGCTTCGAAGCGCGACGCCCGGAAACGTGCTAAGAAACTCTTATGTCCGGCGGCCTGACTCCTGATCTACGAGCCTCCCCTTGCTGTCTGCGAGAAGCAGCGTCCCCTGCGGTTATTGAAAACCCGCAGCGAGGCCACAGGACGCTAACTCGACCCTCTATGGTCGCTGTTTCTCGATGTTTCTCGGTCCCGATAACACCGACAAAACTTGCGGGAGCGTTAGATCAACGAGTCCAGAATCGTCGGATCGAATCTTTTTCTCGCCTTTCTTGGGAATTGTGCGAGCGGTTGAGGTCGCGGTTCGCGGATCGCGCGAGTATTGCAGTTTCGCGAGTGTGGACCGTGGAGTCGGGTAAATCGCGCGAGCAGCGAGACACAACCGCTTGCGAATCGATGCGTGAACCGTCGACGATCAAAGGCCGGGCGATCGTTTCGCCGTGGGTTCCTTTGTGCGACGGCCGAGTCGCCAACAACGACGCAAAGTGCACTCGGCTAAAGTGGACGCGGATGGCTGGTCGAGACGAAATTAACGAGCCAGGATCCGTGGTGGTCCTGAGACGGGTCCGGGGCAGAGGAACGAACGGGTCGAGGCTGCGAGTAATGGCGCGTCTGATCCCGGCCGGCAAGAGAGAGGGAGAGAGAGGGAGGGGGAGGGCATGGGGTCGTCTGTTCGATCCGAAATTTATGCCAGCTCGTGAATAGAACCCGGCGCTTTGCTAAAACTCTGTCGCATCGTGCCCGGCTCGCGTTAGTTCTTTCACTTATCGCTCCACCCTCTTGCGAGAAGGTCGTTCGGCAACTTTGGCCGTCTCCTTTGAGCAGAATTCGGCCGATAAAAATTCTCCCTCCTGCCCGTGGAGAACGCGTGCGTTCGAATCGATTCTCGCGTCGTCGGAGTCGTCGCAAAATTAACGCGCTAATTATTCCAGCCTCGTGGAGCGGATCGATCAACGAGCTGTTCACGTTACACAGACGTTCCTTGGAACGTCTCTCTCTTCCTCGACATCTCTCTCTTTCTCTCTCTTTCTCTCTCTCTCTCTCTCTCGCTCTCTTTCTATTTCGCGAAACTCGCGATTAATTAGAGACGAACGGCCTACATTTTTCCTTTCAGCGACGCTTTTAATCAGCCTGAAGATCCAGGGCCCTTTCGCGGAACACGCTTTGTAATATTTCATGAAATTTCGCGCAACTGCGCACGTGCCAGTTACCGTGCAAATTACCTGTCTCGCGTATTTTATTCCACAATTATTGAAATTCTGAAGATTTTTTCGTGGGAAATCATCGAATCAAGAGCAAAATCTAAAGTCTTGTAATTTTTATGAGTCCGTATTGGATAGCTTTCAGCAGGTTCAGGATTCAACAACTTCTGAAGAAGAGATCGAGAGATTTAAAATTATCATCCAGGTCTTGGCGATATATACAGGATGTTTGGTAACTGGTGGTACAAACGAAAAGGGGGGTGATTCTACATGAAAGAATAAGTCGAAAATATAGAATAAACATTTTTCGTTTATAGTTTTGTTTTCGAGAAAATCGACTTTGAAGATCTGTCAGGTTTATGTGCTTTAGTATATGCAGGCAGTAGATTTGGTTGGTCATGATCAGACGCGTCAGACAATTCCTATCGAATAGCATACGTATTCGCTGCATTTCAAACTCGATTTTCTCGATAACGAAACTTCGGATGAACAAATTTTATTCTATATTTTCGACTTATTCTTTCATGTAGAATCACCCCCTTTTCGCTGGTACCACCAGTTACCAAACACCCTGTATAGTAAAATGATTGCACCTTTTTAAAGAACGAAAACACGTACAGTAGGCGATATGGGAACGCTAAACATTGGACTGTATTTAGCTTTTATGTAAAAATCGTACGCGCCTGTTGTAACGAAAGGACTCTAGGAATTTCTGCCGACTTTGAACAATTTCATACGCTTTAATCCTTTTAAGTGGTACGTGTGATAATTCGACGATCCCCGAATCATCGATAGTTCCCATTGAATTCGAAGGATGCAGAGAGAAGGAGAGAGCAAAGAGAGAGAGGGAGAGACAGACAGACAGACAGAGAGAGAGAGAGAGAGAGAGAGAGAGAGAGAGAGAGAGGCGACGGTGGCGAAATAACAAGTTACATTCCAGCGAAAACACCGGAGCAAGACGGATTCCCGTCTCCGCTCTCGGCGAGGAATCCCGAAGCTGGGATAAGCGGAAATCGTGGTGGTCGAATGTTTTGCTTCGGCATAGACGAGTGAGTCTTTGCTCGGGTATCTGCGCTCGAAATTTCCGCGCCGAGTTCTCCACGCGTCGAGCGAGCTAGTGGAAACGGTCTTGCTTTGGTCAGACGCGCGGATCCGACGCTAGTTTCCTCAGTCATTTAGAGCCCGGTCTTCGTAAATTCGCGATAAGGTAGAATGACTACATCACCGTCAAAAAATAATTTTACGTGCCTCGAGCATTCGTCATTATATAAGAACATTTTGTCGCTGGTTGTGCGCTATATGAAATTCAGCTATATTTTGTCTTAATGCTCTGCGAAATAGAGCCGAAAACTTGAAGCACGTTTCTGGCGTCAGAATTCTTAACCCCTTGCACTACTATTAATTTTGTGTTTATAACGATTAGAAATTCTTCATCGTTCAGAATTTCATAGAAAAAGAAAAGATAGTTTATATTTATTGTATGCCTATGTTTTCTCCAAAGGATATATATATATATATATATATATATATATATATATATATATATATATCAACTACAACGAAATAGAATTTTATTTTGGTTTAAAGGAAATTAATAACGTTCACATTTATTATACTCTATTCAGAATCTTCACCACGAGTCTGGCTCGTTATTGTAGGGCAAGGGGTTAATATCGATAGTACAGAGCAAAAATTTGACAAGTTTAGTCACAGACTTAAGACCAAGACGGATCTTAAGTCTGCGTCCGAAGGCTGTGAATGGAAATTATTAATTAAAAAGTCTCGTGACTATCCCGGGCCCTTAACGCGATCGAAATCGATCTTGGGAACCGTTTCGCTGACAGCAGAACTCGGTAGAACTAACGCGAGATCTGGAATAGAGGCAGACCCTTCCCAGTTTCGCAGCCCCGGGTTAAATTCTGACTTTAGCCGGGGAGTTGCGGCGGAAAAGTCGCGGAAAGCCGATACAGGGTCGCGTGTATCTCCGCGCGTCAATGCGCCTAAGTAGCTTGAAAAAGTTCAGAGCAGTCTTTTCATCGCGCCCGGCCATCTATCTTCCCCACGTTGTGTACATACATCTCGCGAACTGTACCCGCCACGTGCTTTATCGGCCGGTTTCTTCCGTCGGGATAGCTCCGGAAGAACGCGTGACGCCGCTGTTGCTGGCTTATGGCTAGACTGATTTTCCGCATTTGTTACCGAGGCGAGGGGAAATGAGAAACGGTGAGAATTTTACGGAATTTTAAGGAAAATCTTACCGAGAATTTATTCGAACATAATGGGGAAAGCATGACTATTCCGATGACCAACGAACCTGGGTAACAACAGCTCAGTACAGTGAATTCTCGATATATGTCAACAGCACGGGTCCTGCCAGTGTCGTGTATACCCAAGCCGTGTTATGGTTACGGTAGTGGGGATAATTCCTTGACGTTTATCATCTAGACCTTGGCGACAAGTATGAAGAAATTCCTGTATTTCACTTCCTTACTTGTCCATTTGTCAGCTTTGACAAGTTTGATGTATTGATTTTCAAATCCAATTGATTTTTTCGGTAAAAACCGGAAAAAAAATTTTTCGGTTGTTCTTAATTTTCGTCTTATTTTTAGTTACACTATCTCTCTGTATTTTGAACCAAGCACGAGCTTAGGCGAGGATATATATGAACGAAGTTTCACTGTATTTTATTTTCGACTACTCGAAACTGCTTTAGAAAATTTTGATTTTATATGACTGCCATTAACTCATCAGAATTATTGTGAATTAAGCACAAGATTTTTAAAAAACACAAAAATAATATGATCAGTGTGCACACCAGCTGCACACATTCTAGTGTACCACTCATGGCCTCGGAAAGCTATTGTTGAGATAAATATATTCGCTTTTCTATTTTCTTTTTAATACACGCTTTTGCACGAGAGCATTTTTGCTTAGGTCAGTATTAATACACTGTAAAAATTGCAAGTTTTTTCTCTCCGCAATTTTTACGCGGATATTCCGTAATTTAATATTTAAATTAATTTATTCCGTAAATTAGTAATATTTAAAAATGTATTGTGACCCCAAAAAAAAAAAACTTGCAGGAGGAAAAAAGTTTAAACGGGGATCATGGTAAATGTATCTCCTCTTTTCTCGTTTTTCAATGCACATTTTTACGCGAGAAAATGTTTGCATATTTCGCAACGAGGATTATTTAACGCGTCGACTGCCGGCCGAGCAACCGCGAAAATTTCACGGAACCAAAGTAATTTATTTGATGAAACGGAACCTGGAAAGTTATGATTTATTACAGTGGTGGTTATCCAATTATAGTTAGACGAAAATATTTCCAACGGGCACTTTTCATACGAGCATAATCATTTTATGTCTATGTATAATATCTCCTTGCTCTATAATTTATTTTATGGTTATAACCAACAGAACTTCTTTATCTTTCATAATTTCTTAGAAGAAAACGAAATATTATTTTCATTATATACCTGTATATTACGCAATGGCTGTACACATATATATCCACAAACGAAACAAAATAGAATTTTATTCCAATTTTAAGGAAATTAATAATACAGTGACTTCTCGGTATATGTCAACAACACTGGTCTTCGATCGTCCAGGAGACATGCCCGAGGCCTTTCGAGCTTCGTGGCCCCTCACGGGGAATGCCCCACGGTAGTGGGGATAATTCCGCGACGTTTATTACCTAGGCCTTGGCGACATATACAGAGAAATCACTGTATATTGCCAGGAGTTGAACAATTTATGCTTCAGACGAGAACACAGTGAAACAGGTGAGATTCCACGGTACCACGTGATTGAAAATTGCATTCGCCATAGTCATGGAGTTAGGCTAGCGAGATGCTAAAACTGCTCGAGACAGAAAGCGTGTTTCGGACGGAAAAAACGAGTCCAGCGCGGCGAAAAGAAGGGGCGTTTCCTCGTTTTTCGGCGGATCGGTCTCGACGCCTGTCGGTCGCGCGGAACTTCTCTGTTTCCCCGCCCATCCTGTTCGGTGTGAACGCGCCCTAAAAGCTGGAAACGCGCGCGAGACGCGTCTTTTCCTATTCTTTGCCCGGCCACGTTTAAATTAGAAATACCTTAGCGGCAGCTTGCTGCCGGCCGAGACGACGCCGCAGCAACGCTGTTGCAAGAAAGTCGCGTCTCGGCAACTACACGCTGAAACCCGACACCCGCTCTATAGAGCAACTTCGTCGAGAACGTTTCGCCTTCGACGATGCTCGCAGGAGCTTGCGAGACGCTGCTTTGGCGTCGTTGGTCTTCCGTAGGAACTCCGATTGCCGAGTTCTTAGGATCTGCTTACTCTTCGAGTTACGATTGTCGTCGGTTGCCAGCTTTTTTCAGGCCTCCTCTCAACGACTATGCATTGTCAGCTCTCTTCTATATAATGTTACAGACGCTGATGATTGTTGGAATTTATTTCATAAATGTAGAACAAAACGAATCTGCTACGTCTTTAGAAGGAAGGATCGTTTGAATCGACTGTGGATGCATACATTGTATCTACAGTCAATATACATCGTACGTTGTCCCCGGCATGGGACCCTCGATCCTTGGTTGCTCATATTGAACTGTTGCTCCTCTGTTTCTGGATCTCTTATGTTTCATTCATGGTGTTTCTTTCGAAGAGTAAAGACGTGTCTCGCAACGTGCTTCTAGATTAAATATTGAAATATAACTTCTATTTTATATTTTATAATAGAGTGTGGTTTCTTAATATACCCATATTCCAATAATAATTTATTGATGATTTTCACTTTCTGATATTTTCCTTAGTCGTCTTAAATTTTTCGGAACACATCGCACAGAATAATCTGGCCTGCAATTAATTTTGAAATATTTTTCAGGGAATTTGGGAAGAAGAAGGGTTCATAGAATGATAGAAACATCATAACGCTCCCTGTGGATTTCATGCAACTTTATAACAGACTTTTATGCAAAATAAAAATGTTCTAAGTCGATCGCAGGCACTCCGTAAATTCTTCTAATACGTTTACACTTTTCCGTTTCGCTCGTCCGTCTTTCCTGTAAATAAATAAAATCCGCAATAACAATCGCGACCGCCGTTCGAAGCAAAAGTATCGAAAGAGATATCTTTAATTGAAAGTTTAACAGGAACGGAGCAGCGTCGATACGCCTATCCCAAGATTCGCAGCCATAATTCCCGGGTTTCTAGGGATCGATATGCTGACCTCCCGTTCGACAATGCCGACAATATCGATTTCCTATCGAGTCGATTTTCCTCTCGCGGGCTTGATTAAACATTAAAGAATCGCCGTAGAACCGGCGCCGGGGTGCACAGAGTTCATTACTTTGCGAGCACATTTCGGGTAATTATGTCGGCGGGCGAGTTTAATTCCATTAACTTACGAAATTCGACCGAGCTCGTTTCATTTGGATAATAAACTAATTTCTCTGATAGCCGAAATATACCGTCGAAATATAATAACGCATTGTCGCGATATTTTGGCTGGTCTGGTGGAGTGCGCGTCGTCCAATCGGGTCGGGGATTAACGATAGATCCACTGGAACACCATTTTATGTTACACTGTAAAAGTGGCGGCACCGTGTTTGGTCGGAATTTTGGCAGTTTTGGTCTGGGTTAGTAATACGTCCTCGGAAATTCGACGGTTCTAATGTGGAGAATACTGATTAAAAAATAATTAAATGATAGAATAACTCTTTTCTATTTATTTTTATCTCATCTGTTTATTAATATTTATAGAATATTTCAGTAGCAGATTTGTCATAGTTTAGACGAAACAACCGTGGTTCTATAAACTCACATGATCTATCTAAAATTGATAACTGATTCTATGCATTTCTGACAAAAATGAGTCGTTCAACCCTTTGCATTCGGATGTCCCCTGTAAGGTATAAATGTGTAATAAATAAATAAATTTTAAATGTATAAAACAGTAAAGAGGTTACAAAATTCTGGAACATTATTATATCATCTTCAGCTCCTAGTAAAATCGTAAAATAGCCTTTTCTATTTTGCCTCTTACGTCTTCCAAAGAAGACATATGATTTTTCTTATATACTAAAAGATCCGCATCTAAAATTAAGAGCACAGTGGAAACGAGGGTGAATGACTTGAAGAAACTTCTAAAATAAATTAGCATGATTACAAAATTTTCTATCCCAGCCCAATTTGTCCGGCTTTTTCTATGGAAGGCAAACCAGCCAATGAAAAATGGCCCCTCGACTCGCGTCGACAAACAGTCCCGGCATTTGGAGCACCGATGCCGATGCGACAGAGCCGTTAAATTAGCCGTGGAAAAAGAAACAGGAAAGCCGTGGGTCTCAAACAGGACGGCCACCCAGTTCAAGTCCCCTGAAATTACTGGCAGAATCGAAGGTAAATTGCGTCTGCTCATTCAATGCGCAAGGAGGAGGACCGTGCAGCAAAGCGAATGGGAGTTTCTTGTTTGCCTTCTTCTCCACGGTGTGCCGGAACGGCGCGATCTAATATCTCTATATAGGTAGCAGTGCCGTCGCGAATATCGAGCAGTATCGATAGATACATTGCCCTCGTAACGTTGCGCGGCAAACCGTTTCCTTTAATAATATAATCTACCTTCTTGCCGCCCTACCTGCTGCCGGCAATTCACGGAAATTATTACGGAAAACATCGCCCTAACGATCTGCAATGGATGTAAACGCCGTGGCCGTCTTCTTTGTCGAAACTCCTCGTTTCAACCGTCCCCGTGTACATTCGTTAACTTTTACAAAATTCTTCAACGGGACTTTAACCCTTAGCACTCGAATGGCGACTGTAGGGCGCCACTAAAAATTGCTGTATCATTATTTAAAATATTTTTTACTTTATCATATTTATTTGTATTTAATAAATTACTGAACACTCATTGTACGAGCAAATTGCATCATTATCATATGTATAACATGAAAAAATATATATAGCTTCGTGTGCAAAGGGTTAATCAGTATCATTTGACAGGCTCGCTGCCACCGTCACGTATGTGTGACGTTTACCTGAAATTAATTTCGCAAAATATTTCATAGAGCAGGTACGTTGCATTCCATGGAACATCTTGACAATTGGGGAGAGCAACGAAACAATTGTGATATGCTAAAAACTGACTTAATAATTTTACTTAATATCTTTTACATTATTATATTTATTCGGATTTAATAAATTACTAAACACTTCGGTATTGTACGAGTAAATTTCACCATTTTCGTACGTATAACTTGAAAAAAAATATATAAAAAATATAAAAATTATATAAAATATATGAAAAAATTTATATATATATGGAAGGGAAATATTCTAGGTCTGAAGAAATGTTTCGTTGTGGAGTTAAAATAGCTACGATTGGAAAGGGTTAATAATTGAATGAACCGACTTTATGCATTATTCATAAAGATGAGTTGTTTCATTAATTTTTCAAATTCAATTGAATTTTTTATATAAATCGCTCGAAATACTGACCATTTCGAGAAAAATTAGTCGTAGGTGTTAACACATTGCGTACGGGTCACGAGATATCTCGTTTTTAGCAAATCGAACGTTGCGGCCGCGTCACGAGATATCTCGTTTTCATGTTTTTTTCGATTCAATCGGCAACTTAAACAACCAGCGGCAAATAATTTTGTTACGTTACCAGGGTAACGAAGCCTCTCCCATTCTTAAGACAAATGATGAGCGAAATAATTGAATTTTGACATTCAGAGCATGTAGAAATGATCAGTCATTGTAGCCAGTACATCAGTAGATCTGTGCCGATCGTCGTACGTACCGTATCTTATAAAGTGTTCTTTTATTGTACATTTTGGAATTTCAAACTTCGTGTTTTAATTTGTAAGGCAACAGTTTTTTAAGAATCGTCTATATGTTCAATCTGTTATTGATAAATTATAACAAAAATTGATTTTATGAAATAGGCCCTAATTCTATAAAAGCAGCAAAATGACAGAAAATGTGCGGGCTTTGAGCGCATGTTAACCCTTATGTGGGCAACCGGGTACCCGGGTACCCATTTCTATGTTTTCTCTAATAATTTGTTATGTTTTTATGAAGATATCGCAAAACCGCCCTGGATCCCCATTATTTAGAAGGTTCTCTGTCGATTTATGGTTACGGAATTAAAATTGATGCAAAACATATTAAATAATAAAAGGCTTCAATCTTATTTATACGGTTGTTGGGTAACCGGGGTACCCGGGTACCCATACATAGAAAGTGTAGTTGGATGCTTATGAAGGGAAGTTTTACAACACAATCATACAACACACAAATTTTTTCAATTGGTATTATTCATTTATTAGTATAGTTACTATTATTAACCAATAATAGGACAATTTTTACAAACTGTCAGAGTATTTGCGTGTTCGTCGGAAAACTGGTTTTATACAGTTTTGACAATATTTTCGTGTCTTTCTACGTTTTCTATCAGGGTCAGCTTGGTATATATAACATGAGCCTACAACCCTTTTTCGTCCAGTTTTATCTCGTTGTTGTACAGTGCCTGAAGTTGAAGGAACGTCGGTCATTGTTGCTGACTTATGCAGCATGCTTTCTATTGCTAATTTACAAGAGAAATGTCTCATCACTTGAACATTGGTTAATCGACTTCTAATTATTGGAAGACAAAGTTCCTCTCCCACTTGGCGTAAAAATATTCGGCGATTATTGGATTTGTTAGGCAACATATCGTTATTAGAAATATATATGATGTATGAGGCAAGAGCAGCAATGTCAATTATGTAAAAAAAAAATGCTAATTTCCATCTGTTAGTACGTCTTTGTGTACTGTATCGTCTCAAAATTTGATCCATCATGTCGACACCAGATTTTGTTTTATTATAGAAGTGGACTATTTCTGGTTTCCTCTTTGGCCCAGAAACAACATTATCATTGTGCATTGTGGATAGTAATACAACAAACTTTCTTTTTTTTTTGGCACATACGAATATATTGTAACATTTTGGTTGTAACCAAATAAAGTTGAATACTGTTGTACTGTTGTGTAAGTTGAAGAGTCAAATATCGTACGTCCACATACGAATAGCATAAAAGTTTGATCTTAGTATTGAGTTATACTATTTTTTGAAGCAGTTGCTTCACTTAAACTGTTTAAAACAATACTTAGTATACCATAGAAAAAAACTAGAAGTTATGGGAAAGCATGAAAGTAAAATTGTCACTTTATTTTTTATATATCGGCACCGAATGCTCGGGGTACCCGGGTACCCCGGTTACCCAACAACCGTGAAAAGTTTGGTTGCCCACATAAGGGTTAAACGCGCAGAGCGTCGTACGCAATGTGTTAACGTAACGAATTTTGTTGATCCCAAACTCTCCCGAGTCTTCGAAAGATTGCGTTTGGAGGACACGAAATCCAGTAAAGAAATAAGGGAGACGCGTACCACACGATTTAAGAAATAATAAAACCGTGTATACGTTAATCTTATCTCTCAAGAATCGCCTTTTCGTCCCCGGCGACTTGTCTGGGAGCGATTCGTCTAGATGCGCCGTCTATCTGGGAGGTTTGCTGGGAACGGGAGACGTCGCGCGCGCGTTTCTGGGAGGAAGCCTGAATTTTAATGTCTGGTTCGGGCGTATCGAGCGGGTCTGGCTTGTCGCATTAGGGGACGAGGTTTCGCGTATTCTCCGGCGCGTCAAAGGAGCCGCAGCCCGGAGCGATTCGCGTCGCATCGCGTCCCGGAATCTGCGGAGCGTCGCGCGAAGATATTCGGGGTAACGTCCCCGGGCTCGGGAAATCGAAAAGAATGGATTCCCAGGCGGTACGCCCCTGGCGAGGAATATATTCAACCAGATAAGTCCGCTCACTCGATAAGGACGCGTTTTTGAAATTGTAATCGGCGATCCGCGCCCTCGTTCCTTCACGCGCTCCGAGGAAAATCCTGATTTCTGAGGACGAGGCGAGCGAATTCTCGCTGGGTCATATTTTTTCCTGACTTTTTTAACGTTCGAGCTACCAAACCAGTCGAACCAACAAATTTCCAATTTATCGATTTACTATTGTTGAAAATTTGTAAATATGCAGACAGGAAGAATTCCTTCAGTGAATTCGTTTCTTTGGATGCATAGCATCTCTCACGAATAGTAACTGTAGATCGATTGCAAGTACTTAACACGTTAAGTGCCAAATATGGAACCCAGAGATTCTTACAAAATCAGAGTAATGAAGCCACAACTAGAAATTTAAAATGTATTACAGGGGATGCTGTCTTGACCCTTTTAAATTCGAAAGATTCCAATAAAATTAGGCTTATCTGGATATATTATAATGAAAATGAATTTCTAAACCCAGTGAAAAATCACTGTATATCGAAAACCTCGAAGTCCACGCGAATAGGATAGTCCAACAGGCATTCTCCAGGGCAAACCAACTGCGGAATCGCGATTATTGGCGAGGCTCGCGGCGTTCTCGAGCAACGAAGATGGGCTCGGGACGTATGTTTCGAAAATTGGACCGGTTCGGTGGTTCGCGAGCTCCTCTCCGATCGATCGTGGTCTCCGAGTGGCTGGGAATCGGACGCAGGAAACTGCGAACTGAAGTTGGGTCCGCGGAATCACGTTCTAGATTCCCGGAAGTTTGTCCCGCGAAGGGAAAGTTCCTCGGGATGTATCGGAGTCGATGAAATTCGGGGCTGACTGGGCTCGATCCGTCGGATTCGAGCAAAGAAGACAACACCTATCGAACAAGGAGCGGCGAACGAGAAAACGAGACACGATTTCGTCAACGAAGCTCGATTCCGTGGACAAATGGTGACTTTTTAATTAATAATTTCCAATCACAGCCTTCAGGCACAAACTTAAGATCCGTCTTGGTCTTGATCCGACGGGTCTTAAGTCTGTGACTAGACTTGTCACATTTTTTGCTCTGTATTATCGATATTATGAATTCTGACGCCAGAAACGTGCTTCAAGTTTTCGACTTTATTTCGCAGAGAATCAAGACAAAATATAGCTCAAATTGTAGCCAGAGATATTTTCTAGTGCGCGCTGCTCTCGATTTCATCCAGAAAACTCATCCAATGGCACATCGTCAATTTTTGGCCTACTTCTAACGCTTATATTACCAAATATCTGCATAATCTCGGCAGCTTCTGACCAGCGCGCACTAGATTGAACCTTCCTCTTTCGAATGAGCCCTTTACCAGCGACAAAATATTCTTATATAAGGACGAAAACTTGAGGCACGTGAAACCATTTGACGGCAACGTAGTCGCTCTACCTTATCGCGAATCTACGAAGACCGGGCCCTTCGCATTTCTGCCAGGGAATTATACATTTTTTCGTGTCGTACGACAAAACGATGCAATTTACGTGGAATTAATTCTTCTTATTCTACAAATTATTATGTAATTGAGTCATTCCACGCGATATCGGACACTCTTGCGAGTATTGTTTCGGATTTCTTCCACTTTCGCTTGGACTACAACATATTTCAATGTCGTTAAAATTCGAGACGTAGACCCCAACAAATGATCGAATACACATGGAATGATCCCCTTCGTAACAAATGTGAATAATTTCTCTACAAAAAACCTTCATCTTAAGCAATTGTGGTGCTTTGCTAGAATGGAAGGCGCAATGCGAACTCTGTAGATGGTCGTCGATGGCACACGCCGGCGGCCGCTCTGCATGGATGAGCTAGAATGCACCGGCCGACGGCGAGCCGGCTGCATCGTGAAAATCGGTGACCCGGGGTGTAGAGGGAAGTAAACTGTTCGGGTGTTAGGTAGAAAACCCCCGCTGTGTGCGGGTCTTAGCTTTTGTTGCGAGCATCTCGTGCGCCTCTCAACTGACCTAACTAGGGTTCCGGTGCGTGTGAATATAGAAAACGTGGTAGAGTTCATACTAGCAGGCGTCTCCGGCAAATATGAATCGACCCTAAAGCGCGCTGCGTCGACGGATAAGTGACGCTCGCCGTGTTCGGTTTCCTGCGTTCGGAAGTAACGCTTTAGCAGAGAGACTGCGGCTGCGACTCCGGACCATGATGAGAAACAATACGCCGTTGACGGAACGAACGAACGCCTACGATCCTTGCTGCGGGAAACACGAGAGGCTGGATCGCGTTTCGGAACACGAGGAAAGGCGGCGACGGGCAGTCGCGTGTCAACGGGACGGTGTAACGAGAGATTACGTCGAGCAGGAATATGGGAGACTCGAGAGAAACGGTACCCTCACCTTGGGATCAGGGGAGAGGTGAACGGGAAGGTTTACTGGCTCGCAACGTAAGCCTGCAGAGTCGAACCCGTTCAAAGCTCTGTGATCTTCAATACAGTTACAACTCTCTCGTGTTGCAGCAATTAAAGTCTGACTCACACTTTGAGTCCCACGTCGGTCGTCCAAGACCGACACCATTTTGTTCTTAAATTTGAAAATCGAGTTTTACCACAATTTAGTAGGTAAACCAAATTTTATTAAGATCTGTAAGCTGTGAGAAGACTAGAAAAGTTATTGTCAAAATTTTGTGCTTTCGTGAGCCTGTATACGTCGCCAAGAGCTGGATGATAAACTTCGCGGAATTATCCCCACTACCTCGACAGGTCTCGTACACCGGGGAGTGAAAACATAACACGGTAGCAAGACCCATGTTGTTGACATATATCGAGAATTGTATTGAATAAACTGTTCTGAATTTGTGTGATTTTTCTGGCATTTACGGACGATCATCTATAGAACAAATCTAATAAGTATCAGCCACCTACAGATCCAGTATAAATCACAAACCCTCCGAATCGGAACACCGAACAACGTCATGTTACAGCTGAACAACATAAAAATCCAATCATAAAGAGGTGTTGCTCCTGCAAGTACCATGGCGCGGTCCACGTCATCAGACAGCAGCCCATGATTCCACGAGAGGACACATGGAGGCATGATCGGACCCGGCAGGGCTCGAATGGGTTTTCCCGTGGCAGACCTTCGCGAGGAAGGGTTGCTCGGTTTATTTCGCAGGGTGTGCTAGTTTCCAATGAAACGAGTGGGCAGATTAGAGGGCAACGTCTCCGGCAGCCGAGCTAGACAGGCGCAGACCTCTCGAGGAATTAGGAGAGCAGGAAGAGGATGCTGAAAGCGAGAAGAGGGTCGAAGGGAGGGGGAAGAGAAGCCACGGGGCGCGCGAAGTCTGCCGGGTCTCCGGTAACGCGAAGTGGCACCCTTTAAACTCGAAAACGCAAAAGAGGCTGGAGGGAAGGGCCGAATGTAGGAGAGACAGAGAGGGAGAGAGAGAGAGAGAGAAAGAGAGAGACGAGTTCTCCGCGTATCGGTGAAGAGGAGGCCGTGAGAGGAGAAGAGAGAAGAGAGAAGATGCGGTGGCAAGAAGCAGACGCGCTGGGACACGCGAAGGAAAGAGAACCTGAGGTGAAAGAGGAGGAGGGTTCAAGGTGGGGGGAGGGATGGAGGACCGAGTGTTTGCCTAGCCGGGGCACGAACCCCGTAAATAGAATCCCATTAAAGCCTTGACGCGTTGCCGCCCGTCCTTCTCCCCTACAGACATACGAGAATGTACGTGTACGTGGAGAGTGGAACGGGGAGACGAGCAGAAGAGGAACCGGTGTGGATCTCAGGCACCTGCACACAGTCTAGATAGAGAATGAGAAAGAGAGAGAGAGAGAGAGAGAGAGAGAGAGAGAGAGAGTAGGTGAAGGGGTGAAGAGGAGTCCGAGGGAAGAAACGTCGCGGCCGAATAATGCCAGCCACCTTCGGGAGGAAAGCCCGATGGAATCGAGAGTGCCACGGCAAGCTCGTCCCCTATCCAGCAAGCTCCCTACGATTCTCTTCTCCAATCGTTCTTGCTCCCGCGATAGATTTCGGGGGTGAGGCCAGCTTTCGCTGAAGCGTTCTAAACCGCCTGAACTTGACGGCCGAGGAAATTGCCCTTGGAAGCTGTGTTTTGACTCCGGGAGCCAAGATACCACGCCTACCTTCGGCATTGTACAAGAAAAGGGGTATCGACGAGCTTCTATCGATAGATTTCTGCTTTTCTTTATGCTGTAGAGGACACTTACAGGATAGATATTGCATTGTGGGACACTGTCTTGAGTCAGCCAAAGTTTCGGTAAAAGTCGGGGTCAATCGAAGCCACGCCCATTTAGAGGCATTTTCGCGATGGGAGGCGAGGCAATCTTTTATGCTTTCAGTGCTAATGAAATTTGTTTCATTTAAAGTTCTCACTTTCATATATAGATCCGCAGATTAATGTCCACGTCGTGAAAGGCGATCGAAACGATCGGGAACTCGGTAGGAGCGAGTTCTTCCCGGACGGGACGCAAGTTGCGACAACCGGCCGCGCGTTAGGAACCGAACGGTCTCTAGATCGATCGATCAATTTCCAACGACGTGGATGCACGACGTCCAAGCCAAGGAATCCTTCGGGAATCGGCGTGTGTAACGATGAAACTCTCGGAGGAAGCGGCGAAAGGGATGAGCGGGTAGAATCCTCCACCTTGGTAAGAGGGTCGGGGACGGGCGGCCGCGAGCGGAGAAAATGCGGGAAATAGATCGCTAAACAAATAGGAACGGGAATAGACAGATTGAAAGGACGAAGAAATTGATGTGCGAAGGAGGCGGAAATGGGGACGATGGTCTCTGAATGGAGTGCTCGATTGCCGAGCCTCTGGAGGGGCCGACCGAAGTTCAGAATAGAGCGAGACCCTCGCGTTTCTAGAAACTTCAGGTTCTTTTCGGAAAGTACAGGAAAGTGGAACTTGAAGTTTGGATACGTGGCAAAAGTGGGAGCATCCTATTAGTCGTGACAGAAAGATGCAAACCGGATAGAAGAAGGTCTGGGCATCGTAGGAAAGTGTCTAGTTTGCCCTATCCGTGTGCAGAACGCACCGAGTGGGCGTGGCTCTGTGGCTCTCGACTTCGAGGGAGCCAGAACAGTGCTCTACAGAGCAATTTTTACCCATCTTTGTGGTGACTGTGCATTTCTTAAAAATCTAGCTTTAGTGATCCCTATGTTGGCGTGGCTTAGTGGCTCTCGACTTCGAGGGAGCGAGGATAGCGCTCTGAAGGGCAATTTTCACCCGTGTTTGATGGTGACTGTATATCTTTAAATATCTTGCTTTAATGATTCTTAAGTAAGCGTGGCTTAGTGGCTCTCCACCTTGACAAAGCTATGACAGTAGCCTAAGGAGCAATTTTTAACAATGTTTGATAAAGAGTGTATTTTCTCTAAAAATCTAGCTTTAGTGATCCCTACGTAGGCGTGACTTAGTGGCTCTCGACTTCGAGAGTGCCAGGACAGCGCTCTAAAGAGCAATTTTTACCAATGCCGATAGTGATTGTATTTTCTCTAAAAATCTAGCTTTAGTGATCCCTAAGTAGGCGTGGCTTAGTGGCCCTCGACTCACGATGATGTCAGAACAGCGCCTTACACGAGCATAGTATTTCTTCATTAAACGTACCTTACTTAGTTCCAAAGAAGCTGTGTTTCAGCATTAGCAGACAAGTCGGCGAAATTCCCGGGTACCGAGAAGAAGGTTGTTTTCCCCGTTGTTGTTGTACAGTCGACGCACCACGCGACGTCCGACGTCACGTTCGCCGTCGACGTCGCGTCTCCGACGGAAGCGACGTAATTACGCATTAAAGAGGTCGATCAAAAATTCCAGAGCCCTGCGGCGGGCGCGTGCCGGGAATAACACTCGCCCGGGAACAACAGGAAACTTCGGATATTTCCCGGCGACGTTCCCCGGGATAGGCTTCATTGGTCCAGGAAGACCGATCTCGCGGGCGTAGGAGGACGCGAGTAAAACCGTCCGTGAGATTCTCGTGGGTGCTTGTGGTCGAATTCATTCAATAATGCACGGCCCGTTACCGGGTCTAATATTTCAAGGCGAAACGCGCTGCCCTCGAGAGCAGCCCCGAGAATTCCGTATTACGTATTAAACGAGACATCGCCAAATGAACGCAACTTCTCGTGATAATTTCATCGGACGGCCCTGTTTGATGCATGCGCAGCCAGACCGCGACGAATTATTAATCGCCTCCCATGCTTTGTAATCCGCACTCGAGACAGCTGGAATTTACTCGCGGGCCGTCTTCCCGAGGACTGAGACGGAACGCGGCTCAACTGTACGGCCAACAGCCACTTGTTTTCTTCAATTATTGTGTTGCTGCGCTTAGCCGAGAGCTAATTAATAAAACGTCTTTATCGCGATCCTTCATGGACTCGAGCGCCCGCGGACTTAAATGCAGTTGCGCGATCTTTGTAATCGCTTCTGCCGGCTCTACGACTACGAACTCGTCCGGGGAGAACTGAATTTCTCTGGAAAAGTGCTGCAGAGAAGCTCAGACTTCATCATCAAATTGGGAAGGATGCTGAAAAGCTCTGATCTCTTCAAGAACACTGATATACACACGTGTATGTTTAGTTTCTCTTTCTGAAGGAAAATTATTCCGACTGGGAACGACATTGAAATCTGCTGGAGGACTCTCTCTGGATTCCCTACGGAATCCCTCGGCAATAAAAACACAATACAGTGAATTCTCGAAGCAATAAATTGAAAGATTTGTGCTCAAAGAAACTGAATAATATGTTTCTCTCGACTTTAGAAACTTCATGACTGAAGATGGGTTGACTGTAAGATCGTAGACGAGAAAAAGATCAATCTAGAGCATCTAGTTGAAGAATAGGCTCACCCGAACATGATTGGCATGTTTGCCAATATACTAACAGCCCAAGAGAGGCCCTAAGAACACAATAGAATATCTCCCCTTTCTTTTATTCGTCCAAGACATTTTTCTTTATTCGCTCCTCTTCGACGATTTATTCCAAAGGAGCAATCTAATAGATCTGGAAGACATAAATCAAGGACTACACCAATTTCGTTCCCGGTTATGGGACAAGCGTTACCGGGTGGTCCAGGCATCACAAAAGGATCCAGAACACCGATCCCTAATAAATGCACATAAATTCGAAATCGAGGGAGCACGCTACGATTCCGTTCCGTTTTCCGAAGCGTGTGGAGTCACGAGGCTTGAAACTGTCGCGTACGAGGTAGAACAGGATCGTGTTCGTCCCCGGAACCGGAAACTGCGAGCGAAATCTGCTGTTCGAATCGCGAAAATCGGCGGCAGGCCGGAACAGCGCGGATCCGACTTAAAATTCCGAAAACGGAGGCGATATTCTCGGGGAACGGGGAAAGCCAGCCGGTATAATCCGGCAGTGAACCGAGCTGGGAAACGGCGGGGTCGGTCGTTTGCTCGGCTATCGTGAGCTTTTATCCGTTATTCTCTCGCGATGCTTGCTCGATCGGCCGCTCGAGATTCGTGGCATCGGTTCCCCGAGACGGGAAGACCTCCGACGAGGCCGCGTATGGGCCAAACAGTTCGGGAATGGAGCAGCCGGCAAGAAATCCCCGACGCCGCCAGTGCCAAATCGAATACGATCGATCGTTTTATACCGCGCGCGGCTCTTGTTCGACGTCTATCGCCCCCGGAATTTGGGAAAAATCCAAATTCTATACTGTACCTCAAACTTCGTGATCGGATTGCCGACGGAATTCGGGAACTTTCGGATTGCTGTTGGGAACGAGATCAGCTTGCGGAGGTTGTTCTTTAACGAGATTTGATCATATGGGATTTTATGGAATTCCATCGGCTTTTCCGATTTATTCAACGTGCAGTGCTTGCTCGATGTATGTCCAAAACACGGATCTAGCCAGCGACATACGGTGACCGGCATAATAAAGTGACCATCCTATATCGTATGCAGAATAGCTTAAAACTAATGTTTTTAATGAAAAAGGATCCCTGCTATTCGGCTTTTTTGAAAGGTTTACTGTCACATCAAAGGTTTGTTACAAAAATTGAACAAGTATTTACAATAACAAGAACTGTAAGATAAGCTGTAACGGATCCGTCACTGTATATATTGTTCATGTTGTTAACAAATATGTTCTATGTTCATGTTATTGATAAGCGACCAGACTGTTGTATTCCGGGTGAAGGGAACTGAGACCAACACTTTTATTTCGGATCTTGGAGTTTATTGCAAGTCTGACTCGACAGTAAGTACTTAGAGAAATCTGGACAGTACCGGACTTGAAGATGAACTGAGCTGCTTCGCATGGGGGTAGGGGGTTTTTATATGTGTAAAGGAACTTGGGGGCGAGGTGACTAAGGGTGATTCATGGAGCAAAGGACAAGATGCATCAGTACCTATGACTATGAGATGATTCAGTTGTTTTGGTTTCTTATGTGAGTCAGTTGGGCATACAACAAGACAAACGAATGTGTTGAAAAAAGAAACGAACAGAATGAAACAAGGACGAGCAGTCTCGTCAGGTCCGACACCAGAGAAGGACGTATAATTAAATAATAAACTGTTTGCTTTTATCCCGGCCATTCCTTACAGAACTTATAACTTTATTTTAACAAAACAAGTATTTTCATATATGACAAAAAAAGTGACCACTTAGTAGATTTTAATTTGTACTTGAAAATAAATTAAATTAATCGCGATCAAAGATGAAATTGAGAGTGATGTGCATCCATCCATTGGGGAAGTTTAAGATTGAGGAAAAAGAGAACGGTTAACAGAGCGGACAGTCGTGTCGCGATCTGTCGGAGACAAAGCAGGGACTTCGGAGTTTCGAGTTTTCTAAGGACAATGATGTGCAAGGAACCGTGAGCCGAATCCGGAGGGATCCGCTCGAAATTCTGCTTCGGGAACGACCCCTTCTCGCTCGAGCGGTTTGCTCTCGCAAGAATTCCAGCTTGTTGCTGGAATCGAGGCAGATTTTCTTCGACCGCCACTGTGTAAGCAAGGATACATGTAGGGGAGTTCGATTTTGGTGCTTTCCTTTTCGGACGATTTTTACTGGAATGCTGATTTCTTCTTTGATCAAATTTGATCTGGCCTGTGCCATTCAAGAGTTAAGCAATTCTGTTGGAATATTTTTAGGTGATTCCTAGATTCCATTTAGAATCGTTGATTCATTCCACTGTACTTTGACGAAACAAGCTCTCGAAATTTTATGCTGTTTTGTTATTTATCAATTTTAGACTTTTATTCGTACTGTATGATAATGTATAATTGAGTCAACGAATTGAGTACAATAATAGTGAGACGATGATCGACATTGTCTGCTCTTTATTGAAAATCTAAAATCTTTTTATATATAATTCGTACAATTGATTGCAAGTTATTGGAGGAATGAGTATAGTTGGAATATAACAGCATTAAATGCATCCTGCTTAAGGATTAAAAACGGAATCGTTTCAGGCCAATCAATTTGATCAATTGTGATCAACGAAAGGTTAAAATTAATGGATCTTTGACACAGGATGAACTTATTAGATTCCTTCGTTCTGGAAATATGTAGAAATAAGTGCTCTGCTTGTGATTCGTGAAATGTGTGATGTGGAACATATTTGAAATTTCATAGTTACGTCAGACATTTCGTTTTAATATTCTTCTGTAACTTCATTCCCCCAATGCTTAATACAATATTTAAAATTTCATATCCACCTCAGACGTTACATTGTAATATTCTTGTCTGTCGCGTTTCCCTTAATTTCTCATACGTATAACCTTTAAATTTTCAAGCCTAATTCAGACATTCTGTCTCAACATTCTTGTATAGCATTCTTGTCCTTTAATATCTAATACAATATCTGAAATGTAATGCCTAATACAACATCTCAAGATCAATTTCTAATTCAACATTATTCTGTAACTCAACTCCCTTAATTTCTAATGCAACATTTGAAGAGTCATATCTAATTCAACATTCATTTGCGACCCAATTCCCTCCATTCTGAGTACAACATTAAGAGTAACATACCTAATTCAAATATTTTATTACAACATTCCTCTGCAACTCTACTCCAACAATTTCTCATACAACAGTTAAAATTGCATATCTAATTCAACCATTTTTTTTTTCTGACAATTTCTCAGCAACTCTGCTCTCACACAACATTTAAAATTGCACACCTAATTCAAATGTTCTTAGCAGCACTACTCCCACAATTTCTAACACATCATTTAAAGTTGCATATCTAATTCAAGCATTTTCTTAGAAATTTTATCAACAACTCTACACCCCTAATTTCTAACACAACATTAAAAATTGCACAGAAACTCTATTACCACAATTTCTATCACAACGTTTAGAATTGCACACCTAATTCGAACATTTTATTAGAAAATTCCTCAGCAACTCAACTCGCACAATTTCCAACATTTAATCGTCCTCATCCAGGTCAAACAAAGCACAAAACTGTTCCAACAAACAAATTTGCGTTCACAGTAATTAAACTAAAAAAAAAAAGCGCAAGTAAGCGTGACTCATCAACAAGTCCAGCCAGCTGACAGAAAGTCATCGGCCCGGCAGTGATTCACAAAGGGCGGAACGTGTTAAGAATGATTAGATTGCAACAAACTCGACGGACGCATATGTTTGCCACAGGGCCGCGAAATTCGGCGCTCGTCACGATTGTCCGTGCTGAATCGCGATTGGCGAACGCGCCGCGATCACCGAGCAATTAGAGGCCACGCCGAGGGAATGCCGATCATCGGGATTTGTCGCGCGAAAACCTTCCGCGTCAGGATCATTAACTGTCATTAGCCGGCGCGGCGCGGGCATTCGTATTCCGGAGGCCGCGTGTCCACGGGACAACGAGTGCTCGATCGACGATTGCACCGTTGAGAATATTCATTAAGGGCCGGTCGGTGCATCGCGGCGCGTCCCGTTGCAGTGCGTTGCAGTGCGTTGCAGCGCGTTGCGTCGCGGCGCACGACCGCGCGTCGAATTTATTGTAAACTGCGGCCGCGAATCGATTCCGCACGGCGACGCATGAGCTAACGAAAACGCGTCCGTTCGCTATGATTCGATTCAATTAATTTCGCGCGAGCTGTTTCCGCGTTCCCCCAACCCCAGAAAATATGGCCCTCCACTGAACATCCAGGAGAAACTCTGAGTTTTCGAATTATGTTGTTTGTTTGCCAGCCCTCGAAAACGGTTAGGTTAATTCTGGCCCACCAAGCTGTTGTGTAGCATCCTTACTCTGAGTAAAGATACGCAAATCCGTAATATTTTTTAAATAGAACCGGTAGGAAATTCGTTTGTTAATAATTAGACTGTAGAGTTTTGCTACATGCATAAGGATGTACATAATAATTGTATTGTTTGATGTAATAATAAATTTAAAAAAATAATAATTAGACTGCATAGGTAAATGAATATGATGAATTAAATCGTATTATTGTTTTGGTTTTGTGTAGAAGATACAAGTAAATAAACAAATACTTTAGTGAAACATATGTTATCGCTGTTAAAGATAAATGGTATGTCACACCAATTACAAATTATATTACCGACACGACTGTACACACTACGCAAATTCGATCTAATTTTTACGATCAATTCGATCTAATTTTTCGATCTAAACTTGCTCTTCAAGAGGAATGGTGCAATATTACACACAAAATCACATCCAATTTAGTGGATTCAATGCGAAGAAGACTGGACGCAATTATACAGTCGAAAGGCTATCCAACGAAATATTAATTTAATTTATTTTCGCAAATTATAACACGTTTATTGCTAAATTTGTTACGTGTTCGAATACTTTTTGCGTGCTAATTTTGAAAGAAATTCTTCATACTATTTTTAATATATCTCATTAAAGTTAACTTTTCGTTAATTTATTTATGTCACATCTTGTAGTTAAAATATATAGTAATCGTAATTGTGTTTTTGTTCCATAAAAAATGTACAATTACATAAAGAAATATATGGTTTTCTAAAACTATAAGAGGTGTACGAATACATTTTACACTCACTGTATGTCGCCAAGGCCTGGATGATAAACGTCGCGGAATTATCTCCACTACCGCGGGGTATACCCCGTGAGGGGAAGTTCGAGAGGTCTCGGACGCCGAGGAGTGTGAACATAACACGGCTGGGGATATGACTCCTGGACGATATATGTCGCAGGCAAGATCCGTACGTGTTAACATATATCGAGAATTCACTGTGATAAAATGTTCCAAGCAACCAGCGTTCGATGCGCGAATAGAAATCATGTGCGAAGCCCCTGGCTCGCAAATCCTCTCTCCCCGGGTGTTTTTCTTTTTTTTCGGTTATATTTTTTTCCCCCCGCCTAACAAAATAGCAGCGCAAGGGAGCACACCGGGGAATCGCGAGCCGGCTGGCGTTCCGCCAGTTTTGCAGCTCGTCGATAGGACACTTCACGCGCGATAAGTGCACTACTCCCGGTTGCACAGCTGCGTCAATGAAAATTCGCGGCGCCACCATTATCAGCGAAATCGCGGTTACGTGGAAGCGCTTTCGACAGATAACAGGTATACGTTTCCGCATATTTATGCACTCGCGACCCCCCCCCCCTCTCTCTCTCTCTTCTCGCCGAACGTTTTCCTGGTATCGGGGTCACGCGCGATGCAGTATATATTTTCCCCGACACTTACACAAACATGAAACGCGACTTTCTTTCTCCCTGGAGAGTCAAACGGGCGCTCATTCGATTCCTATGCGATTGTCTGCGTGCCTGTGCGCTGCTGGGCGGCGCGGCGAATCGATACTCGAAATTGAAACGCGTTTCGCGATACGATCGCGGTTACCGCGTCTTTATGACGGGAATTTTTATCATCGTTATTAGACCGCTGGATCTTTACGCGGACGACCATTTTCATCGATTGCTTCGCGGAGACTGCGGCCCGAGGAAAATTGATTGCGACAGTTGGAGGAGTCTTCGGGACGATTGTGATGCCGGAATGTCGCCTGCAACATTCTGCCCGAGTGCTTTATGCGTTCACGCGTTTGATTTCAAAGTGCGTGCACCTGATGATATCGGGGAAAACTAATGCAATATCCGGCTGTGATTTTTATTCGGGACGAATTTCCTTTATTCGGATCTTTACAAGCACGCTCGTGGTTTTCACATCCATTTTTGATGTCGAATAGCCGCGACATTGGTGACGGAATTTTTATACGGTAATAGCACGCGCAACAATTGAAAATATAAATTATTACGATTTTTGTGAAATAACGCGAACATCTGTGGCCTGCTAGTTCTTTCTTTTTCCGTTGTCTGTTCCGTTGGGGCGAATATGCTTATTTTTACTAGGAAAGAAGATTACGCATATTAACGGTTGCATTAGTGTTTGTTCCTTACTACTAGTTATAAAAGTCTGACCAGCAAGCAGACGTGTAAAAAAAGTTTACCAACCATATAATAAACAACATCGTTTTTAATTATACCATTGTCTGGTACAATGCATATTCTCGAACCAAACACTATTTAAAGTCTCATCAGAAGACGTTCGAAGGAACAGTTGCCAACAGCACAATGAACAAATATCATTCTAAATCGTATTGTCTGGTACTCGTACCGAACACAGCTGAGAACTCTCATCAACAATCCAGACTCGGCACCGATAAAATTAAAAACCAATCTGTCCATAAACTTCCGCCGATCTCAAGACCAGCGAAAGTTTATCGCGTCGCGGAATGATTCCACCAATTCCAGCGCGATTCGCACAATTCCGGCAGCCATAAAGAGTACGTCGTTCGCGGAAGCTTGGAAGAGCGAGGGCGTCGTCGTTTCCCTCGGCCGAGTCGTCATCGTGGAATATTAAATTTTCCAGTCGCGATTAACGCGCGTCCGCTCGTAAACCAGCCGGCAGAAATGAAGTCGCAAAGCTGATTACGCGCGATGCAGTCACCGGGAACGATCTTGCTTGACGCGTGCATAATTCAGAAACGAGCCACGGGAACACGTTCGGTGCCGGACTCTACGTTTTAAATTCCATGCATCGGTAACAATGTACCGAACACCGTTTACAGTATTTTCTCATTTTAAGGCAGTCGCGCGGTTCTTTTTACTGCCTTCCATACGAGATCGGAGGTTCTCGCCGAGCGTCCCATTTGAAATACACAGGGCACGCTGGAAATCTGTAAGGCAGTCCGTTTTTAAGGCATATGAAACCCATGCCATCAAACGATACTGCCTTCCAAACGGTAAAAGCATCCGTCTCCGATACAATGTTGTACCGAGGTGCTGACAGCGAATCTCGAGAGCCGTCACAGCCGAAGAGTGTAACATGAACACTATCGGGTATATCGGTGTGAGACCAGAAGACCACTACTGATCCAATTACAAAACTTCTTTATTTCTCGTTATTTTTTTATGAAACTTTCACCAACATATTCGTGGCATTTTTCTGATTAAAATGATATCAAATATGACATAATTCCGATGATATTTACTTGTGTAACAAGCGATACAAGTTTCGAATACAGAGAAAGACAGCGTATGGGAAAGAAAGAGCCGCAGAGAGTCGCGGTCGCTGGCAGAGATCAAAGCTCGTGTGAGCGCAGGCCTTTAAATGAAAAATCTACCTTCTTTATTATTAATTATTTTTTTATGAGACTTTCACCAATATATTTGTGGCATTATTCTGATTAAAATGATACCAAACGCGATATAATTCGCATCACATTTACACTAATTTTCCGTTAATGTAATTGTTATGGGGAGCAACTTTCATCGTTCATTACACAGGTAAATATCGTCGGAATTATATCACATTTGGTATCATGTTAATCAGAAAAATGCCACGAATATGTTTTGGTAAAAGTTTCATAAAAAAATAATGAAGAATAAAGAAGTTTTGTAATTGGATTAGTCTTCTAGTCTCACACCGATATAGCCGACAATGTTGTAACCGCGACGGCTTTCGAGCTTCAGCCACTCACAGCGGTGGTGTGAGGTTTTCCACTGCCTTATGCATGGGAGGTTGGCACTGCCTTAAAATGAGAAAATACTGAATCCCGCGACTGGACGAATATCTCTGAGACTTGTTTTCTTTTCTCTCTCTCTCTCTCTCTCTCTCTCTCTCTCTCTCTCTCTCCGGATGCATTCGATTTTGGGAAGTGACGAGGACCGGATGTCTCGGAGACACTGTCGATTCCCCGGAGTTCCCCGAAACGAGAACAGCGACGAAATCATCCCTCGGAACGAGGGCCGAGAGTCCCGCGACGGGACCTCGCTCGCGCTTCTGAAATATGCATTGCCTATTCGGCCGGGTTCGGGAACTCGGCGACGACTATCGTCTACGCTCGAGACTCTACGCCGATTTCCATAGCCGTAGAATCGGACGAATCGACCGGGGAACAAACGCGGATTAGGTTCCCACGGACGCAAATTCCCCCCCGTAAGAATTCGACCAGGAAAAACATCGAAATTACTGGAGAACGTCGAGGAAGGAGGGATGCTGCGAGACTCGGTCGATGGAAATTTAATTCCAGCGTCGTTCATTTTAATTCTACTTGCAGCGGCAAAAAGTAATTCGATTTAGTGCGCGACGTTGGTAGCAATATTTACAACTCTGTGCTAAGATTATTGTGTTAGGAGAGCTACATTTTTCCTCGAATTAGATGCTCAATATGTATTCAACGGTACCGACACGTTTCTGGTTCCTATAATTTGAAAAAATATTTGGAATGTGTTACACGAACCCGTCAGACAAAAGCGAAAAAAATTGAGCTCTCGAAATTAAGAACTTTTTGAACTCTATTTACAGGGTGTCTCACCTAACTCGACCACCTAACATATCGCGCTTGTTTTTAATGTCTTAACCATTTCTGATGATACGTGTAAAACTGTAAACGTTGCTTCAAATCCTTATTTTTGTAAAATATTACATATATTGTTAATATCATCTAACGCAAACTGTTACGTTTTATTTATCAAATTCACCATACAATTATTACTATCTAAGTTATATCGTTCAATTGAAAAATGGGTTGTATTATCACGTTTTATGTAAAACTAGCGAAGTGTGTTTACGCTGTTGCTCGTCATTGAAACGAGGGACAAAATCGAGTGTTTTACGGTGGTAGTGGCACGTTTAATAAAATCGTCGGTGATAAAGGTTCGAATGCGAACGGTTCCAGGAATCTGTGCAGGAGCAAACGCATCCGTTTCCCGAGGTGACGAATCGAGGATCGACACCGTGGAAAACAGTGTATCGATTCCGCGATAGCCTGTTAAACGGTCCGGCGTATTTTCTCGTCGCCGAGAGTAGTGACTTTTCGACGGAGCCGCCGAAACAGAGGGTGTATTCCTCGTTTCAATCAATCGGCAACGGCGATAAATCAAAGAGATTAACGACAGCCGATTCACGACTTCAGGAAGCACGGTGCTCTATTTACGGGACGGTCGATTTAGGTCGATAATGCGGAAGGACGACAGAAACCGAGGGAGAGGGGGAGAGAGAGAGAGAGAGAGAGAGAGAGAGAGAGGTAAGAGAGAGGAGAGAGGATGCAGTTCGCGCACCTATATCGATATACACATCGGTGCCGGGTAGTATAATAGAATGCATTCGAGGCCGCAGCACGTGCATGCCCTATCCTTCCGCGGATATTAATGGTGCAAGATATTGCTTTCGCACCGGCTATACCCGCCACCCAGCCGTTCTATGCACTGCTATGTATTATTAATGCCGTCGCGAGACAAGAACGGGACCCGCGCGATCGGCACCGACACGTCGTGTTTTAACCTCTTATCGGACGACCAATCCTTTTAGCTTAGGCGAAACGCGACCCCCGACACCCCCGAAAAACAAATTACCCCTCCCCGACACCGAGCTATACAGTCTCTCAAACACCATAAACCGCTTTAGCGAACGATATTCGCGCTGCAAGAAGTAAATTTCTCTCCCTTAAAATCGAGTAACTGAGAACGAGTTTCCTAAAATATGCGACCTGTGCAATTATTTGTCTACATTTGAACTTAGGCGTACCGAGAATCTGCTTAGACACTACAGAATGAAAAGAATAAAAGTGGAGATCAACTTCAATCCTGTGCTTCCATTATTAAAACGGTTTTAATGAAATTTTTATTCAGAACGAGGGTATTAAATAAAATATAGGTAACTCCTGATAACTCGATGCTTGTTTTACGCAGTTTCTAGAGCTTCCTCTTTAACAATAGTACGACGAGTTATGCTCGCGTAACACAATCATCACATTTATTTGAATTATGAGTATCGTATAGCACGGGACCAATTAACCATGTTATTTGAAGCTCACATACAGTCAATCGAGTTACTATTTATCTAAAAATTACATAAAATAAACAGACCGGATGAAATCTTAACAGGTTAGTTTTACAAAAATAGTGAAATATCTCTTTCTGGAGAAACGAGTGGAGATCCTTGCAATTTTGGGGGTTGGAGAAATATTGTATAATTTGTCCAGTCATCACTTAAAAGAAAATGACTTAAAATAAAAGAACTGGATGAGATCTTAACACGTTAGTTTTTCAAAAATAGTGAAATATCTCTTTCTGGAGAAACGAGTGGAGAACATTGCGATTTTGGGGGTTGGAGAATTATTGTATAATTTGTCCAGTCATCACTTAAAAGAAAAATGACATAAAATAAAAGAACTGGATGAGATCTTAGCAGATTAGTTTTTCAAAAATAGTGAAATATCTCTGTCTGGAGAAACGAGTGGAGATCCTTGCGATTTTGGGGGTTGGAGAATTATTGTATAATTTGTCCAGTCATCACTTAAAAGAAAAATGACTTAAAATAAAAGAACTGGATGAGATCTTAGCAGGTTAGTTTTTCAAAAATAGTGAAATATCTCTGTCTGGAGAAACGAGTGGCGATCTTTGCGATTTTGGATGTTGGCGAAGCCCCAGCCAGAGGCAATCGTAATTTCCACGGATCGTTCGATACTTTCGCAGTAGCGAAGCAGTACCGAACGACCGCCAGGTTGCGGGAACACGGAAAAGCCGAGATTTCCGGCTAATTATTCGTAGAACGTCGGAGGGCAGAAAGGAGGGGGATCGAGAAACCGTAAGAAGTTCTCGAGAACCGCCGGCATTCGGCCGTGAACCAAGGGGGTTAACTTCGCAGCCTGTTTTCCCGTCGAGCTGAGTCGAGTCGGGCACACAATGGCCGGCGCAATACTTGCGTTCCCGGGCGACAATTTGTCATGGCCGCAATTTAAAGTCCCGCGCTGCCCGTAATAAGGAATTATATCTGCAGCCTAACAGCCTGACGGCCTCTGAAATATTCGGGAAGTTTCCCCAAACCGTCTATATTTCGGCTACCGGACCCAGCCTCGACTGTCCCCTCTTAAACATCTCCGTCTTCGATTTTATCATCTGCTGCTCAAAAAGAGGACCAACTTGACAGTGAACCTGCCAAACACTGAAACTAATTTCCATAGGTGTCTTACAAAAATGATTGGAGAAGAAATGTTTGAATTTATGAAGGATCTTGCAAAATTAAAATTTTCGAAGTCCATAGCAGGAAATGGAATTTGACACTAAACCGACCAGGCACAAAACATATAAAAGTGAAACGTCTTATAGATGGGAAGAGAGTGAATTAATATATGCTTGAATAAAGAAGTCAATTCAGTAATTTCCTATGAAAACGTTTTTATAATTTCAATAATTGTGAAATAGAAAAGCAGTCATTTGACCGTGGTAGGTGCTTTTCTAATAATTTGAATAAATCGAGAATAACATCGTCATGCAATTCTTCTAATAACCCTCCAGGTTCGTATTCAACAAAAAAGATTAATTCAATTAGATTTAATTACGATTAGATTAAACAGTACACAGAATTTACTGTTTCCAATCATTTCGCTGTAGCATTTCCGGCTGATTCACCGCTCGTCAGAGCAAAAGGGCTCTCGAGTTCGAGCAGGATTGAAATCAGTCGGAGGAACGTCCTAATCTTTTTTCAAGGGGGCGTCTTCTGCCCGCGGAAGACGGGCACGAAGGAGCCGTGATCCGCGCGATCCATTAATTCCTCGTTCAATTAGTAGGCCCGGAGGATGATCCGCGGAGTTTCTTCGAGATCTAGGCACCGGGGCTCTCCGAGACCGTCCGCGGATTAGAATCAAGCACCCGGACGGAAAAGTCGGGTCGCCGGATTAATTTGCGACAGCTCGTTGAAACAGATCCGGAGATTTATCGAGAAACGATGACCCCCGACCGCCCAATCGCCTTCCAGCCAGGCCTGGCCATTTTCTCGCGATCGAAGACACTTGCAGTTAGGCGGTGGTCTTCTTCTTCTTCTTCTCGGTGCAGCCGGGACGAACGTTTTCTTCCTCGTTCGTTCGCTTCGGGACCCACACCCTCGTAATCTACAGCCTCGCTAACGAGACGCCGAGTTTGTCAACGTCTTTACGGCCCTTCGAGGACCTTCGAGGGTCTCCGGCCTCGACTAAGGGCGGAGAAGGTGGGCGAAAGTAAGTTGGACTCTTCAGGGATGAATTTCTTTTTTCAACAAGAACCACAGAAGTGGTTTTCGTTCGTGTAATTCAACTTTTATAAGACATAATACGTTTCAACAGATTCGTTACGCATGTGTGACGGTACCACGATTTTTTTGCCAAATTAATTCTGCGCGTGCGTTCGTTAAAGTTATGCAACATAGCATGAGTGAGGATTTATAGCTTTTCTGGGACAAGTTCGCTTTAAAGAATATACATACAATGGTATGCATGAAGTGGAACATTGTGAAGTTTTTGTGTCAAGTTTTTCGGAGTTAAGTGGACCGTGGGCTCGAAGTTTTTAAAGAAAGTTTATAAAAGAAGTTCTCACGTCTAATCTTCTACAATGTACACGCAGAACTCTGTACTATAATTTCGCCAAATGTTACACTTTTGTATCATGATTTTCCCATAAGTCGCATAAAAAATTCGCAGTACAAGTATGACCCGATAGAGTCCAGCAGTGCTTGACAATAATTTTAATCTGTATTAAAGGCTCAACGAGATGATACGATTAAACGTGCATAGATTTAACGTTTACGCTTCCATAAACAGTGCAGAATTAAATGAAACGTAACGATCCGTTTAAAAACATAAAGTCAGTCTTCGCGTGCAGCTATAACGTGGACCACTGCAAACTTTCATTTACACCAGAAACATTTCATTCAGACGTCCCGCACGCGTCCGATGTCCGCGCACTTTCAAACGCATTGTGAGTATGCAATATCGGGAGAGTGTGAAACGTATTTGTCAATATTCAACGGAGGCGTGAGCCACGTTCGCCGGCACGCTCTTGAAAATAATGCGACTCATTCCACCGTAAATATTCTCCCATCGGCGGTGTGATATGTATTTGTCAACGTCCAACATCGGGGGAGGGGGAAGGGAGTGAAACGCGTTCAAGCATTCTGCAAAACATCCAGGCTAATTGTGGTGTAAATATTCGACGCTTGTGGAACGTATTTAATCGAATCAAATTCGGATCTGTTGTGTCCCTACTCGAGCGGTACGCTAACCAACAGAAAAGTCAGGTTAAGTTCTTTAACACTAAACGTACCACCACCGGTCAAATGACCGGTTCTAGATTTTTTATTCGACAATTTTTGAAATTATAAAGATGATTTAGTGAGCAACGATTCAATAAATGTGTTCAGTAGAGTCACGCAAAGTCTAAATAAATTAAATCTTGTCATTTTTATAAGGCAACATGCATCTGTTACATTTAAAGCTTAGCACGTTTAATGTTAAATCCGTGTAACTTCGTTAATAATTAACAGATTACGGATTCTAAGAATTTCTGGCAAATTGAAACTCTCTCGAGCCCATTGAAGAAGGAAAGTAATTTCTGCATAGCTTCTTACAATTTTTATTTTGCATACAGAAGCCCAGTCTGATAATTATCACATTGCGTATGGGTCACGAGGTATCTCGTTTTTAGCAAATCGAACGTTGCGTACGGGTCATGAGATATCTCGTTTTCATGTTTTTTTCGATTCAATCGACAACTTAAGCAAATATTTTTGTTACGTTACCAGGGTAACGAAGCCTCTCCCACTCTTAAGACAAATGATGAGCGAAATAATTGAATTTTGACATTCCGAGCATGTAGAAATGACCAGTCATTGTTGCATTAGTAGATCTGTGCCGATCGTCGTACGTACCGTATCTTACAAAGTGTTGTTTTTGTACATTTTGGAATTTCAAAGTTCGTGTTTTCATTTGTAAGGCAACAGTTTTTCTAACCCTTTCGCTACGGCAGCTCCATCCGCCGAAGTACCGTCACTGAACGAAAACTCACTCCGGAAATATGCACAGTACGCGTGGTTTCTGTATATATGTTGTTCTAAGTCTTAAATAATAACTGTGCTGAATAAAACAATCATTGCTCTAATGTAACATGTATATTTACATTTTCAACAGAAAATGTTCTGCCAAATACAAATTAGAAATGTACATATCCGCTTCCAATTGCTCGCCAAGCATGCTTCTGGAGCGTTCGAAAATGTGCGGGCTTTGAGCTCGTGTTGAACGCGCAGTGACCCATACGCAATGTGTTAATACATGAGAACTGTAGGGACCAAAAATAACAGCGTTATTAGCGATCGAAATCTCTAATTGATAACTGTTATAAGGGGTCGAAATGAATATCTCTCAACGATAACATTTACCAATAAGTGAAACATTACAACGATAACATTTTGTAATAACAGTCCCTGAAAAATACTATTAAAATCTTTCTAGGATACCGCTGAAAACGGACTCTTTTTCCTCTTGTTCGGATCAAATAACCCGCTGTGCGGCGTCACTTTAACCCACAAATTAAGGAACAACGCCGCGGTTAATGTCTCTCTTAAAACGCTCGAATTACGCTCGTTCTCGGGCGGCAGAACGGGCAGATTTGTGCTAAACAAGTTTGTTAATCTCGCCGACGTCGCCGTCGGGGACGTCGGGCGAAATAGTTGCGCAATATTTTGCGGGTTGAATTATAGAAATTATCCTGGAGAACCGCCCGGAGGAGTCTCTCCGGGTCCCGTTGCAGGCTCGATGAGCTAGAAGCAGCACAGATGGATGGAGAAATAGAGATTGCGAGAAAGAGAGAGAGAGAGAGAGAGAGAGAGAGGATCGGGCGGAGACGAAGAGGCAGGGTTAATCGCGGTTCGGGGGAACGATTCAAATGGATTCGAAGGTAATTTGAATAATTGTCAAATGCCGCGTGCCGCGACGAGTCGGTCGGTACCATGTACTTTCTTGGTTCGCGTCTGGAGGCTCGTTCGTTGTCCTGTTCGACGACCTCGTCGCCGTTGTCGTCGTCCTTCGGGCTCGTGTTTCCCCGTGGCATTTCAAAATCAATTTGTCTTCCACGCCGCTCTCCATTCCCTTCAATTTGGCTTGTAAATGTCGTCTGAATATATTTCGCTGGTCGGAGAAACCCGGGCCAATCTCTGTCCCCGAATCCAGCTGAACGTCGAACGCCGGTATCTCTCTCTCTCTCTCCTCTTTCTCCTCTCTGTTTCGGTCTCTGTCCCTCTCACTGGGTGAACGCGTGTCGACGAGTATCGGGTCAGGCGGGTAGGAATTCTTCGTGAAACGCGACGCGAGCGCGTCGGCTTTCCATCCCGCGGGATTTCAATCTCGGCCCGCGGCACACCCCCACCTCCCACCCCCTTCCGATAAGCCTCGACAGGCTCCAGCAACTTTTCGTTTCTTCGGGAAACCGCCCCCGGGGGTGAACCTGCTTCCCAACACCCACGCGAAACTCTGCCGGCACTTGGTCCCCATCGTTCGCAACGTTTATCAAGCTTAACGAGCCCCGGAAGCCACCCTACCCACGCAATCGCCGCGTTTACCCCTTGACACGAGAACACTGCAATTGTTATTCTAGTCACTGACATTGTTGCTTCCTTGCTGGGGAACCGAGGGCTTGTTACTGACTGTTCGGAGAGTTTCGGTACAGTCATCGTTCGACTCGCAAAAACTCTAGCGTATTTAGCACTGGGGATTGTTGCAGCCTGATAGAGCTTTAGACAATTTTTTCGTATTTTTAGAGAGACTAGATTTTTCCTCAATATACGAGCCATTCCGAAAAATCTGAAAGACACTCAATAATCATAAAAAGACGTAACTGCCATAATAAACGTGGCCATCTGACAACTTCAACGTAAAATCGACAATGTCAGGTTTCTGGACTTTCTTGAAATGTTAAGTTCTAAAATGTTTATAAGAATGATCGAAAATTTTTCCGTAATTTTTGGTTGAGCAGGACAGAAGAAATAGTTCATAATTCATTAAAACTGTATTCATACTGCAACTACCCTTTCGGAAGAGGTACATACCGACTCGAAACATTCTACAGATTTTCCCGATGAAACGATGAATTGACTGCGGATCATTATGCAAAATGGTAAACGTTGACTTCAATTGCAGGGACCAGGAAACAAATAATAATCTCTTCGTTTCTTTAACACTAGAACTACCGAATGAGTGGAAATGACTTGCCCCCAATTTTTTCTTTTAGAAATATTGAAATTATATATATGTTTTCACAAGAACATTTTTTAATAAACTTCCCCATCGAACTAGATATTTAAGCAAAACTGATACGAGATCTAAACAAATGCAATTTTGTTGTTATTATGAGGCAATGTATGCCATTTGCATTTAGTGATCGGTTGTTCTAATCATATTGAGAAGTTGAAAATAACGTATCGATATGTTTCTATTCATCTTACCGCTATCCGAAATTTCGATTACTCAATTTGTCCATGAATGCACAAAATCCGCAGTCCAATAATGAAAGATCAATATGTTTTGGGGCCACATTAGACCGTTTCATCTGGCCATACCTTTTCACTTAATTCCGGCATCAGGGGGTGACTAACATTTCAGAAAGTAAATACCGGATCCACCGAACAACCCTAAATCCCGAGCGGGTCGTTCATCTTGGAGCTGTTCGGGAATCAATCCGTCCAATGTGATTGCAGTGTCCCCTCCCTCCTCGCCGGGGGAGGGAACTGGGGCGGAAGAATGCGTGGCCGAGTAGTATTTCTAGCAACCCCTAACGAACGATCGCGATCGACTCAGACGGCCGGTGATCGTTACTTCCGGGCGAAATTTCGAAATGTCCGGCATCAATCGCGGCACGGCTAGGATCCGGCGCGACGATATGTCTTCGTGGCCGGGCAGATGCATCGCCGCCGGTGCAGCAGCTCAGCCGGTCGGTTCGATGCGCACAAGCGGCGATGCAGCGGGGGGTAGCAGTTTCAGTTTCGGGATAGGATCCGGTCAGAGGAGCAACGGCAACACGGCCCCGATACCACCGGAGATATCGCCGTGGACCATTCATCATTTTTCAGCGGGAGCCCGCGCGACCGCTTCGCGATGTCGTTCTCGTCGATCACCCGAACCCGTCGCGGGGGTGGCTGGGAGATTTCCCTATTGTCTCGGGAAAATTACACCTGTATCTCCTGCGCGGACCGCGACGTCATCGCTACGACGTCATGGCCTATTGGCCATCAATTTTTCGAAAATCGGTCTGTCGCGCCGCGAATGATCCTGCGGAATTTTTGTTCGATCGCTGAAAAACTAGAATACTATTACCCCTGGAAGTTTCTAATTTACCAAAAATAGAAACTAGAATGCTATTACCCCTGAAAGTGTCTATTTTACCAAAAATAGAAACTGGAATACTATTATAAATGAAAGTTTATATTTTACCAAAAATAGAAACTGGAATACTATTACCCTTGAAAGTCTCCATTTTACCAAAAATAGAAACTAGAATACTATTACCCCTGGAAGTTTCTATTTTAAAATAGAAACTAGAATACCATTACCCCTGAAAGTTTCTATTTCACCAAAAATAGAAACTAGAGTACTATTAGCCCTGAAAGTTTCTATTTTACCAAAAATAGTAACTAGAATACTATTACCCCTGGAAGTTTCTAATTTACCAAAAATATAAACTAGAATGCTATTACCCCTGAAAGTTTCTATTTTACCAAAAATAGAAACTGGAATACTATTATAAATGAAAGTTTATATTTTACCAAAAATAGAAACTGGAATACTATTACCCTTGAAAGTTTATATTTTACCAAAAATAGAAACTGGAATACTATTACCCTTGAAAGTTTCTATTTCACCAAAAATAGAAACTAGAGTACTATTACCCCTGAAAGTTTCTATTTTACCAAAAATAGTAACTAGAATACTATTACCCCTGAACGTTTCTATTTCACCAAAAATAGAAACTAGAATACTATTACCCCTGAACGTTTCTATTTCACCAAAAATAGAACTAGAATATTATTACCCCTGGAAGTTTCTATTTCACCAAAAATAGAAACTAGAATATTATTACCCCTGGAAGTTTCTATTTTACCAAAAATTTGACGAGATCCGGAAAGAAATTTCTTTCCTTGCCCGCAAAAAATTGCTTCTGGTGAAGACAAAGCGAGGCAATCGTTTGTTTTGAAAGGTTCGTAATCCAGTGACGATACTTTGGAAGGAAAAGGTTAACAGAGGCCTCCGAAGGAGTTAGGGAGGTAGGCGCATGAAAACGGCGCTCGCGCACACGACACGCGAGAGCCCGTGGAGAGGGAAGGAAGAGAGCACCACACAGAAGCGACTAATTTAATGCGAGAGGATGCGATGCTCTAGTTACTACGATGCCACCTATTTTAGCCGACATGAAAGCGCGTCACCGAGTTTCCGACGGTTTTCCGTAATAACGAGGTTATCTTCGGCGCGGTGTCAAGAAGCTAAGCAGGAAACGGTCGTCACGCGAAAACGCGGCGCATCGAGAAGACCTACGAACCCTCCGTGGAAATCACTATAGGCTACCGTTCGAAACATAGCATTGGGCGTGGGCTGTTATTGGGCCCAAATATTGGCCCTACGAAGTTTATGCAAAATAAGAATGCATAAATTTTACGAAACAGGCACCAAATAAAAATTTCATTCTTTCTTTAATGATCTTTATCAGCTGAAACGAACACGTTGATACTTTTAACATTAACCCTACCACGGTCAAAATGACCGGTTTTCTATTTCACAATTATTGAAATTACAAAAACGTTTTCATAGGATTCATTTAAGCACATATTATAATGGAAATCGTCCAAAGTTTAAGAAAATTCCCTTGTACAAGACATTTCCCTTTTATATGTTTTGTGCTTGGGTAGGTTCAGTTTCAAATTCTCATGATCTGTCCACTGCTTTAAAATGCACTTACTCATTTTTGTCAAAAATGGGACATTTATCAGTGGTCTTATCGATAAAATCGACAAAATTTAAATACCCTCTCAGTATTCACTAGCTTCCATCAAAATCAACAATATCACTTCGACATCCATGTGTTCAAGCTCGCCTAGTAACGTTAAAAATTAGACAAAAATAGTGCGCCGGATATTCGACTTGCGTACGCCAGTATTTATTTAAATAGTCTGGTAAAAGACGCTGTTCGGCACGCTTACGCTGTGTCGGTTCCGCGGTGAGTCAGTAAAAGTAATGACGGTTTTTCATGGGCGGAAAAGGCCGGGAAAGGGCCGAGGGCAACGAGGAGGGAAGACATCGCCGTCTGCGGAAGCGCAATTTATTGTTTCGCGGGGGATCCGAATAACAATGAAGAGTTGGTTCGGCGAGCGCGAGCTGCACGCCGACGACCGGTAGTTAAAATTAATAACCGGCGGAGGCGGAATACGATCTTACGGTAATTAAGCCGGCTTTTAAATCCAACGGCGCGGACGCTTATTCGGCGGGACGAAGGTCCGGCTATGGAAATCTACGTGCCGGAATTTATCGCGTCGCTGGACCGATCCGCGCAACCATACTTCATTCTTTCTCTTCTCGTACTGCGGCCAGTACATTGGCGATCGGTATACATTGATTTCTCTGTACATGTCGCCAAGCCCTGGATGATAAACGTCGCGAAATTATCTCCACCACCACGGGGTATACATAACTCGGGTATGTCTCCTGGACACTTCTTTAATCCTTATAACTATTTTTTAATACTGTAGCACAAACAAGATTTTGAAACTCCTACTCTTTCTGCAATATTCCTTATAGAATATCCTTCTCTCGATGACGTAATTATTTGCAAACGCATTTCTACATTTCATTCAGTTGTTTTCGTGCCCATCGTGCTCTCACAAGTGTTTAAACTGAATTGGCAGATCACAGTGATCGCGACGCTCTTATCTGACAATGAGGTTCTTTCGCTTGGAATGATGTTTATAAATGTTTATGTAATAACAGTTATTAGCGTCTACTGTCGCTGTCTGAAACGATTATGGAAAAATCTTGAAATTCCCATCGGCCGATCCGGGACGTTATGGAACTGACATATTAACGATAGGTTTACCGGACAGTTATTAAATGTTTTATTCGCTGGAAGGGGAGTAATCGGAGCGAGAAAGGGGGTCGTGTCGGCGACGGTGTCAACGAAACGCGATTAATGGAGTCTAATCAACACATTGTCATCTATTTATTCGCGTTAGCGCCCATTAGCGCGCCCTGTGCGGCGGCGGGTTAATTCTAGATCGCGATATTGGAAACTTCTGCTAATCAGGACAGGCACTTAACCGGTTGGGTCAATAAACGGGGCGCGGGCCGATTCGGGCGCGCATCATCCGCGGGGGCTTGGCGACCGTGTTTCCAGCCAATGTTCACTCGCCAAGGCAAATTCGTGCACTCTCGGAATCGGAATAATCGCGCCCAATGAGCCGGAATATGGCCGTTCGAGTAAACCGTAACTCGACTCGGCTCGATTCGATTCGACTCGTTTCGGACCGGGTCCGGACAAGCCCGAACAAGAGAGAGAGAGAGAGAGAGAGAGAGAGAGAGAGAGAAAGAGGACTCGAGCCTTCGGAATCCAATCGAACGTTTCCTTTCTTTTCCGCGGCTGATCTGAGAGCACGCCTGCCGAACAATGGGAACGGTCCCAGCTTTGCTGACTTCTCTTTCGCTCTATTTACGGTGATCGGCTGGTTACCCTTTAATCTATCCGTTTCTCTCCCCATAACTCTCTCTCTCTCTCTCCTCTTTCTGTTTGTCTCTTTTGCAAGTGAAAAAGTTGCTCTCTCGTGAGCATCAGTTACGTTGTTTCTGTGCTGGAAGCTTTAGGAAGCTTTAACTAAATGTTTATGATGTTTGGTTTACCACTTTAAAAGAAACAATTATATTCTTGTTGGAAAAAATTGCCATAGATTTTCTCTAGCTTTACGGATCACCGAGAGTGACTTTTGAATTTCTTTTTATAATTACCGAACCCAAAGAAATAAATTTCAATATTTGAGCTAAATTTCAATATCAGCCTCTTCAACACCTAGCGTTAACAATTAACTTCCGAGAGGCCATTGTCGAAGGGAAACTTATCTTCAGGAAATCCCGTTAACTTTGGAAAAAAATTGTTTCATTTCTGTAGAATCGGTTTTCTTTTTGGTCAGATTGCGTGGATAAAAATGTCTGAAATCACCAAATTTCATGAACATAAATTTCCAAAAACTCCAAATTTCGTAAAGTAGTGTACAATGAATAAAAATTCTTTTCCTTTAAGAAACTGTCGAAGAAAAACCAGCTCCTTAATTGTAACCGTAAAGGAAATTAGGTAAGGACTAATATGTCCGCAAATATGATCAACATTGTTTTATGGGAGAGAGCGTAATTTCCTTCAGATGTGGTCCAGGTTTTGCAGTTCTCTTTGGCGGTTTCCTCGGGAGGAACGATGGCCGGTTAGGTGAACGAATATTGTTGTCGTGGATCGACGGGACGACGCGTGCCCGGCGAAACAGTTCTGGAAGCTCGTTAGAACGTCCGATGGGAGGGGAGGGGGTGGCTTTAGACCCGACAGTCACGAAGAACAATTTACGTGGGTGGCGTTGCGCTGCGGAATACCGGCAAAGCAAACCAGCCACCGTCTACTTGGCCTCACACGCACGTCAATCAACCTTGTACCGGTGGTGGTGCTTGTCGGTGAAACCATATACGAGCCGTTTACATTATCATAGACCGGGGGCGGGGGATGGCAGGGGTTTGGTGGATGGAGAAACGGCATAGAAGGGGTTGCACGCGGCACCGACCCGCTCCAGCCCGCTCCGGCCCGCTCCGGCCCGCCTAGATTTACGTGTATTTACGCGTCCCCGCGAATTTGTCGGCGAACAAATGGGAGCGGTTAAGCGTTCCCTGGATATCGTCATAGTTCCAGCGAACTATCAGAAACGTAGTTAACCGGTTATTCAGTGCTCCCGGTTCATTTAACCTTCTGCGCCGGGTCTCGCGTGAAATTGCACCGGAATTAGTAATTTAAACGAATCTCGCGCCGAGCATACGGCCCTTGCCCGCCATCGTCCCTGTAGCCTAGACTCGAACGAACCTCGACGAAACATAGTCGAGCACCGCCCACTTTTTGTTTGCAGGATCTACAAGTGTAACTTAACACTCGACCCGGCGCGACCCGGCGCGACCCGGCGCGACACAGCGCCAAAGTAAATCCAACGGCGACTGTCGTTATCGGCCCCTCTCACGTTCGCGCAAAGTCTACAATTTCCTACTCCGTGTCACTTGTATCTCCTAATTTCTTCCAATCTCCTTTGAAACACCTTCGCCGTCCTTTGCCACCCTCTTGGAAAGTCGTAACGCGATTTGAAAAGCTTAACACTTTTTACTCAGCATCCCCGAAAATTGCATCACCAAGTACCGAGTTGACGCGTGACTCCTGTCGCTTTTGTTTGAAGCTGAATTCTGTATTGTGTGTGCATTGTAATCTCGTTGTAAAAAGTAATTTTCTCCTTTCACGCGCATATTGGGGGACGGAATTATTTTCCCATTTTTGTAAACGAATTTTTGCATTAATGTATCGAGTGTGGAAAATTCGATTACTGACAGAGTGTTGCGTTCTCTTTCAATTGTTATGGCATTCGATAAATTATTTTGATTTTACAGAATTCTTGAGATTGCTGCGTTTACAAGTGGAAATGTTCGATCGCAGTGACGTTCAGTTTAAAGCTGAAATTTCCAGTAGGAGGTACATATTTTTTCGGAAAATGTGACGCACGTTCAAACACCGTCAGACACTTGGGTCCACTTCGACGAAGCTTTTTAGTGGCTTCATCCAGCTTGTAAGCTCCTAGCTGAGACTAGATAAGACTTCAGTCGTCAGTTAGCTCGCATTGGATCTAATAAGGAGCTTGACACGTCGGACCAAGAGGAAAAGCATCTGATAGGTGACGACTAGACTGCGGAAATAAAGGCAAAACGAAAATCGTTTGCATCAATTGCAAGACGTAGAATGAAAATTTTTTTCTCCCTTCAGCGGTTTTATTGACTTGTAAAAATAGTGTTAAATCATTCTTCCACTGTTTCCACTCTCACCTAGTTTTACAATAAATGCAATAAATTCGTAGTGATAACGTACTCGAATTAACTTGTTAATACGTTTCCACTTAAAAATGAGTCTACTTTCCTCCGACAAATTTTTACATCGCTATGTACCTAAGAAAATACTAGAAATTTATCTATTTTAAGTAACATTAATAAACATCGTACGTATGAAAGGAAATGAATCGTGTACAATGGGAATGATCTAGGTCAGACGAAACGCCTTGGCTGTGGAGTTGAAACAGCTTCGAGCGGAAATGCATTAATTTTTGCAGAGGTGTTGCTGGTGCACTCTCGTGGGACAGACTGTAATAACGTTTGGCATCGGCTCGTGTAGGGTTTCCCCGGTAAACGAGCAGGTTCGCGTACGCTAAACCGAGGTCGGTTGTAAACGAGGCCCGCGCAGAGCCGCGGCCGACGACATCGGTGTTCAGCTGGCCTCGAATAATTAATACCTAGCGCGGTGTGCCGGTGGTCATTAATTCCATGACTCGACGCGCTCGCGCGCGTCTTTGACGATGCTCGGCTCGAAAATTCGCTCCCGCAGGAAAATCCCGTCACGCGTCCGCCATCCAACCAACCAGGCTAACTCTCGCCTCGAAGAGCAGCGTCTCGTTAACGAGTTCCTCGCAAAAATCCTCCGGAGAGGACGGTCCTCCTGCTTTTAAACTCGTTTCGCAAGCTGCCGGCTCTTCGACGCGAAAACCGGGCCGTGATACGCCCCTTGCGAAACCAGATTTTCACGAAACGCGACCATCGACTCCTGTCGATCATGCTCGAAGCACAATGCCATCGAGTAATTGCAAAAGTTCGTGGTCCATTTGAAATTATCGGCTTTGTAAAGTACACGATTCTATTAATCAACATCGCAGATTTGATGAGTTTATCAGTCAAATCAGTAGGCGGAAGTCCAAACAGTTTCTATTGCAAAGAATTTCGAATTTGGTCATTCACTTGCTGAAATACTTAATGAAAGAAATCAATTTTTATCCAGCTCCTGTGTCTTCCAATTCATGCACGTAATTTCTTTTTAATGTAACCAGAAAATTTATATTTTTTGCACAAAGATCTAGTCAACGTTATTTTCTCCCGAACCCATTTTTCCTAGAAACAGCGTGATTTTTTTTATGGAAGAAGGTCTTGATTTTTCCTGAAAATGGGGCACGAATTGTTGCAATCATCTGAAATACTGAAAACAACTTTTCGCCGACGTGTCAACTGTGCCGCGAAACGAGATTTTGACGAGATCAATCGGCCAAAGCGAGTCGATCTCGATGATCCCTGGGATTTGCCCCTCCCCCTCCTCCCTACCCAGGTAATGAGATTCGCAAAATAGATTTTAATGGGGAACCATTACCAGTATATATATATAACCAATTAATGTTCCAGTAAAGGCCGAATCGGCAGAAATAATAGAACGGATTGAACGCGATCCTCGCAACATGCACTTTTGTTTGAGCGATCCATGGGCTTTCAAATTGGGATTCCAAATTGAATTCGAAAGAATTGGCGCGACGCTTTTTAATGTCCACATTGTTTTCCGCCCGTCAATTGAACATGTAATCCTTGGCTCTCTTTAATGTTTTTTGACTTTGAGCTTAGTTCGAAAGAGCGATTATTTTTGTGTTTTTACCGTTTCGGTTTTCAAAAAAATGTTTAATCAAAATCTGAAGGATTACTGCAGGACTTTCCAATATCTGGAATGATTCTTTTAAATCTAGTTTAAATCCGAAATTATCGATTTTACATTGAATTTAGAAGTTTTGATGTCTTTACGGTTGTTTAACACTAAATTCAATTCGAAAGAGTTGGTATGCTTTTTTCATATTTGCACTGTTTTCTTAAAATTGTATTTGATGACTTAATGTCCAGTGCAGGTTTTTCAACGACTGCATTGATTTTTTAGTCCAGTTCGAATTCGACAGAATTTAATTGACTCTTAGTAACATCTGCACTGTTCTTTGCTGCAAATCTACATTCAATTTGGGAAGATTGGCACAGCTCGTTTTAGTATTCACACTTTTTGTTTGTTTCCAGATTGAATTGGAAACAATTGCTTTGACTCTCTTTTTTTTTATTTAAATTGACTTCTAAATCGAATTCGAAAGGAAGGATTGGTATAACCAGAAAAAAAAGAATTAATCGTGAATCTAGGAACGCAATACCTTTGACATATATTTAAATGTGACGCCATATCTTCCTACAAGCAATTGAGCACATAGAAAAATTCTAATAATTCGCCTAGGAAGAAATACCTATTATTAACATTCCTTTTTCTCAACTTAAATTTTATCTAGCTATTACACACACATACGCACACGTGTAGAGGGAAACACTGTAGAGATTTTCACCCTCGTCGATCGCTGTTATTGCCACGATAGTAAGCTGTGAGGGCGCCTAGAGGAAAAAAAGGGAGGCTTACTCTTAAGACGACGAAATTCATGGGACCGCCGTGTAATATTATGTTTTCTTGTTGAGAAGGGGGGCTGCCAAAATCCGCGCTTTACGAGCATAAAAGCTTGTGGCATAGAAAGAAGTCAGGGGAAAGAAGCTGATGCCCCGGTGTAGATGAATACGTTCTTCATCATCATGGGGATTGACGAGGTCCATGGTGTAACCGAATGAATCAAAATGGGGGAAGCCAACGTGACAGGGAAAAAGAATCCGGCAACAAACCACATTGATGTCGAAAACGGTTCCAAAAATAACATTTCTGTTAGAAGTCACTGACGAAGAGACTGCGAAGTTTTCGCATTTATGACAAAGATGGGCGACTTAAAAGAGTAGAACGATTAAAAGAATTTAAGAATATATTCTTTTCAACTTATTGAGATTGCTAAAGAAGAAAAAAAAAGCGCCGTCACTACTTATTACCAGACTGCGGATCTTTATGCATTTATGCTTATACAAATTATCAAAAAATCCGAGAACACAAAATTTGATAGAATTTAGTACAATTTTATGTACTTCGAATCTCCATAGGATGTTACCACTAAAAATAAAATCCTATGTGATTCTACTTTCTTAAAATTTGTCTACAAAAATTGAAAATTGCATAAACAACCGCAGTGTGCTTATTAATATAAAAACCGAAAAGACCGATTCCGGAGCAACGTATAAAATAAAGAAAAATAACGAGGACGTTAGCGAACCTAAAGCAGGCACCGCTTAAAAAATTCGACCTTCGAAAACCCTTAATCGGAGCAAATTCTGGCCATAACAGTTCCAAGATCCGAAATCGATATTCTAACAGCTCCGTGGCCGGGATCGATAGCGCAGTAGCTCTCTCTCGGTTCGATAGAGGACTAATAACGTGGAGGATTTACAGGATCGTGCGTAACCGCGATACTCGGCGATACGCCCCCGCAATTCCGTCTTTATCCGCGGCGCAGACCGATCCATTCTCGGAGACGCCATTGAAAAACGCTCGGGTCCGATTTATCGGGGCCGATAGCGGCGGCTAAAAGAGAAACAATGAAATTCAACTAAACTCCCGAGGCTTGGCCGACCTGCTGCGATTCCGGAGGGCTTAGGAGGGCTATCGTATCCGCAAGATGAAAAGAGAAAGAAGGAGGAAGAGGAGAAAGAGAAAGAGGAGGAGTTAGGAGGTTCCGCGAGTGCTCGCGGGATTCGAGGGTCCAGCGGAAAAATGATAAATGTGGAGCCGCGGCCGTAACAAGCCCTCTCGAGGGCAGCCCCAGTTTTTAATTGCCTCGTGCCACCCCTGCAACCCTTTCGCCGACCCTCTTCGCTATCTAGCCGAGTGCGGCAACACCGACGCCAACGGAAGAACCAAGGATTTATCGCGGCGTTGTTCATCCGACGCGATTCCTTCCAGGCGACCCCATTGTTTCGGATTCCTCGGGCGAAAATTAACGGAAAACCGGCCGTGTTTTTCTCCCGACGCTTCGGACTCGGCGAGATCGCGGAAATTCGGAAACCACGCGGGAGTTAGTAATTGGGGCGATGTTTCGCTTGGAACACTGGAAAAAAATTTTTTTGTTTTTAAATAAATGAGGGATAGGGATGTTTTAAGAACATTCCAGAGGAAGCAAATCCGAAAACAATTTGTATCCCCCCGCACGACCCACAGGAGGCCGGCAAAGTTCGAGGAAAAAATTAACAACGTGAGATTGTCCCCTTTCACATGATTTTTCCAATACATAAGTGCAATTTAAAAGAAAAATAGTAGAAATAGCTGAGTCGGGTTTAGACAATACGAAAGCTTACATCTTTTAGGATTTAAAACGATGTTAAAACAAGTAATTGTTATTATATTTTAAAAATTATAGTTTTTTCAAGTGAGCACAAGGTTTCACCGAAATTTGAACTTTAAGTATGCATACGTTAGCCGGAACCTAATAGAACCCAGCAACGACTATACTGTGATAGACTATGATTTGTTGACTAATCGATGCAAAGAAATTTATTTGCAACAAGTTGCAGAAAATATGGTTTTTTTAATTTTCATCATCCGAATACCTCCTACCGAAGGCACGTACGGTATGCGTGTTTCGGAATAGCCGAGTTGGTTTTAGATAATACAAAAGCTTGCATCCTCTAGAATTCAAACGATTTTGAAACAAGTAACGGTATTACATTTTGAAAATTATAGTTTTTTTAAGTGAGCACAAGTGTTTCGCCGGAATTTGAACTATAAACATGAACATGTCAGAAGGAAACCTAATAGAACCTTGCACCGACTATACTGTGGTAAACTATGATTAGTTGACCAAACAATGCAAAAGAAATTCATTTGCGACAACTTGCAACAAATCTACCAGAAATTACAGATTTACTTCAGGAATATTAATGCAGAAGAACAGGTATATTAATTCCACTTATTCTATAATTTGTTTAAAACCTGTGTAATTAATGAACACCGTGTAAATTCAAATTGATTTTTGTTGCAATTTGAAGCTATGAATGTTACCTTTTTACCTATTAAATTTCATTCAATTATCTCTAATGGTTTGGAAGTTATTATTTTAGAGCGCCAAAATCGCAGTTTTGCCCACCGTGCGCCGCCCGATGAGAGACTCGAGCGTAAGCCACCGATGCGATGGTACGCGTCAGCGTGAACGTGTTCGGACTTTACTACTACTGCACCCTTTGCCTTCTACGATGCTATTCCCTCACGTTTCCGCCACGGCCCGGTACTGTGACGCGTTTCGACTTTGTCGTGCATACTCCAGTACTGACAGAGTGAGAGAGAGAGAGAGAGAGAGAGAGAGAGAGAGAGGAACTTTTTTCCCTCATCACTGGCCCAGGGCAAAAAAAAAAAAAAAATCGCTGCCCGAAATAAATAATTGCCTTTATCAAACACTGGTTACATCGAGTACCTGTTAACCCTTTGCCCTGGTACTTCGGGGACACGTGCGTCGTACCGACTTTAACGGGTGTTTCAAAATTGATTACACCAGACCAAATTCTGCTAGTCGCGATGCGCTTTAATCGTAGCTCGCTTTTCGGAATTTGAGAATAGCCACAGAGAATATGGAATACGGAAAACTGTTCATTCAGTTTCGAGGTGAGGCACTTGAATTGCTGTGTCTAAACGAAAAATCCAACAAAAATGTGTGCCGATTATAAATGCAACAATTGCAATCTATTATTCAGATCTCGAATGAAATTTGCTGTGGCCGAGGCCTCGAAAAAATTCACCTTATTCCGCCGACTGCATTAAAATGCACAATGCATTAAAATGCGCCATAAATCGTATACCAGAATGGTTCGACGGCTCTGCTATGAAGATAATAAAATAATAACAAACTGGGAAACCTGATCCCGGAGCACGACCTAGCCCAAACCGAGCCCTCTCCTCTTTATTTCCATTTTTTTTTCTTTTGTTTTTGTTGACGGGGGCAATCTACCAGTCCTGACGCGTTGCGGGGTGCATCGATCGGGTGGGTCAGGTATCTCTTACAAGTTGCTAAGGACCTCGGCGTTGTTTCCCGGCCGCGCAGGAATTCCATCAGCGATAGTTCGCTTCTCGGCTTTTTTGCCCCTCTATTATCGAGCAGGGTCTATGGGGATGTGTGGGGGATGAGGACCTAAAATCCACGCTTCTCAGCCAGGACTCGGTTTAATCAATTTCGACGTGGTGTAGAGCGTAGAGCGTAGAGCAGGGCGGAGAGCGTGTAGAGCAGACTACATCCGAACGAGCGGTTTTTCCCTCGGCAAGTTGGATCCCCTTGTAACTCGATTCGACCCGTCGACGCCAGAATCGAAGACCGCCGTTTCTCGTAACAATTTTCTACCTCGGGGCGTCCTCGCTTCCCGTTTGAATCCCGAGGAGAACACGAGCAGACCCCGGGATCCGCCGGAAACGGCGCAGAGTCAACGGCGAAACCACTCAAGAAAATATTAGAGACCCTGTTCTTTGTTCCACTGTGCAAGAGATTCAACTCTCTTTCATTATAAAATTCGCCCTCCCTCCCTCCCTCCCTCTCTCTCTCTCTATCTCTATCTCTATCTCTCTCCCTCCCTCTCTCTCTCTCTCTCTCTCTCTCTCTCTCTCTCTGTTGTAGGAGCGAGAAACGATGGGACTGTTTCAAACAATCGACGACCAGGTGCAAATACCGGGGGCTACGGGACGCTAACGATCAGGGATCATCGGGCTGCAATTCGAGGTGAGTATAGTGAATTCGTGATATATGTCGCCGAGGACTGGATGATAAATGCCGCGGGACGGGATTTTCGGGTCTACTACCCTCTAAATGTGACAAATCTGAAGATTCTTTCGTTGTTGACATTATATTTTCAATATATGGAAGGTGATTATTGTTGTTTTCATCGCGCTTTCAGCAAATTGCAATTTTTTGTTTAGATTTCTTTCACATATCATTTAGCAAATTAACCCTTCTGAATCCTTAAAAACACTCAAATCGTTTGGTTCAATTTTTAAAAAGTTATTCTATCGTAAGACACGTCTGAATATTAAATCTGACCACTATACAGGATGTCCCAACAAAATGTATACATTGTTTAACGGATCATAACTTTCTCATGTTTCTTTCCTTTCAGGGTGTAATTAATTGGAAACAATGACTGGACCAAGATTCAAACTGCGTATACATTCTTTTGGGGCACCCTGTATATTTAAACGAAGGGAGAGAGATGAATATAACAATTCAATTATAGACTGTTTCTATGCATGTCTGATACGAACTAGCTCACATCCGCTTCTATGTTTCACTGTTAAAGGAGGATTAAAATGAACGATCAAGTACCTAAGTAATGAGTTCGAAGTATCGATTAGGAGATCGGTTACGCGTGATAGAATAAAGCGAAGAAACGGGTCAGACGACGTAAAAATAGGTGTCTGCGGAAAGAAAGTTGTTAAGCGAAATCGCGAAAATATAGCTGGCGACCGGCAGAATGGAGTTTTCACAGGCGAGATACTGCCTGGCCAGTATTACCACTTTCAATGCGCAAAGAAATATCGTTATAGGCGCGATTTAACGCACCCCCGCGATCCAAACCGTAAGAGGATTACCGGTGCACAGGGAAAAAAAGAGCAATAGTGGGTTTTAGAGGGGGTCCACGCAATTGTTGGCCGGTGCCGAGCTTTTTTCGTTGCTCGCCATTTTGCTGCAACCCCTAACGCGCTCCTCTATATCAAGCTTGCGCTTTTAACCGCCGAAGATGGCCTTGGCCGTTTGCTTTGGTTTCCACCATCCCTCAAAAGGAGAGAGTTAAATAATTCATTAATATTGTGATTTCTCTATATATGTCGCCAAAGCCTCGATGATAAGCGTCACGGAATTATTCCCGTCTACCTCGGGGTATTGCTCCCGTGAGGGGCCAAGAAGGAGTATAAACTCCTGGAATAGTATCTCCTGGACGATATATGTCGCTGGCCGTGTTGTTGACATATATCGAGAATTCACTGTATCGTCCTTAGTAGCACAAAAATATTACATAGATATTTTTTTTAAATATTGGAAAAATATTTCTTAAGCCACATTTTTTCATATGAGAAAAATATTGGATCTAAATATTGTATACATGTACAAGAAATATAAATTTAATTTTTAAAAAATATAAGCTAAATATTCAGAGGATATAAACTAGATATTTAAAAAATATAAAGTAAATATTAAAAAAATGTGAATTCAATATTTGAAAAATATAAATTCAATATTTAAAAAACATTCAATAAAATTTTCAAATTTAAGAAAATATAACAAAAATTAGAAACTATGAATATGTATTACTTCCTGCGCATTTCTTGTACATGTATACAATATTCAGATCCAATATTTTTCTCATATGAAAAAATGTGGCTTAAAAAATATTTTTCCAATATTTGAGAAAAATATCTATCTAATATTTTTGTGCTACTAGGGTATAATATTAACTACTTGCTCAACTTATTTTCATTGTAAGGAAATATTTGAAATACAAAATAAAAATATTTCATTTTATCTATCTGGTTATCAAAATAAAAATATTCGATTTAAAGTAGTATCTTATTTGAACCGCATTAAATTATACTATATACCAAATCATTAATGATCGTTAATATATGTTGCAAAATATGATAGAAAACCTTGTATCCAATGTTCCAGATACGAATACTAATCCTACATTATAAAATACTAACGTAAAGTGTACTTACTTCTGAATCTTCTTCCTCCGTCGGATCCACAGCACACAATTATTGACTCAGGGGAATAGACACACACGACACACACGCACGAACAACACACACGACACACACGCACAACACAGTTTATAAAATCGTGACAACGAACGAGAAGATGTCACTCCGACCACGAACAAAATGATACTGCGATTTTAACAATGATCCCTTCCATGGAGGGGGTACGGTCAGGTTATCCTAGGCAGGTTAGACGCTGAGGGTCTATAAACACTAGATACAAAACCAAGGTAAACAAATTATGGCGGGGCGCCGACCCTATTTCCCGGAATTCCTTGTTTTCGTTTCAAACGTCCTTAGGTCCGAAGCGGTTAAAATCGCAGTATTATTTTTTTGTTCGTGGTTTTATTCGTGATCTTCTCGTCTGCTGTCCCGATTTCGTTAAGTGTGTTGTGTGTGTTGTTTAGTGATTGTTGTTCAATTATTCGGACCTATTCTCGTGAGTGAATAATTGTGTGCTGTGGATCCGACGAGAAAAAATATTTTTCTCGTAACATGACATAGATATTTCCTGAATATTTAAAAAGAAATATTTGTTACGTAATATAAAATAAATATTGTATGTATATTTGAATATTAAAAAAAGATTGAATCTCTTTTTAATATTATATGAATGTGTATACAATATTTTGTGCTACTAGGGGTGTTTGTCCAGTTGGTGGTAATTTACTTAGTGTTCGAACTTTAACGGCTTGATCTAAATATTGATTTATTTACGAGTACAGTCTTGTCATTCAAAACAATATAATATTGTCTCCTTCGCAACTTCACATCGCGTCTCTCCAATAAACATTTTCGCAAGTTTTCGTTCGCGATCCTCGCCCAGTAAAATGATCTCGTTGTCCCTCGATTCGGGATCGTTTCATCAAGCGCGTGTCCCTCAAACTCCTTCGAGAGGACAGAACGAAAGAGAGAGAGAGAGAGCGAGAGAGCGAGAGGGAGGGAGGGAGGGAGAGAGAAGACTAGGAGAGAGGAGAGAGTTACGGTCTCTCAGCGGAATTCATACCGGAGCTACGGAACCAGCCCGAGGATAGATTTATCCGCGAGATAATTAGAAATGCCAGGCTGACTGGAATCGCACACAATTGCTGTTACGGATAATCCGACCATCCGTTGTCGGGCATCCAGAAGCCGAGACAAACTCGATACATTACCGAACCCGATGTATACGCAATTGAGCAGGAGACAAGACAAAGCCGGCCGAATATACTCGAGGGTTGAGCGCCCGAGCGACGAGGACATTAGTTCGAATATCTGCTTCGGTAATAAGTCCCTTCTCGCTTCTTCACTCATTTCTTTCCTGGGAATTTCACCACTACTTTTATGTAGAACTTGTCCAATTCTTGATGGAATAATTCTCCAGTCAGCCATTCGATGCCAGTCACTTTCAGAAATATTCATGCTGACTGTTTTAACGTTGAGCGAACAATGAAGTAATGCTCAATAAGCATCTTTCATGCGACGCCTTTCTTTTGATTTAATTTAATACTTTTGCTGTATTCGTCGCAAACAATTTGTGTTTTAATAAACTGGCAGTTTCAATAAAACCTGGCAATTTTCTATTATGTACACTGTCATTTGAAATCGTATAGCACAATATTCGTGGAGTCCGCGAGCTTCCTTTAATACATTGTTCTAACCAAACATTTTAACGACGAAGATAATAAAACAAACGGTGATAGCGAACGTGTTAAGAATTTTCCACGTGCTTTATACGAGGAAATGAAAGCTTTACACATTTAAAGCGACGAATAAATTGTTTATTGTTCTCATTAAAATTTCTGTACCAGCGTATTCCCAAGCTTCCGACATTTTCGAACATTCTAGGCGAAAGATGAACAAACAAGGGAATCGATGTGTGATCGGAACGACTGGTGAAACATTGAAAAATTGTCGAGGTCCACTTGAAAAAACCGAGTACCGCTAAGGGGTGAAAAATTTCATCACCCGACTGCGAATCTCGATGCGAAATAAAAATTGTCTGGATCGCGAAAACGCGCTCGCGAGCCGATATACCGAATTCGAATTAAATCCGGAGTGTACGGGCCCGACCCGTCGAAACGCGATTGTCCAAGCAATTATCGGCCGATTCCCGTGGAAATCAAGTGTATCGAGCGTCGACTCTCATCGATGAAATAAAATCGTTAAAATTCATTTGCCTGCCGCGCCCAAAGTATGTAGCTCCGGCAATCCGCGCGTTCCGTTCTGAATTTCTGTATTTACACGATAATTTCCTTCAACAGTACATTCTCGAAACAATTACCAAAAAACATTCGCACATTTTCAATTCGAATAAGCACAGACGAAGAAGCGTTCTCAGAAATCCTTTCTACGAACACTTCCTACGATAGGAACAAATTGCTCACTCAATTGTAAGAAACTACTTAACAATTTTACTGAATTCGAAACGCTATCGATAAGGTTCTGAATCGTTTTAGACACTAATTTTCTTCAGCATCGACCAATAGTGCGATCCTTTATTTTTCTGCTTCCATGAAAAGCATACACGACACATTGACTGATGACTGATTAAAGTTCATTGAAAATTAAGCCTTTACCCTACAATATCCTATCGAATATGATTATTAATAAATATAAACAATATCAATAATTATAAACCATCTTTTTTTCTATGAAATTCTGAACGATGAAGAACTTCTAACCACTATAATCACAATATAAATAGTAGTGCAAAGGGTTAAATATCTGAGTAAAAATAGAAGACAGCACCTCGCAGCTGTATATAGTTGTTGTCATATATCGAGAATTCACTGTATCCTGAAATCATATTCTACATTAAACCTGTAGACGATGATTCTTGGTGAAACGTCTGCACAAAATTTGCATTCCAAATTCGACGCCTTTCGCATGCAACAACATAATAAATTCGAAATAATTAAGGGTAGTAAATGGACAGGGTTTTGCTCAAGACTTTCAAGATAGAAAGACGTCGGAAACCGTCTCGACGCACAGCTGGAAGTTCGGAGGATGCGAGGACGCGTCCCTTTCGTCGACGCCGACGTCGGGGCGCATCCGTCGCATCCAATCTGCAGTCCCCGTCCCCGACGGCTCCGTCATTAGGCAAAATCTACGTCTATGTTTTATTTATCCTCTTCTCTCTCTCTCTCTCTCTCTCTCTCTCTCGTCGCGACGCTTCGCCCAAGCCAGCCACGCCTTCATATCGCCTCTCTCGTGCATGGATGCCCGCCGTTTGCTTTGACTTATCTCTATTTGGCGACTAGATTACGTCTGATTAACTAAGCTCCCCTGATTACGCGCGTTCGACGTATTGCCCGTTCTACCGGCCCCTTGATTGTAACATCTGCATATCTCGCGCGACGCCGAGCGCCGCGGCGCGAAGACTCGCAACAGTTTGCTCTCGCAATCAAAAGTTCGCCACCTAACGCGATTAAAGTTTCACCTGGACGTTTTCGCGCACCAACACCTGCCGGGTATCAAAGAACGCAGTGGTAATCACTGTTTTCCACGTTTTCACTCTTTTCATGGCTTATCATTTTTTGGGTGGAAGGGGATTATATTTAAATTATCAGGTATAGTGAATTCGCAGAATTATCCCCACATACATTGAAACATTATATCAAGGATTCACTGTATTTCGGAGAGGCACATTTCAAGGACAATTTAACAGATTGACAAGGCACTCTTGTGATCCTTTACGGATGGGAATTATTAAAAAAAAGAGAATAGTGTACTTTTACACAGATCAACTGTGGCCATTTTATTTAGATTAAGTGTGTCCATCGTGGCAAAGATTCTTATCGCTCTTATGGGACGTTTGCCTTCACGAAACTCGGAACAGAAAAATATTTATTTTCACGAGATTTACATGTTGTCCTAAGTGTGCTGCAACATGTTTCATCTTGCTATTTTTTGGTGCCATTCCCAAGCTTGGACATATCAACTTGGCGTTTCCAGAAGAAACTAATTTATGAGTCAGGTTCGGCGTCCCTATCGCAGCGAATAAAGCGAGTTCCAGACAAGAACTCGGTGTCTCACCCCTCGCAAGAGGGAGCAGACACCAAAGAAAGATGCTCCGCAGCTTATCTCCCATTCTACCTCGCTTTCCGCGCTGATGTTTACAAGATATCTGGCAGACGAGATCGATCGGGTCCGGCGCCGGGAAGACGCGACAAGAGTCAAACGAACCGTACGAAGGTCGCGGACGCGTTTTAACCCCTCCAACCCTTGTTTTCCCTACGATCGCGCACCCTCTCTCACCCCCATTTCAGACCTTTGTCCCCTCCAACCGGGGGAGACTGTTACTACCACTTCCTGCCTCCCCCATCAGGCAAGAGTCGCGTCGTTAATTAGTATTCCCAAAGAACGTGTGTCGTAATTAAACCTTTGATCTCGGAGAAACGAAGACGATTACGGTGGGCGACCCGCACCTACGGGATCCTTCGCCTAATAGGGGAAGATCTCCTTTACTCTAGAATCGTTTAATTTCCCCGCTATTTCGACCATGCTTCCCATTCTACTGAAAGATGTTGAACACAAGACAGCCTCATTTGCGATTCCATGAATAATCGCTCGTGGTCCATCGAACACACGTATTCGCAGATGAGTTAATGTTCGGGTCAACTTTAACCCAGAAGGAGAACATTACTTTTAATCCCAATTTTTCGTGCAGAAACGTACGAGTACAAATTAGTTTAGCTTTCTCCGGTCTCAGTTCTTCTGTCGGCTGTGGTCCAATTCAACTTTCAAGACACACACATGTACATAAACGTGTACAGCACGCGAATTGCCAGCGACATATATCGTCCAGAAGATACTATTCCAGGAGTTTACTCTCCTCAGCGTTCAAGGCCTCTCGAGCTCAGTGACCCCTCACGGGTACCCCTCGGTAGTGGGAATAATTACGTGACGTTTATCATCCAGGCATTGACGACATATATAGAGACATCACTGTACTAATTTCCTGAACCGTGCAGCGGGGTTAAAATGTGTTTCTAATCGATTAACACTTTGACTGCCAATCTAGAAACCTCAAAAATTCCATCAAATCAATGTAAGTTATTTAATAAAATAAAAATTGTAACAAATTATATGTATGATATTGAGTAGTCTTCCAACTTTCTGGCATTTTACAGATCCTAATAAAATTTGGTACAATTAATATATTAGCGTAAAAATTCATTTTAAAACTTGGACAAATAATTCCGTCACCCACATATGGGTGACATGGCAGTCAACGTGTTAAATAGTGTAATAAATAAAGGGACCATGTTCAAGATCAAATTAGCCCTTGTATATACAATGTGTCCCACGAACGATTTTTTAACACTACCGCTACCGGTCAACATGACCGGTACTAAGATTTTCTTTCCGGAATTATTGTAATTATAAAGTGGCATTCATGGCACATCACATAAATTTCCTTACTGAAACTGACATTATAGTAAACATTGTATTCAATTTTGTCATTTTTATAAAGCAACACAGTAAATTCTCGATATATGTCAACACGTACGGATGTTGCAACATACATTGTCTAAGAGACATAAATGTTTACATAATTTATAATTTACACCATAATATGTGGTTTCTTAAACCCTACAACTTCGGTAAGTAACATTTCCTCGTATTGTGTTTGAAGTAACCAAGATATTCAAGTGGACAGAGTTCGTGGGTCACACTGTAATTCAGGACATTAATTTTCCCCACTTGATTCATTCAGGATTAACAGAATTACTTTACTCTGAGAAATACGATCAGACTCTATCTTATCCTCTCATTACCATAATGCTCATCAACGAATACTTAATAGGTTGCGAACGTGTATGATTCCAGGTGAGTATCTGTTAAAGAATTATTCAACAGCCTACTCTTCAGCCAATACACTTCCGGCTCGATTTTTCCAGCAAGGTTGTTCCTGGTTGGTTGTAACAGTTCCGAGCATGATCTCGGGCGGAAGTTACGAGCGTGCGTCGCGTATTAATTCGTCGTTGTTTCTGGCAAGGCGGAGCCTCGATAGATTACTAACGGCGAGGGGGTTGGTTCGATCGCGATACGACGCGGTGTGGCGTGAGACTCCGAGAGAGAGAGAGAGGGGGGGGAGAGGGACAAAGAGAAATTACGCGAGAATCGGAGGGGGGGGATCTAGAGGGTACTGCGACGATCCGAACGGATGGATCGACGGAAACACGTGACGTCGGCCCAGTTACAATTCCCTCCGTGCAGGTAATCCCGAGGATCCCGCGAGGAGACAAACGCGGGGTTGGAAAAGGGGTGGCAAGAGGGTTGAAGGGGGGGTGGCCGAGCCCTTTCCGGACGTCGGGGGTGTTCCGTGGGACCGCCCACGACAAGGCGCGTTATCGAGCACCACGGCATAGCCGTTTCGCATCGTGAAACGGAGAGCGCACGTCGGGGCTAACAAGCTCCTCCATTAACGGTACGTTAGACGTGACACGTTACGCGAATTTCGAAACACCGATCCGGAACTGTTACCGCCGCTACGTTTGCGCTACGTCTTACCGAACCACCCCCTACCCGTTCGACCTCTCCCCGTACCCTACCGGGGCTGCTAACCCTTTGAACGTCCTCGTTGATGGACGCGACCATGTACACCCTTAGTTGCGCGCCCACCGAGCAGATTTGCCCTTTGTGCGATACCTCTACAGCTCTTAGCCGAACGTCGCAAATATATTCCAAAGAAACCCTACGACTTGCACGCGAACCCCGTCCGCGGCTGGTTCCGTTCGACAAATAGATGACACGCGAATTTTAACGGGGTCCCTTGTGTTCTGCGATTCTTGTGGGAATTCACGTGAAAAGAACTCGACGTGATTTAAGATAGCAGAGGGATTAAGGAACTCTAGGATTGTCAATAGAGTGTTCACACTGTATATGTCCCCACTGTCTTGGGGTACACCCCGTGTGGGGAAAAAATCGTACTTCCTGTCCGATGTACGTCCATGACTAGATCTTCTTCAGTTCATTAAAATGATTAAAGAAGGGACTTCCTATTTGGGGTCTCGCAATTGATGCAAGCTTGTTCAACCCTTGTTTCAGCCTTAGATAGTCGGCACTGATATAGATAAGATGAGGTTTATGAATGGTTTCAAGCGTAATGAAAGCAGATTTTATGCACCTATTTGAATCCTTTGAATTGAACAGTTGGACAGTTTTCCAAATTTTCTCCCCGTCGCATAAATTATCGGAGATGAGGTGGAATCGGGTTAGTTTTTTTCCGCGAGGGACAACAAATGCAGCGAACGCATCCTAAGCGAGATTGCATCGATCGAGGGGACCTTGTCGAAACGATACTGGGCAGCGCGGCGGCTATCCCAGGGGCTACTCTACTCGAAATGCCGTGGAGTTAAAGGGCCGTTCAAGTGGAATGATTCCTAAGCGAACGAGTACTCAACTTTGACGGTTGCCGGACTCGAGGGGCAATTCGCGTTCGAAGCGGTTCCCCCGAATCAAGGGTTGTTGTTACTCAACTTGCAGCCGTGTACTGTGCCGGGCCGTGTGGCCAGCTACAGCCATTCTGATAGAAGACTTTCGTCGGAGTCAAGGACAGGAACAACTTCGGGAATTGCCGCTTTGGATGCGACGCGTTTGCAAAGCTGCTGCGGCAACACCTACTGCACTCCGATGTAAACGACCTGTCCCGAACGATGCAACTCTTTGATGGATACCCCCGTAGCCCTTCTAGTTGAAACCATTTTTTCTGTGTTAACGTTAAACAAGCATAGCAATGTTTCTAGTTTCATTTTTGTCGGAGGGAATTTTCTGATTGACGAAATAGTCTCTTGTTCTAGTATGTTCTGGTAAAAGTGTGTTAGTGATTCTGTTTTTATTTTTTCTTGGGGAGGGGAGAATTTTTTGCTAGATAAAACAAAGCGTTTTATTTTAGTATGTTCTTTATAAAGAAGCTTGAGAATGTTGGAATTAGCCGAGTAAGAAGAAGAATATTTTTCTAGTAGTTTTAAAATGACCTTGTTTCGATTTTATTATATAACAACTGTTCATGACAAGATTGTGCAATATTTTATAGCTTCATATAAAACAACTAAAAGGATTATAATCTTCATATGAAACAACTAAAAGCGTTGTTGACAATATATCGAGAATTCAGTGTAAATACATTCTGACACGACTCGACTCTTCCTAAATTTGTCCACAAAAACAATATCTAGAAAATCCTTTCGGCCAGCTGGAACCTCTCTTGCATACCTTTTTTTGCAGACTAAAAAAGACTGGAATGAAATTGTTCGTTTCAGTATAGCAGACTGTCTGACAGGTACAACGATATTTTTGTACGGTCTGTCAAGTTTCGAGCATTTCTAACATCACTGAAAATTTCAACCAAAATAAGAGATTCTAACAAATGAGAAAAAATGTACAAAAAGACCCGCAAACAAGAAAATTACCATTTTGCGCAACGATCGTCTCTGGAACCGGGAAGAATCTCGTGGAGGATAGAATAGAGTTCGATGAATATCCCAGGAATAAAGGAGAGGATGATGGATGCGGGTTGATCAAGCGGGACGTGTGTCGGGTGGAGGTTGATGTACGCGAGCCGTTTTCAGGAACGTCACCGTCGTCGTCGTTGTCCTTCCGACGACGGCGTCGACGACGACGACAACCGTTGGGGTCGATGCGGCTCGCTGCTAACGACCAAGCCTTCTCCGGTGGTATATACCTGTCGGCCGGTGCGTCGGCCGTCTAATTGGTGGAAAATACAGCGGAGACGTTGCCACGCGAAACGGATGTCCAGCGACGGTCGTCGACGTCAGGCGACCAGGAATAGGTTCGTCGTGAATAGCATAACGGATCAACCGTATTCCCCGGCTCCCCCCTCTCTCTCTTTCTCCCTCTCCCGCTTTCTCATTTTGCCATTCGGCTCCGTCGGTGAAATTGCGAGAAATTTCTCCGTCGGTACGGCATCGGGGAACGGCACGAGTTTAGTTCGTTATTAAGCTTCGTTAATTAATACTTTCGCCAAAGCTTTCCCCGTACGTACGGATCCTACGGATGTTTGTGTCTGATTATGGAGCCGGCGAGCTTATCGCGTCGCGTTGTCGACAGTGCTTGAATAAAATATTCGCGACGCGACGGCTAAATTGCGCGATTGTGTGTGCGTACCTCTCCGAAACCTGGCCGGAGAGGATACACGTTCACAGGAAATTAGCGACCGTTCCGTGACCCGGTAGACGCTCTCGGAACCCGGTCGTTCGGTTTGTTCACCGAACACAAATAGATACCGAAATGATCGTTCAAAGGCATCCAGTTCGGCGCACGGGGGAGAATATTCTCCGGGATATCACCGACCATTAGTATTATTCGCGAAAACGGAAACGCGGAAGACTCGGGCGAATGCGATAGCTCGAAGCTCTTAGCTGTCAGCCGGCGGAGATATATACACCCCGAGTACATATCGGTGTGTCTCAGCCTCTATGTGTTCGCGTGTACGTGTGCCACGGGTTGCTCTCGAGAACTTTGAATTTTATTGCGGGCTTACATAAGCGGGCCGCGCGCCGGGGCACATACGGATCGCGGAATCGAAAATGAGACGTACACCGTACAATAATTCTAACCGCGTAACGTATATATGTGCATACACGCCGCGAAGGCTCCGCGGAATTTCAACGTCGAACGCTTCACGACGCCCTAACCCCGAAATGCACCGCGTTTTTTAACGGAACGCGACGTTAACGATACACCGGCCCACGCGGAAATACCGGAAAAGAGCTCGCGGAAGAGAGCGCACCGGGAATCTCCTCCGGGCGTTCTCCAAAATGGCGACGTACAAGTCTGACTCGATATTTCGTGGAACGTGTGCGACTTTAGCTTTGACTATACATACGCAGACTTTTATGCCCGCTGCCGAGCTGGTACTCTCGTTCTGTGACAGTAACGACGTCGTTTTTGCTTTATTCTTCGTCAGGTCTCCAAAATGGCGGCCTGCGTGGTCGATGAAACATACGCAAAGAGCATGATTTTCAGCTTTGAATTGTCTCAAATCTCTAGAATTTTAATTTCGTTTAATTCTATAATCGACAAAGGATTTTTGTTCGTACGAGAAATTATGCTCTTATTGCTCATCGAGCGGCCATATTGTCGCATTACACTTGCAAAATACTACTTTCCCGTACTTGAATATCTCGCAAAATTTTAAAGAAAGATCATATTTGAACATGTTTTAAAGATCATATTTGGTGAATTATTTCTTCACGATAATGCTCGGCCACATATCGCGAAACAAACTGTAGAAAAATGAGCAGAGTTGAAGTTTGAAGTTCTCCCTCACCCTCCTTATTAGCCTGATCTGTTACCTACTGATTACCATTTTTTCAAGCACCTAGCTAGCTTTTTAAATAGAAAATATTCAAAGAATGTGATGTAAGAAGTGCACTTGATGAATTTATTGCCTCACGTTTCTTAGATTTCTACCAGAAAGGCGTTGGGACACTTGTATCACGAAACTTATTTCGATTAACACTAAATGTACCACCACCGGTCAAATGACTGGTTCTAAATTTTTTATTTGACAATTTTTGAGATTATAAAAATGCTTTCATGAGCAATAAAGCAGCTTTCATTCAATACATCTCTTTAGTAGAGCACGCATTCCAATGAGAACCGTGCAAAGTCTAAATATTAGGTTGGAAAGAAAGTAATTTCAGTATTTTTAGGTGAAATAAAATCCAATTTTTTTTATTAAAGCAATGAACTTTAATGAATAAAATATTTTGCATTTTATTCTATGATCTTTTGCCATCTTTCTAGTAGCTTCATAATTTCGCGCTCCTAAAACTTCTGATCCTTTTCGGTGAAAAACTGATCCAAGTGCAATTTCACATCATCATAATTAGCGAATGTTTTACCATTCAAAGAGTTTTGTAAACTTCGGAATAAATGATAATCTGATAGTGAAATGTCAGGGCTATATGGTGGATGTGACATCACTTCGCAACCAAGCTCCACTAACTTTTCACGTGTTACCAAAGATGTGTGTGGCCTACTGTTATCACGGTGGAACACGATTTCTTTGCGATTAGCCAATTCTGGCCGTTTTTCTTTGATTGCTATGTCCAGTTTTGTTAGTTGTCGACAATAAACATCTGAATTGATGGTTTGGTTCCTTGGGAGCATCTCAAAATACACAATACCTTTGTAATCCCACCAAATTGACAACATGATCTTCTTTTCGTGCAATTCAGCTTTTGGTGTGGTTTGGGCTGATTCATCACTCTTGGACCATGATCGTTTTCGAATTGTGTTATTGTAAACAACCCATTTCTCATCACTAGTGATGATTCGCTTCAGAAGAGGGTCGATTTCATTTCGTTTGAGATGCATATCGCATATGTTGATGCGTTGCGTTAAGTGAATATCTTTCAATTCGTGTGGAACCCAAATATCGAGCTTCTTAACGATTCCGAAACTTTTTCAACGATATTTTATAGTTGTACGCGAGACATTTAACCTGTCCGCAATCTCTCGGACAGTTATATGACGATCCGATTCAATAATGGCTTTCGTTTGGTCATCATCAGCTTCAGATGGTCGACCAGAACGTTGGTCGTCTTCAAGTGAGAAATTTCCAGAACGGAATTTTTTTTAACAATTCTGGCACGTGCGTTCTGTTAAGCAATCCACACCATAAACTTCACATATATCTTTGTGAGCCTCGGCAGCTTTTTTACCTCTACGGAAATAAAGAAGCAATATGTGCCTATAATGTTCATTTTTGCACTGCATGTTCAAATTGACACAGAACTAACAATTTTAATCAAAATTACGTGTAATTTGCTTCAAAAGTAACCTAAAAGATGCAGTCATGAAATGTCAGAAAGAAAACAAACGCAACGTTAACAGAAGTCAATCAAACAAAACATAAAGTCATCTATTAGTGAAAACCGAAATTACTTTCTTGCCAACCCAATAGATCGCCAAAGTCTAAATCTTCTAACACGTTTAGTGTTAATGGCTATTCAAAAGCAGCCATTTGGTATGCAACCTAATACAATCTTCAGGGGGATCTTCACAATATTCTAACCAAAGGAACCGTCGTTCTCAAGCCAACGGTGCAATTTATTCGCGACGGCCATCTTTGTCGGCGCTCAAGGCCTTCTTATTTCCGTGTTAAGCATGCAACCAACATCCGGGGGTCCACTAAACGTCCCCGTACAGTCGAAAACCCCGTCAAACCGGAAACGTGCAAGTAACACTGTCCGGTATCGTAGGCAGCGAGAAATTTAGCTGCGGTCCGCTCGATCGATGAGACAATGCTCGCTCGCGCGACCGTTCTAATTGGTCTTTTACACGGTCGTTTAATTACTCGTTACAGATTGCCGGCGATCCCGGCCGGAATCAGGTTGTCGCAAGGTGTCGAGAAAAAGGAATCGATATCGATCGTTCTCTCCGCGGAATCGTCTCGCATTTGTTCCACGTTGCGCGTCGTTTAAAGAGAAAAACGTCGCCGGGATGGGAAAAACTCGACAGAAGGGGGAGGGGGAAGGGGGGAGGGGCCGGGTTTTGCTATTTCTCCGGGCAATAGGTCTTATCCCGAAGATTCCCCATAAAGGCAACGTCTGGAAAGCAACAGAGAGGAGACGCGACGGGGGTCGCGGCGTTTCTCGCGTGGATGTGCACCATTCAGAGGTTTCGTGGCTTTGATGGGTCTCAGACCGCCCTTTCCCTGTAGCCGGTCCCGCTCTCTCGACCTCTCGAAGCTTCTTCTCCCTCGAAAAAGCCGGCATCCAGGTTTTTACCCGCTGCGTACCCGCGGGACCCGTCTCTCTATATCACCTGGCGTTCGAAAGGTGTCCGCGTTACGTTCCCGCGGCTCGATTTCGCGAGCCGATTGGAATTTCTTCTTTGCCACCGTCGCGTCGTCGACTAGTCTCCGATACCCCGCGTTTTCTCGACCTCCGATATCGACTATCGATCCGGTAACCGTCTCTCGAGCCTCTACCAACACCGACGCTTTCTCACCCCTTCCCCCCAGCCCGATACTTCTGAAACAATTCTTATCGAAAGTTATCGCCGTGATCGCGATGGAATTGGCGAGGAAACGCCTCGAACGCCCGAGCCAGCCGACTGGAAACGCGAGTAACAAGTTTCGCCGTGAAATATAATGTTCGGACGCGCGAAACACTAAACGCCGGACGTTTCTTGTCGCCTGCGTGCCGATCGTCCGCTTAGGTTCGTCGGTAGACTGCGGTCGTTTGTTTGACATTTTTGTAGACGGATTTTAAGGAACTGGAGTCAAATAGCATCTTATTTTCGGTGCGCATGCGCGCCCAAAACAGTGACGTAACTATATCGTGAGGAAAAAGGTAGTGGGCCAGTGATATTGACGGGAAAGTACCGGAATAATCTTGTGATAAGTTATTGTTAATATTTTGTTACGCAATAATATTGGAGAAGCAGCTACAAAGAGGCGTACAGTTGGCTATTTTCAAAATCAAATCATAACAATTTTGAAAACTTTTGCGGAGTGATCACGGTACCCTATTTTATCCAGAATTCTACTTTACCGAGGCTAGAGGAAGGTAGAGTGGAAAGACAAGTTTCAATCTGGCGACTCTGGCGAAGGGGGGTTTGTGGGAAAAGTGCCGATAGAAAAGTAAACGATAGGGGTCCGGGAATAGCAGTCTTCTTTGGCAAATCGCAGTAGTTAGGTAATTTCGCGGGAAAGCTTGGCAGTTGGACGTAAAATTAGAGCGAATCGCCGGGTAGGAAAGCACCGGGGGAACAGGGAATCGAATATCCCGTTGTCGGTGGGCACGGCTCGGCGTATAACGGGGCCGTTGTACATCGGCATCGGAAATTGGCCCAATGTTTGCTCTTTTCAGCGAAGCACCATCGGCCCCGGTTACATTTGTACGCGAATCGCGCTCGGTTGGCGGGCTCCGAAGGTTGATCATCGAGAGAGCGCTCCGAGGGAAACCGCCAATCAGCGGAAGGGTGAGAGGTTGTTCCACGGGGCTGGTTTACCATTGCCGCGATGAATTCTTCACCGAAAAACCCGTGCAAACCAAGGCCGCCGCCGCGAGATTGCGTTTAGAAATTCATGCGCCTTTGCCCATTTGTCCCCCCCCCCTCTCTCTCTCTCTTTCTCTCTCTTGGAGAGCAGCAGAGGAACTCGCGGCTACCAGGGCCTTGATTGGCGCGAAACGTTTCGGATCGGTTAGTCGAAGAATTCGCGAGGCTTGTTTTCCACCGGCGAAATTTGAGCGTGGTGTCGCCCGCCCGCGATTCAATTAACCGGCGACCATTAATTCACGCTCGTACACTCGAGTCCCGGTGATTGCGATTCGAGCAATTACGCGCCGCCACCGATCCGATCGCACACCTCGCGGCTGTTTCCTCCGAACATTCTTTTGTCCTCCGGGAAGTTTTCCTTTGTTGACGGCAATAAAGCCTCCTCGCTCTTCCGACGGCGGATTGCGCGAACGCCAGCAAACCTGCATCATATTCGCGGTACGTATTTGTACTTTGATGGTGGCGCACCAGTTTCACGTCAACGGTACACCAGCCGCACTATTCTTTCTTAATTTGACTCCGTTTGATAGTACGAAGATGCGCGACGATCTTAACATTAGGTTTACAGAACACTGAAATGACTATTTTACAATAATTTATAAGAATAATGAGAATGTGTCTATACCAATTTCTAGCAACTTCTTAAATAATGTACCAAAATAAAATTCAAATATAAATTCAAAAATAAAATTGTTAAATCCATCCTAGCGGATGCTCTTTACATTCTCAATATTCGTAAGCCAAAAATAAGCATAATAAAAATTGTTCAAGTCGATTGTAAGAAATTCATTGTAATTCATTGTAAATCGATTGTAAGAAGATCACATTAATACATTGTTGGGTCGTGAAATACTCGGTACAGGGTTCACCTAAATAGAAGAATCCCGTAATTAGAGCCGTGTATATTGGTTTTATTAGCTCGATCGCAGTCGAAACGTTCACCGCTATAATTGCGGTGGTGACGGGCAAGAAGAACGTGCTCGAAATTATGGAAACGTCGTGCGGCGTGACGACGTGGAATCTACAGATCGTCGTCTAACCCATTGGCTGTGCGAGGCAGTTCGGCCCGTCGATAATTAAATTCTCGATTGATCCGTAATTATCCTCTTAGTCGGATTCGTCACTCCCCCCGCCCCAACCCCTCCGTAGCGGGTGTCCATCGAATGTATTCGCGAATCGTCGGCAACGCGACGCGGCAATCTGCTGCGAATAAATCTGCCGGTCGGCCGAATGCGATCGAATCAGCCGATATCGATCCCCGAAGGCGGCTCAAGACGCTTCGGGGAAGCTTGCTAGAGAGAATGAGTGAGAGGGAGAGAGAGAGAGAGAGAGAGAGAGAGAGAGAGAGAGTCCGTTTGCGGTGGTGGCCGGTGTGTGTTCCGTGTTCCGAACGCCTGTGCACACCGGTCCAATTGGCATTCATTGGCGCCAATTTATCTTCGCTGGGCGCGGGGCGTGGCCCCCGAACTTAAGCGCGCTCGCTTAATTGTACGCCGGTACTAATTAAGCGACGACGAGTCCGCCGGGAGCCCGTCGGAGACCGGCCCCCGGAGACCCAGGAGGAATCGAGAGGATCTGAGAGGGTCTGGTATGTACCCTTCGAGCCCTTCGGAATCGTTTTTGCAGATCCCCTTCGCGTGCGATCGCCGGACGGACCAAGAGCAAAATCAAGCTTCGAGCTTTCATAATTCGTTTCTGCCGGGCGATGCGTTTAACCATCTAAATTTATTGCGGACTATTAACTGCGCAAACATATGTTCCTGAGACAATAATTGGAAAGTTCGTAAATGCACAAGCAGGAAAAAATCTTAAATCTTCCATTTAAGTAATACTGTTAATTGCATTCGAGCGTGTATTTCAGTGAGTAGCAAACTCGATTGTTGATTTTTTTCTTTTACGAACGAACGCACGAGAGATTGAATCGGTTGAAACGGTGGCGGGTCGTCGGGGACCCAACGATGCTAACCGGGGGTTAAAATAATAGCCAGCCAGCAGGGAGACGCCAATAATTTTTCAGGAGGTTATCGGTGAACTACTTAAAACTTCCTCGAATCATCGATTGCGTTCGCGTGGTGGGCTCGCCGGTTGATTGAGCCGCGTTTCCACGTTATAGAATTCCGATAACTTTTACCGGGTTGTGCGCTAACCGCATGCAAGCACCCAGCTTCCCGCACAATCTCACTCTCTCTTTCTCTCCCTATCTCTTTCTACTCTCTGTTTCTCTCGTCGAACTTTACCGTCTTTCTACGAGGGAAAATTTCACCGCGGTTCGAGCATTATCGCCGTCGGCCGCTCGTTCCCGTGATTCTATTAGCAACCATCCGTCGGACTCGATTTCCGTCGAATCGAATCTTACTCGCCGGTGCTTGAATCTGGTCGCTGGATCGGTTGTTTAGCGATTGTCGGCGTTCCGCGTGATTTCCGCGATTATGTCGCCAAAAATCGCGGAGGAATTGAACGTCTTGAGAAATGCTTCTTGGAAAGTGTTCCGTAAAAAAATGTCAATACGCGACGATTGGACCGAAAATCTTTCTAATAAAAATTACAATTATAAAGAATAGAGGCTATACGAAAATGTACGACTCGTTCCAACAATTTGAACGTGTCAAATATTTTTTCGAGAGCGTTCTTAAATTCTTGAAGTATTTTCACAGCTTTCTATTACAGTCACCGTATATTATCATTAGAATAGGTTACCATAACCTGTTGATGATTGAGACTTTTCGATATTTTTTATAGCTACCATTCATCGTCCCTGACTTTCTGTCATCATTTCGGATTTTATGCATCCATGACAAAATTATTAACGCCAATTCGAAACAGTGAAAATATTCCAAGAATTTAAAAATATTTTCAACTGATTAAAATGATTAAAGAACAACATTTATTTTGCATAAATAGATAATTAAATCCGCAGTCCAGTAATCATCGTGCCAGAAGGGTTAGTCTTTTCACTGTTCAAAGCTGTATCTATTAATCGGAGACGCATTAGATCCACAATCTAATGATTAAAGTGGACCATTTTGCGCTTAAAATTATCACCGAAGAACGTCGAAGCTTACGTCGATCGCCTAACGCACACAGCGTTCCGCGGGTCTGAGTAATGTGTAATGAGGAAGCCGGTTGTTCCGCGATCGGTATCGATCGCGGCTCGCATAAAGCAATTATTCGACGCGACCCGGCCTGTCCCGGCCCGACCCGGCCCGCGCCAGCCTCTGGCAAACCTCGTCGACTCTGGCAATGGCACCTGAAAGCAATAGGACGGGGGAGAGACGAGAGAGAGAGAGAGAGAGAGAGAGCTCTCTCCGCGTACACAAACGGGCATGTTTTCTCTCTCTCTCTCTCTCTCTCCCTCTCCCTCTCTCTTTCGGCGAAAGGTCGTCCCTCCTGAATCACCGAGCTGGATTTAATTAACGGTGACGCGGGCACGATCGGCCCGGTTCGCTATACTTAGCTTCCGATCCGAAGAGAGAGCCTCTCTCTCTCGCTCTCTCTCACACACATATACACACTCTGTTCTGTTCCTGCCGCGCTCTCTGGCCGCTTTCGTGGCCATCGCAGATCGCCGCAGACCGTCGAGCATCGGCGACGCTCTCCCGAACCGTGTCTCCTGCTTTGTTATTGTCAGGAAACCGACTGCCATCGATAGCCGACGCGTAACCGGCGTCGGCCACCGGTGTCCGTCGCTACAGACTAATGAAATTCGCCTGACGCCGCAAAGTGCGATCCGAGCGACCTAAACGCTGGCCGAACAGCCCCTTTTGCCAAATGTGTTATAATACGAACCGCAAAAAATCCAAATAAATCTCGTGATTTTTATAAGACATGTTACTTTTAAGGCTCGGTAGGTTTAGTGTTAAAGTGTATTGTTGACCTTGGTGAGAAACACCGTTCGTTCTTATTTCAATCAATCAGCAACATACAGGCCGTCTCACCTAACTCGAGCATATAAAATATCTTGCTAGTTTTGTTATGATAGAATGAAATGTCAGGGGAAAACATTGGTTATGTTCAGAGGGGCAAATATTATGATATAAAACAATCTAGAGGTGTAAGAAAAATTTATATCAAGCGCCTTTTCATACTCAACGTCGGTTGTTTAATTTGTTTTGACCTTGGCTACCATACAGCGACAATACAAATATATCATTCCACGAAAAAAAACTTTGATGATCTTGAAATTTCAAAAAATATAACCTCGAACAAATTTTTTTGCCCATCATCATATTTGGCCTTCTGAACCAACTAATGTTTTTCTCTGTTATACTATAAAAAACAAGCGAGATAGTTTAGATGCTCGAGTTAGGTGAGACACGTGTTATTTTGCCCGATTTTGCAGCAGAGATCTTCAATCGCAATTCATTCCAAATTCGTTTGAAATGACTTCCACTGTAAACAATCTTTTGCACATTTACTGCCACATAAAGTACGCACGTACAGTCTTTTTGACGTTCACGAGAAAACGTGTGCCTAACGTAAAATAAAAAATCGTGGTAAACGTAGAAATTGTGGACATCGTAGAAAATCGTCGAAAACAGACGGAAAAACAGAAAAATGTAAAAAGAAATACTGGTCAGATATATTAAGTTAAAAACGAAGTTTTATATGTTCTTCCCGAGCAATAAGATCACAGCAGTTAAAGGAAGAAAAAGGTTGAATGTATAGTTTGAAGCCTGGAATGTTTTCCACCACGTTCGGGCTAGCCCCGGAGCAGCACCGTCCCATTAGCGCACGTGCAAACGAGAGGCCTGCCTGCACGCGCGGATGTACGATGCGAAGCACTCTCAGTACTCCTCTGCCGTGGGCTTGCATCGTTTACGTAAGACCGCGAAACACGGCACAACGAGACCGATTATGTCGATAAACTTCGAGCGGCGATGCGGCCGGATTGAAAGTCGCCCCGTGAAACCAAATAGGCAACCGATGCTGCGATCGATATCCAACGGACGTCAACGTAATCTGCTTTAAGTAATTGATCGGCGAGAAGGGGTAACTACCCTTTCACCAGGCCCATCGCGATCCCGGCTTTCTCCCTTTCGGGGGCTCCACGATCCTCAATGCACGCCTGGCAACGTCTGTCGAGCTCGTGGCCTAAGAGATCTTTGGTACACTATGAATGTTACCTACAATGACTAATTAGTACTGCTATAGGATTAGGAATTGTTTATTAGCCCTTTGCGGACGAGAACGTTTCCTCGGTCATTTCTCTGGGCCTAAATGACAGGTCTATATGTCATTACTGTTTGATATATAGATTGGAGACTTTTACGTAAAATAAATGTATAAGTATTTTTTATCGATTTTGTTGTCACATAGATCGTGTAGGGCGGCTACTATTTTCTTGTGACGGTGCCTGTAGACACTAAACCACTAAATATGGTTCAAATTGTACGTCTAGTGTAATTTTAATTAGAGAAATGTCAAACAAGTCGGTGAAAGTCCCATAAAAAAATAATGAAAAATAAAATAGTTTTGTTTTTGAATTAGTAGTGGTTAGCACCGATATACCCGACCCGGTATCGAATTACGAGACACGTTTACACTTTACACTGGTCAACGACCTTGGCCCCTCGCGGGGTATGCCTCCCAGTGGAGGGGATAGGCGAACTAAGATCGTGCAGCTTCGTTCGGCTTAGATCAAGACTTTACTGTACTTCATTTTATAAAAATAACAAGAATGAGTGTGTCAAAATTTTTAGTCATTTATTAATACAACCAAAGAAATTTTGTTCAATAATTCTTTTTTGATTCATTGTATGCACTTTTATATTCTCAATAATCGTAAATATTGGAACTTATTAAGCCTAGTGTTAACTCTTTGCACTTTGCATTTTTCTTTCATATGAAAATATTTTCATTTCATTCATACGAAACCGATCCGATTGCCACAAATAATATTTAAATGTTTAGTAATGTAACAAATATTTTGTAATATTTTTTGTAATTTCTTTGAAATAATGCCACAAGAATTTTTAATGGCGCTCCAAGTCACCGTGGAAACTAACAATCTTCTTAAACCAATCCAATGTTTTTCTAGTTTTTCATGAATGCGTGAAATTCGCAGCCTAATTATTACAGCCTATTTATTACGTTATCTCTTTTATTGTTGTACATCGCCCATGCGAATGGATCATGTCTGTGACTTTGCTCCTCGGTTAGAAGGAACGCGAGCGGGGCACTAACGTGACGAAGTGGAGTCAGGAGAAGATGAAGAGGTGGATGAAGAGGAGCAACAACGATCGTGATTTCCATAAGCAGCCGTAGGACGCCGAGCAGGTGGTCGGCTTCAAGTAAGACGCGAGATTTAATCGAGCGACGCCGTTTAAGCTCGATCGTCCAGCCTGAAAACGATCCTCTGGCTTCGAGACGTATGTGCGTACGCATGATCACCTGCGCGCGCGTACGTTTGCAGTAGTTTGTACACGTGTGAGGTGGAGGGGGGGGGGTTGTGTGTGCTGCGTTTACTGGATTACCTGGCCAGCCGGTTGGTTTCCATATGCGCGACGCCTGTCCCTGTGTTGAACGCAGCCAATCACCTTAATGATAATTTACGATCGGAGGCATAAACGTGTCTCGGGCCCCGGAATTGATTTGTTTACTCCCGAGGGATTCTCACGCGACTCGGCCCGAGTACGGGTGGCCCGTACCCGACATTCTTGTTGCTCCTCAACGTGTATCCCGGTCCACGATTTTCGGTACGTTCGGGTTTCTTCGTGGCCAGCAGTGCACGCGTCCACGGTCGGGACCGAACGCGGACACTTAAGTGAGAAGGTGACTTGAACGTTCCATTTTTTGTTAATTAACCCTTTGCACTCGAAGCTTTTTTGATTTCCGAATTCGGACATTCCATCTGGTCTGAAATATTTTCTGTATTTTTTTTTTTTTTATTAATTGTAAGCATTTCAACCCTTTTTTGTTTATTTCGCTTTACAGGGATAATACAAGTGAATATCATAATATGAAATACAGTTATAGTACAATAAGGATACAATAATAATACAAGTTAGTATAATAACAAGGTCCGTTAACACTAAATATGTAGATTACAATTTTCGAAAACGGAATGGATACTAATACAAGCTTTAATATTTGGCTTCGCTGTGAGGGTGTCTATATTAAGAGGTAGTTGGAGGCCCATACTAAGTAGGACATTTGTGTGTTAGCTTACGTCTTTGTGAATCATACAATTCGCATTGCCATATTATGTGATAATATTTTCTGTATTTTCTATAATTTTTTTTTTTTACTGTAATTGCAGGTGACAGGAACCACATATAGGTATTTCTTTTTTCTTAGTAAGTTTAAAATCAGATGCTCTCTTAAGTTCTTTCAATTATTCTATTGTTTAAAATTTTGCCATGATTGCACATTTTTTGAATAAATTGTATCGTCCAGAATTGTTGAAAAAAGATAAGAATAACCCTATTTCTTACAACCATTACGCTTTAAAAATAAATATAAATGATGTAGGCACAGTAATTGGCACCCCCACAGTAATTTGGGTCCCTTGCCCCATACAGTGACGATGTTTCGATGGGAAATAATCGGGAAGGGCTCTCGATTCGTTCGGGTCGGAACGTGCAGATTCAATATTCGAATCGGGCGCGATAAACGCGGCAGATTTTTCACGAGCTACCGGAATTTTTATTCTCCCGCGAGTCACGTCCTTGTCCGATCTGCCAATACCAACCGCTCGGTGTAATTCGGATCGTTTTTATTACGAGGGACGCGGCTCTGACCGTTGCGAACCGCGAGCGGTGGGACACTGTCCGAAATGTCTGTTTCCACTTAAACGCCGTGGAAACGAATCGCGGGTATCCTCTCTGCTCTTCCGCCACGCGGTGTTTTGCTGTTTCCTCGTGGCGCACAAACCAGTTCGGGACTTTCGCGAACGTACCACAGTGGCTCGGAAAAGTATTTTTATACTCTGCTTTTTACGGATAACTTCTGCTCGGCGCAGCATTTCGGCTCGCTGAAATGTACTTCACCAGGAAATTTGATACTGCGAAGAACCGTTGCATTAAACCGCTAATGGTCAAAGAACGAGATAATAGTATTCGCAGTATACTTCGTGAAAACGGCTACCCCGATTTGGTACTGTTTCATCACATACTCTCTCAAAAAATTGTGGTCGAGGCTATGTATGCCGAGACTTCGCCCATTTGCACTTTAACGTACGAACGAAATGAGATTCATCATTTGTGCAGCTTAATGAAGAAACCTCGTACAAATTCGAAATAAACATTGTGCTGGTGGCACGTCACTGGGTTAAAATAAATCAATTCTTTACGTGAAGTTACACGTATTCGAACATCAACTTCAAAGTCTATTTCAAAGCGCAACTTTTTGAAACAAAAAGCAACATTGACGGACTACTGTTCGTGTATCGAATCTTCTCATAAAGTTAAAATTCGGAAATTGATTGTTGGCCAGCTTCTAGAGCCAGCTGCACCGTGTGACGCCTCGTTTACGCAGATAATATGCGAACACCGACTTTTCAGGAGCACACGCGCCTCTCTGGGCGAGCATGAACGCGAAGAATCGGTTTTTCTGTACACCCGGAAACCGTAATATTCCGGAGCTCCTCCGAAGCGACGTTGACGGATTTAATCCCCGGCGAAGCTCCAGCGGAATCCTTTTGTCCGGCGATTTAATTTGACGCGTCCCTCCTCCGACATCGGAATTATTAAAACGTGAGAAACGCGTCGGCAGGTGAAACGCGGCCAATTCTCGAAATACCAAGCATATCTGCCAGATTACCGCTCAATTATGCCGTCATGCTACACCGATACCGCGATTCACGCATCCAGCGCGATAAGAACAAAGGAGCGCCGACCTATTATGTGTCGTTTGTGCAAAAATCGAGAATGCGCGCCAATCGCGCAGGACGCTATCTATCTCGTTATCGTGTTAAGATTCGGGACGGTTTACATTGATCACCGAGAGCATTTCTATAATTCAGGATCGATAATGTTTACCTTCATTTTCCCAGTCCGTTATCTACTTTTTAACCCTTCGTCCGCAACCTTATTTTTAGTCCACCGTGACTGCGTACTAGATCGTTTACGTTTACGACTTTTACTGTTCTAGGCTTTCGGAAAATCTGAAAGAAAATTCTCGAATACGTGCCGAAGTATTCCACCATGAACTAGCATAAGTAGGGGAGAGTGGGGTAATTACGACCGCGAGGTAATCGTGAACGCAGATATTTCAGACTATTAGAAAAGGAAAGCAGATCATGCCCAACCGAAAATCGACAGGTCCGAACGCGTTCAGTGTCAGACAACAAGTCGTAGAGGGAAGCAGGCCCCACGGTTTAAGGTAAATACAATTTAAACTTTTTCTTACTTTTCATCTAATTTTTCGTGATGTTACTTTGTCATATAGCCTCTGTAGCGAGAGTGATACATTTGAGATTTATATAAGTAGTTATAAATACGATTCATACGAGACTTTGGCAGTAACGAATTTTTTGTTGCACGTTTTTAACCTCTGAAATAAAATATGTTTTATTCTTATTACGTCGTGGGGTAATCGCGAATGGATTGGATGGGGCAATCGCGAATGTTCGCTATTACCCCAAAATGCGTATCAATATACTTTTTTACGAGTTTCTAAAATTTTGTTTATTTGTTTTCAGATGCCACGAAAGTATATTAGAAAAACGGAAACTAAGTACAATATGGACCGATCTCATACAAGCTATAGAAGATGTGAAGAGTCAGAAATTGTTTTCTGCGCCAAAAACGACTTTATACGAACACCTGAAAAAGACAATTATTGTAAAACCAAAGTGTGGAAAAAAGCCGTCTTTTCTGACGAACAAGAGAATAAATTAGAAAAACATATCTTAAACTGTAGTAAGCTTTTTTATGGCTTGACTATTGAAAAGTTGCGGAAAATTGCATTTACATTTGCGGAACAAAACAAACTTAAACACAATTTTAGAAAACAACCCAGATGGCAGGTAAAGACTAGTATCATGGATTCATTACTGAAAAAGCAGTCACTTATAACTAATTCCCCAATGAAAGATGTTTTGGAGGAAAAAAGCGGAAGAAAGATAGAAAGGAGCAACTAGAGGTACCAAAGAATAATGAACCTGAAGCTAATAGAGCAAGGAAGAAAAAAGTGAGAAATCTTGAACATGTTGAAAATGATAATATAAAAAAAAGACAAACGAACTACCAAAGAAGATGAGAAAAAAAGACAATCATAGTATTAAAAAAAAATGAATATTATTGTATTTACTGCAATGAAAAGTACGAAGACCCACCAAGTGAAGATTGGATCATGTCCCTAGTAGCACAAAATATTGTATACACATTCATATAATATGAAAAAGAGATTCAATCTTTTCTTAATATTCAAATATGCATGCAATATTTATTTTATATTACGTAACAAATATTTCTTTTTAAATATTCAGGAAATATCTATGTCATGTTACGAGAAAAATATTTTTTTCTAAATATTAAATGAATCTATTTCATATTGGAAGTAGAATATTTTGGTAATTATTTACACTAGGGGCTTCCTCGCCGATTTTGATGACCTTGAAATATGTTGTCAAGGTCATCATTATGAACAACTTTTTCCTATACATGTTACCGCCGCTCAACTTTAGTTTCCGAGATATTCGCAAAAAAGTTTTAACATCTCAAAAAGTGATGGGAGTAGGTATGGGTTAGAATTGAAGTTGCAAAATAAGAAAGAAAACCTTGAATCTAATATTCTACATGCGAATAATAAAATATAATACTAATGTACTGCAAACTACATTATAAAATACTAATGTAAAGTGTACTTACTTCTGAATCTTCTGTATCTCCATCGAATCCACAGCACACAATTATTGACTCACGAGAATAGGTCCGAATAATTGAACAACAATCACTAAACAACACTCACAACACACACACACAACACACTTAACGAAATAGTGACAGCAGACGTGAAGATGTTACTCCGACCACGAATAAAATAATACTGCGATTTTAACCGTCCCCCTCCCACGGACGTGTGATACGAAAACAGGGAATTCCGGGAAATAGGGCCAGCGCCCCGCCATAATTTTTTTACCTTGGTTTTGTATCTAGTGTTTATTGACGCTCAGCGTCTAACCTTCCTATGATAACCTGACCGTACCACCTGCGTGGAAGGGATCATTGTTAAAATCGCAGTATTATTTTGTTCGTGGTCGGAGTGAAATCTTCTCGTTCGTTGTCACGATTTTATAAAATGTGTTGTGTGCGTGTATTGTTTAGTGATTGTTGTCCAATTATTCGGATCTATTCTCGTGAGTCAACAATCGTGTGCTGTGGATCCGACGGAGGTACAGAAGATTCAGAAGTAAGTACACTTTACATTAGTATTTTATAATGTAAGATTAGTATTCGTATGTGGAACATTGGATACAAGGTTTTCTATCATATTTTGCAACGTATATTAACGATCATTAATGATTTGGTATATAGTATAATTTAATGTGGTTCAAATAAGATACTCCTTTAAATCAAATACTTTTATTTTGATAACCACAAAGATAAAATGAAATATTTTTATTTTGTATTTCAAATATTTCCTTGCAATGAAAATAAGTTGAGCAAGTAGTTAATATTATAAATCATAATTTTTAACATGAGAAGCTATAATAGTTAGCAAAGTATTATGTGTAGTTTAATTACGAATATGTAACATGTTGATAAACAGACTACAATATCGTAATAACATTACAGGCAACAAAATATCATAAAAATATAAGTTACAAGTAATACATATTCATAGTTTCTAATTTTTGTTATAATTTGAAACTTCTTAAATTTGAAAATTTTATTGAATGTTATTTAAATATTGAATTTATATTTTTCAAATATTGAATTCACATTTTTTTAATATTTACTTTATATTTTTTAAATATCTAGTTTATATCCTCTGAGTATTTAGCTTATATTTTTTAAACATTCAATTTATATTTCTTGTACATGTATACAATATTCAGATCCAATATTTTTCTCATATGAAAAAATGTGGCTTAAAAAATATTTTTCCAATATTTGAAAAAAATATCTATCCAATATTTGTGTGCTACTAGGGGTGTTACAAATGTAATTTGTGGGCATATGAAAACTGTAACGGTGGTGCAAGCACAACTAGAGGCTTTCTGTGCGAATTCTGTGATAAATAGATTTGATTATCAACTTGTTCGTAATTACCCCATGCTGTGTTCGTGATTACCCCCTCAGTAGTCGGGTAATTACGAACACTAAAGGTTTCGTTTTTCTATTAAAAGTATATTTTATTTTAAAATTTTATCAATACTGATTACTGTAGGTTATAAATAAATAGTTTAACTATAATTATAAACAATAAATAAACTTGTTTCATACTCAGCTATCGTTTTATTCGAATTTTTTCTTAGGTGTTGGTAATTACCCCACTTTCCCCTAATATCAACCTGACCATTCCACGTTGCTTTTGAAGCAGAATAAATCCATTTATTTTCCATCGATGCGTATTTTTTAACCTGGAACCTGGAAATTCAAGTATTATATAAGGGAATAGTTTAAGTTAATTTGATACAGTGTAAATCCACTACAAAGTTAAAGGTTGAAGGGTAAATAAATTCTACAGAAACAGAAACGTGTGATTATTACGTGTCCCCCATCGAAAATTGCATTCGCCGGAACCGCACCTTTCAGCGTCCTCGTAATCGATTTATTATCGCAGAAATTAAGTCCCGCGCGGCCTGCGAAAGTTCAGGGAACTCCGGACCCGTTTATTTCGCCGACGAGAGACCGTTCATTAGGTCGGGAGGAAGTCTGTCGCGTAATTAACGTCGTCAACTTTGTCAATTACGCCGATCGGAGTATTTTCCCCGTCTCGCGGTTAGGTTGTCCTAGGTTCCCGTGAATACTTTAATCGGCCGCGAAACCATGGGAATAATGTGTCCGCTCCGTAAGTAACTGCAAGTTTATTGTCTAAATAGAAGTCGTCCGTCGCGTGGCCTAAACGAAAAACCTAATGTCGGTCCCTGTGTCCCTGTGACGTAGCGCATAACGTGTTAAAGGGCTGCTTTTGCAAATTTCTGTATCGAGTGTTAAGTATAGTATTTATGCTATTTAATCACTCTCCTATTTTGATGAATACATTGACAGTATTCCAGCGCAACTTTTGCCAATTTTTTAGTAAAAGATCTTCCGAAAAGAAAGGAAAATATTGCAAAAATATTCAGCGGGACAGTTCCGAAAATAATTGCAACGCAGTCGATAAAAGAAATCGCGAATGCTGGTGAGCTTCAAATAAAAGTGACGCAAAAATTTACAGTTGTTCAAGCCATCTAATAAAATTATAATAATCGCACACAAACAAATAAACAATTTTACGTTTTCACTGCACACATACTTCCACACCGCGTAATGGTTTTTATTGCTCGTTCGAAGAGTGTTTCCCGGAATCGGCGCAGAAAGCGTTCGCTTTGCACACGGAGGAGTGCAATCTACTTAAAAACCAACGATAAAAACGACGATGCCAGCAAAGAGGAAGTAATATTCGATTCCGAACGTTTCCATGGCCGGTGTTCTCCAGCCAGCATAGCTCTCCTCAATGCAAACACTGTCAGCACAAAACAATACCTACGTATTTCCCCTGGTCTCGTCGGTCCGATCGTTCGCAGGCAGCGCCAACATAAACGTACCCTAATTCACCTTCGCAGAAACAACAGAACAGTCGCCGCTCGGGGAGCGAAGCGGAATAAATCCAACGGCAAAAAAACGGAGGCGTCGTCGTCGGTCCGCTGCTAGAAAGAATAGGCGACAAAACGGCAGACGTTTTCATGGCGTGTGTCGAGGCCGGTTTTTGCCGCGGAAATCGCGTCCCAGGCGAGGGATGCGGAAGTCGCGGGCCATTTTTCAACCGACGAGGAAATGAGATGTCCCCCCGGCCTGTCTGGAATCTGTTCCCGTATCGAGAAGTTAGGCCGAAAACCATGGGTTACCGTGCGGCAGATTACGGCTGCGCTTTTGAAACCTTTGACAATCTAACGTGTCAATTGCGTTCGGAAAATGCGAAATTTTTAATGTCTACATAGGGTGAGGGACTCAATTACTGTGGAGGTAGCAATTTCTGTGCCTACATTAATTGTACTTATTTTTAAAGCGTTGTGAATATTTTAAAAAATGTAACATGTGTAGTAACCGATTCTAATGAAAAATATTTAATATTCACTATGATTTAAAAATACCCCGCGATGGTGTTGGTAGCTCCAGTGACCTTTAACCGCGAGACTTGCAGTGACTCATATTGTGAATTCACTGTAATACGAAATGTAAAAATGGAACAAAAGAAATCCCGGTTCTAATATGTTGATAAACATGCATTGCAATAGATGTATTATAAAGTCGACGTGTTGAACAATTTTTGGAAACGTTGTCAGTGAAAGGATGCTATTGAATATTTCCCTGTATAGAACGTAGTATTGGATCTGTTCTGTAGAAAAATTTCGAACAGACGTAACGAACATAGAAGCGAAAAAAGAATGATCGAAATTCTATTGCTTTGCAATTCCGGGGAACATTGTCGCTATTCTGTTTGGGAATAAAAATACGGTTCTGAGGGAAGAATAAACCCGGAAAATTTTCAAACATTGTTGCTTTTCTAGAGAAACTAGTCTACCAGTGTGTTCAATGAGCAAGTTGCACCGTTGTAATCGATAATCAGAACGTTTTTTTAGAAGAACCTGGTTCCTCCAGTAGATGGAAATGATTCATACATTTTCCGGTCATTTCTATGAAACGCGAAGGTTCGTTTATCGCGGTTTCGGCCGATCGGGCATGCGCCGTTCCGCGACAATAAAAAAATTTACGGGACAAATTAAATCGCGGGGCTAGAATGTTTCGGCGCGATAACGAATATGAATTGTCCGCGAAAAAGCATTGGGCTCGCGCGATTCGCGGCGCACCGTTGCGTTTCATTTGTTTGCACACGGCCCGGAAAACGTGTTTTCCTTTTTTTTCTCACCGCGTGTGTATGTGTTTTTTTTGCAATATATATTTTTGCTCACGATCGACCGTTGTAATTGCAGTTACTCGTCGTATTACGTGTAATACGGCGAGGGGAGCCATACGCGGCTCGAACCCGGGAAACGGGATTTGATTTCCGTGTTATTTATTTATATTTTTATTCCCGTTTAGCTATCGGTCGCGCGAAGTGAATATTTTTGCCGTGAGTATCGTTATTCCTGTCGCCTATCGACGCGGCCTCTCTCTCTCTCTCTCTCTCTCTCTCGCTCTCTCTCTCTCTTATCGATTACAATCGAATCCTCGTCGACTTCGCCGCCTTCCTCCTATTCATACGCGACGCGTTGGAGGTCCGCCAAATCGAACCTCCCCCCCTCTCTCTCTCTCTCTTTCTCTCCCTCTCTCGAAGGCTTGTCGTAAACAACCGCTCAAGATTGATAACACTTTCATGGGCAGACTCATCCTCCCTCGCCTATTCGCAGCTCCTTGCGCGTAAATGCCTCCGCTCTTGGTAGATTTAGCGCGCGTTAACTGGCAGACACGCTTTGATTGAACGTCGACGCGAAATTATCGGCGGTGGTGGCTGCAGCGATAGAGCGGGAACTGTGCGCGGTGATTGAAGTGGCATTTTTCTCTTTCTTTTACCCCGTCGCGAGCCTGCGGACAATCGCGCGTCCACCTCTCTAACGATCGCGTACCGTTAGATTGCCGCGCTGTCATTTCGGATCGATTAAGGGAAGAGCCGGACACACGGCGGTAAAAGACCGCCATTTTTCGGGGAGATTCTGTTCAACTTTATTACCAATTCGTAGCGAACACCATCGAGTACCCTTCCTTAGAATTCCATCTAAAAATATTGATATTTATGGATCCTTGACGAAGCATAGTGCAAGCTGGGAAATTGACGCGTTACCTTGCGAATATTTTATAATTCGTGAAAACCAGAATTTCAGGTGTGGACGACCCCCTGGATCGTCATCTAATAATTTCATTCGGAAATACAGCGACTCCAAGTAATATTCGGACGCCTTTAAAAATCGTATAACTTTATCAATATTGGACTATACTACTTGAATTTTTTTGAGAAGTTAGAACAATTGGATCAAAAGCAAAAGTTGTATTTTGCAACTTTTTTATGCGGTCTTATATTAAAAATTTAAAAAGTACATTTTGTACATCTCCATCAATTATACATATTCTGAATATTTCAACATTGCACTGAGCTACAAACGTTTAACAGCTACATAGACACTTATTATTTCTTGTCTGAATAATTTTATAGGATTAAAAACAGTGCGCCAGCATTTATAAATCCTTTAAATGCTTTCACTGTTTTGCATTTGATCAAGCAATATGTTTTATAAACGTATAAAACAGTCGATTCACCACCAAGAAGAATTTATGGACGTAGTTGCCGATAAAGCAAAAATAATCATTTAAAAAATATACACTATTGGGTCGGTTTGTAATTGATCAATTGAATTTGTTTGATCAGCTCCTCGGTACATAATCTTGTCCTATAGAAAAAATAGATTTATCCACTTAAAAATACGGTAGAAAAATTTGTTCCCCCCAAAGCGTTAATTTGAAACCTTGGAATTAAATACGAATTAGTGCCTTCGACTCTGCTGACAAGAGTGTCACTTCCAGAAAATTCCTCGGTCATATCAATCATATTTCGACATTTGTCGAGAACAACCTCTTGCGCTCTCAGAATTTCTGAAAATGCAAGCACAGAATCGAAAATTCGATCAGGGAGAATTGAAAATTCAGTCTGGTAATACTGACAATTCAATCTGAGGAAATCGAAAATTCGGTTTCGCGGCGAGGCAGCGCTCATTTCCCGTAACTCCGGCCGGTTCGCGATTATTTGCCTAGTTGAGTAGTCGGTCGCGCGATCCCTGTTATCTTCGAACGTGTCGAGTTACCTCGTTAACCAACAATGGCCCCCGGACCACGAGCCAAGCGAACGGAGGAACGCGTCTCGGGGAAGAAACGCGCGACAACAACTTTTCACTTTGCGTCGCGTCGCGACGCGGCGCGGCGAGTTCTACGTGCGACTCAGAACCTCCAGCGAAAAATTCCGTAAGACCGTGTGCCCTCCGGGAGACGTCTCTCGTGAAAATCGGGAAGAAAGATCCGCCTTCCGGCCGCTCGTTACCTCGACAAAGACGAACTGCGAGACCCTCGAACGCTGCCGCTGCTTCTCTCGACGGAAGTTTGCTCCTTTGCCGAACGAGAGGTTCAACCGTGCACCTACCGACCCGTGCACCACTCGAAATCCTCTTAGGAAACTCTTTAATGCGACGATGGACGGTTCTTTGCGACTGATGGGCTCCTGGAGTCGTTACTGGACACGCGAGTGGCCCTTGCGGGCCAGTTTCACCGAGCTACGCGCGGGGCGTGGTCGCTGAGTGGGAGGAGCGAGCGTCGTGGTTGGACGAGGGGCGGGATCTTGAGAGTGGGCGTGACTGTTCTGCCCCGGCGAGGAGATCTGAGCCGGCCTTGGGTGAGAAATTCGATTCTGTTTGCGAAAATTTTCCTTGGAGATGATTGCAGATGGTAGATTATTTTATTTTAAATTCTGTTTCTTGTAATCGACTAGGGTTCTTGTGGTTCTTGTCGAGAAATGATGAAATTATTTTGTAATTTCAACCTACTTGACCAGCTTAAATTGATTTGTAGTAAAATTGTATACGTATTGGGCGGCTTATCTTGTATATTAATATATACCGAAGTAGGCTCGGGGTTATCATACTATGACGTCAAATATGAGGTATGGGAGACGCAATAGAACGTGAAGTGCAGATTAAAGACTTCGACAATGCTTGCAGTTAAATATTAAAATATAGATCGTCGAAAATTGACGCGGGGCATAAATTTTTATTCAACCTCGCTCCTCTTTGTCTGAATCGTACTCGGCCGACTTTATTCAGTGCAAAAGTCCACGTTATTTTTATTGCTCGAGCAGATCTAATATGCAACTAGCGAAGGTAAAGTACAGCGGACCTCGACAAAGATCTTTACGAAATCGTAAACCGTGAATTTCGCCGGCGTTCGACGCAGTTTTACCTGGAATTTCCCCGAATCCGGGCAACAAAGAAAAGAAAATTGAATCGCCGTTTCCTCGAGAGTTTGTCTCGAAGGGTACAACGAGAGGTTTTGCGTAAGCTTCGGTAGTTTCTGCGGATCAGGGGGGCTTTAATACGGGGGCTCGAAATTAACATTTCACGGGCCGTTGAAACGAAAAGTAAAGCGATCGCTTGATATCTGCGCGGTAGCATAAGCGGATTTCCGCGGATGCATGCCGGAGACAGGTTGCGAGGTTTCCTTTTTAGGCGGTCGCCCCATCCCACTTTCCCCCCTCCCCCGTCCTCTCACCAGGAGAATTTGCAATCCTCTTTCTTATCGGAATTTCTAATGACTCATTTACATCGGGGACACGGTGTTCATCGGCAGTCGTTAATCACCCGACGAAATATTGTTACGCCAGCGTAGATTGGCTGGATTATTCCGGGCCCGGGTTCGGGCTCGTCGCCGTTCTCTCCGCCTATCGATCGCCGCGGAATTAATAAGTATGCATGCGACGGATTGCACGTTACGTTTGTATTACGCGCCGGTATCAGCCGCTGCAGCCGTTAATCTGACGTCGCGTGACAACGTTATGGAAAACGCGGGTGGAGCCGTCCGTTAAGGATCCACGATGCACCCCCATACCGTAGCCAAACATTCTATTTTCTTCTATCGCCAACCGAATTTTTTCCACCGGCAAAATCAATTGTAGAGCAGGGAACAGGTCACCGATAGTTACTAGAATGCAGAATACGTATGCAGAAAACAAATTCTGCGCATCTGCTGCAGGAATCCGGAACCACTCGCGGGTTTCTTCCTCTTTTTCTTTAATCATTTTTGGTTGTTAAAATTAGCGATTAGAAAGCGGATCTTTATGTAAATTCTAATTTATTGATAACCAGAATTTGGAAAAAAATTTCCATCGGCAACTAAAAGAGCCCTCTTTGTAGAAACAAAATAGAAATGTTGACGTGGACAATAATAAATGCATAATGTTCCACTGTTTGTACATCGATTCTTGTCAATTTTTATATCTTTTGTATTTTTTGAAATTACAGTCATTCCAAGTTTAGAAATTAATTTTCTAAAAATAGCATCAGAAAGCTAATTTCACTAGGATTTGTAGGACACAGGAGAATTTCAAATCCGCAGTAATGTGGTTTGCAATTCCATATTTATCAAAAAATATTTTTCTCTTCTCGCAAATATTTCTGAAATAGTTTATACAAACAAGAAAATAATAATATGCACAGTCTAATAACATTATTTGGTAACTCGCTTCGTTCTTATAGGAGTCTTTCAAAGTCCGACGCTGCGAAGGCATTAAAAACGTCAACATTTTCCAACAGTCGAAAACGGCGCCGCAGTTTCCTCAGTGATCTACATTGTCATTAGAGCGTCAACTACGAAGACTCCGAGGGAGATGGGTGTCCCGATCGCCAATGGCACGGAATATTCCATCGTCCGTGAGTGTCTCTAATGGGCGTCAGTTTAATGTGTGGCCACAGAGCCGCTTGAAAAATGGACGCGCAACAACAACGGCAATTATTGCTTAATTATTGCCCGAAGTGGCGAACAAGCGTGTTAGGTGGGGCATCGGCCGGCTGAAAAATTTACAGCCACTACACCGTCCCGTAAATTACGATGAGTTATTCATAGATAAACTTTCCCGGGGAAAATTGCCGGGCAACTCGCGAGATGATGGTAACTTCCGCCGGCGACCGCGTAACCGAAACTTTTCTGAAAAATTACATCCCTTAACGCGCCTGGGAGTCTTCGTGACCGCACGCGAGCCGCAAACGTCGTAAATTCCGATCACAGTGGCCGATTACCGGGCACGTTTTGCCGACAGGACATTCGAAAAACCTTCGAAATGCATCTCTGCTACAAAATTCCTCGACACCGGTCGCTTATTCGGTAACCATAAACTCCCGGGGCTGACCGATTAGGTCATACGTGTGCCCTCGACTACCGATATTTCCTGCAACAGGATTCTCCAAATTCTTTTTGCTAATAAATGGGGCCCGACACGTTTCGGCTAGCGAGATTCGACCTCACGCGGGATCTCGCGAAACTCGAGTCTCGCGACCGTCTCGAAGTTATCCGCGCGAGAAAGCTCGAGCGAGCAGCGTCGTGACGCGACATCTCATCCTCGAGACGACGCTCGACGCGTTCCCCGGTTTTCGAGAGCCCCGGGACTCGAATTTCCCCGGTTTTCCGTCGACGAAACGCAACGGCGACGCGACCCGTCGTCCCGAGAAATCTTCAACCGCTTACACATAATTCGTGTGTGCCGGAGGGATAAAAATTCGTCGACGAGCAGACGTAGCCTGCGTCGCTTGAGATCCAGACTGTTTCGTATGGCAACTGGTCTTGATGATGTCTGGTCTGCGGCTGTAAATGTCGCGGAGTGATGGCTCACTATTTTTAAGAACGCAAGTTTTTTTTTTATTAGGAAATCTCTTATGAGATTTATTAGAACATGGTGCATATTACAGAGGAACACACAGTATAGTCTATAACGAGAATGTCAGTAAAAAACATTTTAAAAAGAATAGCACAAGTTATTAATTCATGTATAGTTACATTTCCACGCGTCTCGTCCACTAAAAAATGTATACAGAGGCATCAGAGATATTGTCATTACTATAAAAAATACTGATGATAGTGTGATCCTTTCTGAATCGAACAAAAAAAGAATCATCGCAACCCGATGGATAGTTACCGAGATAAAAATTCCTAAGCACAACCTATTCTCTCGAAAGACTACGAACACAGCAAAAGAACAATCTTTGTCAGGTGAAAAAACTCGAATCGTGCAAAACGATGACTTAAACCCTCCCTAATCTTCTCTATATAACATCATACAATGATTAGTCTTCAACAAAATCCCCGACATCGGTGAGAAAAAGCGTCGCAAAACCCTACCGGTCGCGCCTAAAATTTTTGCATCTGCCGAACCTCACGCGAATAACATGATCGCTGTCCGAAAGATCGTGATGTTCCGTCCCAAGACAAAACAAATGTTTCAATATTACCAAACATTTCTAATGCCACGTTTCTAATGCACTAGCATTTATGGTAGCGGCCCGGGGCAAAATTTACAACACCTTACCGGGCCCAGGTTTATAACGCCTTACCGGAACCATCGAGTGAGGGTACCACGCGGCCACCTCGGCACAAGGTTACCCTCCCTTCTGCAATGGTAGGCGTCAACGAAGATGAATGACAATGATTGACCAATGACAACCAAATTAGAAGACAGAGATTCTTAGACCCCACCTACTGCGAGACTAGCTGCAAGGAGAGAAGAGACGACAAGACCAGTCCACCAACTAGCCTCAAACAAACAAGTATACCTCCGAGCAACCGTAGAGTCGTAGCCCACCACCAATTTCGCGTATTTCTTTTTATTTCTTCGGTTCTGTTAATGTCAGAGTCGAAAGTGCAAACCGACACGGACAAGAGTATCCTTTGCACCAGCTGCACAACTCAAAAAGTGCACGACTAAACAGGTGAAAAGACCAACATCGTTCGCAAAGACAGAAGCAGCCGGTTCGACGAAACAATCGCTCGCTGTTGGATCTCGCAACCAGGATTCCTGCGGCGGGGCGCATCGAAAAGTTGCCGGAGTTAGTTCCTAGGAGGAAGCTGAGGAAACTTGCCGGGCGGATCAGGCGTCGCGACGACGTGCCTGCAGCCTGTCGTCGCTCGGATTACCAGGCACGACCGATGTCATTCGCCAGGTGTCTGCCCTCTCTCTCTCTCTCTCTCTCTCTCTCTCACTCTCGAGGCCCGGAGAGTCTTACCGGCGAGAACGGTGCAACGTTACCGGTGAATATCGCGTAATGGGAACGCGTTATCGATTACTCGCGACGCCGGCCCGTTACGGAGGCTTATTGGTCGGCTGGAAGCGAGCTTTCACACGAGTCGCAGGTTCATCGTTCGCGGGATTTCGATTCGTCTCACGGAATTCGATTTGTCTCTCGAGCCGCTGTGTCCACGTTCGGTACCGTTAATCAAGATGGCGACGGGGGTTAGGTTCGGGACACATCTTTAACTCGAGCGGCGACTCTGGGGTGCCATTAATCAAAAATACTTTTTACATTGTTAAACTTGTTTGTATTTAATAAATTACTGAACATTTCAGTATTGCACGAGTAAATTGTGCCATTTTCGTATGTATAACACGAAAACAATATAAGGTAAAGGCACCAGTAGTTGACCATTTGGTAGAAAAACATAAAAAATAAGGTTGTTATAAGCGCACTTATAAGTGCACTTTTGATGAAAGTGAACCTCGGAAGCCATGTCGTCTGTTGTTTAAGTTTCAAAACAATAAGAACATTTCGAACCTTATTTTTTGTTTTTCTATAGAATGGTCAACTACTGGTACATGGTGGTCAACTACTGGTGCCTTTACCTTATATATAGAAGGGTTTGAAGAAATATTTCGTTTTGGAGTTAAAATAGCTTCGAGTATAAAGGGTTAAAATCATTAGAAGAGAAAATGCATTGCCATATAACTATTTTTGCTTGCTTCTTGCTATTCTTGCTCGTTCATTCAAAGTAGTTCATTCAAAATAATTGACACGATGTAGTACACGTGGCCTTAACCCTTAGCAGTCGAATGGCGACTATAAGGCGCCACTAAAATTTGCAATATCAGTATAAACATTTCAGTATTGTACGAGTAAATTCCACCATTTTCGTATGTACAGGGGGAATATTCTAGGTAGGAAGAAATGTTTCGTTTTGGAGTGAAAATAGCTTCGAGTGGAAAGGGTTAAATTTGTATGTAAAAAATTAGGTACTACATATTTAAGTATTGAGGTATCATACCAGTTTCATATGTAAACAGATCATATAGGATGGAAATATTGTAGGAAGTAATGTTATGAAGTTGAAATAGCTCCGTGTGCAAAAAGTCTTTATTTTATTCAGTATCTGTTCATTGTTAGATCGTAGGTCTATTGAGATTGTGCGTAGCAAGCTGAAGAAAGCTGAACCTGTCAAAAGTAAGAATAAGTACGAATAAGAAAATCTTGAAGGCCTTATCAAGGTGTGTGCAAGGCAACACTGCCTTTGCTTTAATACATTTTATGTAGGACGCGTTCTTCATGTATTGCCAGTTGGAATACAGATATTTCTATTTCCACAAAATAGTTTTGTACAGAATAACAATATATTCTTGTACAGAATACGCACTCTTCTTCCAGTAAATATTTCCAGTGGTGGCAATATTTACGAAAATGAAGTATCGTTTTTCGAAACATACATTACGAGCCCATTGGGAATCAAGTATGCTTCCCGCACTTTGTTTCACTTGTCTTTTGACGGCGGCGTCTCGCGGTAGCAAAAACGAGGATACAGCATAAGAGGACTGCTCTGAATGGCCGATGGGGCGGAGGGAAAAGCGTGCAGGAAGTCGAGATTGAAAATGCTGGTCCAGCTCGCCGGACTTCGGAAAGTCCAACTTCGAGGCTTTCATCGGCGGATCTATAAATAAAACGGGCCGTGAAAGACCTTGAGATTGGACGTCGACGTCAGCGTCCGGCTACTAAAGCAATCGCTCGCGGTGAAAATCGTCTAAACACAGCTGTCGGAAGGGAAGCGAAGGGAAACTGGGCCGTTCTCGGTTTTCCTCGAGTTCCGTCGCGGCTGTCGGAGTCGTCAAAGGAAACGATGGCGGTCGGAAACGCGCTCGGAAAAATGGGTTGCGTGTAGAAGGGACTGACGGTGAGCACGAAGCCGTGCCAGAGGTGGTGGTTAATTATGAGTAATCGGACGATTTTTATCAAACCGAACCTGTCCCGCGGAACTTTCGAATAACCGCGATATTTCCTGTTTAGCGACGAGGAAGCTGCTTTATCCCGGCCAGTTAATTACCCGACGCATTAATAAAGCGCGCAGATAATCCGCGCAGTCCGCGTTAATGAGTATGTAAGAGACCCGACGTCCCCACCGCTCCCGCAGGATTACCTTAACAAGGAGCGGGGATTTGCGCGGAGCATAGGTGGAGAATAAAATTTATACCGGGAAAAACTGGCTACTGAAACCACGCCGCCGCGCCGCGTTCCGTGCAACGGCTGGCCAGTGCCTCCATTTCGTTTCGTTTCGTTTCGTTTCGTTTCGTTTCGGCCCTTCTTTCGGAAGGCTTTGCGCTCTAATCCATATAAATTCCTGCTTTCCCGACTGTTCTTAACCCTCGGCTTTCCAGGTGTATCTACCGCCCCACGTTTCGAAACATTTCAACCCCTTCGCCGGGTCTTCTAACTAACACCCCCCCCCCCCCAGTTTGCGGCGAACAGAAAATTGTACGGCGAAAGATGAAATAAAATTACCGCTAACAAGGCGGCTCCGAAACTACTCCTCCGAAACACTGTTTCACTAACGAGAGCTAAAATACGTCCGTTAACGTTCTCGAATGCGAAACTACTTCTACTAAAAAGAAACAACTTCTACTTGTTTCTAAAATGCGGGAAGACAGTAGTTTCGTTGACAAAACGAAGAGAGTATAAATTTCTCAGGCATTCCAATACTCCTCAGCGATCGTCGATTGGTTCGCGAGCCCGAGAAAGAAAAACAGGTCGCATAAAAATCCTGGCAGTTCCAGGGGATATCCTCGGGCTCCCTGAAACACGGCTGATTACTCCGCAGTTAGAGCGCCGGCATTAACGTAATCGTATCCCGGGTGCGGAGCGGGAATTGTCTCGGGGAGATTCGAGGATCTAGCACTCTCTCTCTCTCTCTCTCTCTCTCTCTCTCTCTCTCTCGAAGGGCGGCTCGCGATACCGAGCCCGTGGAGGATGGGGATCGAGGGTGTGAGAGCCGAGGGTGTCTCGCGTCGCCGTCGGCCCCAACAATTTACGCGGAATTTGCATAAGTCGTAGAAGGGTAATGTCCCGTGGTGGATGTGCATCGGGAGCGCCGGATGGGGGTTACGTGCCAGTAACCAGCTCGTCTCGGGGGTGTCTTCGGTGCTCCTTGTCCGCGAACTACAGGCGTTAGGCGGAGCCGTTCGTTCCTTCGGGGTCTGATCCCCACGACCGAAACGAGCTACCCCCATCGCTTTAATTCATACCACGAGGCTAACGGTCTGGTAAAACGGTTACACGCCGACCCGTAATTTATGCTTCGAACCCGCGGAGCCACTCTCGGCTTCGTGAACAGTCGAACGGACCCTATTTCGAGTGTACAACAGCGACCAAAAATCACAGTTATTCTAACATTTTCTACGACAAAGAAGAAATTTAAGATAATCTACACAAAATATAAAGAAAAAAATTCGAGGAACAAAGTAATTAGAAAATATCGATTTTTATACTTTTTGGTTACGAATAACAGTTACTAGTATCCAAAAAATTGGATCCTCGATTTTAGTCGACGAAATACTTGTTATTCTATGACTTCTTTTCTTTTTGGCTACAACAGTCATGGTTAAAATTCTCTCCATATTACTACAAACTGAAACGTTTCCAAAAACTTAGGAGATGTTTTCTGTGACGGTATTTGTTACAGATTTGAAGATCGAGGTGATACGATTTTAGTCGATGAAATACTAGTTATTCCATGGCTTTTTTCTCTTTGGTTACAATAGTTATGGTCCCTGCTTAAAATTCTCTCCATATTATTTACGTAGGAAATGTTTTTGGTGACAGAATTTGCTACAGATTTGAAGATTGAGGTGATACGATTTTAGTCGATGAAATAACTAGTAATTGCATGGTTTTTTTCTGTTTAGTTATAACAGTTATGATCTCTGGTCTACAAGCTTCCGGATACTATCGCTGGAAAAAATTAGTCTAACGAACAAATCAAGCGTCTATTATTGTATCCATATTTTCTACGTAGAACGTGTTTCCAATAATGGGTGGCGGATCTATTTTAGAAAGACATAATTGACCTTAAAACCAACAAAAATTTTATAAACATATTTTTCTGCTGTCTTCAGTATAACAGCTGTTCATTTAATCGACTTTTTATATCACGATTCTGATATACTGGGTCACAATAGACCCGGGCACCGCTGTCGACGGTTCAAAAAGAGCGTAATCATTAGAGTGCGGATCTTATGCATTTGTGGCAGAAATTGGTAGGCAAAACATAAAATAGGGGAAACAGATGAATCTAGTGTTACTGGTACATTATTTATAACCTATTAAAATTGTTAAGAAAAGGATTCAATTTTTATGTACGCATCCTTTCTTGTTGCAATTTTTATTTTGCATGAAGATCCGCAGTCTAGTACCGATAAAACTGGTCATATATATAAAGCAAATATTAATATAAAAATGAATATGTTTGTTTTATATAATCTACAGAATTAGCAGTCTTTTTATTTTAGATCATTAACGTTTCTTTAAATAGGAGCATACATTTCTCATCGCAACTTAGTATCTTTCACAAAAAAAAAGAAAAAAAATAGGTGTCGACCTACTTACAATTGAAAACTCATTAATTCAGGAGATACGTTAATTTTAGTCTTGCAATGAAATCGCGATTCTCTTGTCAACACACAGATGATTTTATTCGCAGGAGAAAATTGTATTTACTTACAGGAGGTTCGAGATGCACCTTGGAGATTGATCGCAGACTGGTGCAACAAAAAATATATGCTTCTGTTTAAAAAGACGTTACTGACTTCTGCACGTCCTCTGCGCCTTGAAAGCATTCAACCCTACCTGAAACATTTTTTAAAATGGTCACGTAAATCGAAATGGTAATATCTGGCGAACCACCGCGCTGCACATCCAAATCACAATTACATTTAGATCTCGGATTACATTCGGAAACGGATGTAGGGGTGAACGTGCGACGACGAACGCGGTCGCGGAACTAAGGGCGGTTTTTACGAGTCGAATCTTCGCATTCAATTGCCCGGAGAAATTAAGGCCGTGCAAAATCGAGGGACAGCTAATAGTTCCGCTTCTCTTCTCTCCGAAATTCCTCCGGAGGGGTGAAGGGGGTACGTGGAATAATCGCGACCCTCGGAAACGGGGGCGTTACACGATTTTCCGCGATTTTCCGTTTTATTCGAAATATCAAGGGCTTTTATAAAATTGGATCAGCCCGCCGCGCCGCCCGGAAGTGCCTTTCTATCTCCGCCTCGTACCCTGCACCCACAACCCCCAGCACCAGTTACCATCCCCCTGCTCCGGGTTCTTTTCGACGAGTTCCTCGAGATTCTCGAACCGTGTGTTAGCTCACCCTCTGCTGGCGGGGGTGGGAATCGCGGAATGGATGACCGGACGCGGAATGTACGTTCACTACCCCTGGGAACGGGGTTGGAATCGCAAGAAGCTGGACAAAATTCATATCTCCGTGAATTGTGGATTTGTAATTGCACACAGAACTGTTTTCGGGGTCCTGGAAGCTGATTTTAGTGTTACTTGTTTCCTAGAATGAGAAACTGCCCATGTAGGCGGTGTTTTACCCCGAGAAATTGGAACTTTATCAGTCAACCCCCTGCACGGTATAGACCTGCGGTGGTATAGAGTCAGACTCGTGATGAAAATTCCAAATTTTTTTTACAATTGAAATTCTTTTTCTAGTCGGAACGAATATTTTTATATTAAACTTATCTCATTTTATTCCAGGCCTCCATTGTTAAAGGAAGAATTTACAAAATTAATTATTTAACTGTCCATCACGCTTCATGCGCCCACTAATTTTTTAATTAACAGTGTAAATGTAAAAATACAAAAGATATATTTTTCTTCCATCTAGGAAATTATAATCCACAGAGAAAGTTCTGATCGTTGGAAATGCGAACAAAATCATAGTGCAACGATCCAGATTCTAGACTCTATAATATGATTTCAGCAAAAGCTACATTTCCCGACTTCGAATAAAGCGTACAATCGCACGAGTGTACGAAATCGAGTATAAGCTCGCGAGTAGACCCAATTTCACTATATCTCGCGACACGAAAGTTTTCGGATTAGCCGCGTCTATTTTATGGAAACGGCCGGCTGGCCGGCGGGGCGTTCCGGAAGCGTTCGCGACGGGATTACGGATTACGCGTTGAACTGCTGCCGGAAGGAACGGCCCGCACGGTAAAGGGATCGTGATCGTGAACGTGGAGACGTTAACGACTGGCCCGGAGATCCAGAAGATCGAGGTTCCCCGGGAAATAGATTCTCCCCGGTCATTACGTTGCTAGAGGGTTTGCCTGTGTCGCGGTTAGCCGAGCGAGCCGAAGTAGATTCGCTAGGAATACGCGTACTTGGGATTTCTTTGAGAATACCGGGGAGAGAACGAGGAACAGGCGAAACGAGGCGAACAATCGCATCTGGTACTGGCCTTGTACGATGAATGAAATATTTTCCTAGGAGAAAGACGCGTTTCCGGCTTGCGCGCGCGCGCGCGGCCGAGTGTTTCGTAATATTTCCGTTGGTAACGCGCGACCGCAATAAAAACACGCGCGTGCTTTACGCGAAACAGAGATTGGAATTCTAATAAATTACTCGCGTTTTTCTCGTCGCGGCGTTCCCGCCGGTTACAAGTTTCATTTCCCGGGTCGCTGGTGGTCGATACCATGCCCCCGACAAAAAGGGACCCATCTCTCTCTCTCTCTCTCTCTCTCTCTCTCTCTGTCTGTCTGTCTATCTTTAAAGGGAGACGGATCTATAAGCTCTCGCGGTTCTGTCCAGCTCGGAAACGTTCACGGATATTTTTCGAGCAGAGACGCGCGGGGGACGGCAGACGTTTCCCAGTCGTCTCTGCCGTCTAGACGTTCGCGGGATTACACGATAATACGGTGGTTCGGAGAGGCACGGCCGGTACTCGTGCGACGGAAAACGGGTCGGCTGCCTGAATCCTCTGGAAAACCTTTCCCGAGCCGAGGGAAGCCGTAATCTAGCGTCGGATCGGCTCGCCGCGATTCGTCCGATTAAACGGCGTTTAAATAGCGGCGGGATTCCGAACGGATTGCCGCAGACAACGAGGAGACGACGTGCGCGGCCGAGCCTTCTCTCTCCACAGGATCCCATGGAAATCCGTGCCCACTTTTTTTTTCAAATGGAACCTTTATCTGGGAAATGGGATTTTCCTTTCGACACTTGTCAAGCGAATCCGCAAAGCGAAACACTATTGCCCGGGCGGTTTGCCTGAGATTTACTTTGACGGAGGAGAACCCTGCATCCAGCTTTACGTCGCCAAGGAGACGCGCCTGTGGAATAGGATCTGTCTTGGGTCATCGATGAATTTTTGGAAAATTTCGGGCAACTTCGTCCCTGTGAGGGAAACGGGTGGTTCTTGCAAATTCTGGTCCTTTGGATTCCTGAGGACTCTTGGAAGAATGGCAGGTTTTATGCTCGCGAGGCTCTTGGAATATTGGCAGTTTATGTGCTGAATATCATTGGTGGAATTGCGGCCCTTTGCATTTTTGTAAGATCCTTGGAGTAGTAGCCCTTTATATTCCCTAATATCATTGATGGAATATTGTACATTCTATATTCTTAACATCCTCGAGACATTGCCGCTAGTTTACCAGTTGGACCTTTAGAATTGTTGCATTCCTAATTATAAGGATCGTATTACATTCCTAAGAAGTTTATAGGAAAAACCTCGCAATATTGCATTCCTCCAGAATCTGTTTTCTTGCCCTCTGTATCCCTCTATATCTCAACATTGTATATCTTGCATTCCTGAGGTTCTTAAAGAATTGTAATCTTTTGACGTTTCCAGTAAATCCTCAGAGAATTGGAATATCCTTTCGAAATCGGGCCCGTTTTGTAGTCCTATAACGTTTCACAATTGTAACCCTTCAAAAACGCTCGTATAAGAACGAAAGGTGTATCACGAAATGTTCCATGGAAATGTATAGAGAAAATTAGTTGTTGAGAAAAATCGAACCCGGGCACCCAATCCCAATGGACACAACGGGCGCCCGTCGCTTAACCTGGGATACCAGATGTATAGCTTCACTTGAACCTACCCACGAACAGTTACGACGGTTGTAGTATAAACTTTCGATATACGTGGAACAACTCTCCTACCGAGACTCGGCTTTTCCCAGTCTCCTAGCATTTTTCAAATATCTTCTCTCGCACGTCGCACGCAAGCCGTTCTCCAGCGACTGGCAGCCGATTCAATTATTCCGTGACGCGGTTTTCACCCGACGAAACGAATCCGTGGCGCGTTTAAATCCCGCGATACCTGATAGAAGCGTGTGGCAGGCCGCAATTCGCGATCCGTTTCAAAGTTAAAACAATAAACCAGCCCGAGGTGGAGATATGTACGACGCAGCATATTGCGGCGAGGATCGCGCAAAACCGATTATTTTTGGATTCCACGCGGTGCAAATCTCGGGGCGTGGTGGTCGATTTCCCGCTTCGCAGTTTACGCTTTCGCAACTATGTTTGCCGAGAACCGTTCAATCTGAAGACACATTCTCTCTATCTAAGTCTTTGTGTGTGTGTGTGTGTGTGTGTGAGGCTCGTCCTTTTCAAATCGTTTTGCTGGCTAATACTGAATATAGTGCTGGATGTTCTAGTATTCGAAACGAGAAAGATTGGCCCCAACAAAGAAGGCAAAAGTGTGAAATAAATTTCTTGACGCGAGGTTCCATCTTCGGGAAAAACAAGTTTTAAAATTCCTAAGGCACACCGGCTATTGAACAGGGAAGGGCGACGTGTCTGATCCTGACTTACCATTTCTACTTCGCCTGGGTACTAATGCATGCGTGCTCGACGAATTTTGAGAGTCAATTTTTCTGCCAATAAAACCACGTGTGACAAAATTTCATTCTACACTTTTGATTTATTTTTCCTCGGGCAGAAACGTCCCATCTCCAGTCGTACTGCGAATAGTGGAATACTAGATCTAAACTATACTCAGTATCGGTTAGGTGTAACGCTTTCTTTAACAATCTGCACGTTTAACCCTCAGCACTCGAGTGGTGACTCTGAAGCACCACTAGAAATTGTTGTGGTATTGTTTCAAAGAAATTACAAAAAATATTACAAAATATTTGTTACATTACAAAATTTGTATTTAAGATTACTTTAAAATTTTTTTAATTACTGTTAATTGAGAATAAAACGGACATTTGGGACAATCTGATAATTCCAAAAAAGGCACACTTCACACCCGAAAGCTTTAACAAAGAAAATTCCAGGTTGTAACAGTTCGAAATTTCTGGACGAAAAGATATTCGCAAACAGATCCGCACCACAGGAAACGAAGAATGCATCGGCTCCGAATCGGTGACATTACGGATTCACGAGAGATAGGTATCAGCTTCGAAAGTTAGCGAAGCGGTGGCCGGAATCGGAGCGACACGAGGCGGAATCAATAAAAAGTGTCGCTTCACTCATCTGCTAATTGCGACAATTTCTCGATTGCGCCAATTACCGTAGCTGCAAAACCGTGTAATTATCGGCGAGCGGGCCGGACGTTTAAACAGGATTTCCAGCGGGGAATATCGAGAATAATCTCGATAACAGATTGCCGATTTGTTATCTGGCCGATTTATGATATTACCGGTCGCGTCTAGGCGACCGCGTCCGCTCGAGCCAGAGTCTCTCTCTCTCTCTCTCTCTCTCTCTCTCTCTCTCCGTTTCTCTCCGCTTCGTTTCGATACGAGGGGGCGAATTTATATTATTTGCCGGCCGCGTCCCGTTTAATGCACTCTTTCAGCGGTGATTTATTCGTTTGACGGTGGCAACTCGGTCTCTTTGTGATTGCGCAACGGCGTTATTGGTCGCTCGTGCGCGCGGAAAAATCGCTCCGCTCCGCGCTACTCGTAATCGGAAAAATTAGGGGGAGGGCCGGGAGCGGGGGGCGGATGATCGCATGACCCGTCACTCGAACCGTCGAACGCTAATAGAAAATACTAATTAACGCTTCGCGGCGCAGTTCCATTTAACATTCAAACAACTTGTCGCGCCCAGGTGTCCGTTTCATTCGAACTTTTGATGAACATCGGAAATTATTCATGGCCAGGTTGAACGGGACGCGGCACGCGGCTATCCAACGCGACCGCCTGTCGCAAATAATCGCGTTTCCCCGCATCAGCCAATTAAATGTCCCGGGGATTTCGCCTCGTTCACTTTTAGCACGAAACCGGTTGATAAGACCGCGTGTGATGCGCTCCGCTTTGCGAAGTGCTCGTCTGTTTAGGAAATGCAGTCTATCAGGTTGTTGATGGTGACGTAAAGCTAGCACTGCCTTTTGCCAAATAATCAATCGAAGCTGGCATTACCGTAACGATGAGGTTCTTCATGAAAAATAAAAATTGTTTGCTCTAAAGGCGCAGAAACCAAATAATCTGCAGGTTATAACAACAACTTTTTTTATCGAAACGCTTTGCAACAATTGTGTTTTAAAATCGGACTCGAATTCGATTTAGAACAGACCTCTTAGATCTTCAGAGCAGACTTCTGGATCGGTTCTAAGTCAAGGATAGTTTTGACTTCGACTGAAGACTGTGTCTAATAATAAGCTAGATCGAGATTTAGGTTGCTTCTGGACTATTAGGTTTGTTTTTTATCATTATTAGATCTCGACGAAGGCTAGGCTTGGCTCTAGGTTAGGTAATAGAAGAACCAAAGCTAGGCCAGAGCTAGTACAGTGATTTCTCTATATCTGTCGCTAAGGTCTGAATGATAAACGTCGGTTATCTCCACTACCGCGGAGTATACCCGGTATGTCTCCTGGACGATATATGACGCTGGCAAGACCAATGTTATTGTCAAAAATCGAGAATTCACTGTGTCTGCTTCAGAATGGATTTTGAGCCGACTCAGTGATAGATCCAAGCTAGTTTTCCATCCAAATTGGGCCTCCCTTCAGTGTAAACGTTGGATAGCGAGATTTGTCTTGCTCGGGACCGTTTTAATACGGCCAAAAAATGGCGTTGTCATCCAACTGTGGACGCACTAAATTCACCCTTTGCACTCGGCACTATTTTCATTCTAAAACTAAATTTTTCTTCCGTCTTAGAATATTTTCATTTTATTCATACGAAACTGATCCGATTTCCACGTATAATATTTAAATGTTGAGTAATCTATTAAATACAAATTTTGTAACTTAACAAATATTTTGTAATATTTTTTGTAATTTCTTTGAAATGATGCCATAACAATTTCTAGTGGTGCTTCATAGTCACCACCCGAGTGCTAAGGGTTAATTTCGAGAAATCGCGCGAAGAAAAGTTCGTTGCGAAACTTTGCCAGGGAGTAACTTATACCGATTTCGTACCGGTAAATTCTGATTTGTGAGCATTGTGAGTTGCGGGCGTGTCTCGTAGGTCTCTCGTCGCATCGCGTCCCGCGTCCCGACGGGGATCCGCAGCTCTGGGGTCACGGGAATTGCGAGCGTCCACGGCATCGACGGACCGCGACGGATATTGCGGTTCTCTACTTTCGTTCCGGGCTGCATTTTTGTGCAACTGCTCCCGACGGTCCAGCTCGATCGAACATGGCCGGTGTGCATCCCCGGAGCCAACCACCCCCCGTCGTCTTTCCTTCAGGAAAATTACCGCGCCGTGTGTGCGCGTGTCCGCCTTGTTCTCTTTTTCCCGGCTCGAATTTACGCGACCCGAGGAAAATCTGCACGCTGCGGCCCCTTAATTCTGCGAGTCCTTTACCGGAGTCCGCCGGCAGGAATCTTCCGCGAGAGTTCTCTTTTTACGGCGAGGGAAATCGCGGTTCTTAAGACGCCCGCGAATCAGACGCTCCTTCCTCGAGGGATTCCGGGTGACTGAGCGTCGCCGAAAAGAAGCAAAGGGAACTTACGTGGCCCCCTACTCCCCCTCTCTTTCCCTCTTTCCCTCTTTCCCTCTTTCAGTTTCATATTCGTTTTCTCGACGATACACGGCCGCCGCCCGTTCCTTCAGCCCGTTTTATTCTCGAGCTGCCACGGTCGACGTCGCTGTTTGCCGAACTCGTGCATTCGCATTTTCACGGGTCACCGGGCATTCGGCGTCGGCCCGCGATTCCCTCCGATTCCCTCTCCCCGGCTCCCGCTCCACCGTGTTCCCACGGGAATTGGAAATCAATTTAGGAAAACGGTAATAAACGGATGCGACCGTACGTAATACGTCCCGCGTCCTTTCGTCTGCTACGTGCTCGACCGTGTCTCAATCTGCAAGGAGTCCCGCATGTTTTCTTCCCTTTTCCGTCTTTTCTCGACAGCTTCTTCTTCCTATTTCAGAAGTTCTCTCTCTATGTTGGGAATGTCTCTCACACGATTTCCTGTACAATTATTTCCCAAAGTACAGCTCCTTGTAAACGCTACAATGTTTATGTACCTTCAATCTTCCATTCTGCAAAAATCCCCTCACTCTGTATTACTCTGCAACACACACTACATGCCCTCACTACAATGTTTATGTACCTTCGATCTTCCATTCTGTAAAAATCCCCTCACAGCTCGTTGTGAACAATGTTTCCAATAAAACTTACTTTGTTCCGGGGGAGACATGCTATAGTGGTCACAAACCTTCTCTAGGTCTCTAGGCTCTAAAATTTTTTTTCACCTTGAATGACCTTGGAAGATCAAAGTGTTATGGGACATTGAATTCGACTCGGGATGGGCTACACGCTTACCTAAATCAAAACACAATGTTCCGTATAAACAAAGACAGAGGTCACCTTGAAATCTCGGAAGCACGTCCACTCACATCTGTGTGTTATGTCGCGATGTGTGTATGTATGTAGCAGCTTCTTTCGGACTACGAACGGTCCTGACTTTACACCCCTGAACTTCTTAATTCATTTGCATCATTAGCGTATATATGCGCTCAATTTTCCTGGTCAATATCACCGTGTACATTTATTTTTTCCTATAACGCTGAAGTATGAAGTTCTTTTACAGTCATTTTTGTACTTAAATATAATAAAAAAAGTTTGACGATGAAGGCCTTCTTTTCATATTTCCTTACGATGCAAATGGGTTAAGAACTGTACGCCACTATAGTGGTTTCAGTGGAAAGCATCAGTGTGAACGGTACGAACCACTATAGTGGCTTTTGTGCCTTTCGTGGCCAGGTGTGCCGTCCCTTGGAGACAGAGTTGTGGACGAGCGCGCCGTACTTAAGAGGTTAAGCCTAAACACTTGAACCCGTTTGCTGACGTCACCGCCGTAGGCTGCAACGGGAAATCCGGCATTTCCGGGAGCCTCTACACGATTCCTGAATTTTCCGGCGGCGTTTGCGGCTACTCGCAATCCGTGCCGGTCCCGCCGGATATCCGGCAGCCCACTTTTCCCGGGACCAGGCCGTATATATCTCATTTACAGATTAGTAACCGACCGATCGGTTAGCACGCCGATGCGCCGGTAATGCGATTACGGTTAACCGAATATACGCGCGTTGCTAGATTCTAAAACCGCTCGCTCGCTGCGACCAGATATTAATCGGTCGATTGGCCAACAGCCTCGTCGGTTATTCAGATTTCCAGGCACTACTCTCCCCCCCCCTCTCTCTTTTTCTCGCTGTGGCACCCCTCTTTTCGATTTCGGCTCTCTTGCAATCGGCCGCAGGTCCCAACGCAATCACGAATTCCCGCTCGGAGAGAACGCGCGCACCGCTCGTCTCGTCTCGCGAGCAACGCCGAGCGGAGCGGATACGAGCTTATGATTTACACGCGACAAGAGGGCACCAGACTTTCGGGCCGGGCCCGGGCGAAATTTATGCTGCTACGTGTCCGCAACCCGCTTAATCCGAGATTGCGAGAGAGAGAGAGAGAGAGAGAGAGAGAGAGAGAGAGAGAGGGAGAGAGTGGAGTAACTTCTGCTGCCGGGATTTTCCCCGGGACCGTGGAAAACGCCAAGAATCCCGAGAATCTCGGAGAGGCAGACGGTGCTCCTTCTCTTCTTCTTTACCCTCTTTCCTGATACCCAGATATACCCACGGGACACGCTCGCGACGCGGCACGAGCTTCTTCGGCATAGATATCCGATTAGATTTCTCCGGGGACCGGCACACGCTGACGCACGGAGTTCCCGATCGGCGGACCGGGACGCGTTCGATTACTGTTTGAAATTATGGCAGTTGTGTAAGGCTGATTTTAGTACTGGGACTGGGAGTAAGAGGTTTAGGAGCGCCTGGGTAAAAGCACGAGAATATTGTCAGATTGATGGAGTTTTTTAACGGTGAACCTACCACTGCGGGTCAAATTACCGGATCCATATTTTCTGTTTTACAACTATCGAATTTATCAAGTTGATTTCAATTCTCAATTCCCAATTTCAATTCGATTCTCAATTTTTCAAGTTGTCGTTTATCAAGTTCATTCCTTATTCGGTAAAGATTGCACACCATCTACAGAAATACAGCCTTGCCGTTTTTATAAGGGAAAACGTTCGCTTTCAGTACTTTTGACAAAACATTGTTATTCTAACAGAAACTCGTAACAGATTATCCTGTCTTTTTTCAAAACTCCGCCACTTTTGCAATTTTGCAAATTATAATACAAGAAGAATCTCATGTTGCGCGTATTTGCGTAAACTAACGATTCCATTTTGCACTGTACAGTGCGCGGCGCATTTCCAGGATGCCATTTTCAAGCCGCCATTGCACCATTGATATTAACGATAAAAATTTATAAAAAATATTTTTGTTCACAGTATAACGTTAATAAACGATACCTCAAATTTTAAATCAATCTACGCATTACGTTTAAAAAAAAAAAAAAAACTTAACGACACAGTCTTCGTATAGAAATAGCATTCGGGAAATAACGATTTGCGAATATTAATCTCAATAGACATGTACAGCTTAAGCGTTCATTCATTCGGCAGGCTATCCTAAATCGAGAGTATTCGCGTTTCCGGTGGCCCGTGGAAAGAACGTTCGAGGGCAGAGTTCGCCAGGAAGAAATCGATCGATCCCGGCTAATGGTGGGTAATTGTCGGACGCAGGCGGGAGGCTTGGTTGACGTACGATCGAAATGCTCGGATCCGCTGCAGTTAACTATCCGGTAAGGTAGAAACGGTACGAGTTAACTGACCGGTAGGAGCCACGCCGCGATCCGGTAACGTATGCACCCATCGAGCCGCTTCCTGGTAATGCGTTACCGCTTCTTGCCGGTTTGCAAGGACGTATATCAATGCCCCCTTTCGGACTACGACAATGTCACTGTCCCTGTCCCTGGTGGGCTAACCAGTGCGCGGATGACCGCCGAAATCATCGTAACGCTGGCTAAACTTCGATCTCCAACCGAGTATCACATTTACGCTGGAAGCGTCGCACGCTTGCGACGACCACGAGTTTCTATTTAACACTACGTTTGTAACTTTATAAAAATAACATGAATGTATCTACCAAAATTTGTAGCCACTTCTTAAATAATGTAATACCCTCGCGGATGCATCTGTACAATCTCAATATTCGTAAATTAAAAATAAGCATAATAAAAATTGTTCAAGTCGATTGTAAGAAGTTTGAGTTACACTGGCTCACGGAAGTATTCGAACGCCCTTTATCTGAAAAGATGAAATTTTCAGTGTGTGTATGACTAACGCAGATCTACCAAAGGCATATTTTAAATTATCATTACAGGCTCAAATAAAAAAATCTTTGAAAGTGTCTCCTATTTGCTCTTATAAGCAATTGCAATTTTTTTTAAATACCCGAAGAACTCAATTTGTTAAATAATTCCTCGTTGATGCATCTTTACAATCTCAATATTCGTAAGTTAGAAATATTTGAATCCGTCATTTTGACGGGTCCCGTAAACTTAGTGTTAACATATGGAAAATTAACTCCTTGCCTTATAATACCGAGTGTGCTATTGATCTCCTTTATGTCGGACAAAATTTTAGTTATTTGTCACCGATATATAATCATTAGAGAAAGTATGGACACACTAGAGATATCAACGATGAAAAAGTTGTAATTGCTGGAACCGTGGTGAAAATCATACTGCGAGAGTTTAAAATTGTGTTTTCTAAAGGTAATTTCTAATTTTTCTGTGACAATATCCTTTCTCACATTTTATAAGAGGATGTTTGACGGAATGCTATAAACACGAACGTTATTGTTGAAACAGAGCGAACGTGTTAATAAAGTTATAGGCTACCGCCTGCTACACTTAACTGTCACATGCCTGGCTGAAAAGGTTAACGATGCACTTTAATATTTTTTTCAGATACCTATCTGTCCCATCAGAATAGCAGTTCTTTTATTAAACTTCTTATCTAAGGATTAAAGCCGTTTACAAATACCGGGGTAATATTAGAATTTAGAAAAGTATGAATATTTCAATGCTGAAGTTAAAGTGCATAACGGTTGGCCTGCACGCGACCGCCGCAGGACTAAATGAAACCTGGCATGAAACGTTCCCGATAAAAGAATTTATCTGTGGTCAGATAAATCGAGCAAAAGAATCTGTTCGTACCGCAAATTGCCCTACTAATCACTGAAAACAATCCATCGGACCTGGCAAGTGCCATAATTGCCGGCAGTACCTCCCTTTTCCAAACTTGCCGACGGATTCCTTTGTACGTTTCCTTTTGTGCTATTCCTGAACCAGTCGATGCGCAAAGTTCATCGACGTCCATTCACCGGACACCTGTATTTCCATTAATATACCTCGCCCCTCCCCCCTGTCCGCCAGAAAGAATACACCTCAGATCTTTCCACAGAGTTTCTCACGGGGCCACCGCCGGCGATATATTTCCCGCAGTTTATCTCCATTATATTTGCTCGGCAGAAACACGAACGGTAACCAGCGGCGCGCTACCGACCGATATTAATTTTCCGAAACGTTTTCCGCTGTCCGCCAGAACCCACCCCCCGGGTTCATTCTGCTCCGTTTGATCGCCGCGGCCCGACCCGGACCGGCCGGCTTCTTAATTAGTTGAGGCGCGAACGACTGCAGAATTTTCCGAGCCGGCCGATGAATTTATCGCGTGCGTCGCGGGAGTATCCGCCTCGGAGAACACGTGGATTCGCGACGGATAAGAACATGGCGCGTGAAACGAAACGTGTCGGCGATCGGTATCGTTCAATTTCCGCGCGCGAAAATCTGCCTAAAATCTTCCCTCCACTTAGGCCACGCCAAGCGATTCAATTAAGCGCGATACGGATCACAGTTTTCCATTAAGAATTACAAATTGCAGGAAAACGGGACAAGGATCTGTAAAAAATTCGTGACTCCGTTAATTACGCGTTGTTGACATTCTTTCGGTATCGGTGGCCATCGAATTCACACGAAATAATGAATTTCTTTTGTAACCCTGCAACTTTAACAATATTATTTTTACATGTCATGTAGTGAAGTAATTCCTCTAAAGTTCCTGCAGAAGCTCAACGCCCGAATTTCTCTGTGCACTTCCGTTTCGCGTATTCCTCATTTTAATATACACTACCACTCAAAAGTATCCGGACATTTATAAACTCAAATATCTTTGTTGTTTCTAAAGATACGTAAAATATGGTAAGGACAAAGTTGAATGGTACAATGGGGCTGACACGATGCTATAAAAAAACTTTGAATGACCTTGGAATAATTATTGTCACTGAATTCCTAATGAAAAGGACTATCATTGTAGGTGTTCAAAAAAGGGTGGTTTCATTTAAAAAAAAGTCAAGGTGACCTTGATATCTCTAAAAAAATGACATAAAAACAAAATTTTTTTATAGCATCGTGTCAGCCCCATTGTATCATTCAACTTTGTTTTTACCATACTTTACGTATTTTTAGAAACAACAAAGATAATTGAGGTGCAAACTTTAGGTGACTCACCCTGTATATACGTAATTTTTAATTTAGAACGCCAGATATTTCACAAGAAACGAATAAAAATCAATTTTAGTCACTATTTTAGGCACTGGATACTTTTGAGCGGTAGTGTATCTGTTATGAGATCTCTTCAGTAAAAAGAAAAGAGAAAAATTGCCCGAAAAGTCGAGTAAAAATGGCTCTGCACAGGACGTGTTCATAACTGACTAAACACGAGTTTAACAATGTGAAAATTGTTTTGACAAACTGGGTGCGTCAATTTTTAATTTTAGGGGGTCGAGATGGTCGTATGACGACATTCAGACTAAATTTTATGTTACGAGAGTGTTTGGTTTAATTCCAGCAATTTTCCAGAAACAGTCGAGCGCGCGTCGCGTAAATGGTTTCATCAGCTTTCGGAGTGCAATTCTCGCTCGTGGAATCAGTATCCATCCACCTGTTCGTCAAGGTGTGCCTCGTCCACCAGGAAGAACTGTGGCCCGGAAGAGGTCGGGAAGCCCTCTGGTACGACCTTCTCCGGTAGTTTACGGTCTCGAGGGCAAGTTTAACGACATGCTCGTCGATCTCCCCCGCCTGGGCGAGGACGAGGACGAGGTCTCTTGCGCGGCAACCCCTCGGCTGTCCCGTACACCCTCCCGAGTCATTAGTCCACCTACCGCGAGATTTCGATCGCAAAAACCAACGACACGAGCATCCGCGTGGCCCTTCGGCCCTTCGACTGCGCGACACGCGCGTCCCAGGTATTGACCGCGTAGCGTGACTGTCCGCTCGAGGCGGACGCTTTTTACCGGCGTTTTTGTCTTTCTCGAAGCTCGAGTTCCTCGTGGCTGGCCACTACACCCCCTGCGACACGGAAATACCACCCCTGGACCGACCTGTGACCCCCATTCACGGGTACACCGGTCGATGGACTCTGGAAAAGCCGAGCGGTTTCGATTGGCAGTGGATTTCGAGGGAAATTTGGGAAGGGGAGTATGTATGCTAATTACGGTGATTTGTCTGTATATGTCGCCAAGGTCTGGACGATAAACGTCGCGGAATTATCCCCACTACCGCGGGGTACACCCCGTTCGTATTTCAACCTTCGATTCATCCATGAGAATTTTGTAGTCTGTGGAGTATAGAAATTATTCTTTACATTCTTTCGATAATATATACGGTGATTTGTCTGTATATGTCGCCAAGGTCTGGATGATAAACGTCTATCCTCGAGAGGCCTCGAACGCAGAAGAGTGTAAACATAAGAGTATGTTTCCTAGACGATACACGCCGCTGGCAAGACCCGTGTTGTTGACATATATCGAGAATTCACTGTATGTCCCCATAGGTGGCTCCGTTAATTTGTTTACATCCTTGTTAGTGGGATAATCTCTCGACGACTGATTTCGTCAGTCCCTGGGACGAAATTCCTTCCAGAAAACGGAAATTTCGCGAGAACGGCGCACAGTGGGCAAACACGGCATTTTCGGATTCACAATCAAAGAACTTTCGATAGAAATGAGGTAGAGCGATGAAATTTTTTTTTAAATGAAAGCAGCAACTTTGTAGAATATGGGAAGAATAGGGAGATTACGGTACGAACGTTTTTTTACCTTGAAAAAATTTTAGTTCTTCCACTACCACGCGTGGAAAATTTTTTTTAACATGCTATATATCGTTTCCCATAGATTTTTTCACGCTGATTTCAAATCTGTTTTCAAAATTTGTCTACGACCTCTGGTTTTTGCAAAAAATAGATTTTTGTGACACAAAGTAATGAAATCATTTTTTCGTTAAAATGATTTGATAATACACTAGTTTGACGGTATATCGTAATCTCATATGTAAAACACAACAAAAATAATAATAATGACGTACTTGAACGTTTTCAGTTCACAAAACATGAAACATTTCACACCTCGTCATCACTTGACGTCTCGCTACCATTGCTGCTGTCACTTTCTGCAGGCAGTGTGTGGCTGTAATGTGGTACAAATTACATATCTATTGTTCATAATTATATTTTCATTTACAGAGGAAGTAAGGTAAGTATTTATAATCTTTTTAACGTACGTATTTGTCACGTATTTGTTCATTATTTGTTGATGAGAAAGGTTAAAAAAACGTTCGTACCGTAATCTCCCTATTTTTCCCATATTCTACAAAGTTGCAGCTTTCATTAAAAAAAAAAAAACAAAATTTCATCGCTCTACCTCATTTCTATCGAAAGTTCTTTGATCTTGAATCGGAAAATGCCGTTTTTGCCCACTGTGCGGCGTCGCAAAGACGCCAGGAAGGAGTCTACCGGTTTTACGGGGGTTCCCAGCCAATTTTCGGCTCCCCGCAGAGGGTAATTGCAGTCGCGGGGTTGGAGGACGCTTAAAGCGGACCCACGTTGACGAGTTAAATGCCTATAAAGAAGGTGACGGGAAACAAGGGGCGCAATAGACGTCGGAAAATTAAATGACCGTCATCCGCGCCCGGTCGTAACGCTGGAAAAACTAAGAGAAGAAACCCGAGAGGAAGAGAGAGAGAGAGAGAGAGAGAGAGAGGGAGAGGGAGAGAGACGGTGGCGTAAGTCGAGCAGCCATCCTTAATCTCTCATTTGAATAATGAGAATGACGCGGGTCAGGTATACGGACCGCCCGGCTGGTCCAAGTTCCTCTAACGGAATTATTCGAGCCACTTCTGTAAATGACACGGCGAAACCGGCCCAGGGACCGTGTTAACAAACTTTTCGCTTTTTTGCGCGATCCCACGCTGACGCAGTTAGCCCGGCATCCTGCAAAAATGTCCCGGAGTTTATTTAACCCACCCTTCAAACCCCGCGTCCGTTGTGAACGCATCGACGAGCGCGAATTCTCAGCTCGAATGCAGACGCGCGACCATTTTTCCTAAATACGAATTGCGCCAGCCACGAATTTTTCGAAATAAATTGTAGGATTTAGATTGCCTTGTGATTTGCATTTTTATGAATTAATTCGGACGTATTTGAGGAACAAGAAAATTTCTTGCTGGAAGACAGCTTGTGGTGAGCGTGGGAGAAGAATGCTAAAAAATAAAAACAATTATAAATACATTGAATAGAAGGTAACGTACACGTCTAAAATTAACGTGAAAAGCCGAGGGTAGTCGCGTGACTTTTGCAGAGTCTTAAAATCTTAAGACTTAAGATGGCGTTTTAAGTCTGTGACTAAACTTTTGTCACATTTTTTGCTCTGTATTATCGATCTTATGAATTCTGACGCCAGAAACGTGCTTCAAGTTTTTGGCAAAATCTAAATAAAATCAATCTCGTCGTTTTTATAATACAAGATGTACTTTCAAGGATCGGTAGGTTTAGTGTTGAATTGCATGTGTCAGTACCGTCGAACAGTTTAACAAGAATGTTGCTGAGACATTGAGTTTGTTAATATGGGCGTTGCTCTTTTTATTGCTCGGTACGACGTAATCGATTTTACAGCGGGGAGAACGTCTTTTTTGTACGTTTTGTTTTGTTGCAACTTCTCGTGCTCATGATTCGACGCGGATCGGCGCCGAGAAAAATGGAGCTCGCGAAGTATCCGGGACGGCAACAAGAGGCCGGAACACGGCAGCGAAGTTTCCGCTAACGCGAGCCCTTGTCGGGAGCCGAAACTTTCCGCGACAGAACTCCGGCCAGAAGATCAAACTCGTGTTAAAGGTTTACCGGAAGACCGGACGATGACTCGAAGCTGCGTCCTTGCCAATAATCCGGAATCCAAAACCGCTTCGACTGCGGGAATTTCGAGCCGTCGCCGCCGCGATGGTCGATTTGTTGAAAATGTCCACGAAATTGAAAAGGACAAGTCCCAATCCGCCGAATCTAACTAGTAGAAGGTAAGGGACCCAACTACTGTGGAAGTACCAATTACCGTGCCTATATTAATTACACTTATTTTTAAAGCATAATTAATACTAAAAACGAGATATATGTACATACATATAGCACACATATTAGCTGACTTTAATGAAATAAATTTAATATCTCTTTTTTAAAATTCATTATTGTTAGGAAATATTAGGTTTATGACAGAGCGCGGTTCGCTCGGTGCGTGGTTAAAATAGATTAGTTTATTTAAGATACAAAAACGCGCATCGCCATACGTGCGGCACACAACGTGGTTCGCGGTACAATGCGACGATCGCGGCAACGCTTCGACAAGAGAAGAGCCGCGTTTAACAAAAGACTGCCTAAACAAACGAAATGCAATCCACCACGTGGCGGTGGTTTTCCTTAGAGACGAACATGCGTGTTGACTCGCGGATTAGCGCCAAAATTTAACAATTATGCTTAAAAAATAAGTATAATTAATATAGGCACAGTAATTGGGTCCCCTAGTAAAATGGGTGGACGTATTTTGAACCAGTAAAACTATTAGAAAAATTTTAACATGCTGTTACATTATTTTCAACCTACTAAACATATTAACACTTTGACCGTCAAACTAGAAATCTCAAAAATTCCATAAAATCAACGTAAGTTATGTGATGAAATAAAAATTGAAAAAAAATAAAAGGTACGATATTGAGTAGTCCTCCAACTGTCTTGTATTTTACAGATCCTAATCGAATTTGGTACAAAGAATGTACTAGCGTAAAAATAAATTTTATAAAATTTATAATGACATGACAGTCAACGTGATAGGAAAGAAATTAAATTTCTATTTCACCCCAGTCTGTTGCAATTCAGGTAGAAAATTTGTATTTTGCACAAAGATCAGCAGTCTAGCATTAGTAGATACAGTGAAGAACTGCACATAATTTTTTACGAGTTTCAAACACTAATTCAGTAGTATCCAATTTCTTTTGAAATGTACATTACGAAGTGTTTACGAAGAATTTTATCACATATAGCGTGGTAGTAATAACTAGTGGACGTGATAAAAGCTGTATAATTGAAATGCGTGTTACACGAGCTTGTCAAATCAGATAAATGTTCCAAACAATATTAAAAATTAATCAACGCAACGACAGTTTCGGAAACAATACCTGCACAAATATTGGATGTACAAACCAATAGCCTTTCTTCGTGGATTTATCGATTATTTAGGAACAATTACAATGCATTCTACTTCCCAAAATAATTTCAATCAGTTCCTTTACATGTTCTCTATTTCATGAACAACAAATGAATCTCAAACATGATGGTCGAAAGCACCTTACATTCTGAATAAAGTTATAAATGATTAACAGTAACTGCCACGAATTAGTTCGTACATCGAACATTTCACAATACCATTTTACAGATCGAAAATTGCCTGCCTGCAACGAACATAATCTCTGTACGGATTTCATGCATTCATCACAAAAACGAGTAGATGCAACTTGACACCGTAGACGAATAAAAAGGATTCGAGAAGATCAATGTATTAGCCTGAGCTTATTAAAAATATAATACATTTAGCTCCTGTTCGTTGTAATTGATGTAAACAATTTTTATTTCGTATAAAGACCCGCAGTCTGATAACTAATAAATAGATAACTTTTGTCTGGATGTTTGACACGAGGCCGCGGAATTAGATTTGAAATTCGCTGGTTTCCCGGGCGTGTTCGTCGCGAGACGTAATTAAACATTGTTAAATGGGGATTAAACCGCTTTGCCAGCGGCTATAGGGCGCAAACTAACGCAGGGGTTTGGCAGTGCGGGGGTGGCAGCCCGTGGGAACTTTTGCGAAGCAAAGAAGCGGCCCATTGATCGACCGTCCGCCGGAAAGTTTGCGGACAGGGAAACGCGGGCTCTGCGAGAGTGGGAGAGAGAGAGAGAGAGAGAGAGAGAGAGAGAGAGAAGGAAAAATAGATAGATCGAGAGAGAGAGAGGAGCTGTCGCGAGTCAGAACTTTCGGACGACAATATTTCCGACACAATGTCCGTCTCGCCCCTATGAAACGTGTAACGAGGCGGAGGGAGAGATCAGCGATCCAGTTAAAACTTTAACAACGAATCAACAATCGCCGCTCTGTCACCGGCGCGCGGCCCCCGCGGCCGTTCCGCGAGGAACGCGAACGCGCGACGGTTAAAGTAACTTTAATTAATGCAACCTGGGGGCTGTCGCGGTTTATCGCCGCCACCTCGATTAATTGAAACCGCCGAGCCCTTGCTAGCAGAGCCCCGCGACGATCAACTGTTTAACGAACGATACCGGCGAACGTTTACCCTTCAAGATCGCCGCTTGATGGACAACCCGGTAGTTGAAACTTTGCTTTACGTACTTCTAGTTCGTCCAGATTTAATCTTGAATTTTGTTACGTCGTTGTTGGCCCGTGCACTATGAAATGTCGGATTCGTAAACTTCTGTAATAGAACGTCGGAACCGGTGGTTGATTTTTAACACTAGAACAACCATGCACTAATTGCCTAATGGCATATATTGCCTTATAATAACAACAAAATTGCATTTGTTTTGATTTCGTACCAGTTCTGTTTAAATATCTACTTCGATAGAGAAGTTTATTGAAAAATTTTCTCATGGAAACATATTTATAAATTCAATATTTCTAAAAGAAAATATCAGGAGCAAGTCATTTTGACTCGTGCGGTAGTTCTAGTGTTAATTAATTTATTCGGCAAGCATGTTTTAATTCTATTCGTCCACGTTTGTAATTCGGAATTGAAGCTGGCTCTTGAATTAATTTAAAGGTTCGGTACAGTAAGATCACAATGAATCTCCTCTAGACAAAGTAATAATGTGTAACAACGTGTAATGTTGTAATTTGATTTATGGATACACAAGCATTTTTATTGTTACATAATTCTATGTAAATTCACAAAATTTCTTTTGTGCAATTATTTGTTCACACAAAAACGTCACGGTTCGTCCAAATGATGAACAACTCTTCGAACACTGTATTAAGAATTAAAAGGGCATGTTAAAGAAGTCTTAACAAATACAGAACAAACGTGTTTAAATAGAGACGAATTCAAACAGAGATGAACGAGTATACAGGGTGTCCCAAAAATGTACTTCCTTGAAAGGTATAATTGCTGAGATCATTGGAAGTAACACTTTCCTCTGCGAAAATGTTCTCTGTGGCTTTGTTTACAAGTTATTAACGAGCCTACTGAGCGGGACTCTCTCGAGTGATTTTTCGTTAATAACTCGTTAACAAAGCCGCGGGGAACATTTCCGCAAAGGAAAAAGTTACTTGAACTGACTCCAGGATTCTCCTCTTTCGAGGATTTACATTTTTGGGACACCCTGTATAACAATTTTTCCGGATCCCCGTGGTCACGGTAGTTCATTAAAATCAAACTCGGTCTGAATCGTTCTCCACAAGACCCGGCACTAAAAATGTGAATTTGCGTAAAAACGGGCAGCCTAATAACCCGAGCCAGTAACCGCAATTTCCCGTTAAACCGAAGCGATACTTTTTTTTTTCGATTTCCAATCCCTCGGCCCTCGGCGGATAAGGGGGAGGATTCGTTAGCGAAGAATATCGGCTAACCGTGTCCCGGTTCGTTTCCGTCGGGGAATAACGAGAGTCGTGTCGCCATTGACCCTAATTCCGCGGCGAAATTAATACGGGCCACTCGATGACAGTTTGAAGGAGCAATTACCGGGCCACGGAAGGACGGACGTTCCTTTTGACTTTGCCGCGCGCAAAGGCGCGTGCACTCCGACCCTTGCATCCCGGGTGCAATCTAGAAATCCGTTCTGCAATCACGAAGCGACGCGATAACACGAGCAAACTGAGAAGAAGATGCTACGAGCACTGGAAGCTCGTTAGATCGATGCACCGTGTGCTAGATCCTAGATCTTAACGCGTAAGAAACGTTCTTATAAGACACAAACGATGAAGGCCACTCACAGGAGCTTACGTTCAACTCAAAATTCAATAACGGTTAGGTGTACGGAGCACTAAAAGTAACTACAGTGATTTCTGAACTTTCTAAAAATTCTTTTCGCGATATACATACTCGAATAAAAATAGTAAATAATTTCTCATATCTTCTCAGTCTCAATGGTCGTAAACTATGAATTACAATCTCTGTTCGAGATGACTATGCGAATGTGGAGCAAGGCAGGGTCTGCGATGACCCAGCGCAGTTATGGCAGGGTTAATTCTCGGTCGTTAACAGTTTCTGTTGTTAACCGATCGTCCCGAAGTCGGCCGCGACCACCGAAACGCGGCGCGGCGCGGCGTTTCCAGTCTGCCTAGGAAGCGGCGGCGGCGGTTCATTAAAATGCGGTAACCCAGCGAATCGTCGGTAATTGAATCGACGGGTGTCTGTTCGACGACGTTCGTTCGGCTGCGAACTAACTTTTCCCTCAAGTTTGACCGCCGAGCGGCGTGTCGATCCGGAAGTTTGTCGCGCGGAAACTCGGCGAGTCGCTCGACCGTGCGCCCAGCGCCGTTTCCGTCGATCCTCCAGATTGGAATTCGCAACTGAAGCTTGCGAGGGTGGTTCGACCGATTTCGAAATTTTCACCGTGAACCCCCAACGAACGCCTTCCACAGAGTTTCAACCCCCGTGTCGCCGTGGAACGGTCCAAAAAACTCATGGAACCCCGAACAACGAAACGTAACAAGTTACAAAGTATATTTTCTGAATATACAAAATTATGTTTCATTGGAAAATAAATATGTACGTCTCATTTTATGACGTTTGAACAGTACTAGCTTAAATTTTCAGAGAGACGCGGCAGCCATTTTTCCGAAGTTATTTCTGTAACATTTACGGTACCAGATATATCTTTGTGGGGTTTGTGCTTATGCAGTCTTTTGCGAGACAAATTTGTTTAATTTATAAAAGAAGCTAGACCAAGCAGGGTTTGGAAAAATCAGTTGTCCTCCTTTAACAATGTGAGTGCAAGGATCAAGGAAATTTAAGACTCAAACTCTTTTCAATTTCCAAATTCAGTTAAAGCAACCGTGATCTAAGCACACCTCGATCGATTGTCTCTCGGATTGTCTTGTCTGTCCTGTTAATGTTTGCATTAATTAAGTGTCTACGAACATGCCCGTAAAGCTCGCGAGTATCAACAAGAAAGTTGTACTTTTCAATCTCGTTCTTTAAACAAGAGCCGACTCGCGGCGAGGAAAGAACAGCGGATTTGCAACAAGCTGTGTACGAGGATCGCGATACGGGGCACGGTTAATAATACAATTTACAACGACCCAGGTAACCCGCTTCCGTCGTCGATCGACGGTCTCGTGCTCTCCAAGTGGGCCGTTTTACGAGGCACGCTACGAATTGCTATTTTTCTTGCGATTCTATCCTGGGGCGCCACGTTATGGCCTTTCCCGTCGAGATCGGCGACACGCAGCGCTGATTAAAAGTGTGTCGGCGCAAATGTGTCGCCAAAAGGTCCCGGTTCGGCCCGAATCCGCTGGACAATTTTCGAAAACTGCTTGGCAAACGTCTTTCCATTTTGCAGACCACTGTGATGCTCCTTTTCCATTAGCTTTCCTTCATGTTTTACAGTGCTGTAGGATTTTTCTTTTGACTTGTATCGTACGGGAGAAATTATTTTCACTTAAGCATTAAAAATCTCAACTGAGATCTATTTCTGCATACAGGAGAAATGTTAATTCATTTTCCTTATCGTTATGGTCCTTTTCAAGAACTGATTCAGACATAAAATTAACACTTTATCTACCGGAAGTGTAATAACAGACTTTCCAATAATTCTACTGTACCAAATGACAGCTTGAAAATAATTGAATCTGAAAATAATTACAATATCTTTTGTTATGATTTCAAAACGATTACTACTTCAATTCCCTTTGATTTTGAATTTGTTTACAATCTCAAAAAATGTGATGACCGTGATCAGAGAATCAAGAACTTGATTGCGGATCATTCTGCTTTCGCTATATTTACTGACGGTAATAAAATTTTAAATGCAGAATTCGTCGAATCTGCTTGTTTCTGCCCTGAGTTAAATTATCACATAACTAAGAGTGTTGACTATAATGCTTCTGTGTTTACAGCTGAGTGTATTGCTTTGAATAATGCTCTTGATTTAGCGATGAGCTATAATAACCAGAACTTTGTTATTTTGACTGACTCCCTCAGTGCTCTAGTAAGTCTGAAATCTCCTAAATTTAATGTTAAAACTAATAGATTCATCTTGGAAATTAAAAGAAAATTTAATCAATTTCATGTAAATTCCAATAATCACTCGATAAAATTTTTCTGGATTCCGGCTCACTCGGGAATTTGGGGCAATGAGAGGGTTGATGCCCTAGCTAAAGAAGCTTCTGTTGCCAGCTCTTTGAAGGTCTCTAAGATTCCATTTACTGACTTATCCGAAACTTTTAAGAAGGATGCAATTTTAAATTCAGTTAAAATAATAAAAGATCAAGGGTTACATACGGGTAAAGTTTCTTTTCAACGATTCTATAGTGATGTTCGTTCACCTTGGTTTGGTCACAAAAAGCTAACCCGACAATGTATTGTTTCAATTAATCGATGCAGGGCGGACCATTACCATATGGCTGCTTCACTTGCTCGCATTGGCACCATCGATAATCCCAATTGTAAATGTAATCAGGAGCAGGAAACGCTCAACCATGTTCTTTGGCAGTGCAATTTTTATAATGACCAGAGGATCAAATTTATCCAAAACCTCAATAGAGCAGGTTTTCAATTGCCACTGGACATAGGTTGCTTGATAGCTGAACCTAACATCATCGCTTGTGTATATATGATAGCCTTTTTAAATAGTTGTAACCTACGTGCTTAAGTATTTTCGATTTTTGTACTGTGGCCGGTATTTTTTTGTTGTACCATACAATATACTTACTATACTTACTAATAATACTCTGTGCTGGGAATTATCATGTTGTAATATTCATGTTGTAATAAATCTCATATGAGATTTCCAATAAAAAAAAAAAAAAAAACAGCTTGAAAATCTTCCTTTACACAATAATCCCAAATTAAATCGTTAGATTACGCTCCGTTGGGCCTAATCAGCCAACAAGAGTAGCCAAATCGCTTGCAGTCGGGGCACACGTGCTCCAACAAATGGTGGGGGATTGTGTACTGTCCCTACCATTGATGCTCCCACAGTCCCAAAGTTTAGGTTTTTGACGCGTGATCGCTTTAACCAATAGTTTGCTGGAGCCGAGAATGAAACAAGGCGTGTCGCTTCCACTCTGACCAATCAGATCCGCGTTCCTTTCGCGGGACTTCTTGTGAGTCACGCACAGTACTAATGGGAGCAGGTTTCCCAAGCTTTCCCGTCTCCAGTCAGCACGCGCTGCATCAGAAAATTCGTTAACGGGTCTCCAGATTCTTCGCCAACAGGATCGAACAGCTTTAAATCAAAGAACACAGCCGCAACGAACGATATTCCGGCGTCAAAGCCGAGGCGAAGATACGAACTAATCTGTCGAGCACTCATCGCGGTGGATGCAGTGGCTGTCAAGGGTTAAATCGCTTCCGTGAGTGCCGGAGAAATGTCGTTTCAAGATCGAGCATACGGTTACGTACGGGCGACGAGTACCCTCTTAGGCGCGCCGCTAAAGCGGCCGAATATTCATGAACCCACTCGAAGGCATGAGAATCCGTGCAAGTGTTTCCAGGTCAATATTTGATACCTTGGGCTGCGAACGCGTTCACCGTCACAAATTTCCCTCTCGATTTCTTTCCCCTCTTGTTTCTATTAATGCCCCACTCCCACGGAAACCCGTCCCAACGGAGAACGAGCTTGTCCGGGCTAAGGGGGGGGGGGAGCGGAATCGACTTCTATCTTGATTCCTCCGTTCTTCGCTCGTCTTCCCACCTCGTTCGATGTCTCTCATTATTCCAGCGACTTTCCACTTGTCATTCTCATCGCTCGGTTTACTTCGGATTTTCTGATTCCCAAGTTCCGCTATCTGCAAGCTCGACTATTGCTTGTTCTGATTTCTCCGGCGTCGCTTGCTGCTTCTGAGTTTCTGGTCTCTTTCCCAATTTTTCTGGCAATACTTCTGGCAATTTCTTGCGCTCCTACTCTGCTTCTTATCTGTGGTTTAATTTCCGCGATTTTTCTGGTTTCATTTATTTTCTTGCACGCCGTTGGTGCTTGCACATTTCGCAACCTTCTAGGTCCATCTTGAATTCTATATTTTCCACGCTCTCTTTTTCTACCTTGTGCTTCTGCTCCCTCCTAGTACCCCAATTTCTCATAGTTCTTCCCATTTCTACGTTCTCTCCTACTCTGTACCTTGTCCGTGCTCCAGTTTCTATAAATACTTTTTGTTCCAGAATTTTCCACTTTTCATTCGAATCTGTTCCCATGCTGACACCGTAGCTTTCACCTTTTCTAGCTCATCCTCGTTTCCGCGCGTTCTCCTTTGGTTCTTTGTCTATGCTCTCATTCCTATTAACGTTCCTCCTTGTTCCGTAGCTTTCTACTTTCAATGCTACTCTCGTCGCTCGTTTATCGCCGCTCGTTTCTCTCCGCTCGTTCGAATCTATTTTTATGTACGATCGTCTCTATCTTAGCTTTCATCTCTTCCCAATTTCTGCGCCCCCTATACTCCCCACACCCCTCCCTCTTTTCCTCTCTGTCCAACTCTGTTTCTCCCATTTTAATTAACGTCTCCCCTTGTTCCGACGCTTTTCATCGTTAATTCTACTCTCGTTCCTCCTCATTCGTTCTAACCTGTTTCTCCGCGTTCCTATTTCTATTAATGCTTCCCCTCTACCTCGTAACTCTTCACCCCGTTCATACTACTCTCGTTTTTCTTCAATCATTCTAGTTTGTTTCCCCGTGCTCCTATTTCTGCTAATGACTCTCTTTACTCCGCAGCATTTCGTTGATTCTACTTCTCGTTGCTCTGCGCTCGTTTTAATCTGTTTTCATGGTTTTTCTATTTCCACTAGCCGGCTCCTCTTATTCCACGGTCTTCTATTGTTAATTCTACTCCAGTTTCTCACTCGCTCGCTCTAATCTGTTTCTCCGTGTTCCTATTTCTATCAGTGTTGGCTCCCTCTTTCCAACGTATCGCTCTGTGCCGCCATTTCTGCTAATAGCTTCCCCAGTCTCGTAGCTTATCATCATTAATTCTACTCTTGCTCGCTTTACTCTATCTGACCCGTTTCTATTAATGCTTCTCCCTATTTTGTAACCTGCCGTCTACTCTCGTTTCTTACGTTGTCATTGGACAGCGGATTATATGCATTTATGACAAAAATGAGTAATTTGAAACAGAAAAAATATTAGAGGAATTTCAAGATACTGGTAAATATTATTTTCAACCTGTTAAACATATTAAGAAAGAAAATACATTTATATTGTAAGAGTAGTATGTTTAAATAACTACTTTATTCACAGAAAAGCACAACAAATAACAATCCGCAAGACAATCCGTAATCCGTAATCCGTAATTTGTATTTCGTATCCGTGAACCGTTAAACGTTACAAAATTGAATCGTATCGTATCGTAATTATAATGCTCCCGACCGCGGCGCGGACACGTCTTTTTATATGAACGCTCATCGAATGTTCGCGATTTACTCCTTCTTTTGGTTGTTAATATAAATAGCCTGACGCCCGTCGTTAACGCGGTCGATACCGTTCGATGTTTCTTATTGTGGTCGCGAACTCTCTTGTTCGCCCGCCTCCTACAATATTTTACTTCGGTTTGTTGCTATTCAGATAGGAAATTTTTATTTCGCACAGAAATCCGCCTAATTATTACTAGACCGCGGATTTTATGTATTTACGACAGAATTAGGTAAGTCAAATTTAGGACGACAGGAAAATTAAAGCAATTTAGGAATGTGTCGTACCGAATCGATTAAAATTATTAGACAACATGGCTTCCATTTCTGACAATCGATGCAGACAATTTTTATTGTACAGGAAGATCCGCAACATTATTACTGGACTGCGGATCCTTATGCAAAATGAAAACTTTCAATGTGAATTGCAACAAGCCGGGTTGAAATAAAAATTTAAAATTTCTTTTCGATTATGTTGTGTCTATACATTTTTCTAATGTTGTTACCGTTCTAAATTACACCTACTCATTTGTCTCGTAAATGTATAAAATCCGTAGTCTAATTGTTACTAATGTATCTCCTTATTTCTGTTCACTTGTTCTTCCACTCTTTCCATCGTGTTTACACCGCAACATTTTCCAATCCTATCGTTTCCCAATCTCTCTAGGAAACTTTCTCTCTCTCTCTCTACTTTCTCACTTGACAGGGTTTCTTCTCCTGTATCTACAAGAGTAATCTATCCCGGAGTCCCCTTATTATCAAGTAGCCGAAGTTGGATCGTTTTCGCGTACGTAGTTCGACGCGGTCGCGGAACTTCCGAAAGTACCTATCAGCTTCCAATGATGAATCAGTAATGAGCTACAGCACGTCGGGATTTCCGTAGCATCTTTCCCGGCAGTTTTGCATTCGTCGTGCCGCCTGAACATGGTCCCTCCCCCCTCTCAAACTCCCCCACTCTCGAGCAGGTGCATAATAATTGAAATTCGTGTGAACTAAGAAGTGTCTCCTCTCCTCGAACTTATCTCGGCTGCTTGAATATTCATGGACGCTCGTCAACTCATTACGGGGCCCCGGGAACGTTTCCACGGTAGTTACCGTGGATTTAATTAAAAAAACTGTTCAACCACCGAACACGCGTTCTCGTCGCGATCGATGCGGCCGAGCCGTTTTATTCTACCGGGGTTATTACAACCCTCAAGTTCTTCTTTGGGTTCTTATTATTCTTATTATTATTCTAGTCTACTTAATTATAGTTCTTCATCTATAATACCTAGCCAGCTCGACGAGAATTTTGTAGTCTGTTGAGTATAAAAATTATTTTATACATTCTTTCGATAATATATAATAGTCCATTCCTTTAACTCTAAATAAGACGGAATTGATATTTAAGCATCAACAGTTTGGGTGTAGCGTCTACCAAAAATGGAGAATGGAATTGTAAATGAATTTTTACAATAATGTGTAACAAATTCGATTTCGATTTGCAAAATGCTAGGAACAGAGTGTTCTTTCAGTCATTCTTTATCTTTTCGTTTTGTATGTTATTTAATCGATTACTTTTCTGTATTACAGTTCTGACTACTTCAACGACGAAGAAACCTTACGGCACCTCGAATAATCTTCGATAGTGTTTATGTTATTCATTTTATTCGACTCAATTTAGTCGATGAAATACTTCTTGTTTCATGACTTTCTTTCTTTCTTGTTACAACAGTTGCGGTCCCTCATATGAAAATTGAATATGCCCCATAACCTAACATTGTAGTATCAAAGAACGCACTGAATAAATTGCTAGAGACTGGTGGATGCAGTTAGGCTTTGTTGGACCTCATCCATCTTTTCCGAGGTATCAAGGTCACCACGGACAGGTTACGACTTATATGGGGCGCGAGTTCTTATCGACTGTGTATTCGATATGTCTCGGAATCGCCGAACACAATCGACCGGGGCTCGTTGAAAGTTTAACAAGCGTCTCTCACGACTTCTCGCGGAAACGCTTCCACGCTCCCACGAGGGAAACGCAGATGTTTCGAGCGAGGGACATTTCTCGAGGTCGTGTCGCGAGCTGAGAGGAGAAAAAGCGGAAATATCCGGGCATCGATCGCCTAAAAATACGAGCCGCTCGATGGCCCTCGCTTCCGGGTGGAACTCGCCCGAGAATAAAGCCCCGAGCGACCGTATTACAGGTATAATTTATACGACCGGTGATTAATTGACGCATCGTCATCTATCCGTCAAGGTTCCACGATTCGCCCGGCGAAATGATCAAATCCGTCCTCTAAATAGAAATGGTCGTGACACCGCACCAGGGGGAGGGGCCACACAAAATCATGGGATTCCACGGATTACATTTACCGACGTGTCTATTCAAGATATTAGACTGATTGGAGCGATTTGCTCACAGCTATTGCACCGGTTGATTGAAATAATTAGCGAGCCTGATCAGGGAACTGCGCAGGAAGTGTTCTAAGCGTAGGTGGAGAACCAGCTTAAACGAAAATGGTTGTTGTACTTGGAGAATTTAATTCTTGGCTATTTCAATCGATGCAGAACATTCTTTGGGAAATATTCTCAGTTTATTGTCTTACAAAAATCTTCCACAACGTCAAAAGAATTTAATTAGTGAAACGGAAACCCTTATGCATCTTCGTATCCTAATCCAATTTAACTGACTCGATTATACCACAATAAAAATTAATTTATCAGAGCTGGTCAAAGAATAGTGTCACCCATGTAAGCATGCAGGAGTGATAAAATAGGACTGACGCTTAAAGAAAGTTCTAAAATAATACACTGCTCGTCCGTACAATTAGACCGACTTTTTAATCAATCCCAGAATAATACACTGTCCGTCCATACGATTAAACTGCAGATTTTTATGCAGTAGTGGCATTCCTACATTTCTGAAACTCGATAAAACACCGGTGGCTTATTCTGGAGTCAGTGACCGGACGTAAAATGGTTCGAAATAAAATTGCTATTACTGGGGCCAATGTTCCACTAAATAAATGAACGCTGCGTTTCAAACGCGCGCGGAGCAATTTGATAATGTGCATCGCGTTGCGTTTGTAAAATTGCATATTGTATATCGAGTTACTGTATCCCAAAAAAGAATATATTTAGGAGAATTGGGGACACGGTTAATGGCAGTTCTGCTTCATTATTACCACAAAGAATCGATAAATCAATTCAATCGATGGGACACAGTTTCTAGACCTGGAAAAATACTATTACAAATACTATACTTGGTTAGTCAAAATCAATAGTAAGGTAAAGGCACCAGTAGTTGACCACCATGTACCAGTAGTTGATCATTTTATAGAAAAACAAAAAATAAGGTTTGAAATGTTCTTATTGTTTCGAAATTTAAGCAACAGACGGCATGGCATCCGCGGTTCACTTTCATCAAAAGTGCACTTATAAGTGCGCTTATAAAAACCTTATTTGTTATATTTTTCTATGAAATGGTCAACTACTGGTGCCTTTACCTTAATTCTTATTTTTGACCGACCATACGTAATTTTCTTGGCAGAAATGGAACAGAAAATGAATAAATGAGGCGTAAATCAGCTCGAGCAAGGAATAAGGTATAAAATTGAAAAGTGAAGGGTTTCCTCGTGCGGAGAGCGAATATTGGAGAGCGTGAGTCGGTCGGGGACCGTGTGGACGAGGCATAAGGTCTGTCGAAAGGTTTCAATAAAGTTTCCTGTCGGTCGGCGCGCGGCGCGCTACAGATTTCTCTGTTCTCTCGGTTTCCCGAGAGGTCTCGCCCCTCGAAGGGTGGTTTATTTGGAAAATGATTTCAGCGGCCGGTTTACGGCCGCATTGATTTACACGCGTCGGAGGACGAGCCGCGCCGGGAGAGCAGAGAGAGGATTCGCGAGAGAGGCCGTTACACTCTCGTTAATCTCTCGTCGTCTGTATTCGAGGCTGCTGCGAGGCTGCTTTTTCTCGCGGGTTTACAATCTCGAATAAAGCGTCTCCGGTGGCCGGTGACTAACGCGTTAACCAACACAACAAACACCGATAACGTAACGCCGCCGACTTACAATCTCCACAAATTAAATAACTAAAGTACAAGAGTAACTGGCATACTACTCCTACTGTACCGATCTGTCGATTCTAATTACAAACCGTATGCCATCGTTGATCACTGTGGATTTTTATGCGAAAATTTTATTGACTGTGAATCATTCTATTTTGCATTTCATGTCTGATCTAATACCACAAGATTCGAGTACATACAGTTTTACTTTCGCCGTATTGCGAATTAGGATGCCTAGGCTTTTGACATTGATCTAGCACTAAGCGGTGTCGAGAACTACAACAACAGAAGAGGGAAATATTTTTACGACGTTCATTCGTATCTCTAACGTTTAAATATTGACAACCGAAGAATAGATATTTTATTTCGACACGAAGGAAAGGAATGATGTTCACTCACAGCGGATATAGTTTGCAGTCTTCGCCACGAGTCTGACTTGCTGCTATACGTGCAGCTAGGGTCAATATTGTGCATAAACGGTTGTTCGGCGAAACTTCGGCGATCCAGTCGATTCATCGAATTCGCGTGGACGGTTCCCGGTTGTCATCGTTAATCCCCTTATCATACGGTTATACCCCGTATCCGTTATGGGAGCCGAGCGCCGCTAGCAAACGGACAATTAGACGGGAAACCAGCGTCGTCCGGAATCCCTGATTATATTCAAATTCGTCCGCAGACGCCGTTCGGGAAACTGACCCACTAACGTCCGCCAATTACTCGTAACAGCCCGCGAATTAACCCGCAGCTAATTGCCGCTAATTCCGCTAATTGCCGACGCGACGCGCGATCGATCCCCGATCTTTTCGCGCCGCCATCTTCCGCTTGTCGAAAAGAAAAAAAAAATAGCCGAAAAATCGCGCGTTTAAAACGACGATTAGTCACCGTTATCTCGCTATTATTGAAATCGTAATGACGCGCCGGTGGGCGGCTATCGAATAAATTTAGTTAATCGTGTATATATGTATTTGAAACCCTTTGTCGGAAGGATTTTTTCACGCGATTTATTTTTTACACGGTTTGTTCGTAATTGGTAGATTTTTTTAATATGCTTCAGTCGTAATTGGACGATTTTTTGAACATGTTTCACGCCTATAGAGACGTCTTTTTTAATGCGATTCATTTACATTTCCATCGTTTCTTGAGCATAAGTTTGTTAATACAATAGAAAAGGAAATGCCGCTTTATCAAAACGATGTGTTTCTTAAGCGGGGAACTTCGTGTAAAATGAAAATTCTCAGAACTTTTTTTTTGTTGTTTAAATCGATAGGAAATTTCGCCATTTTTGCAACGTTGCAAATTTTAATAAGAGTAGAATGTCATGTGCGTTTCTTGCATTTTGCAAAAATACAGCGCATTTTCAGGATGACCATTGATATTAACGATAAGAATGTATAAAACATATATTTTTACATTATAACTAACAAATGAAATCTCAAATTTTTAATCGATCTACGCATTACAATTTTCAAGAAAAAATTCTTGAAAAACAGGCCATTTACACAAGGTTCCTGCCTTAAGGTATGTCCACATTGAAGCTGATGCCTTTCCATCGAATAAAAGAAGAAGAAGGCAACAAGAGACGATAAAACGTTGCTCGATGTTGCTTCGATGTGGACGTAGCTTTAGGGAGTGCATTTCTATATTTTAAATTGCTTTTTGGTACACAATGCATCCGCCATATGAAGCGAGACCGATGCGAACAGCAAGCAAGCTGCGGATCTTTGTAAAAGATAAAATTGTTTGAATACCATTCATAAAGACTGAAGTCAAACGAGACTTTATTTCCCAATAAACTGTACCAATAATGTACAATATTTACGGTACGATATTAAATGTCGGAGTCTTTTATCGTACCTCCCATATCATTTTCCGCATTTCGACCAAAAAGTCGGATGTGTAAATTCACATCGTCAATTTTTGGCCTACTTCTAACGCTTATATAAGCAAATATCTGCATGATCTGTAGATTGAACCTTCCTCTTTCGAATGAGCCCTCTTCCAGCGAAAAATATTGTCATACAAGGACGAAAAGTTGGGGCACGTAAAACAATTTTTCGCCTATATTTGTCGGTAACGTGGCCACTCTACCTTATCGCGAATCTACGGAGTCTTGGCTAATTTGGTAGATCACGAGGGAGGATTGCGCATCGAGAAAACGTTACGATAATTTCTCTAGGGTTATTATGACCCAATAGAGAACACTTCCGACTGCGGAAGACGTTCCACGGTCGTATGCATGGTCAATAAAAGTCGCAGTTTCCGGTAGAATCTTCCGGGTGGGGCAACTGTGGAGCAACTCGGAGGGAACTCGTGCGGAAAACTCGGATTGTACGTGTGCTCCACTCCAGCGAAATGAAATTTCACAGCTGATAAAGTATCGGCGGGTCCAACGCGGCTCTCGAACCGTGTAACGCGTTCTCCGAGCCGTTTTACTAGTTGGCCAACTCTCCTCCGTTTTCTTTCCGGTCAGATAAATTAGCCCTCCCCCTCCCCCGCCACCTCCTTTCTTGTATTTACGGCAATAAACTCCGAAAACACTTAGACTGTCCCTGGGAAGGAAAGTCTCGCGTGTACCGACGGAATCTCGGCTACGTTTGCGGTGCTCACGAGCCTGTAACGCTTATGTCAATAATTACGAACGAGGATATCGCGCCGGACATATTTCCCGGAGAAATACGACAACGTTCGAGATTAACTTTCCCGACGGGCAAACGGCTCCTCCCTGAATTATGCGAAAAGTTCTACGCGCCTGGTCCCGTTGCGTCGTCCCTTGTCCGCCGACGCGTTTTATTGTTTTAATAAAAGAATGAGCACGCGATATATCGCCCGCATTGTTGCGGCCGTCGCGAGTTGCGAATTGAGGAGCGATGGGGGCGAACTATGTCGCTGCCAAAACACAATTCCGCTGGAACTTCTGCATAGCGATCTTTCCGCGAAATCGTAAAATCGTTCTGCATTGATCACAGGAAATTTACTTTACCTTTAAAAAATTGTTTCACTGAAATGAGAAACTGAACTAGAGCCGTTTTAATAGCGTGAGAGCAAGTTAGTTTTACACGTGTATTCGAATAGGTTTTATAAAAGAGACACAATATATGCAGACAAAATTGAATTAGCGAAATACAAAACTGCAGGGACATTAGACGAATTTAAAAATATTGTTGAAATTAACACTCGGATGGATGGATCCGGGTCCATTTAGACCCGATACGGGAATGTTTTTCAACCGAAGCTTGTGCAATTGAGTGCAGTAAGGAGACTAATGGACCTAGATAAAATACCATTAAAAAGATATTTTTAAAAAGTGCTGAACAACTGTCTAAGTAGGATGAAAAATACGTAAAGTCGTAATAGAATCGTTTCGATTTGCAATAACACTGTGCCGCTTCTATTTCTACATTACTAGCTGAGGATACTGAAAATGCATATTTTTGATGCGTTCATTTTCCTACAGTGTTATTTTATAGTGTCCCGAGTGAAGGTTTATGGGATGATGTTTATTGTTGAACGCTCGAATTGGCGCTTGTGTTTTCGACAGGCATTGTCCAATTCCATATCGCCGCGTCGCAGCCGCATAAAACCGTGAAATGAAAGGGTTTGTGAAGTCTGTGCCCCCATTCCCTCCTCCTCTTAAATTTAATTATAGCGCGACGATAACGGGGAGATGCGGTATCAGAAGAAGTACCGAGTGGCAGTAAAGACGTAAAACGCGAACCGTTACTGTCGAGTTACGAGGGTAATACTGGATCTACTGGCAGTCAGTGATGCCCCCCTCGAGCCCCCCTCTTGCTAACTTCGTTAATTTCTAACAATATCTACCATCGCTGATAATGCGAATTTTTTCCTCCTGCAATCTGGAATCAGTTTGCACGCTTAGCACACATCTGCAATTTTCCTTGCAACGAACTGCAGATTTTCATACCGGAACACCGGAAACATTTATTTCCGAATTTTTATTATATGACTGAAATTTTGGAGTTGCTTGCTTTGGAAATGATCACAAATTTCTTTGATCATGCACTTATATATTATAATTAGACTCGGGGATCTTTACGGATTTTTGGCATCCTGAAAATTACAAAGGAACATTGTGTACTAGGAAAATCAATAGCATTTTTCTCTTATTTTTATCAGACGACAGCAGTCAATAAAATGTAGATTTCCTTTTACCAGATTTACCAGATCCACAGTTTAATTATGATAAATACAAAATCGAAATCAATTCAATCATCTTCACAGGGAAACATACAGAAGTGTCTTTGAGTGCTTAGTAAATTTACTGTGAATTACTTTAGTGAGTTGAACATAATAGTGCTTTAAAATTTCTTAAATGTTTATACTGTCTTGTACTTGACCCACTCGTTTTACTCAGAGTCACTCACCCAGTCGCGACAATTACAGAAATTAAAACGCTTCAGCACTGTGCAAAAATTTTGTGCATGTGTGTCTCGAAAATTACATTAGACACAAATCAGATTGACATTAAATTCTAGAAAAACTGTAATTTTTTACCTCTCGTGCAATCAATACAACCACTTAACGTTCAATCACTGTGTATATTCCAGCAAGGCAAATTAGAAATAAAATCAAAGGTTTGCTCCCGGATCGAATTGATCAATGTATGTAATACGTAAATGTATACAGCATACTAGACATTATATACAGTATACAGTGAATTCCCTCTGATCAAAAAGTACCCGGAATTTGTCATTTAAACGAAGCGCGCTGAAGATATTGTCGAAATCATTTGTTTTCTAGGCTGGTACATCTTTCATTTGTTTACACATCAATTTTTAGCGCAATATGTCGGATAGTTTGTGCGTAATAGCCTTGTAAACAAGTCATAGTTTGGTGTACTCTGCGAATTTCGATATGTCTCATTTAGTGGAGCAGAGCAATGCACCAGCGCACACGTCTCACATTGTACGCGACTATTTAACTAAAAACAACATCAATACCGTTCCACAAGCTCCATATTCACCTGATATGGCCCCGTGTCACTTCTTTCTGTTTCCACGTCTCAAATTATCACTTCGGGGAAAGCATTTTGAGACCATTGAGGCGATAAAGGAAAATTCGCAGAAGGAGCTGAAGACGATTCCAAAATCGGCCTATAAAAAATGTTTTGAAGATTGGAAAACGCGTTGGCATATGTGTATTGCTTGCGATGGAGATTACTTTGAAGGGAATAAAATAAATATCGATGAATAATTGAACCGTTTTCGTTTTATTAACAAATTCCGGGTACTTTTTGATCATAGGGTATGAATACAGTACTCTTGCCAGCTTCGTCCAGGAGACATACCCGCTCACGGGGTATACCCGGAGGCAATGGGGATAATTCCGCGACATTTATCATCCAGACCTTGGCGACATATCACTGTATCTACCTGCTGCACTGTTCGAGAAAGCGCTCTGTTCAAAGCCGTTCACCGCGAGCCGTCCAGACGATCAATTTTTTGGTTTCGCAGAGGAGGATCAAACGCGTCAAAACGCGATCGCAATTAACCCGCGACGAAATAATTGAAGCCGGGCGAGTTCGCACGACTGTCTTCGCGGAATTTGCATGGCACACAACGAGCCCAGGCGCGAGAGCTTGTTTCGCATGCGGGAAACACCGCCGGGGAACACCTGTCCGCCCACACAGAGGGTTATATCACTTAGCCGGTAAAACTCGGTGCATATTGCGCCCGGACGCGACGCGCCGTTTTCTCGCCGTTCTTAAGCCCGGATGAATCCGTTTACCGAACTTTATTGTGTCCCGTTTGTTCCGGAGACTCGTGCCGTTTAACCCTTCCGCTCCTGATTTCTTTCGAGCTCGTCCCACGCCGAGACTACATCATCCGAGCCTTTGTCTTTCGAAAATTACGAGGTTCTGCGTTCTTGCGTAGCGGACGTTGTTTTTATTGTGGTACGATGAAAGGAGTCACCGTGTTTCATCATTTTCGTCTAACTGTATTTTTATAGACTTGATAGTTGTAAGACAGTGGCGTGGACATAGTGTTACTGGTGTTAATTGAAGAATTTTTAATTGTTACGGGCAGTAAGTTTTACAGTGGGCTGTGTTTTAGATGTGAGAGGATATATGAACCACTTATTGTCGTTTCGATGTTAATTCACAGCACATTTTTGACGTCAGTTTTGTACAGATATTGTAGATGTACGAGGTGTTTCAGAATAATACGTAGACATAACTTCAGTGGCAAATTAATCACATCAAAATAGGGAACATTGTACGTATTTATTAATTTCGGCTTCTCAATCTAATTTAAACTCACTCATTCTCATAAATAGGTGTATGTTTAGAGATAGGTTTAATGCGAACGTCGGTAGACAATTTAATAAAGTTAATGAAGCGGTCTTTCAATCATTCTTTTGATGCACCTAAGCTCATGTTTTGGAACAGCCTGTACATGTAGTGAGATGAAGGGTTAAAGAATAAGAAGATTTGACAGTTCTTGTTACGCTTTTTCTGAAGGGAGAAGTGGTAGGAAGAGCGAGTGCTAGGAGAATTGTTATCAATTATCGTTCTCCCGTTTTTCCTAGACGTCTTTTCTATATAGCGTCTGTTGGGCTGGCTGAAACGTTGATTTCGAAGTGGCCGCGTGGGCGTTCACGGGAGCCAGCCATCTCGCGGCGATTAATTTTGATTAATCGTCAAATTAGATCGGCTTAGATTGGATCTCACGCTCGCCACGGTAGATCTTAATCCATCATTTCTAATTTATCGGACGGAATGAATGCGAGTTATTCGCCACGCCCGCGTCCCTACCCCATTGTCTCACGACCCCGTATACACTGCCCTGCAAAAGTATAAGCAAACGATTTCATATTAATGTTATTTCGTAACGATACTATATTTGTTCCTATATTTGTACCAATGTGTAAATTATTAACTTTATTACTGGCAGTGTTATAAAATGTTTCAACGAAGAAGTATAATACTATCCCAGACCCGTTCTCATCTTTCCTCATAAACCTTTCAAAATAGAATAATCTATTTGACACACGATATTGATACAAAGTGTTGTCTAAAATACTACTTCCAGTAAAAATGAGAAAGAAACATTTGAAAAAAATCCACAGTGCGGGTCAATGCACGTGCACCCTTTCTGGTATGATCTAGACAGGGGTCTCAAGTGACCCAACCAATTAAAACTCGTTCATTTTACGCGAAACAATTCAATAAAATCTGGGAAAGTAATTACACGAAATTATTTTCGTCTGCGATCTTTCTCGGGGAACGATCGCGTTTTCCCGTTAGGAGACGGAAGCGATACTTTTGGCAGACAGTGTACCAAGTCGGCACAGATGGGTGCGAACGGATCGAAGCCAGTCGAAGACGTGTCCGCGCGATTTTCGGAGAATCGCGTAACCGAGGCGAGGGTCGCGCGAAACACGAGAGCCGATCCGCACGAGTGAACGGTCCGTCGCGTTTTTCTTTCGGGTTACGTTTCCGGTCAGCGGCGTGGAGAAGTCGGCGCGGCGTACGTGTCTACCGGGATGACCATACTTTATTTATTTATTTACTCGAGCAAACGGGAAACCGGCCATGGAAACATACTTTTCCTCGGTTCCGTTCTCTAGGGTACGTGTCCGCGTTTCGTAATGCGGCTACGTGTTTCCCCGTGCTATCCGTCCCAGCGTTTCCATACGCTCGACGACGACATGCGACCGGCACACGTCGAACGACGTATCGTTGCATTTTTAGCCGAAGAACCGTGTTCACGGAAGATCGATTACCCTCTGCTAACTCAAAAAACGTATTATTTTTCCTGCACACCCGAAATTCATTTATAATTTTCCGTATCGCAAAATCGATTTCTGCTGCATGAATAAAAAAATTCTAGTCATACTCCAGACCTTCCTGTTTCGAACCAAAAAAGATTCAACTCGATCGGACGCGAGTGGTCTCCGAGATAAAAATTCATTAGCGCATCCCGTCGCAGACCGATTCCTGACGTGTCATTTTTACATCCCAGCAAACGCGACGCTGCATTTATTATGTTGCATGCCACAGAATTTTTGTTTCTACACGAAAACAATAGTTGCAGCGTGGCAAACCTTCCTCTTTAAAGTAAAACAAAGTACAACTCGATCGGAAGAGTGGTTTCCGAGATAAAAATTCATTAGCGCATCCCGTCACAGATCGATTCCTAACGTGTCATTTTTACATCCCAGCAAAAGCAACGCTTCATTTATTATGTTGCATGCTGCAGAAGTGATGTTTCTACACGAAGAAAAATTGTTGCAGTGGACAAATCTTCCTCTTTAAAGTAAAAAAAAGTTCAACTGGATCGGACGAGTAGTTTGCAAGATAAAAAATCGTAAATGCAACCTGTCGCGCGGAACAATTGGCTTCACGGCCGTCAATCGCGTAATCGTTTCTAGAGAAGCAATCATTCCGCGATTCCTGAAAACGGATACAGCTTCCCCGACTCCCGGAGGAAGATATGAATCCTATCGGAAGCGTTTTACCGATCGTTGTCCCGAAAACACCGATTCCCCTAAAAGCGTGCAAAAATCGCGTGGATCGTCCCGTAACTTTTCCGGCGAATGCTCGCGGAACAAGGGGCCTCTCTCGATGAGGACAGTAACTTCGATTCGGAGCACTGGGCGAGCGTGTGGGAGGTCGGCGCGGGTGGAAAAACTGCCTCGGCGAGTAACGGATCCGGTCGAAACACAAAGTTAAAAGGGCTGTAGTTCCGCGCGTTGTCGTCGTACGATTTTATTGCACGGTGCTTCGGCCGCTCGTATACGAGCTCTCTCGCATAGATAGCATCTGCTCCGTCACTTGGAAGTTTCCGCGCGTCCCGGAGCTCTCGGTGCCCGACGCTACCGGTTTCGTATGAAGCATTTCATTACGTAATAAATCGTCGATTCGCGCTCGCCGAGATGAAGCCCCCGGCCAGCCCGTGCGACGCGACGAAGAATTATTTCCGCCTCGTAAACCGCGGTGAGCGCGCCAACGGAAAAAAATTTACACCGGGGGTTTAATCAACGCTCGGAGGACCGGCGACGGGGTCCTAGGATGTGATAGTTTATCGTAGAACCACGACCGGGGACGCTCGGGTGGTGGCTGGTCAATCGTCATTTTTCTCGAGAGTGATTGCTGCTCGTTCGATTCCGTCGATATACTGCCTTTGAACTTTCATTTTGTAGCTCCTGTCACGGACATTGCCATGAGTTCCACGTTTTTAGTCGATTGCTCGAATCCACTAACTTTCTACGATGTCATGTGCGTCAAAAAGTCGTTGATACCGGCAAATATGGGAGCGTTGCATCTGCTTCATAGAAATCCAGGGCCACGTAGCCACGCCCACTGAGATCACTCCACAAGGACAAGGCGCAGGCAGTAATCAATTACTTCTCAAGCTTCCTACGACGTAATTGACGTTAGAAAGTGGTTGGAGAATTGATATGAGCAAATATTGCACCCAGAAGCACCGGATCTGCTTCATAGAAGTCCAGGGCCACGAAGCCACTCCTACTGAGATCATTCCACAAGACCAAGGCACAGGTAGTATTCAATTGCTTGTCCTCTCAAGCGTTCTACAACGTTGTTTGCGTTAGAAAGTCGATGGAGAATTGATATGAGCAAGTATTGCACCGAGAAACACTGGGTTTGCTTCATGGAAGTCCAAGGCCACGAAGCCACGCCCACTTGGGACATTCTAGAGGGGCAGGTAAGTTTCTACTACTAGTTTTCCTTAGCTGTCTTCAATGTCATTCGTTCTGAAGCATCATTACAAAGTTGACTTGGACATAAATTGCACTTGCAAGAAGCCACGCCCACATCGATCATTTTATTAAGAGAAACCATAAATAGTTTTTCTATTACTAGTTTTCTATAGTTACCTCTGACATGATCATGTGGATACGTCATTCTGGAGCTAACAAGAGTCCTGTGGAGCATCGTGTCGGTCCCGTTCAAATACCGAGCACCAAAACCACGCCTCTTGGAACACTTAATTGGAAGCCACGCCTACATGGAACTACTTTTACCCTTTTCTCCGATATTATTGGTACTAAAATGTCATATTTCCACCCTGAATGGGCCTGTGCAACTTTCATACAAGAACGTCTAGTCCTTGAAACCTAGTTTTCAGTAACGGAAGCGTCCCTAAGGATTCAACGAATAGTGGCCAGTGTCCAAGGCGTTGATTCGGGGGGATTTCGCGCAACGGCCGAAGAAAGGGTGTCTGCGTTCCCAGGATGCCTTTGAATTAAGCCGTGAGGAGAGTAGCTCATCGTCGAGTCGTGGATCTTGCCGCGCCGGCTAAAATTGCGGATTATGCGGAGTTTCCGGGCCCGTTCGTGTCTTTTTCGTCAGCGACGCCGTGCAGCGCCGCACGTTTACCATTAAAATTCATGGAATAATAATGCGGCGGTCGATCGTAAATACCGGCCGTATCCTTCTTATTCGGTTCGCTCGGCAGCGATACCAAAAGAAAACCTCTCGCTCCTCCGCGAGAAACCCCCGTCCCCTCCCTTTCTCCCTTTATCCCTTTCTCCCTTTCTCCGAGGCAACCGGGAGATTTAAATCGACGTCTTCATCGCGAAGTCGAATCCGTCGGTTCGCTATTCCGGTGAACGCTCCGGATCCCGAGAGTGACGAGAAATCGTCGCTCCGGGAAAACGCGATTCGCTCGGGGACCACCGGTGAATTCTGATTCGGGAACGTCGCCGAGAGAATGTAACGACAATTTGAATTTAAATCCCGAATTAAGAGGATGATGAGGCGTCGCGCCCGGCCCGCGAAATGTTTACTGAAATTCTAATGCGAGGTTCGCGCGAGCGCGCGCCAAGCGCCAGCCCCTCGAGAAAAATATTTAAATTGCGCGACGCCCTGTTTACCACTCGGCTGAAGCCGCTGCGGAATATCACCGCGTCCCACTTGCAAAAACGAGATCCAAATCGTTCCCAATAACATGTAAAAATGTTGGCAAACACGTTCTACGATTGGCCCTCTCCCGGAAAGAAATTGTCGAAGAGCGCCATGTTTACGGGATAAATTCAACGCGTGAACAATCGAACGGTAAAAGTGAATATTTTACGCAGACTGTTAAAACTGACATTTATTATATTACTACGTTATTTGTCATCTTATTTGGTAACTGCATTTATTTATCGAGATGTTGCACGAGTTTTTCTCTTCTTTCGATAAACAGATTGTGATAAAACTGCAATTTGAAACAGCAGATAGATTGAAAGCATTGATAAAAGTATACAATTTCGATGCGCAGAAAGTATTAAGGGTAGAAAGACATTTTTAAGTGGCTCCTGTTGCTTGGCACAGACGCAGACAATTTTCATTTTACACAAACGGAGAAGAAATCCTCTGGTCTCCCTGAGCTCGATAAAAGAAGATCCTCAGTTACCGATATGATCAGCGATGGTGGGGAATTTCTGCAACGATAACCAACCAGAGAAATTCTTCACCGGCAGAAGAAAAGTCCATATTTACTAATGACGGGCACCAAATACCGAATGCAAAGGTAGCCAATTTCCCCGACAACAACCGAACGCCGAAAGCACAGCTCAGACGGATAGTGGAGGGTTCTAATGAAAGACCAACATAACTGATGGATCCCGGGCGTCGGTGGTAACGTTGCCGCGAAGATGCGAGTCCCCGGGAGGCAAAGGTACACCGGAAGTTTGGCAGCAGCCGGAATACATCCGCGAAGTTACACATCCGTGTCCGAGGATACAGCCGGTCGATGGATTCGGCACACAATCTGCGACCGGCAGGATGCGTTCGTGTCGTGAATGAGAAACCAGGCTAACACGAGGAAAAGGGGACACGGAGGGGGAACGAATGGAGAGAGAAAGAGAGAGGGAGACGCAAAGGAGGGAACGAGGAAGGCGTGTACGTACGCGGAACGGAAGACGAACAAGCTGGGCCCCGGAGAGGAGAGGGTTATATTGACTGTATTGGATTGAGTATTCCATATTTTCCGCGCTCGGCCAACCGGAAGATGGAGCTCGCCCGACCGGAAGATCCGACAAAGGCGGCTTATTGGCTGACGTTACTTCTCCTTTGGATGTTTCGTCGCGATACGAGAAACCTCCCCCTTCTTCTTCTTCTTCTTCTTCTTCTGCGTCTTCTTCTTCGTCTGCTCTCCGAACCGTCCCCATCCTCTACGCCAAGAATTATTACGATTTACCTTTGAATACTTCGTTCCGCGAATGCTCCGGGAGACTGACAATTCTGCCCGACGAGGGAGAGGGCGACGACTTAAGAATCGATGTGTTCTGTGCCCGACGAAACGATCGAACAATTCGGTGAATGGCGCTCGTTGTTGCCGCTCGACGAGCACCGACCGTCGACAACAGGTATTTGCTCGGATGGCGACGGTAATTTTCTTGTACCGGTTTATTTCAGTTAAATCGCAGTTTTTTCAAAGTTGCCGTTGTCGCCGGACAGAGGCCCTTTCTGCGTTCACGCCGAAACGCTCCGTTACTAAACAGTATCAGCTTTGTTTAGGCTCCGGCGGAACGGATTTAACAATCGGTGGGAGAAGCGTTTTGCTCGATTCAATTTCTTGAAATTGCCCGTGGAAGCGGATGCACGATCTTACGCTACAAATTGAATTGCCTGTAGAAACATCGAAAAATTTCTCTCGTGACCGAATCCGCCACAGAAGCTCGGAGCATCCCCCTCGCAACCACCTCTTGATATGTAGTGTAGGATTTTTTCCGTCTCTTTCGCAGAGCTGCGATTAACAATTAATTGTCCGCCGGGATGGGCAGACAATTAATAAGTCACGAGTCAAACTCGTGATATTTAATTTTGGCACAAAATTTTCATCACGAGTCAGACTCGTCAAAGTAGTGCAAGGGGTTAAAAGGTGACAGTTCCGCAGGGCTCTTAGTTAGAGCGACTTAACACTAAACCTACCACGGTCAAATTGACCGGTTCTCTATTTCACAATTACTGAAATTATAAAAACGTTTCAATAAGAAATCACTGAATTGTCATCTTTATTTAAGCACATATTACGATGAAAATCGTACAAGGTTTGAGTAAATTCAATCTTCTTCCTCCTACGGGACGTTTCACTTGTACATGTTATGTGATTGGTGGGTTTAGTGTTAAGAAGGCAACCTTGTATGATATGAACTTTTCGAGCATTTTTATTTTGTGTAAATCGATAGGAAATTTCCTCAGGAATACGATAAAAGAGTTGGAAAGTGATCAGATTGAAAGAAATTGAGACAAACACATTAGAAAGTGTTAGATTAGTGTTTTTTTCAAAACTCCGCCATTTTTGCAATTTCCCGAATTTTAATAAAAGAAGTCACGTTGTGCGTATCTGCATAAACTAACGATTCCATTTTGAATATTTCGTTCCAGATCATTTTTGTGCACTGTACGCTGCACGGCGCATTTCCAGGATGCCATTTTCAAGCCGCCATTGCTCCATCAATCTTAACGATTAAAATTTATAAAAAATATATTTTTTTACATTATAACGTCAATAAATGATACCTCAAATTTGAAATCAATCTACGGATTAAATTTAAAAAAAAATTCTTGAAAATCAGTCCATTTACACAAGGTTCCCCTCTTAACAGGATATGCTTCCCATCTTAAAATTGATTTTTGTTTCCGGCGCCCGGGTATCGTTTATTGCATTTCCAGACTCATTCCGAGGCTCCCTAATTTCGCAATTCGCCGTTCATTTTCCTCCTGGACTCTGAAGCTCTTTGCCTTCGCAATTCGCCGTTCATTCTCTTCGTCGACCCCGAAACTCTCTACTCTCGGCAATCCACGTTCTAAGATGGTTTGGGCTGATGCAGCGACTGGGATACCGTGGACTTGTCTCGTAAAATGCTGCGAATTACAGCGTCCAGACTCTAGAGGGCGACTCTTTTTCCCAGGAACGTATTGCGTTGACGTGGAGCCCGAGATTGACACGTATATCGACGAACAATCGCATTCCTGCGGTTACGCCGGGATCCGAGCACTGCAAACTCAATTTGTATCGTGCCTCGGTTCGAAAGCGAACAATTAACCCGAAATGTTGACCGCGGCATCGCTGCGACCTCGGCTCCGAGCTACTACGAATCCGCCATCTCTGTTTCTTGCTTATTGGCTAACTCGATTTCAATCGGGACAGCCCGTTGCCCGTTTCGCGGGGACTCTGCAAACGCCGCCGCGAACTGCCCTGATCCCGCTGGCTCCAGCGACCATAACCGTAAGATCATCCACTGCGTCAATGCTCGATGATGTTCAATAATAGTACCATTTTTATTCCCCGGTCAAAAACTGGAGCGTTCTCTTTGCAACCAATCCTTAAAAATGAATATACCATTCTTTCCTGCCATTCTTTTGGAAAGTTTAAATGGCTCCGCGGAGCTCAAAAAATGTTTTCAACGATTAAAACCTCCGTGATTTCGAAGACTGGAGCATTTTATTTGCAACAAACCCTTAAAATTTAATGCACGATTTTTTACCGTTTTATCTCACATTGAATGAATACTGTACAGTTAACTAGAAGGGATGGTGCATTCTTTTGGGAAATTCGAACGGCTCTGGGGGGATCAAAAAATTTTTTCATGAAGTAAAACTACCATGGATTTAAAGATTAAAGCATTCTCTTTGCAACGAATCTTTAAATTTTGATGCACGATTTTTCCCTGCCGGTTTATGGGACTTCGAAGGGAGATACCGTCCTAGCGTCGACGAAATAATTACAGCTAATGCTGCGAAGGTCCTGTTTTCGCGCAGAGAAATAGGGCAAAGGGTTGAAAGGACACGCGAATATGTCGGAAAAGGGAGACAGAAGACACGAAATCCGCGTCCCACCGCCTACGTTCCCGCGGGACGAACGCGTTGCAGCGGAGCGGAGCGGGCGACTCGCGATTTGTCGATGCCGGATTTCATTAGCAAGTTTGATTTAATTACCTGGGCCGGGCTGCCGGCCGGTCCCGCGGTCAGGCGACCCTTTAATCGCTCCACCATTTGTACGCTATGATTTCATGAGAATCGTATGAGATACTCGAACCGTAATTCCGCGGTTTTCGCGTCCACGGCACCGTGCAGCATCCCGTCGGCCCCGATCGTTTTTCCGTTCCGTTCCGCTGGATCGGAATAATGTTTATCGGCCGTGGAAACGGCCGACAGTTTTCCGTTTTCGACGCGATGTATCTTCATCAAGCCTCGACGCCTGTCGACGCCCATTTTTCTCGCTAATAAACCGAGCCATTATCGCGCTTAACCCTTTCAATCCCAGCGATGACTACTGTCGGCGTCCAGCTGTGTGCACCGGTGTCAATTATGGTTGCGTTTCTGTAACGATGTTCGTGTAACCAGACGAGCATTTTCAGTTCTGATTAGAGTCCACGCTGGAACAGTGATTGAATTCTGCAGTGGCTCGTTTGTTGGTGATGCTGAATGTGTTCGGAACGTGCATACTGTAACTCTCTAAGTCATTAACAATTTGACTAGCCTGACAGTCATGTATAGGTGGCATTTTCTATTAAACTTGAGTATAAATTTTTACAATTTTTTCAATTCAAAACCTTTTGTTTTTTTCAATGGACAAAAGATTAATTTGAAGCTTTATTTCGACGAGCACAATTAAGGTGCAAAACTGTAAAAATTATCTTCGACCCCAATTTCCAATAAATATCCCGTATATTGTTGTCACTTTGTAATTATTCAATTGAAAAATAGGTTGTATTATCACGTTTTATATAAAACCAGCGAAGTGTTTGTGTGTGAAATAAAAAAAAATAAAAATCAATTGAACAAATAGTGAAAATGAGCTCTTCCCAGTAATCGTAGTTGGACCCACGTGGACATAGAAGAAAGGGTGTTAGTAACTCCCCTTTTTCTTGCTCCAGCCATAGCGAAGGCCAGGATTGGCTAACGAACGGGGTTTCTTTTGGCCAGCTCGATTTACCTGACCGTCGGGTAACCGGCCGGTTTTCAACCGGGGCGAAATACGGCCGGATAACAAAGGATCAAAAACGGAAGCGGGTACGAGGAGGTTGCTCGATTGGTTCGCGAGCCGAATTGTTCCGGCGACGGTGACTCGATTAACTCTTCGCTCCCGGGGCAGCTGGCGCGCTTTCAACCGCGCCCCTTTTATCTTCTGGACAACTCGCGTGCAAAAGCTTCGTCTCTTCTTCCATTCTTCTCACTATCTCTGTCCCGCTAGCTCTGCGCCGTGTCTTCCCTTCCGCGATTATCCAATATTCCACGGTAACTATCGCTGTCGCTCGTTCGCTCGCGTTATTTCGTTTTCCGCGGGAAAATTTCATCGACTTCGATTACTCGCCGTTTTTTGCGCGATATTGCTGCTAACCTGTTCGCGAAAAGTTCCACCGATTCGTGTTTACGTTATCTTCAGTTTTATCATATTAGGTTGGTGCGTATGAAATGTCGGATTTTTAAGTGAATATATAAAACTGCATATCTTTTTTCAAAAGCTGTTTATTCAATTAAAATATGCTCCATTCGCTTCAATACACTTTTCCCAACGAGACTTTAAAGCGTAGATGCCTGTGTTAAAAAATTCTGATCTTTAGAATCAATCAACTCTGATATCGAATTTTTCAAACTGTCTTCATTTTCATACTGTTTAGCCCGTAAAAACAGTTCTAAATGTTTAAAAAAATGACAGTCGGTTGGCGAGAGATCTGGTGAATAGGCTGGGTGTTGCAAAATTTCATATTTGAATTCATTTAATTTCGCAATCGTTTTGTGCGATGTATGCGGCCGAGCATTGTCATGGAGAAGTAGTGGGCCATGCCGATTAACAAGTGATGGGCGTATAATTTTCAATTTTTCAATATTGCAATATTGTTGTATGGTCAACTTTCATCCTGGTAGCAAGTGCCCTCGTGGATACAGTTGGATTCGCTTCCACCAATGCCTTCAGATCATCATTTTTCACAGACGTTTTGGGTCTTCCACGCGGATCATTTTGTAGTGAAAAATCACCAGACTGAAATTTTTCAAACCAACGCTGCACTTTTCGATCGTTAAGAGTATTTTCCCCAAACGCTTGGTTTATGTTGAGTGCGGCTTTTGCAGCATTATTACTCGTACAAAAAAATTACACGAACATCAGTTGAATTCATATCGGTACAAAATTCAAAACAAATAACAAAAGGGAACACTTTCGAGAAAATCTCTGGGAATGGACAGTACGACTATAAACGAGGTTATGCCAAAAACGAAAGTATAACGCAAACAGGGAGACAAACGTTCGCATGTAAAAAAATCCGACATTTCATGTGCACCAACCTAATACTTGGCAGAGTAAGAAATTTTATGTGTAACCAAATGGAATTTTATTTTCAATGGTGACAGCCTTAGTTGACACAAAATCAATAAAAAATGCACTAAATTTTGTCAAGCTTACAGTCTAGAATTTTCAGAACTTTTTCGTAAAATGTACCCGAAGATGATCACTATCTCAAAATAAAACTGTGGATCATTGTGTATTAAAAAATTATCAATTTAAAAGTACATACTATCTGAGCCAACGTTTCATTTCCTCGAAACGGTCACAATTGTTTCCGACACGTTGCACGGGAATCTCCGAGGAAACGATCGTCTTAAAAATTGTGTGCAGCAGTTGAAACAAATTTTTTTCGGTACCAACGTCCACTAACCAGGACGCTCGGCTCACCTGGATCGATTCCCCAGGTGATTCTCGGTACCCGGAGGTCTAATCGAAGCCGATTTAGCCGGATCCGCCGTCGCAAATCACAGAGCGTCAGGGATAGGCAAGACGAACAATTTCCTGGGCCGAGTAGCCGGCGATAATAACAAAACGCGATATGAATCTTCATCTTCCTCCGTTGTTCGTGCGATCGGCGAACCTCCCTCGGCGATATATTTCAATCCCAGGCGTTAAGTACTCTATTCTGACCCGTATAGCTACATGCAAGGGGAACCGTTGAAATTGCGGCGGGCTCGCGTCATGTCTGAGCAAATCTTCCCTCCCAGGCCCTCGTAGACTCTGTAACCCCCCCTCTCTCTCTCTCTCACTGGTACAACTACGATCGATTTTCATCGAATCCGTGTCGACAGAGACGTTCGAGCCTATCCGCGTCTCCTTTCAGCCGTGCAATTGGCTCGACGCCTGACGATGGATTAAAATTGCCCTCCGCCATTCCTTTTGCGGCTCTGAACCCCTTCCAGGAGCCAGATTGAACCCTGTGAAAGAACCCCGTGAATTATCGCCCGGAAATCGATCCAAATTTCAACTTGTTCGATCGAAACGTCCCAAAATTCTCCCTGGATCAGTCGAAACAGTTTCAATTTCAACCTGAGTCGCGGACATGTGACGTTTGCGGTCTCGCAATTTACTTGAAAACTGCAGCCTTGATTTTATACGCTTTGAAAGGCAAGTTGGAACACATTATAATGTCCAGAGATTCTAGAGATTTCTTCTCCATGAATTGTTTCAAGATTTAGTGAAGGAGATGCGTAACATTTAGTAAAATATTTTTAACATTCCGTAAAGGAGGTGCGTTGCGTTAGTAAAATATTCTTAACATTGAAGGTGAGCAGCGGAACAAATAATGGCAGCCCCACAATTACCAAATTGATTGGATACACTTTGCTATTTGAAATCGTAATACAGTGAATTCACGATATACGCCAAGAACACGGGTCTTTCAATAAGATCGCTCTGTGCCTAAAAATGAAATAACATTGTTCGATCAGTCTGTGAGTTACACAAAATGGCAGACGAGGAGCGGTTGTAGCTAATAACAAGTTCGGAAACTGTCCAGAGACTGTGAACATTGTCTTCGGATGGATATTCGGAGAGGAGATGCATTTTGCAAACGAGGGCTCACTATTTTAATTAGCCCAAGATTATTCCTGTTCCGGGACGTTTCATCGTTCTGGGACGTTTCCAGGGACGTTGTGAGAAAATTGCGTGGCCTCGCAGACGACAACGGGCCACTTTCCCCCGGCCAAGTGGAACGGGGACAGTAAGAATCGGGCAACAATTGCTGGGAGGGAATCGTCACGTCGGGCGTACAATGGACCCGAAGTAACTGAAAGTTTTCCGGGTAGTTTGAAACCCGATCAGGATCGACGTGGCCCCGGAGCTCGAGCCCGAGCTTGGCCCGATAGCCATCCGCGAGAAGGTAAACAGATTTAACGAGTAAATTAGGGGCGCGGGGAGGGCCGATATTAAGGTTAATTACGTGAAATCGGTTCCCGGGACCGAAGAAACGCCCGGGACCCGACGAATTAAACGCGGCCGTTTGAATCCGAACGAGTTTCCGCCGTCACGGCTCGAACCTCGTTACCTTCTCTGCCTTTTCAGCCAACCCGGAGTTTCCTTTTCCTCTTCTTTTCTACGCTGGTATACCCTCGCACGTTCTTCAAAAATAATTCCACGAAAAATCCTCTCCCGCTTCTCACCTACTTTCCGTTTACACTTTGACTCCGACGCTAATTGTCTTCTCCGCGTAATTTCATATTTGAAATACAGGGCAAATACATTAGCGGACAAATACAGTGACGTGCAAATAGAGCAGCGCATAATAAATACAGTAGTGGACGAACACGGTTATATCTCATTGCAGTATTCAAACAAATGCATTCGATTCCGAGAGGCATAGAAAATCATGTTTGTCATAATCAATTTTATTTGTTAATTTTGCACCGCACATTCCATTTCCATCAATTTATTTTACTGTTATTTTGCCCGTCGTTGATATTAGCATTTATTTGTATCTTTTATCGTTATTCTTGTTATATCTTGCTTATTGAAACGTGATTGTATTTAATATCATTTTTATTGTAAAATATCAGGCAGTTTCATTATTCGAGTCCCAAAATTATAAAGGAAAAATAGTCAAACCGTTTGTCCAATTTCTTGAAAATATGGAAACAGTTCCAAAAACTGGTCAGAATGAGTTTGCGTCTACTATAAACTCAAACATGCTTTCACCATCGAGACAAAAATTTAGCACCGAGGCACTACTGTACATCAACTAACAATAATAACTGATATAATAATTAATACCACGATAATACGAAATATAGACAATTTTGCAGACTCTAGACAGATTCTACCGTTCGCGCACCGGTTTCCGCAAAAGAGGCCACAACAGCGTGATACCACTCCGGTTGGCATGATCGAAACTCCCCGTGATCCGAATTAAGGTAAAGACCGCCGAGGCCGAGGGGAAAGACAGCAGACCTCTGGCAAGTATCACTTGACCGCGCCATAAATCACTCGATACCGAGCCCTCAAAGACGAAGAAATTAAAGGCGAGCAAGGTGGACGAGGACGCCGATAGTTTTCTCTCCCGGCCTTCTCTGAGCCCCGAATAACAAATAAACAGTGGCGTCTCCGTTTCTAGGCTGTTACTCGATTCGCGGAATCCGTTCGAGATGATTTAAGGACTCTCGTGCCAGCAGCCCCATCCACCCCCATCAGACCCGGCTCTTGCATCGCAATATCTCCTCTCTTCCCTATTCCATTCCAATTTAATATTTCCAATTAATCCGTACTATAAATCTACAAGTCTCCAGTCGAAGATCTGGACACTTGGCCTCGGCTTGTCCAACTTTAACAACTGTCATCATAAAGCACCCCGCGATTTCAGTGTCTTTTAACGTTACCTGAAAATTCTGCAATCTCCTTACATAATACGTTCGATATGTAATACATGTATTTCCTGGAACACTTTCTCTTGGACTGTGGAACGATCTCGATCCTACAATACGCGACGGTCAGGATTTTTATGGAAGTTAAAAACTGTGTTAATCAAAAGAAGCTATATAAATATTTATTTCCTAATTTTGTTAATCAGTTGGAAGTAATACAACGATAAACTCCTTAAACGGTTTTTCTACTATGCATTTGAACTATTCAGTTTTGTTTTCATTTATATCCAATTATATTTAATTTTAGACGATGATCAATTGCTGTTAGTAGAACATGCGAATTTGGCAATGTGCAGACTTGGATTTCAGTCTACTGAAAACGATTAATTTCTTCTGTAAGTGGTTGACCACTGGAACAATTAAGCATTTAAGGCTAAAACGAGTAGGTGCTATTCAAAAAGAGGTGGACAAAAGTATCTGAAAATATTAAAAATAAATATTTATTTGTATATATTATATTTTTTTTTCATTCTTAACAGTATTTAAGAATACTAAAAGAAGAAAGGAATTTTGAGTTTGCTCTTGTTCCTTGTAATTGCGACAAACAATATTTTCGCCCTCGAAAGATACAATCGGAAGAAGAAGACTGTCGTTGATCCAATCAAATCTTGATTGGCCGGACAGCAATGAAAATAATGAAGCTCGCACAGGTCCCGAAGTTTTCGAGACACTTCGACCGTTCGTTCCGAGGGGAAACGAAAATGAACACGTTGCCAGATATAACAGATTCGCCGGGGATAATTCGAAAATTGTCTAGATCTGGCGTAGCATGAAAATTCGCGATAGTTTTGAGGGAGACAGCCGACGGACGTCTCGAGGATGTCGAGGGGCGGGTGCACGCGAGGTTCAACGTACCCGAGGGATCGGGTCACGCTCGTTCGCAAGGTGATTCGGTGGTTAGACGGACAGGCAGGCGGCCGGGTTGATGGCTTGGCTCCAGGGTTTTTCCGATAGCCGTCGAGCGATTTGTATGTTCTTCCGGTAATTCCATTAGCCTTATTAAACCGGCAAGACCGCAGAGCCAGCCTAAAGGAACCGAGGCAACCGGGTCCCTTAGGGGGGGGGGGGGGGAGTGGAAGACTCGAATTAGGATCATGCGAGCGCACGATTTCGCTGTATGACGGCACGCGATGCTCCGTCAGTTCCGGATTGAATCTAATTAATCGGCCTCACCGATCCGAGGGACGTAACCGCGGATGTCGGACGTCGCTCGTACACATTACTATGCAAGCGCATAGATAGATACTCGGACGATTTTCCGCTGTTTGTTTCAGCTACCCCTCGCCCCCTCCTCCCCCCGCTCGGAGATTCGCCGGTGGAACGGCGGTTTTCGGCGCAGTCGGCAATTATTGCGGGAAAACCGACGCCGCGAATAATTTGTCCGACGGCCGGGCGCCGCCGCCGCGTATTTCATCGAGCGTTACGCTTCCAGGCGACTGTTTCCTGGAGCTCGGCTATTTTTTCCTCCCGTCGCGGACGCTCCGACAATAAATCATCTCTCGCTCGCGCGGCCGCGAGCCGGAGCTAACGCTTAAGGGGGCATTCTAGTGTAATAGGTCCGAGAAAAATCGATTTTATGTTACCCGTCTATCGAAACTTGCGGCATTTCAACAATGTGCTCCTGGAATTTTATAATCGCCTTTCGGATAATAACGGAACTATTCACGATTTTAACCGTTTGAGTGCCAAGCAGCGCGATCACGCTGTTGAGATTTTATGTCGAGAAAACGTAAGTGTAAGTTTTGTATATAACATTTTTTCATATTATTACAAATAACGGCAATATTCAAAGTGGACATAGTTATTGCCCCACCCTGTATATCTAAAATATAGGGAAAATAATATATAGAGAAAAGTTGTTCAGATGACCTTGACAACATATTTCTAGGTGATCAAAATCGGCGAGGAGGACCATTTTCTAAATAATTACCAAAAAATTTGTATTTGACTCCTCCGTCTCGCAATTGATGGAGACAATTTTTATTTTGCATAGAGATTCGCAGTCTAGGATTCTACGTGCGGAAATAATTTTAATAAAAGGAATAACATTATTTTGAAATTACATGGCTATTATACGAAGGAAAGAATCTGAGTATTATGTACACTACGGCTCAAAAGTACCCGGTCATTTGCGAAATATGTATTAGCATTGCATAAAAGTTATTTCAGTGCCTGAAATAGCGACTAAAATCGATTTTTATTAGTTTTTTATGAAATATCTAACATTTTTAATTAAAAATTACAAATGTAGAACTTACCAATACTACACTAAAATTAAATACGAGATTCATCGACGTATCCACCGCGGAGTGTCCGCATACTTTTGAGCGGTAGCGTATACGAGAATCCGCTGATGCGTCTGATCACGACCGACCAATTCTACTTCTCGCGCCAAATACTGGTACACGTGAACGCGACGGATCTCGAAATTCGATTCCGGTGAATTCGCAATATATGTCGCCGAGGTCTGTATGATAAATGTCGCGGAATTGTCCCCGCTACCGTGGAGAATATTCCGTGAGGGATCAAAAAACTCGAGAGACTTCGGTCGCCGAGGCGTGCAGCATAACACAAACAATTGGAGTATCTCTTCGACAGCATTTCCAGCTGTGACTTCGCCTAATAAAATATAGGACGAATGTATTTACTCTCCTCGGCGGCGAACATCGCTGTTCTTTTCCACGTTCAGCTCGAAAACAAATGACATCAAGACCCGCGTCGCTGAATTCACTGTGTTCTCTTCCTTCGAATTGTTTCTGCGCGTAGAGTCGCGCAACGAAATAAGATCGACGACGCAACGGTGCAATAATCCCCAAGAACGTTCCCCTGGAGCTGTAGCCACAGCAGTAAGTAGTCGCAGCGGCAGCGGGAGTGTGGGGGAGGGGAGGGTGGCTTTTAAAAGTCTCGGGGAGGTTTCTGAAAATCAGCGATCCTATGCAGAATTTATTAGCCGGCTGCCTTCCGTCTCGGTCCTCCCCTAATTAGAAGCAACGAATCGCAACGAATTCGGGAAACGACGGAGACACAGACCGTGGCAGAGAAACAGAGAAACAGAGAGAGAGAGAGAGAGAGAGAGAGGAGGGGATAAAAAAAGAAGAAAAGCGAGCGCGAGGCGAACTCGGGAATTGACTCTAATTAATTCAAAGGACCGGAGCTCACTCTCTCTCTCTCTCTCTCTCTCTCTCTCTCCCGGTTTCGGAGCTCGACCGCGGAGCAGACCGGAACGATGTCCAAAGAACGACGCGAGAATGGCGACGGGGGACGGGGAACGGGCGTCGGGGGAGTTGTAACGACTTTTTGGTGGCTCGGATACGCTCCGGCTTTCCGAAACCCATTAAAACCGCGGGGCGAACTTTTCGAATAATGGGACTGCGTGCCGGCACGCGTGCTCCCGGTAATTCGGCCGGAGAGAGAGATAGAGAGATAGAAGCACACCTTCCCGCCCCCGCGCTTATATTTGCTTTTATTACGATCGCGGCAATTATTGAAAAGTTTCCTGAGGGGGCCCGCCTAAACCGTCCCGAGACTGTCCCCCTCCTCTTTCTCCTGTGTTCCTCTTCTGCGGCGTTCCGTTTCCGCTTCCCGCTCTCGCCTATAAAGCCGGAATTTACTGTCGCCGTCGAGCAAGCGAATCGCGTGGCCTCGCGCGATAACGGCTTCTTCGGTGCGATTCAACGGTGGCTCGTTAATCCGCTGTAACGGTAGGCTAACGAGAGTAGAAGAGAGAATATGTATAGAGGAGAGAGAGAGAGAGAAAGAGAGAGAGAGACACGAAGAGAGAGGGTGAGACGCGAGGATGGCCCCGCTTTTTGCGCTGCACGCGTGCTCGTTCTCGCGAGGGTCGGAATTCAATCACGGGCTACTAAATGGTTCGTGTGTTGCTCTCCCCGCTCGAAACAATCGAGTACCGACGAGGAACACGCGCCGGTAATACGTTACCCTCCAGCTACCGCACCGAAGTTTCCATTTTGACCCGTGTTTTCAGAGAAAACCCACCAGAGAAGTGGACCGTCCGCGAATCGCGAGCTCTGTGTTCTTTCCATTTCGAAGCGACGCACCCGCTAGCCTAAACGGATGGCTGATGCCATACGCGATGTAAATTCAAAGAATTCCTTGCCTGGAACAGGATGCCGCGGATTTTTTAAATGATCCTTCATCGTGGGAAAATGATTAATGTCGTATAATACACCTACCGAAAAGGTAAAGAGGCGTCGGAAAAATGGACCTCGATTTTTTTAAACGACGATGCAATCTAGAAACAGGTCTGACAAAAATTGAGAACAATGGTTTCGACAATATCTCGTTACTGAATTCTTATGAAATTAATATCTCAGAAACTTCGAAACATGCACTTTCTTCGTAATTGTTAGAGATTTCCAATTTTTTTAAACATGTTCGCGTAATCCGAAAATTCTGAAGAAATACTCGTTTATAATCACGACGAGACACAACTAATATAATAGTATGAACGTGGTACTCTAAAAACTTCAAGGTAGAATCGGCAATTTTATGCTTCCGGATTATTTTAAAAATCGATTCTGCAACCAAAAGTTCTGAAATAATTCACTGTCATGTGTGCTGTCGGGTGGAATGTTCACGAATTTTTTTGTAATTTTTTGTTGAGCCAAACGGAAGAAATGGAGCATAATTCGTTAAACCGTGCTCCCCCTATAACTACCCTTGTGGTGGGGGTATCGACTTGAAACTTGTCTCATCGAATGATGTGCCCAGAAATCAATTTGGTTTGGGGGCACTTTTGACCATCTTATCCTTTTGTCAATTTAGAATAAATTGTTTTGATTCCGTAGAGTTGTTACGATCGACGTCGACCAGCCTTGCACCTGATTACAATAAGTGCGAAAAGGTCGAAAAGGGTTGAAGTTTCTCAACCTTTGCGTCGGTAAATAAATAGCTTTGAGTCCGCAAGATTTTTACGATTCCCGAAACTTTTACAACTGATATCCCCGAACTTTGTACTCGATTAGGATCTGTGAAGTACGAGAAGGTTGAAAAGTAGAGGAAGAGAGGGTCGAAGAAATATTTCAGTCCTCGTGTCGCTAAATCAATGTTTTACCTCGATCCCGTAGAGTTTTTACGATTCACGAGACTTTTACGATTGACGTCGACCAGCTTCGCCACCTGATCAGGTTCCCCGAGGTGCGAGAAAACCGAAAGGCTTGAGAAATACCGGTTTTTGTTTCATTAAATAAATCGCTTTGATTTTGCGGAGCTTTTACGACCACCGGACGGCCAGCGGACGCGATCGAGCTTTAGGGAAAACGTTTATTAACCGTCCTTTCCTCGCGAAATTCGGTCGACCTCTCTTGCGCGGTTTGAACGCGTGGGATCGTCGGGCACCGCGAACAAGCTGTATTCGTTTCTTGCCCGCGAAATCGCAATTCCGTGCAAAATATTTGCTCATTTTGAATTTCATAATCGTCGACAAATGTTTGCTCGATGCCGGACGCGAGTTTCATCAAAGTTAACCGCGACCGAGCTTTCGGTTTCGCGTTCCCACCCCCCTTCGCCGCCGCGGTGCGATGGATACGCGAATTTCGTGGAACAGAGAGCGGACAATCGACTGTGTCGAATTAACTCTGTTGCGAAAAGATCATTTTCGAAGACACGCTGCGCTCGGATACATCCAATTAATACGCTACCTAAAGTAACCACACTACTAAAAAAAGTGGTCACAATATATTTCTGTAGCCAACAAGTCTTTTTCGCCAATTCTGCTCTGGAGGTCGGAACGACCTCCTTTAACCCTTTACCCTAGAAACTATTTTAAACTATTATTTTTTACGAAGATCCATTTTTTCCCGAAGATATTTCTTCCGATCTAAAATATTTCCATCCTATACAGCGTGTCCAAGAAAACCATTCAATATTTATATGCAATGTAGAACACATTGTGTTGAGTAAAAAAGGCTTGGTACACATACGTCGAAAGGTCAACCGTTTCATAGATATACACATATATCTTTGCCAACATCTTGATTCCTGGTCTTTTGATATTTACAGAAGATTTTCCGATACACAACTGACTGATTCCGGATGAAATCTACTGTCGGCACTTGAATGAGGACATTCCGAACGCGGTTTATAAACACTGAAGTAAGCATCGCATGCGATGGAAGTAAGTTGATGTGTTCATATCCCAGAGACTACCTTTTGACCTGTGTTTACTAAGGCTTTTTTACTCGGGACAGTGTGTTCTATATACCATATAAATATTGAATGGTTTGTTTGAACACCCCCTACAAGTTTCTTCATTCTATGCATACGAAATTGAACGCTTGATTTTTTAGGAAATTATTGAACTGATTTAGTAAGAAACTGAATAACTTTTATCGGCGCTCCAGAGTGGAAGAGTTAATCGGTACAGAAAACGTTTATCTTACTTTTCACTCATTTTTGCGTTTTTGCATTTTTTCTAATCGCCAGTTATTTAGAGCTAATAGACAGCTTGTGTCAAAAATGCGAGTTCCCGGTTCGCAATTTATTTCTGTAGCCAGCAGCAGTTCCTGCCGCCACTATCCACGGACAAGAGGCGTTTCGCACTGTCCACCGCTAATTAGTGGAGCGATTAGCCAGCGAAATTAGCTATTACTCTTTGGAAACGGTTCTCGAGCCCGTTTCAACCCGGGAACGTTGAGCGTGTTCCCGTTGAACCGAACGTCCTCGGAGCTGATCGGAAATTCCGGGCTCCTTTTTCCTTGCCGCGCCGCGGGGCGAACCCGTCGCAGGTCAGAGCCGGCCCGAAATTCGCTGGTTGCGTTCGCGGATCGAATCTGCACGCGAGAAGATTCGAAGCTTGCGCAGGATATTCCTGCGGCTCGATATTTTCCACGAGCGAAAGCGCGCCGCGCCGCGCGGCGTGACTTATGGCGCGCGGCTAGCGTCCCTGTGCGAAAATAGCTTTTGACAGCGGCGTGTAACAATCGCAATAAATCTCGCTTCATCGTCGCCACCACCGACCGGGGATGCCTCTATAATCTAGCCGGGGCCGCGCTGTCGCGAAAATCGGCCCGTGTGTACATTGTTTTCGCCGCGGGACACCTTAAACAACGACACCCCTATCGCGCGAAATTCACAGTTTTAGAAATTAACCGCCGATCTCCATTTATACATTGTGTGCAACTCCTCGAACAAACGTTTACAGTGGGCTTTACGGAATTTTCAAATGAGGATTGCACTTTGAGATTTTTACCCTCCTCGTGGACAACCCTCTCGAATTTTTTCTCTTCGCTATTTATTTCTTCTCACTCGTGCTTCAAACGTTTGACGTTCCACTTAAATATCTAAACCCTACAACTTCTTTAAGTAACATTTTCTCGTAATGATACGAAATAATGAAGACATTCAAGTGGACAGAGTTCGTGGGACACACTGTATATTAAAACAGGAAGTTCAATACGAATCCCAGAATTTTGAAACATTTTTTAAAACGACTCAGTACCCTAGTAGCACACAAATATTGGATAGATATTTTTTCAAATATTGGAAAAATATTTTTTAAGCCACATTTTTTCATATGAGAAAAATATTGGATCTGCATATTGTATACATGTACAAGAAATATAAATTGAATGTTTAAAAAATATAAGCTAAATGCTCAGAGGATATAAACTAGATATTTAAAAAATATAAAGTAAATATTAAAAAAATGTGAATTCAATATTTGAAAAATATAAATTCAATATTTAAAAAACATTCAATAAAATTTTCAAATTTAAGAAGTTTCAAATTATAACAAAAATTAGAAACTATGAATATGTATTACTTGTAACTTATATTTTTATGATATTTTGTTGCCTGTAATGTTATTACGATACTGTAGTCTGTTTATCAACATGTTACATATTCGTAATTAAACTACACATAATACTTTGCTAACTATTATAGCTTCTCATGTTAAAAATTATGATTTATAATATTAACTACTTGCTCAACTTATTTTCATTGCAAGGAAATATTTGAAATACAAAATAAAAATATTTCATTTTATCTTTGTGGTTATCAAAATAAAAATATTTGATTTAAAGGAGTATCTTATTTGAACCACATTAAATTATACTATATACCAAATCATTAATGATCGTTAATATACGTTGCAAAATATGATAGAAAACCTTGTATCCAATGTTCCACATACGAATACTAATCTTACATTATAAAATACTAATGTAAAGTGTACTTACTTCTGAATCTTCTGTACCTCCGTCGGATCCACAGCACACGATTGTTGACTCACGAGAATAGATCCGAATAATTGGACAACCATCACTAAACAATACACGCACACAACACATTTTATAAAATCGTGACAACGAACGAGAAGATTTCACTCCGACCACGAACAAAATAATACTGCGATTTTAACAATGATCCCTTCCACGCAGGTGGTACGGTCAGGTTATCATAGGAAGGTTAGACGCTGAGCGTCAATAAACACTAGATACAAAACCAAGGTAAAAAAATTATGGCGGGGCGCTGGCCCTATTTCCCGGAATTCCCTGTTTTCGTATCACACGTCCTTGGGAGGGGGACGGTTAAAATCGCAGTATTATTTTATTCGTGGTCGGAGTAACATCTTCACGTCTGCTGTCACTATTTCGTTAAGTGTGTTGTGTGTGTGTGTGTGTTGTGAGTGTTGTTTAGTGATTGTTGTTCAATTATTTGTTCAATAATTGTGTGCTGTGGATTCGATGGAGATACAGAAGATTCAGAAGTAAGTACACTTTACATTAGTATTTTATAATGTAGTTTGCAGTACATTAGTATTACATTTTATTATTCGCATGTAGAATATTGGATGCAAGGTTTTCTTTCTTATTTTGCAACTTCAATTCTAACTCATACCTACTCCGATCACTTTTTGAGATGTTAAAACTTTTTTGCGAATATCTCGGAAACTAAAGTTGAGCGGCGGTAACATGTATAGGAAAAAGTTGTTCATAATGATGACCTTGACAACATATTTCAAGGTCATCAAAATCGGTGAGGAAGCCCCTAATGTAAATAATTACCAAAATATTCTACTTCCAATATGGAATAGATTCATTTAATATTTAGAAAAAAATATTTTTCTCGTAACATGACAGATATTTCCTGAATATTTAAAAAGAAATATTTGTTACGTAATATAAAATAAATATTGCATGTATATTTGAATATTAAAAAAAGATTGAATCTCTTTTTAATATTATACGAAAGTGTATACAATATTTTGTGCTACTAGGGTATGTACATGGTGGCGATAAAAATAAGGTTACAAAATAACAACATTCCGCATCGATTCAGGGAAACAGGAGTCGATAGAAATTCATTTCATCCCCTAATAGATCTTTCACGTTGAAAACAACCTAAAAATAATCTTAGACATTTTAAATCTTTTACTGTTTTACATGTCACCCAGAAAATTTCTTCGTAAATGCATAAAAATCCGCAGTCTAATCAGGACATTTATCTCAACCAGGAACATTTTCAATTCCGTGTGATTTCTTTTTTTTCTACATTATGCACACGAAATTGAACCTGTATTCTCAAACAACATTTGCATTTTCATCAATTTGTAAAGTGCGAACAAGTTTAATAATGTAAAAACTGTTTGTGATAATGCTGTGGTAATTTTCACCGGCTGCTCAGAATGAAAGGAGTTAATGGTGAATAAAAACTATATAAAAATTGTATGGAATCAAAGCAATTCATTGAAGGACACAAAAAGCAACATATTTCGCGTCCCAACGACTAAAATCTACCTTCCTGCTTTCTCCGGTGTCCCCAATTAAATTGCTTCGAATTTGTAGCAATTTTTGGAGTGGATATCGCGCAGTTGCCGGTCTATCCGGATTATGCGAGCGGGGAAATGTAGAGAACGGTCTCTGGCAAAAGCTCTGGAGAGCCGATGATGGTCCGTGGTGCATTAAACGTTCAAAAAATCGACGAGACCGCGGCTCAACCCGGCTCCGTCCGGTTCGTCGTATTTCGCCTGAGTTGAGATTGGCCAATTTCCGAGTGGTTCCGCCGGCTCCAGGAGATTTTCCGGCGGTCTTCTTTTTCGGGCGATCGGTCGCGGCGACAAGACGCGGACGACGACGACGACGACGACGACGAAGAAGAAGAAGAAGCCGGGAGCTAAATTTAGGGCGTTCCAAAGCGACCGATTCCCTACGCAACCAGCCGCGAAATTCATCGGGCAGAGAGACCACGATCTTTCCCAGCGAAGCGGTGTCTTCGGACTCTCCGGCGTCTAAAAATACCCTGACGAGGGAGAGAAACGAAGCCGCGGAGAAAGAGAGGGAGAGAGAAAGAGAGACAGAGATAGAAGGAGAGAGAGAGAGAGGAGGGAGGGAGTTTAATCGAGAAGGGAAAATTCGAACGTCCGGCGCAGAGAGCGTCCTGGGTCAAAGGTCCCGGATGATTCGCGACGCTTTGATGGCCGCGGATAAATCGAAGACGGCCCCGTTATTTGCGTTGGGCGAGTTCTCTAATTCGAGATAAAAGGAGGAAGATGCGGGGACGGGTCAGCTTCTCGAAGGTCCGAGAGAGCATCAGCCTCGTCGTCGTCGTCGGGCTCTCTGAAAACGACGTCTGCTTTAGGGGAATTAACGAGCCCGACGATTTTTACGAGGTTCCGCGGTGACGCATCGCCCGTTGCACACGGCTGCACGATGCATATACAGAGTCCGCAATCTGACCCAAATCTGGAAGCCGAGAAGAAGAGAGGAGACCGCTCGTCTTGTCCCAGATGTTGGCCTCATCTACCAAATGAAGCAAAACGTCCGCTCCGAGAGAGAAACTATCGGGACTCTTCTCTTTCTCTCTCTTCTCTTCTCTTGAACGCGATGGCTTACAAACGATCTCGTTGAAGGCGTGCACGAGATGCACACACGAGAAACGAGAAAGATCGATAACGAGAATGCACGCGACATCCCCCTCCGTTGGTACGTCTCGCTGATAGGACATTATTCAAATACAATTTCAACCGGTCCTTTTATTCACCTGTCTCGCTTGGTACTGCGTTCTCGGTTTCCGTTTCTGTCTCTCTCTCTTACTGTCTCTCTCTCCCTCCCCCCAACCCCCTTTCTCTCCTTCGGTCCCGGAGCTTTCAAACTTTGCCCGCGAATCTAATGCACCTTCTTCCTCGTGAATTTTAATTAACGTTCTGTTGAAGTTCCACGATATCGTTTGCCCGAACTTACAACGAGATTTCGCTCCCTCGTTCTTTGCGCCGAACCGAGCCGCGCCAACTTGCGGGGGTGGCCATGCGACCGGAGACCAGTGTCTAAAACTGCCTCAAGTATAGCAAAGTATAGGCTGCGACAGTCGTATACGCGTCCCCATTATCCGAACGCTCTGTTATGCCACACCACCGTTTCGTAACAATTTTTGCATGTAATGCAGAACTTTCTTAACGACTAGCTCTTTATTCGTCCGTTTCTCGATTATTTGCAAACGATCTGGGCACACTTTACTGCCAAAATTTATCTACATCTCTTTCTGTGTATTTACTCAATCTTTTTGATATTTACGGAATTTATTAATTAACTTATTATTAATTTATTATTAATTTAGATTGTGGACCTCCGAAATATGAATCATCTTCATCAATTGTAACAAATGGTAGCCAGAAAAATATCTGTTTCTTTGTCTAATCGTTTCAGGGAGTTGTAAATAATAGATATTCCTCAATTCTGAACTCGGTTTTATATTTTACAATTATAGAAAATTTAAAAATTTTATTCTATTGAAAATTACGGACAATCTCAATAAATTGAGGGTTGTCATTTTTACATTGTTAACGTTTGATAGGTTTAGTGTAAAATTTTACTTACGCATTTTTGTCATTGCAACTGCATCAAATCAGCAGAACAATAATAAAGTCACAAATTAATTTGTGCACCTCTGATCATAACTAGACTGAGGATTTTTGAAAAATACAAAATAGTAAAAACGCTAGGACAATTTAAAACTGTTGTTACATTAATTTCAGTCTATTGTAATTATTAAGAAAGGGAACTCATTTCTCTTTTAAACCTGTTTCTTGCAATTGAGATACAGAATTTTTATTTTGACGATACACGGTCATTGCAATTACCATGAGAATATAAAGAACATTTGGTATCAGAATAATCACACGAAAACCTTATTCCGAATATTCAAGCAAGTCTCGAACAATTTCATGTAAAAATCACGAAAGATAGTTGAATTAATAATTCCAATTCGAATAAAATAGATCTTGCAGTACTATTTTATTTGAGGATTATCTGAATTAAATAGTAATCCAAGTCCTATAAACGTACTCAGCTCTGACTTCTCCTGATCGGTTCGGCTCCGGTCTGACAGCCAACGTCCATATCTACTGCGACCGTCGCCGCACGGTTCTCAGGTTTCACGGTGCAGGTGAATAACAATTGCATCCCTCGATAAAATAACAATTGACCTACATAAACTGAAATGTCAAATCGAATGACTGACAGATTATCTTGTGCTTAAAGTGTTTGACCAGTAAAGATTTTACTATCTAACAAATTGACGATATTCAAATATAAATTCGCGAAGAAGAATCGTACAGTAATAAACCTAGATTCGTTTCGAATCTTGGAACCTCTACTTTGACAATCTGTCATTCCTTTTCTCCCGAGATAATTTCACATGCAGACTTAATGACTATGAGACCGAGGATGTGTTTTCTCTCGAAAATTCTGCAAATTGTAACGTCTCTGGACAAATTAGAAAATTTATTTCCGGACTGAATTTGCCGTAGACTCGAAGACCGAAGCCCCCCTCTTTACAAAACAATTTACAAACAATTTTTGTTTTACAATTTCGCGAAGCTTCGATCGAAAAGATTCGCCGACGACGTAAACGGTCGAGGACTCGACCGAGCCCAATTAGAGCTACTCAACGCGAAGTAAAAGTGTCGTTTATTACATCATTCGAGCCAAGAGGGATAAGCGTGAACGAGGACGGCGGCAAGCGTTGTCGAACTGTCAGTCGTTGTTCATTAATAATAAAATGATCGAGTGATTGGCCGCAGGATCAATATAAATAACGTATCGGACTGCAAAAGCGTCCGGATAATATACGATCCGATTACGATGACACACAGCCAGGCTCGTCGCATTAATTACTAGATTGCTCTTTACGTATGTTGTTTGCAATTAATTATATTTTCGGCTGTACGCTAGTTTAAACCGAATAAATCAAGCCGATCCTGATAAGCGCTCTCGCTCGGCTGTTCCCGATTCCCACCCCCGTAGACGGTCGCCGGCCACCGTGACGGTAGGGGTAAAAAGTTCCAGTCAGTCATAAATCAATCCTGGCACGATTTACTTTCTTGGAACGGCGCCAGGCAAACGATGGAACCGGAATCCTGCAGCCAAACGATTTCTTCGTCCTTCGTTTCCTATGGCTACCGACGTCGACGACGCCGCGATCCACCGAATCCTTTATCCCCGTCGATTCGACGCATCGCTGTGCTGGATCGCGAAATCCTCCGTGAAACGCATTAGCGGCATAATCGTAGCACAGCGTGCAGTTTCGACAAATGAAAAACTGGTATTAATCCTTCGGCGCATTTATTACGTGATACTACTGTCGCTAGATTGCATGAAACTATCCTTGGTGAAACGACAATTCATCCGGAAAATTCCAAGATAATCCAACGCTAAAGCGATCACGATCGAATGACCGGTTTCATGATTATTGGGATCATAAAAATGTAATATGGAAAGTAATGGAACAGTTCCCCTTGTCCATTGGGTTAAAGAAAATAAAAACTGTATTTGAACGGTCAATCTCGTCTGCGTGAAAAACATCATATAGAGTGAATTACGAAAAGAATTTTTTCCAAAGAGAATAATCTTTTTGAAATTATTCAAAAAGACGAATAACAAGCAATGGATACTAAAAGCTGTTAGAATATTTAGATCCATTTAACATTAACTTTTTAACCATTTACTTCCGAAAATATATTTATAAAACATTAGTTTCTTAAAATAAATATAATCCTAGGACCACTTTGTACTTCTAAAGACCAAATCAGATTTTTAAATCCATATTCTCAACGAAAAGTTCGTAAAATAATTATAGAATAATAATTATAATTTAAGGGCCACTTTGTGTTTCTAAAGACCAAATCAGATTTTTAAATCCATATTCTCAACGCCAGGTTCGTAACAAAATCAGATTGCCCGACTACTAAAATCGATCAATTGATATAATTGACAGGGACACACGTTGACAGCGAATTTTGTGGCATTTTTGGAAGAGGATGATGTCCAAGACAGAGGCGAAATACGTCGCTCTACTTACGCGGAACTTCGCATCGCCGGGCCGGGCGGAGATGTAAATCGGGTTTGCGCTAATATGAATTTCAGATCGACGTTAATAAGAAAGCCGTCGCTCGTCGCCGTGGATATTTCTATGAGCGGTAAGCCGGCCTTCCAACTTCTTTAGAGCTTTGGGAAATTATTACGGCAACTTTTGCCGCCCCTTCCGCTGCCATCGCCGCTCCGAAATAAAGTTCCGGACGTCCTTCTCGCCCCGTGAGCCTTCACGAGAGAACGACGAATCCTGCTTTCGGTTAACCACGTGGAGGGCTCTATCCGAGAGCTATCGGGAAAATTGATATTCTTCCCTCTGATAAAATTTTTATATGATGGCAGAAAAGGTGAACAAAATTGTATCCGTCTCCAGATTCAAAATAATTGACGTAGGTAATGTTTGTCAGCAATAATTAGACTACGGATCTTTATGCATTTATGGTTTATGAAAATGTTCAAAAAATGCTGTAATATAAAATTCGATAGTAGCCGTTCTCATGAAAAATAAGATTTTATTACACTCCAGTTTCTTCTTGTCTGCCAAAATTGGAAAATGCATATAAACATCCTCAGTCTAGTAATAATACTGTGAACATTTTTCCTAAGGTTCCAACTTCTTCTAGACTGAATATAATTTAAGCAATCTGTACTATTAACAATACTGTGAATATTGTTCCTCAGGTCCAACCTGATTTACAGTTTACAGTCAACTATTACCAATAATAATATTGTGAATATTTTTCCTAAGGTTCCACCTTCTTCTAGATTGAACATAATTTAAGCAATTTGTACTATTAACAATACTGTGAATATTGTTCCTCAGCCTGATTACAGTTTACAGTCAACTATTACCATTAATAATATTGTGAATATTTTTCTTCTCCAAGATGCACTACTAACATGGACTCGAAGCTTAATTTATAATCAATTAACACCATTAATAATACTACTACAAGCATTTTCGTCTCTCACGATGCAATAAGTAGGCTAATCTTCTCTATATGAAATCATAAGCAAAAATAATTTGTTTATATAATGGATATATGAATGAGTATTTGGATTTGTCAGAGAATCTGTAGAGATAGTGTTGGGAGTGTTCTTCATCTGTGGAGAATGCATTGGAACCCGAATAGTAGATCGTCAGGAGAATGTGCCTGCACTGGTCAGACCATAAAGCAACACCTCCTGCGAGTAGACTGCGGGTTCAATGCGTCCATGACAAAAATGATAGGTGCAATTTAAAACAGTAAAAAGATTAAAGGATTTCGGGAATATTGATAGGCAACACGATTCTCAATGTATTCAAATTATTGACAATTAAATGTTCTTTCGCAACTTCGAGTGATCCACCTACACAGCTCCCGCTGATTAATTTCATCAATCGAAGGATGTACAATCTAAATAGGGTTATTAAAAATATATTTCTAAAAATTGACGAACGTCAAAGAGAGAATTTCCATTTCCCTCCAGTTCCTAGCAATTACTACAGAAAAATTTCACCTGGTACACAGATCCACAATTTATCATTGAGATCCTCATCTTGCCAAAGTACTCAGAAAAGTACAACGAGATTTTTATCCACTTCCGACCATAATGGAACTGGTTTTAGAGCAAAGAAATTAATCTCCGACTTCAATCTCCACAAAGAAATCTCGGAAAAAATCCTCACCCTACAATTCCACCCTCTCCTCGCAGTCCCGAATCGCAAACTTAAAATCGCACAACAAGTCTGTTATCTTCTTCGCAACGTAATACAGCTCCCAGCACAACAAAGAAATTTATCTCCAATCTCCAGCGAACAAACCCTCAAAAGTCGGTCTCCCTACAGTACCCTCGCTTCAGAATGGCGAGTAAACTGTTTAAAAAAGAACAAGCTATCGTAAGTACAACGGAGTCTCCAAACAGATCAAAGAAACATATGTTCACGAGTCTGTACGGACTGTCCTTAGAGTAAAGAGCCGCAGTCAATCAATTACATCGGAGAGAGAGAGAGAGAGAGAGAGAGAGAGAGAGAGAGAGAGAGTCTAAAACATCGAAGTCCTTTCGATGGGTATCCAGTGGAAAGCGACAAACAGTGAAGGAAACTAGTCCCCGAGCGTTGGCCACGCCGAATCTTTTGCTCCTGCAGTTAAACACGTTCGTAAAGGAGAAAGGAAGCATCCTGGAAAGACGCGACGCGAGTCGTGTTCGCCGACGCGTGTAATCCTTCGACGAGACGCGAGTCGCTGTAGACACGCTCTATCCAAGGAGAGACGAATCGAGAAAAAGGCGACGTCGTTTCGCGGCTAAGACTCCGGGGGTAGTAAAAGTTTCAAAGCACACGCCGAATGAATTCCCCCGATTCCCAGACTGGTCCGAGGGATGCCCGGTATCCTTCCCTTGAACGGGAGTAGTCGGTCCCGACTGAAGCGAGCGCAAAAGAGAGAGAGAGGGAGAGAGAGAGAGAGAGAGGGGGGTGGCCGCCCCTTTGATCGCCGCGTCTGCGAAAGCGGAGAGGCGAAAAGCGACGAAAACAGGGCGCCGTAATTTCGGCAAGTATGTGTGGCAATCCGGATTCGTCGGCGACAACGGGATTACTTTTGGTCCCGGCGCAGCAGAAGAGAGGTTAATTTCGACGCCGCGATTCGCACCGTCAGAGAAATTGATTTACCGTGAACCGCGTTTCCACGTCCCGCGTAATTATGGCGGCGATATTGAGCGTGTTTATTGACGGATCGTGCCCTGTTTTATGCATTTCTTGATGCCACTACCGTGCGAACACCAGAGTGAATATTCGTGACGAATTAGCTTCTGATGTGTCAGGTCAGTGCAAAAGTTCGTGCCTCATTGTTGCGTTTTAACACGACATCGGTCACGGAGATTTGCACTGAGCTAACGTGATAGTTATCTTCCAGTTGGTAGAATCGATCTTCGACGACTGAAAATCGTTAATAAAACGTTGAATTATAATTATTGAAATATAAGATAATCTGCACAAAATAAAGAAAAAAATTCGAATGATTAAAAAATATAATATATTTAATCAAATAATATAATTAAAAATAATTAAAAGAATTAGATGATTCGCGGTGTAATATGTCAGCAGAAAATTTCGAAAAACTCATGTTTGCCATATTAAAAAATTTATTAAATAATTGATTGTCTACCATTTGAAAGTTGTACTATTTATGAGATGTTTTCTGTGGTAGAATTTGCCACAGATTTGAAGATTGAAGTGATACAATTTTAGTCGATGAAATACTTGTTATTCCATGACTCTTTTTCTGTTTGGTTATAACAATCCCTGTTAAAATCATCTGAGATATCTCAAATTTCGAAATGATCTACCTGAAGAGTATAAAAAAGGGGGAAGGCAGTTTCCAAGATAATTACCAAGATTTCTCAAATTTTAAACTCGAATGGCGACTGTGAGATGCGACTAAAAATTCCTGTATCATTATTCAAAATATTTTTTACATTATTAAATTTGATTGTATTTAATAACTTACTAAACATTTCAGTACTGTACGAATAAATTGCACCATTTTCGTTTCATTTAAAAAATATATACAGAAGGGAATTATTGTAGGTCGGAAGAAACGTTTCGTTTGAGAGTTAAAATGGCTTCGAGTGCAAAGGGTTAATTGATCTAAGAAAGTCTAAAAGCGAGGAAGGTGTTTTCCAGTATGGGGAAAGATCCGAAATTTCCGGGTAAACTCACGGTCAGAGCAGGATGACTCACACGGAGGAAAAAGGCCTGCGGGTTGTTCCTCTGTCACGGTGTTCTGTCATGGTTCGCGGTCTATAAATAGGAGTCGTCGGAGTCGCCGGTGGACAAAACGATCATCGATGACGGTGCCCCGCGGCCCAGAAGTCGAACGTCTGGCCAGGAATTAACCTCGCGTTCCTGGGAAAGCGCGAGAGCCACCACGATAATAGGAATGACGGGCCCGACCCACTTACTCCAATCGTCCTATTCCAGGCTTCTCGCGGCTTAATATCGACGATAAATAAGCATTACGTCGCCCGTACTTCGCGCATATTTACGAGAGACCGTAATCCGCGACGCGTCCTTCGGTCCGCTTTACTTTGTCACAAGTCTCTGTCCCCCCCCCCCCACCCCTCACCCCGCCGTCGAATACCTAATTAACACCGGGAACCAACCAGCTTCCCGTTCTCCCCCGCTGTTCTGCGACTTTCTTGTGCTCGCACAAAATTTCCGCATTCCATCCTTCTCGCGTACGTCATTTGAAAGGCATTTTTTAACGCTCCATTAAAAATTCTCTTCAGAATTTTAAACGTAAAAATTCCTCGCTAGGTTCCTAAATATTTTAATCTGTGTAAGCAGGATGCTTTTCGAGAATTCATGGCAACTCTGTTCTAATTTTTAAGCATACAATTTTAGAAAAATATTTTTTTGTCTACTTCTTTGAGATTGATACGGGGCTTACAGAGGAAATTAGAATTCAGACTGAGTGTTTGTAATAGTTGAGTGTTTAAAATTAGAAATTTATTTCCTTTCTCAATACGTTTAATAGGTTGAATATAATGCAACAGTATTTTTAAATTCTTTTAATGTTTCTACTGTTTTAAATTACACCTATTAATTTTTTTCGTAAGTGCATCCGCAGTCTAGTAATAATAATTCTGTTGTCCAAGGAGTAATTCGTTCTTTCGTGTCCAATTGATGGTGAAACAATAACCGGATAGTGAAGTAGGTAGATGAATCCAAGAAGATGACATTTCTCATTGAAGATGGAAGAATGAATCAGCAAATGGCAAAAGACAACAGGTGGGAACGTAGCTATACGCATTCACAAAAATAAATGAATTAAATCAATGTAAAGAACGCATAGTGTATCGTTCCAGCAAGCAAGGAAAAATGTATCCAACCGATGAAATCGTAAAAAGAGTACCAACAAACTCCTTCATTGAAAGCGAAATACCAAGACAACAAACAGTGAAAGGCGAATAAACCACAAAAGACTACACGAGGATTCATAAACTTCCGACAATAAAAGAGAAACACGGTTTCTATCGACTCAAACGAGAATATGTTAAATCGACGCAATGAAAGCACCGATACGAGTGTTAAAAATGGAAACTTCAAACGACCATGCTTCTATTAGATCACAGAAAGACTAGATAGCAACGCATACCACAAACCGAAGCTATATTTCTCCGAAACGACATTGCGTCAGGTGTGCGGAACCGTATCGCGCGAAAAGCCCGCCGCAGAAAACAATTCGCAACAGTTCCGCGTAGCGATCGCTCTCGATCGCGGTTCGATTCCGCGGGATTTTTGAACCGAGGGAAAATCCGCGGCACAGGACCGGACGGCGAACGGTCAAAAAGTCCGTTCAGTTTACGAGCGCGGAAAGAGATAGCGGGCACGACTGCGGGACGCGCGTTCGAAACGCGTTGAAAAGCCGGGGTCCGGTCTCTCGATCACGTACATACGAAACACGCGATAATCGAGGCGGTGCGAGAAACGATAAGCAATTAGCCGCGCGACCGAAAGTATCTAGCCGCGGCGTTAATTACACCGAAAGGCGAACGCGGTATCGCTGAAACGTCCAGATAAATAATCCGCCGACGAGCGTTTCCATATTGTACGCGGCGCTCGCGTGTCGAGCCGCGAGCATGAGTCCGAGAACGGGCCGCAATTAGGATTACGGTAACGATTTCATTTGCGTCCGGCCCCTGCGGAAATACCGAGCATTCCGCGAATCATCATCTTCATTGATTTGATTTTCCATTTGATTTGTACGAAATGTTTCAAGAGAAAAAGTGAATGGATAAAATCTGCTTTATCAGAAACATTTTTGCTTTCAATTACAATGCAGATTGACGAACGATGAGATTTTAAGGATTTTTAAGGAGATTTTAATGATTGAGATTTTTAAAATTCCAGTGAAACTTAACGGTTAAAGTCTCCGATCTTTTCTGTTTAATTAATGCGGTAATAATACAGACAAGAATAAATCGTTGGAGGTGTTCGAATGAAAAACGTGACCCTTGCACTTTATGTCGTTTAATTTAATGGACGGAACGTTGTATTTTAATCTTAAAGCGTGCAACAAGTCGCTTTCGCCAAGGCAATATTAATATCTTCCATCTTTCATGAGAAACGTGTTGCTTGTTTGTTATTGAAATTTCGTTGCCGAATCGTGTAGAGAAATTCGATGAACATTTCTGGCTTCAAATTGTTTATTATATTGCTTCTATAGTTATGTAGAAGCTCCTTTAGCTTTAAACTCAAATCGTCATGTGACGCTGCAACGTGATATTAATTTACGTTCTAATTTTCTCAGGATCGCGTTAACATTGTATTAAGTAGAATTGGTCTGTCATGACCAGACACGTAAGACCATTCGTGATCAATATCCCAATCCAATTATTCGATTGAAACTGTGGATCCTTATGCAGACTAAAAATATTCTAAGCCTATCCTGAAGCATACAACTTAAGTGAAACTGCATGTCCACTTTTAATAATATTATTAATAATATTAGTCAACCTAAACTCATACAATGTCTTCACAGTGTTGTATTATCCTCATCCAATTTCTATAAAAATGCATATAATCCACAGTTCAATTATAATTGAACAAAAATCCCCTGCTGTGTCTGTTCATGGCTAGCTAATTCTACTTAACCCCTTGCCCTACAATAACGAGCCAGACTCGTGATGAAGATTCTGAATAGAGTCTAATAAATGTGAACGTTATTAATTTCCCATAAACCGAAATAAAATTCTATTTTGTTGTAGTTGATATATATCCTTTGGAGAAAACATAGGCATGCAATAAATATAAACTATCTTTTTTTTCTATAAAATTCTGAACGATGAAGAATTTCTAATCATTATAATCACAAAATAAATAGTAGTGTAAGGGGTTAACAGAGTCCCAATGCGTGCGCGTTCCGAACACGAAATCAATTTCCCCGCGGAACGAGGCATTCTACGAAAAAATTTCATTCCTCTTCATCGACTCATTGTTGCATACAGAATCAGCCGCGACCGGTCGCGGCACGATTTAGAGAGCGCTCTGCACACAGTCTCGCGTATTCCGCTTCCCGGGGCACGGAAGGGGAAAAAATCAATCCGACCAGAAACTTTCACGCAGTACAAACAAATGCCGGTTAGCTGCAGCTAGAAAAGTGTCCGATCGGGCTCGCCGCGGTACAACGGAGGTACCAGGGCACGGCCGAAGAGGGCTTTCCAACTTTTCCTAATCTCGCCACGTTCCTCGGAGGTCCCGCAGCGTCCGGACGCCGCAGAAAGGATTGCGGCTCGCCGCGATCGCCTCGTGTAAACCCGTAAGCGACGGGGGGAAAAAACGAATTTCCCCGATGGAACGGTTTCTCCAGCTCGCTGGTGGTCCGTTCCAACGAACGACGAGATCGTTACGACGTCGATCGAACCACGGCTACAAGCCGTTAAGGGAGAGAGAACACGGGGCCGAGCGCAGCCGTTTTCGAGTTATACGGCTCCGGCGAAAAGCTGAGCGCCTGTAAAAGGCAACCCAGTCGCCGGCCGTGCATCCTCGCTTCCCGTGATCGATGCACACCTCTCTCCCTCTCACCTCCTATCTCTTTTTCCCTCTCTCTCTCTCTCTCTCTCTCTCCCTCTCCGCTGCGCCTCGGGATTCGGTTTGCCGGCCGGTGCATCGCCCTAGCTCGCGAAATTCCGAAAATTGTGCAGCCGATCGGGCAACAGCTGGAACCGTTTAACGACGACGGTTTTTATAAACTATACGCCGTCTGCGGCTGCGACCGACAATACTGCGATCCCCTAACTTGGTCTCCAGGCTGAACCGTGCGACTCTAAGGCGGGGCCCCGGCCTCTTGGTGCAATTTTCATTCGATGATTCGGTTCATTTTAATAGTTGTAGAAATTGTGGGATCGTTTTAATTCAAGATCGTCCGAATATTAATGCGAATTATAATACATGCTGCAATTACCCGTTTTCATCGACCATTTCTATCGGCAAGCGTTTAAGCTGAGGACCGCCGCAGCGGGCAACAGCAACGAAACTGGTATCACGGGTCGTTTATGCGGCGACTATATTTCATGCGGCGACGGCGTTCGCTATTATAGAGCAGCGTCCATCTCGGCCGTGGCCTCCGCGAGTGGCTGGTAATCGTATTGTATCTATGCCACGTGAGACGGTATCAAACGGATTCTGCTAATACCAATGACATGCTTTGATACCGCAACGCGATACCGGGGCGAATCGATACATATTGGTTAATGAGTACGTCATTGAATCGGCCGGCGCGCCGGTGTCCTATGAATCATAGTTACTGTCCCCGATGCGAGCCGGTGGGAGGGAGGGAGGGATGCAACGACGCGGCGCCGGTCTGTGCATCCAGGTGTGGCGCGCCGCGCAGCGCAGATTTTCCCAACGGAAGAAAGCCCATTTATCGCGAGTGCGCGTAAATTCTAGGGGGATTGGTCAGCCGGTACGGGGGACGCTTTGGCCAATATCTTGGCGGGTTTACGACAAGTTTACGACAAGTAATAAACTCATAAAGCCCCGTAGATTTCGCAGACACACGGGCAGATTTCTAACGGCGTCCGCCGTGCGGCGAATACAGCGCCCGGATAGTCTCGCAGAGTCCGACGATAGCTTTATAATGTGCCACCGGTATCAGGAGTTAAATCTGCGCGCAACACCTGCCCGCCTTGTTAACAGAGTCACGGCCGTGACTCGGTGCTCTCTGCTTTGTTACCTTTTTCTTTCCTTTTCTCTCTCTCTCTCTCTCTCTCTCTCTCTCTCTCTCTCTCGGGGGCCGACCGCGAATAACCGCGGAGAGAAAGAAAGAAACGAGCGTTTCCATTGTCGCGATCGCGTTTCGTGGAAGAGGAGAGAACGCATCCGCACGATACACACAACACCACGCGCGCGGATTGTGGGTGGCACCCGTGGGTGCGCTCGCCCGATTCCAACCTCGTTGCTCAGCCACGATGATCTCAGGGCCGATCGACGTGCCGCTACATCCGGCAAGTGTCGTCGATCGTTCTGCACAACTTGCTTTTGTGTCGCTCGATCCGCGACCACACCGTTCCCTCTCTGCAAGGGGGTATTCTTATTCTTGAGGTCGATTTTCCGCCAATTTTTTCCTGGCAAATTATTCCATCCTTTGCGTCGAGATTTTCTACGCGTGTTCACCGATATTTGAAGTAGGCGCGCGATTTTTTTCGAGCGAAAATAATCAAAATTACCCGAGTTATGTAGCTGTTATGGAGTATGTTTTGAAAAATTTTATTCCTCTACCAATCGGAAACACAAAAATTATTGTTAATCAGTAGACTGTGGATGTTTATGCAGTTTTCTATATTTGTAGGCAAATTTTAAAAAAAGTTTAGATCTGAAATAGATAAAGATCGTACTAAATTCTGTGGAATTTTATATTATAGTATTTTTTTTTAATTTTCAGAAGCCATGAACGCATAAAGATTCGCAGTCTATTAGTCAGTAAGAGTGGGGATATCGTGCGAACTAAACGAAATGAAAAATCTTTATTATTTACGAAATGGTCACTATTTGAAGTCAAGTTACAGGTTTTTCTACATCTTTTTCTAGCACTCTAGAACTCTTGCTAAACAGAATTCAACGTTCCGTTTCGAGATGTCTCAACAGATTTGTCAGACAATAAACGATAATAAACGACGTCAAACAATTATCAGTTGTATCTGTAGACAACTGAGAGCAGTATAGGGGCCATCGTTGTCTTTACAGTTGTCTATAATTTCGAGAATACCTAGACGATCCTGCGGAACGCACAGTGTTTTCTCGATATATGTCAAAAACACGGATCTTGACAGCGACATATATCGTCCAGGAGATACTATTGTTCTTTCATCCACGTGAACGTCCGAACATCCGAAGCCTTTCGTGCGTCAAGGCTCGTTAAATTTAATTTTAGTGTAGTACTGGTAAATTCCACATATATTCGTGATTTTTAATTGAAAACATTAGATATTTCACAAGAAACTAATAAAAATTAATTTTGGTCCAAATTTAAGGCACTGATATAACTTTTATGCCAATACATATTTTGCAAGGGTCCGGATAATTTTGAGCGGTGGTGTAAATGGAGAAATTAAGGTAAAGGCACCAGTAGTTGACCAGTTAAGAGATGTTTTCCACGCGAACAATAGTAACCACTTGTTCTGTCAACAAATAGCGAGAGTCGATGCCTGAAGACACTCTTTATGTCTTCTAGATTATGTAACAAGGCCACTTTTTTAAAAAAGTTTACTTACACAAATTTAAGAAACATATTTAAAAATTCAGTAATTGCTTCAGAAGTTGACCACTCTTAAAAATGAAAAATCTACTAATTTACCTTCTGTTCGTTAGTAGTTGACCACTTATACTAGAAAGAGGGATAAAGCAATAATGTTGGGAATCATTTTAGTATCATTTAGTTTCAACAATTACCAGCACAAATTACAATTAAAGAATAAAATAACAAAATAAAATAAATCAATTCCATAAAAAGTTCAATTCAGGAACAGAGTAGACGTTGCGAGTTCTGCTCGATTTCGTGGGCTCATTGATATGAGAAAGTACAGCCTTCCACTCGTAGTCCAGCACATCAGGCTTCTCGGGCCACTTCCATAATCGCCCGTACATTTCCATGGATGAAATAGTCGCTTTAGTTTTAGTTACACGAAGAATTTTTCCAGGGAAATGTTTTCCTTCATATAAAAATATTACGTGTTCGTAATATTTTATTATATATTTTAATATTTTATTTTTTTATTTACAATTGACCATGCCTGTCAACTTCTGAAAATTGTTCAAAAACAATATTCAGTAGTTGACCACCTAATAAACTATTGTTCTTCAGGTTAGAATAACAAAAACAATGCATTTATCACTTATAAAACTCTGTGAGAATATAAACAGCAAATAATTCAGTCGCGAAAACTGCACAACGTATGGATTTTTTTACCTGAACCGTACAGCTGTTCTTAACAGAAACGTTAAAGAAATAGAGATACATATATCAGCATATTACTAACCTTAATGAATTCAGACGTCCGTTATTGCTATGCATACTTCACTTCGCATGCAATTGTTTTGAAATTTAAACAACAGACGGCATCCGAGGTTCCCTTTCATCAAAAGTGCACAGTTTATAAAAACCATATTTTTTATGTTTTTCTATAAAATGGTCAACTACTGGTGCCTTTACCTTACTGTACTCACGGAACAGAATTCGGAGTTCTATTTTAGGAAGCGTCAGCAAGATTCTCATACCACAAACGATGTGAAACGATATGAAAGGATGTCGTACGATTCGGGATCGAGGGGATCGTTCTACGAGGCGACGGTGATCTATAGTTTCGGATAGGCTGAGTTCTCGCACACGGAAGCTCCCGTGGCCGTCCCCGCGAGATCTCCCAGGGACTGTCGGGAGTCGTTCGAGCGTAACACCGAGGAATTTCGACGTCGTGCGAGAACGGGCCCGATGCACCGCGACGTGGCTCCGGGTCTTATGCAGCGACGGTAGCCCGCGCCGCTGCGCTACACCGGACGTAATTTAGTAAATACCCGGTCTCCTCTACGAGCCTGTATTACGCACGTACACGAGGCAGGGTTCTGGCTCCATAAAGCGCGATGGACCCCACCCGATGCGAGAGGCTCGATCGAGCGTGTCCTGGCATTATTGCGATCGTCGCACAGTGGGGTATTTACACCGGAAAGTCGGAAAAAATTACTATTGCATGGAAACCATTTTCAAATGAAGCACAATATAATTGTAATGCAGAATATATATATATATATATATATATATATATATATATAAATAAATAAATAAATAAATAAATAAATAAAAAATAAATAAATAAATAAATAACATAAAAAAATAACTAAAAATAAAAACCAAAAAACCCTATAAATAAATAACATTTTAATAAAAAAATATATAAATAACATTTTTCAATTAATAGAATAAATTTTCTTCAGACAATGCGTTCGAAGTTTCTTCTTCAGATATTTCTTCTTTATCATATTCGGTGTCGCTTTCATCTGTAGAAGTGATAGGCTCAAAAGGGAAAAATAAATCCAAACTTTCTTTCAGGAACGCCATTGTTTTTTCTTCTTCGAGGTTGTCTTAAATTTGTTAAAAGGGGATCAGAAGTGAGTTAGAGCCTATTGATGACATCCAGATTACATGCCTTCCTGAACACTTTCTGGCATAACTCTGTCTATACTGGCGAAAATGTTTGTTTCTCGCCTCGGCTGCATCTTCTCATAATTGTCCAATAGGCAGAATTGCATTTTCTATAACTTTTGGTCCGTGAATTAATATTTTGTGTGTTGTGAGTGACATGGGATACCACCCATATAATCGAACGTACATTTCTGCTGTCTCTGTGGTATACGTTGCAAATTTTGTAAAAAAAATTTTTTTTTAATTATTTTTTTTAATTATCAAATTTTTTTAGGTTCTGTTTGTACTTTATAAACATTTAACGGAAACAGAAGAGTTGCATATTACAACACAAAAGCACCCGGCCGCGTCCGCGGCTGCAACAATGACGCGAGGCGGAGAGAGAAAAGGCGGAGTTCACTTCTATCTAAATTGTCTATAAAATCGAAAATTGGACGAATCTGGAATAAATTTTTATTGGATTTTAATCACAAACCTTCACGGAATAAAATGACACAAGAAAGAGTACCGGGACTCACCCTGAACCATAACAAAATGATTAATGAAGTTTTGAAATTAGAAAAACTATTCTTGATCTATTGAATATCATCAAATATTAATAACTATTAAAAAATATACGGAGAAGGAATCACAACTGTACTAAAGTGTAGTACATACTTTTCTCAAAATATAAGAAAAGTGAAAAATCAGACAAAGTTATTTCAAATACTAGAAAATCTTTAGTAAGTAAATGATACTTCAACGAATAGAAAGGAAATAAGCTGTTACCATAAAATCTTCTAACTTCTAACGAAGTACACTCTTTTGTGAGTGCATAAATGAAAAAAACAGTTATGGTACGGTATTCTATACATATTCCATTATCTTATACAACAAAAATAATATGGTTTACACTAAGTTTTAAAAAATGACTTTTTTCCGGCTTTTTGGTGCAAATACCCCACTGTGCGTCGTGCCACGTCGGACACGATGCCCTCGCTCTCTCTTGCTCTCTTTCGCTCTATCCGCTCTCTTTTCCCTCTCCGTCACCGGTTCCCGGCTTCTCGACGCTCGCGCGCCCATGCGAATTTATTATTATTGTTATTAGCACTCTTATTATTATGATTTCTGCCGTTAGTCGTTTTTTTTTCTGAAGATGGAGTCCAGTAAACATCGTCTGTCACGAGATCAGACGGATTCTAGTAATAGAGGAACTACGGAGATCTAAAGGCGACTATTTAGTGGATTTCAGTGTGGGTATTCGAGCTGTAATCTCCGGTAAATACATCTTTGCGGGCTTAACGATCGCGGATTGAAACGTTAGATGGGTTTCATGGTTGCTAGTGCGAAATTCGTCGGTCATTAGGAGTATTATCCATTTTATGAGCTTTGTAGATTGATATTCCCTCCTGGCGTATTGTTTCCCCTCGGTGTCTTGCGTCCGAGGGTTCGTTGTAGTCTCTCTTCAAATTTCTTCTTATAAGAAATTAGTCCTGTTAACACGTTGACTGCCATGTCACCCGTATGTGAGTGACGGAATTATTCGTCCAGGTTTTAATGTGAACTTTTACGTGAATATATTCATTGTACGAAATTTGATTGGGATCTGTAAAATACATGAAAGTTGGAGGACTACTCAATATCATAAATTTAATTTCTTCAATTTTTATTTCGTTAAAGAACTTATTTCGATTTTATGGAACTTTTGAGGTTTCTAGTTTGGCAGTCAAAGTGTTAACGAAAATCATGAAGTATTATCTGACATCTAACAGAATAAAGACAGTCCTGCATGTGCACACGACTGGTTTAAACAGAATTTCATGTTCCTGATCAAATACTGTATCCAGTGATAGGTCTAAGCAATACTTGGAAAGTAGTTCTTTGCGATAGAATCTATCAGAAGGCGAGTTGAAACACAGTTGAACCATCAGAGTCCGTTGTTCTGTGCATCAAGAAAATGAATTGCATTGGTTTAACTTAGCGAATATTTATACAGAAAATAAAAATGTGTCGAGGATGCAACATTGTCAAAAAATTACAGTATAGAAAAAGTAGAACCTCAAAAAAAAAAAAGAAAAAATCATAAGCCTAATTAGATTATCCTTATTAAAGACCGATTCAGCAATATCGAGTCCGGGGACGTATTAAATAAGCCAGCACGGTTAAAATCTGATTCGTAGCAGAAACTCGTTACCCGAGCGATGATAGCACATATTTCCAATGTTAAATAAAAGAACGGTGTCGCACGGTCTGGCCAGAAACCGCGGATCGACTATCTTTTCGATCGTAGGCCACCGAGGCGGAGCACCTTTTCAGATTCTCTCAGCGGGACGCCTCGGCAAACTGAGTTCCTCGTTTCTCGCCGATCAAGGCGGTGGGTCTCTCTCTCTCTCTCTCTCACTCTCTCTCTCGCGAGAATCCATACAATCCCCAAGAGGAACAAGATATCAAAGACCAACGGGGATCGATCGAGTTCCAATTAAAAAGCCTGATTACAGCGCACGAAAAGTTGGTGTCGCGGTTGCGTAATTAAATGACGCGGTTGTCGGTGGTTCATCAGGAGCATTCATTCAGCGAGTGCTGGATTTTATCGATCTTCCGTGAATACATTACCAGAAGTCCAATGCGAATTTCCCCGGGCCCAAATAATCACATATTTATTCCCTGCATCGCGCGAATAGCGATTTTCTTCTGATCCTCGTTGCTATTTGTTGCTGACTGGTATGCGAAGTGTTCCAGAAATAGAAAGGAACGATTTAATCAACGTGTGACAGCATCCACACGTGATATAGCTATATTTTACAATTTTTGGAAGATAAAGAACACCGTAATCACAATTGCTAGTTTTGTGGATATTTATCTTCATTTTCTGCAATCTGCAATTTTACTAGTCTTCTAAATCGTGGTTCGATCATCCAGAGGAAGGTCGAATAAAAAAATCATTTCACGAAAATTACCCAACGTGTCTGACCATCATCTGCCGATTCTACTTCCTGTACATACCTACACAATTTTCCAAAAACCAGAAAATTACCGTTCTGATAGGTGACCATTTTCTTATATCATCCAAGTTCCCCGAATCGTGATGCAATTATTCAGAAAAAAATCGGGTTGGAAAAATCCTCGGTCCACGTGTCCGTTTCCCGAGAATCGTCTGACGTGTCTGTCCGTGACCTGGCAATTCCACTTGCAGCAAACGCCACGCATACTCGCGCGGGAAACCTGCTCAGAAAACAGTGAAAACCATTTCCTAACTACTTTTACTCCCAAACTCGATTATTATCTGGACGTTCCGGACACCTAAACGAATAGAAGAAAAAAGAAAAGAAAAAGGGTACACACACACAGTGGACACGATCGAACCGGAAAACTCGGTCCGAATGACTTTTTACTGGCTTGAACCGTGACTGGTGGCAAGACGGAGCAGAGAACAGGAGGGAGGTAAACAGTCGGAGACCGTTGGCAACAACAGAAACACAGAGGGAAAGAGATAGAGAAAGAGAGCGAGTAGGGGTGGGGTGGGGGGGGGGGAGAGAGAGCAACTGGAAACCAAAGAGATTTATCCTTTCTCACGCGAGAGGCGAGACGAGGCGAGGCGAGAGGCAACAAGAGAAAATCACGGTGTCGTTTGTTCTCTTCGGGGATTCTCGTTAGGCGTGGGAGGGAGGAGGCGTTCTCCGAGTTTCGGGACACGTTGCGGGGAAACGAAAGGTCCTGTGGAGCGTTTCCTATCCCGGGCAAGCATCACGGGAAAGCTCGTGTGCTTAGGCTGGCCACGCCGAGACCGGATATCGTGCGCCGGCCGGCATGGCATACTCGGACCCCGAAAGCACGCGGTTCCGACGATGGAAGCCATTATTTATCCATTCCCCGGTCACGGGGATTCCCCGGGGATGCCCCCGGACGTATACGTGCCTTAATCGCGACGCTCTGGCATATACCAGGGCCCCGAGGCACATCTATATACCAGCACACCTATACACGCGCACAAGTATCTATCTATCCGAGCGCCGCCGAGCGAAAGAATCGACCTTTGAGCTTGCGGAGGAACAAAGCTCGAAGGGAGCCGCACAAGCGCTCCGACGGAAAAGGACAACAAAGGGACCAGATACATCAGACGGAGAGAAGAGAACCAAGGAGAGAGAGAGAGAGAGAGAGAGAGAGAGAGAGAGAGAGAGAGGGAGAGAGTTGAGATCAGGCTTTCGAAGCAACGGGAATATAAACGGGCGAGGAACGGCCCGTCGCGTAGCGTCGCGTCGACTCGCGTCGCGGCGTCAGACCCAGGAAAATAGAAGCTGCGAGATTGTTTCCTTTCACGGATTTCTCACGGCAACGATTCGTCCGACGCTTAATCGATTCCCCAGAGTTTTTCAGCGTACAAAGGAACCCTGCAGCCTCCTCCGGTCGCAAGACGGTTCCACTTTCCGTTCACGCGAGACTCCAGCATACAAAGTGACCCGCGAGAGTACAGTGACTCAAACAATTGATCAAATGTTCGAACAAAAAGAAAACAAGTCACAGTACACCTTTCTTAGAATCTTGCTTAAGACTGTTGATATACAGGGTGGGTCGCCACATTTTTCCATCTAGATTTACGTCATTATTAGTATGCATAGCAAACAATTTTTTCAGATGAAGTTGAATGGGTTTGAGAGGGGTACATTCTGATGGTACATTTTTTTTGTAGATGGACGTGTAAAGGACATGTGAAGGTCATTCATGTTTTTTTAAATGGAATCATATTTTTTTTATTGCATCAGCTGATGCTCCTTCATATTCCTTACAAAAAAGTATTAATCTATTTGTGTAAAAAAATCATTAGTTTAGGAGATATTTTAATTCTAATTTGTTAGGAAATCTTGACTTTCTGGTCAATATTATGAATTCAATGTGATAATGTAGTAGGAGAGCAAGAATTATCAATGTAAATATTTACATTTTCTGTGTTGATAATTCTCGCTCTCCTACTTATTGTGAAATTTAGTCTCTTTTACGTCTCTGATACGGTGAATACGGCTATTCGGTGAATACGGCGATTCGGTGAATCACTTCATAATGAAGTATTTTACAGAAGAAAAGATAGACATGTTATCAATTTATTTTGAAGCTGGGAAAAGTGCTACACATGCAGAATGATTATACGCCAATAGATTTCCTCAACGAAATCATCCATCGCGCCGTACCTTTGATTATGTTTTTAAAAAATTTCACCAAACGTGGCAATTATTACGCAAAAAGGCAATTCGTAATAAAACAATAACAAATGAAGCAAACGAAATTGTAGTGTTAGCCGCAATTACGTTAAATCCATCCGTTAGCTCTCGCGAAATCGAAAGACAAGCTGGAATTAGCCGCAAAAGCATTTTACGCATACTCAAAAGGCACAAATATCTCTTATTTTTTAGCTAAATATCTCCTAAAATAATGATTTTTTTACACAAATAGACTTCCAAACACCAACACCTTTGGCTTCCATAGACTTTCTTTACTTTTTTGTAAAGAATATGAATGAGCATCAGCTGATGTAATAAAAAATATATGATTTCTTTCATATATCCTTTACACGTTCACCTACAAAAGAAAATGTACCATCAGAATGTGCCCCTCTCAAAACCATTCAACTTCATCTAAAACATTGTTTGCTATGCGTAATAATAATGACGTAAATCTAGATGACAAAATGTGGTGACCCACCCTGTATATACGAAAAATGTTTACATTGCGTAGGTACTTCACGACAGTTTAAGCCCTGTACTCGTACAAAGTGGACGTGTATTACGAATTATATGCTGTGCATTATTTGATCAATTATTTGTGTTAAGCTCAATTGTGAAAAATTCTTATATTTTTGGCATTCCTTAGCACAAATATAATTACTGGCAAGTCATAACGTTATTTTTAAACATTCGAGAATACGTTTGTGATAAAATAATAAATAAAAAAATATATTTCATATTTCGTAAAGAGACCAATGAAAGCAAATAAAATATCAGAAATCAAAAAGTTATTAATATCTGGGCTTTCTCATCGCGATACTTCGGTACGTAAACCTTTAACAGAAAACATACTAAAAAATAAAGCAGGACGAAAATCAAAGTTATCAATCTCAATCAAGTTATCAATCAAAGACTCTTGTTCCCGGTACTCCTGCAGTTTACCTGGCGGCTTTGGAAGTTGGCGCGATTAGGATGCAGCGGTTGCTCAGTCGTTCGGTACCTTCGCTCGAGCCGAGAAGTCGCATAATCGGTATCAGCAGCTGGCTAAAACTGCGAAACTGCTCGTCCCCCACTACGATTTTCTTGGGATCACCGCATTTAGTATTGTACGAGGAAATTATTCAGCACGAAGTTATATGTTTAGAGAATCTTCTCTCGAAGGTCATTTCGAGGTCGTCGGTATGTTTTTCTTCGATATTCTTGTCGGGCATGAAAAGACGAATCCAACGACCCCCATGACTATACTGTTCTGACCGTTGATCCGGAGATATTTGTGTCTGAAAGGTAAGATTTTTTTTTTTAGCTTTCAGACCCGAGTGTCTCGAGACCGTATGATTAAAACAACACAGTTCTTGAGATCGTTTGAATCGGGTTTTTGTGCTGTACAATAGTATTTATGTGACAAAGACAAGATCTCGTTTATAAAAATTGCAACGACCTTGAAATCTCGTTGAAAAGCGACCCCGAGGAAATATTCGTTCCACTGTTGCCTGCACCTCTTAAGATCGTACAAATTTGTCCGATACCAACGTCTTCCACTGAACTTTTACGATGCTGATGTTGTAAAGATTGTTGTAACGATGTTTGTTCATGCAACGGAACAGATCGGAGTGACAATCAAGTTTTACGAATCTTTCGCAGGAAGTAGTTCGTACGAAAATACAGCCACAGGAGGGTTAATAAAGTAATGAATCGTTGAAACGATTATTACACCAGGGTTAGATTTCAGAACAGATTATAGTCACGCTAGTCTCCGAGCATACGCGCTGCTTCCACTTTTCTTGTCTTGATCATCTCGCAACGATGACTCTGCGATAAAGGCGAATTATTACTATCAAGTACTTAATTTATACCGGCAAGTATTGCACTGCCGGCTTGTTATTTAAAAAGAGGTTGAACGCCACAATGTGGAAGATAAAATCTGCTAATCTCACTGAGAAAGAAATTATGATCCTTTATCGAGTGTACAACCTATAACAATTCTTTAAAGAAAAGGTCAAATAAATGAAATTTAACACACATCTGGATGCAATTAACAATGTGAATGCAAAAACCGTGCATGTCCATTTTCCAGTAAAATTGTACGAATTTCTACCTATTTTTATATATTGCTGATTGCTTGAAAAATAAAGAAATTTGCGAAATCTGGATTTTCACCAAGGTCTTCGATTGCAGACCAGATTTTGGGAGTTGTCCGATACTTTTCAGCATCGTATAAAAATATGTAAAAATTCGATATTATAGAATTTGATTTCAAATTAATCTTGCTCGGTTCTCGCACCAAGGTCAATTCTACTTAGCACGAGCGTCTCGCGCGCAGTCTACAAGAATAGCCATAGTCCCGCGACGAGTCTCGAAGCTCGAATTTAAATGAAACAGCCATAAACCCATAAACGGTGGACACAGTGTCCATCGGCGGACAGTGAAGGAAACACGGTCAGGCGTAGGGCGAACGGAAGTAGCGAGAAGGAATGCGTGAATCGACAGGCGCCGCTTGGGAAACAGGCCTTATGACAATCTTTATCGGTTGCCGAGTGTGTGTCACCTCTGAATCAGCCTCGCCGCCGGTGATCCACCTAATAGACAATGGAGACTGTTATATAAACAATGGCAATTGATAACGGGGGCCGCGTAATCGAACACCGGATGGAGAACGCGTTGAAGCCACAACATGGCGAAAGCAGCTCAACGTGGGTGATGGGAATCGAAAGATCCAACCGGAGTAATCAAACCTGAAGATGCTCCTGTCGATACCGACACGCATCCATGGTTCCATAACATTCCTAACGTTTCGACAAGTTCGCTGTTTTTTCACTTAATTGCGAATCACTACCTGGATATTGAAATCTAAGTTACGAGTTTACATGTAAGTATCAATATTAAGTTATTATCGATTGTATATGAAAAAATTGTCTACAACAAAAACTAATCTGTTGTAAACTTTGTTTTCTTTGGTGAAAATGAAAGACGATTTTCTTATAGTTTATAAATATTTTATTTCATCACATATTCTCCATTTTGGTGCAGTACCACAGTACCCAATTACCCAATTTTGTCCTTAGTTGTGCATTTTCAACATCGATATTGCCGTCCATGTTCATGGAATAATTTTTTCTTGCTTGAACAGCATTTTCACCTATTCGATGGTCAAAAAGTACAACACCGAACGAAAACTATTGCACAGAATCAAGCGAACTTTTTCACATACAAGCCTTGCTATATCAGCTGTCAAAATATACAACGACGATGCGGCTTAAATGTGAATTTGGCTTCGAAAGAATACAATTACGTCCTCTGTTGTGAAAAAACGAAAATACTTTCCGATCAATCCAACATAATCGTTACAGGCAACGAGTAGCAGCTCTTGGCGATCCGCGATCGAGAAAAAGAGTTCAGGGGCTTCCGTAAGAGGCGACGAGGAAAATCGTGGACAAAAGGCGACGCGCGAGACCTTGATACTATTCTGGACCGGCGACCGGATCGCTAGCTTGAATTCGGTATTGGAAATGGAAGAAATACGATCGGTGGCGCCTGGTTTCGCGCACGCGGATGTCCAGTCCGCCCACGCGACGACACGGCCCTGAGAAGGAGAACCGCTATACGCCGGGAAACCGAGAACCGGCGAGGAATGCCGATCCCGCGATGAGAGAATTATCTAAGACCGATATCTTATCGGCCCCGGCCGGGACAGGTAACCGGAAGGGGGAGTTCATGGTTGCCGGCGATCTTATCGGACGATTTGCACTTTGCGCGCGCCCACGCTCGCCGCTCGCGACCTCGACAACAGATCGATGGTGTTCCGAGCACATCGATCTGTCTAGACGACGATTTTTCCACGAAAAATACCGAATTAACTTCCTTCGACCCCCGTATCCTCCTCTCATGAAAGTTCATTTTCTGTTTCAATACTGTGCAACCCTTGGATAATTTATTGAGGACTCTACAAAAAAATTCTTCGGAAGATTTCTAAGATCGAACAGATTCCTGAGTTCTCAAGTCAAAATAGCTTCGGGTGCAAAGAGTTAAATAGCGTTAAACAAATTCCTAGATCGGCGTTCGTCAGCGGTCCTAGCAAACTGCAGGTGCATCTAAAGGGCAAGCCAGGATAGTTGGGCGCTCGCGCGTTCATTATCCGCCTCTGTTTGTTTATTATCCCGGGCTTTATTGTCATTACCGTTAATTATTGACGAGCACGGAGCTAGTGAGCTCGTTCGATTAATCGCGCGCAGTCAGGATGCGCCGTTCCAGAACATGGAGATGGAAAGAGAGAAAGAGAGAGAGAGAGAGAGAAGGAGGGGGGAGGAAAAGAGTTTGTGGCACAAGGATGATTATTCGCAGCCAGAGATCATTTTCATCGATAGGTACACAGCTCGCGCGAGCGCTTCTAATGGCCTGGCCGCGCGATTAGACGAAACAGATTGGTCGTGTCCAGCCGAGGCCAGATTAGTCTCCTATTCCAGCGCCGGAGCCTCGAATCGGAATAGTATATAGCAGCAATTTGCGCGCCGCGAAAGTGGGATCGCGTAATCTAGTTACCTGACGAGCTGCAATACGATACCGATCTGTATACCCCGCTGTTCAGTCAGACTGGGCCTCCAGAGACGCCGATGAACCACAGACGCTATAGGAAGACGTCACAAAAGATTTTCCTGCAGATCTAAAGAAAATCGCACTAGGATTAAGCTAAGACTGATGCGCGAAGATTTGTGTTTCAAACCTTGTCACTTTAAAATCGTTTCAATCAGGAACCATAACTGTTATAACCAACAAGAAAGAAAGTAATGGAATAACAAGTATTTCATCGACTAAAATCGTATTGTTTACAAATGAGGATTGTCAGTAACCGAACATTGTTTCTCTTGTTGGTAAATGTTATCGTTGAGAGAAATTCATTTTGATCACTTATAACAGTTATCAATAAGAGAAATTTATTTCGAACGCTAATAACAGCTATCAATGAGAAAAATTTATTTCGATCACCGATAACAGTTATCAATAAGAGAAATTTATTTCGATCGCTAATAACAGCTATCAATGAGAAAAATTGATTTCGATCGCTAATAATAGTTATCAATGAGAGAAATTTATTTCGATCGCTAATAACAGTTATTGATGAAGGAAATTTGTGATAGTTATTTTTAACAACTTGCCCTACAATAACGAGCCAGACTCGTGATGAAGATTCTGAATAGAGTCCAATAAATGTGAACGTTATTAATTTCCTTAAAATGGAAATAAAATTCTATTTTGTTGTAGTTGATATATATCCTTCGGAGAAAAGATAGGCATACAATAAATATAAACTATCTTTTCTTTTCTACGAAATTCTGAACGATGAAGAACTTCTAATGATTATAATCACAAAATAAATAGTAGAGTGCAAGGGGTTAAATAGTATATTAAATTATTATTAAATAGTAATTCAACTTTCAAATAGTATACAATCAATTATTTGAACTTAAATGAACTTCTCTCATTGATAACTGTTATGAGTGATCGAAATGAACTTCTCTCATGGATACTGAGAGGATGATGGATTCTCTGATGGATTCTGAGTGATCGAAATGAATTTCGCCCATCGATAACTGCTTTGAGCAATCGAAACAGTTTTTCTTCATCGATAACAGTTATCGTGGAGGATCCAATTTTTTGGACCCTAATAACTGTGATTTGTACCCAAAAAGTACAAAAATCGATATTTGCTAATCATTTGGTTCTTCGAATTTGTTTTTCTATATTTTGTGTAGATTATCTTAAATTTCAATAATAATCGCCTTGTTATTAATGATTTTATCACAGTCAATTTTAGTATAACTGTCATATTTGGTCACTGGTTTCAATTTTGTTCCCTGCAACTCCCTAGTGTGTAATGTAAAGCGTGCTTCGAAAGGCAGCTCCTTTATCCATTTACTGATTCGATTATCAGAAATAACAAATCACACTCGACATAGGAGTTCCTGTAAACAAAATTGTTTTTGGATAACACACGACACACAAGTGTCAACAGTTAATCCTTCGGGGACTGTGTAAGTAGACATTTACACGGTCGTTACTAGGCTGCGGATTTTATGAATTTACAACAAAAATGAGTAACCACAGTTTAAAACGCTAAGAAAATTGCAGAATTGAAGAGCATCGTTATTTAAAATTCATTAACCTCTTAGAGGTCAGGAGTGGTCAGGAACAATCTTAGGAGTTTTGCATAAGGAAGTTTTATCTGGCTCCTTGCAATTGATGCTGAACACTTTTGCATAAAGATCCGCAGTACATTAAATTTTGGAGCTAGCAAAGTTGTATGTTCATGATCCATCGTTCGCGATTGTTAGGCTCGTTACAACCGCAGCTCGATCGTCGCGTTTTGCGGAAAGCAGTTGGATCCCGCGGTCAAAGGGTTTTAAACTTGGAAACGCATTCACGCACAGCGTCGGAGACGATTGTTTTCGATGATAGAGAGTCGGAGGCGACGGGTTTGGCAGCGACCCGAGGAGTCGCGACGCCGTTCGAGACAGGATCGACGACTGCGATCGCGACCAGGCCTCGTCGCGATCGAACGAACGGTCCTCCCCTCGCTTTGTCGGGATTGAGATTCCAGCGGCGGCGCTGCTCGCCGGCTAACCTGACCATCGAAAGGAGTATTCTAGGGCAGTGTACCCGGGGCTTAGAATAAACTCGGTTTACTTAAGCATGACGGGCATGCATATGAGTACGGGGCAAAGGAGAGCCGCCAAGCGCCATCTACCCTGTGGCCAGAAATAATTGTCATTCTACTTGAGCCCCGATTCGGGCCCGTCTTGCCGGCTCGCTTTTCCCTCGATTCCGCGTCGACCTTTCACCCAGCCCAAAATTTATTCGATCCGATTGTCAACAAATAATTACCCGCCATCCTCCTGGAAAGCTGTTTTCTCTCAACGCACAGACACGGTGATGAAATTTTATTCCCTAAATTGATGGAAGAGATGTGCGATTTTAATTATTGCTTTGTTTTATGTCAATAATGATTAACATGTTCGTGACATTTTTCCAATTAAAACGAGTCCAAACACGATACGATTCAGAGCATATTTGCTTGTTCTTGTACTCCATTATTCGAACCGATGATGTCAAGATTCTCCATTATCCAAATACATGTCCAAATCCAATACAATCTCAAGTGCAAATTTAATCTAGAACTGTAGCTAGGTAACCCTGTTATTATCTGAACGCTTGTGTTTCTCTGTTCAGTTCGGATAACGGAGGTTACACTGTATCGTGGATTGCACGAGTAAACGCGATCCGAACTGTAACGTGTTTGGACTCATTTTAATCAGGAAAATGTCGCAAATACAGTGAATTCTTGATATATGTCAACAACACTGGTCTTGCTAGCGTCATACATCGTTCAGGAGACATACCAGCGTTCGGGGCCTCTCGAGCTTCATGACCCCTAACGGGGTATATCCCGCGATAGCGGGAATAAATCCGCGACATTTATATAGAGAAGTCAATGTTCCAAAAAAAAAAAAACTTAAAAGCAACAAAGTTTCGTCACTGGATTACTAATGTGTCATGGTATTCTCTTTCCTCGTTACCCTTCTCTACCTTCAATGCTAGCAGCAGTATATCAAGGAGTAGCGTCTACACACGATATAACTGGCAGTCTGGTCCCGAGGTCTGCACACATATGGAGGCATTACCGTGCTATTCTGCGGTTTCAGTATTTATATTAAATTGAACGCTCTTGGAGGGTGCTTGCCGGAAATCTTCTCCGCGGTTCTTACGGGCGAAATAATCGTGAGTTTGAAAAGTTTCCTCGGAAATTCCCCGGGGACTTCACGTAGCCCGTTTAAGGTTTAAGATCGCGTCGGTAGAGCAAGTGGAGGTTCGAGACCAGGATTCTATAGTATATCCTCTGCGGTATCGGTCCTCGAAGTGGACTCGAAAGGCGGCACGAGGCTTAGTCGCGTCGCGACGCGGTCGTCGCCGGTGCAATAACGGAAACAAGGTAATCCTTGCGGGGCAACGGCGGCAACAGCGGCGGCAGAAACATCGCGGTGCGCCGGCGAACAAAAGTCTTCGGGAGCTTCCACGAAAGAACGAAACGAAAGGGACGTGGACGCAATGTAAACGATCGCCGGCGTCGTTTTATTGCCGGAGCAGTATTCCGCTGCTGCAGAAACGGCGCAGGTCGAATTACGAAGCTTTACGAGGGGGCTTGGGACCGGAATGTCGCTCTTGCATCCGACTTGACCGCCTCTCGATGCTGACCCGTTAGTTTCTAATTGGACCGAGCTTTCCACCATGAATACCCCTGGCTCTGTATACAGGAATCATTTCGTACAATCTCTGTATCAACAGCCACACCGCTCGTCAGACTGCGGATCTTTATGCAAAAGAAAAATTGCTTGACACAAGAACCGTTTAGAAATGTTTCTCTACAGTGTACAGTGAATTCTCGATATATGTCAACAATACGGGTCTTGCCAGCGACATATATCGTCCAGGAGACATACCCGAGCTGTGTTATGTATACTCTCGAGTTTATTATCCAGGCCTTGGCGACATGTATAGAGAAATCACTGTATTTCTCAAATCTTTTAGTCTACTGCCGTTTCAAATTGCGGTAACCCGTTTTTCATAAAATCCACTAATCAGTGGAGAGCAAATGAGACAAAAATGAGGGGATCGAATGCAAGACAGCGATGACATTTCAAGTATTCGAGAACACCGATGTATTATTTCGGGATTATTAAGAATAATTAAGAGGAGAAATTAAACGAGTGAAAATTTGTTTTCTTGTGAATGTTTTGTCAACTCTCTCTCTCTCGACTTTCACATGGAATGTAATAAATTTTCGCATACATTAAGATATCACTGTCCTAGGTTTCTGTGGGAACGATTTTCTCACCTGAGTGTTTCACCTAGTGTTTCACACTGTGGTACCAATGATCCGATGACTCAACGTACTTTCTTCGTTCTAGATGAATATGTTGCATCGAGAGCCTTCGGGCATGGTTCGCACGGAGAGGGCAGCGTTCATTGGGCGATTCCGAGCGCAGGAATCGTCTCCCGGCGAGAGGCTTGGCCAGGAAACCGGAGAAATACAAATTTCTCTATCGGCGCTTAGTCTCCCACGCGATCAAAGGCTCCGAGGCACGACTCGGCCGACACGCGAGCCGCGATACCGTCTTTTTAATCGGTACCGGCCGAGCGAGAGCCAATGCTCGCGCCCGTGTGCGAGTCTGAATGCATATCGAGTGTGGCGGCCTAGAATACTCCTTTCAACGGTCAGGTTACCCAGTAAACGCGCCGCGAGCCGATCGAAAGCGACAAGTGCAGTAGCACGTTGTCGCTGGAATCCCGGGGAGTGGGACTACGAATCGCGGAGCGATTTCGCGTCCTCGACTTTATCGCGCCTCGTTACGTCAGCGCCGAGCTGCTCGGATCGAGATCCGGAGCGCGGAGACGTCGGGAGACGTCATTTTCATTGGAAACGAACCTCCGGCTCCGGCACCGCTCTAGAAAAACGAGCGCACCACTATTGTCGGAATTGTCTCAATTTTGCTATAGAAATTCCCAAATCTGGCGGTAGCTTCGACTGAGATCTCTCCGATTCGAGAGATCGCGCCGCCATTTCTTTTATTCTAATTCGGGAAAGCTCTAAGAGCTTCAAAGATAATCGGAATTGTCTCCACCTTGCTCTAGGAGTTCCCAAATTTGGCAAAACTGCTCACTGAAATCTCCTGATTTTTCCGATTCGAGAGATCGCGCCGCCATTTCTTTTATTCTAATTTGGGAAAGCTCTAAGAGCTTCAAAGGTAATCGGAATTGTCTCCACCTTGCTCTAGGAGTTCCCAAATTTGGCAAAACTGCTCACTGAGATCTCCAGATTTCTCCGATTCGAGAGATCGCTGGATCGCACCGCCTTTTATTTTTATTTGAGAAACCTCTAAGAGGATTGTTGAAGTAATCGAATTTTTCTCGACTTCGTTCTAAGAGTTTTTTTTTTGTTTTTATTTGGGAGCCTCTAGGACGTTTGTACGTAGATGTGTGAATGTATAATAGAAGTTCGAGTTTCATGGTTTCATGGTTTTATTGAAGCAGTCCCTACAATTTATGTGCGCTACGATACGTGTCTCTAGATCCGTAAATTACTTACATTCTTGAGCGGTAACACACACACACGTTCAGCTTCTGTTTACTTTCGCACACTTTACGATTCCGTTCTGTTCTGTCGTTCGCTTTCGGCATTCTGTAAATGTATAGAAGTTTGTTTAGTATATCGATTCCCATCCCCTTCGGTCTTCCAGGACTGTATTCTTTTCGATATAGCGTAGAATAAAACAACAGCGTTCCCACAACTGTGGAATCCTTGACACAAACATATCTACAGTGTAGAATACTGCTTGACGTTGATATTTCGCAGTGCCCTACGAATGTCTACTTTGTTACGCTCTACATTCTTTCAAAATTTAGCTGTCGAGATCATTCTTTAAGAATTTGGCTGTAGAATTCTCAAATTACCACCGAAGACGATTAATCTGCTTAACAATCGGACAGGATTGATAAACGCTCTAGGTTTCTCCACAGGAGCAATGATTCCTAGCAAATGATGCCATAAAAGGAGGTAGAATCCTAACACTAAAAAATTATCTACCTTAACCCACCTAAGCCACGCCCACTGAGTACTTTACACGGTGGGCGTGGCTTATGTGCTCTCGAAGGAGCTGGGAAAATGTCCGACAAGACAATCTGTGTCACGTTCACTATTTGAACTCTGGGTAGCCCCCATCGATGATTTGCTAGATGGCTACCAAACATAGGTAACTAACACCTCTTAACTAACGTCTCGACAAAGACTTTGCAACAAAAAATGTCGACAAAAGGAATGGACAACGAACAATTCCATTCGAATAAAAGTTTCGTTTGAGTCCAGAGTGGGCGTGGCCTTGTTGCCCTCGATCACGACAGAGCAAGGCCCAATGCCCGAGAGGGCAATTAACATCTATATTCATTCTAAACCCATAAAATGTACCCCATAAAAATCTATCCCTAAAGACCACAATAACATTCCACGAAACTTATTTTTTATCTAGAATTAACTTAATCGGACCTCCATGATTAATGACCATAGCGCACACAGCAAATATAGCCATAGCCCGTACAGCACCGTAACAAGAAGAACGTATAAAATCGTCGATATAAGACCGCTTAATTCTCCAACAATATGCAAAATCCTCCCAATGGGCGTGGTCTAGTGGCCCCCCGGAGGAGCCGAGCCGATGCCCCAGGGGGCAATCCATGCCCACGTTTGTTTCAGACCGTTCACAACCGATTTAGGATATCCAGGTCGTCAGAGCGGCACGAAACAAACATCGGACGACCGATTGGCCGTGATCGTTGTGTGTCCGCGCTCCGAACGCTAATTTTCCCGGGAATAATTAGTATCGCGACGGCGTTGCGGCGCGCGGTCTCCGTCTCTCATGAGACTGCATTCCTGGCATAACCTTTTATCAGCCGTGGGGACTCGACGGGTCCGTGGTCCGCGCTCTCTTTGCTCGCTCTCTCGCGTCTCTGTCTCTCTCTAGCGAGCGCGCGCGCAAAGCGTTGCCCTGCACCTTTTACTTCGGATATCTCGCATTCTACGTGTATATTATCTTACTCACTTTCGTGCAACCCAATAAGGCGCCTATCCCGCGGAGCCTAGCGCCAGCTAATAATACCGAATGCCGCGGTTTGCACGAGGCCTGCCTTTCTCGCTTCCTCTCTCGCTTCCTCGCGATCGCCTCCGGTCTTCATCGCTCTGCTATAATCCTCTCTCTCTCTCTCTCTCTCTCTCTCTCTCTCTCTCTCTCTCTCATGAGTGTGTCTATGAGAGTGTACGCGTGAGCGTGTCTGGTGTTGCACGCGTATGCCCGGCCAGAAAGAAAGAGAAAGAAAGGAGAGAGGGTTCGTGCGCGCGCGTGTAACGTCGTTTCGTTATTTATCGTTTAATGAAATTCCCTTTCGTAAATCGTTCTGTCCGCCCCGCTTCGCCGACACTCACGCCGGCCCCGCGCTCTTTTCACGGTGCTCCTGATATTGGCTCTCGCGAACACCACCTTCCTTCCACGACCGTGGGAAATTTCGTTCGAGGCCCCGACGCCGCGTGACGCCGCTCCGTTCCGCTCCGCAATACTCCGCAACGCTCCACGACAAGCGAGAGAGCAACCTCTCTGCCTCCCGAGCACCGACGATCGACACCATTGTCTCCGATTCGGTTTTCGACACGATCGGCAGGGCTACCTTCCCGTCAACGACAGCGCCCGCAAACTCGACCATTAACACCTTCTGTCTCGACAAGCCCGCGTGTCGACGATGGCGTCGAACGTTTTCAAATGGCGAATTTCAACGGTCGCGGGCCATTTTCGCACGACGGTAACCGTGTTTGCCTTTAGCAATCCGCGGAATATTGGTTTTTCTATTTAATGCATTCTTGAAGGCGCTACCGTCCGTTGAAATTCCCGTTTAAATGTAACAGATACGCGTTGTCTTATAAAAGTGACAAGATTTAATTTATTTAGACTTTGCGCGGTTCTTATTGCAATGCGTGCTCTACTAAAGATATTTATTGAATCATTGCTCATGAAAGTCTATATAATTTCAACAATTGCCAATTAAAAAATCTAGAACCGGTCATTCGACCGGTGGTGGTACGTTTAGTGTTAAACAATTTTTCTGGACGCTGCGATTTTTTCAATGAATCCCCTGGATTAGGTAACAATTCAGGTTTGCTTTAGACACGAAGTGGAAAATACTGGGACAGAATGGACCCTGACATCGTCGTCGATTTTATAGTCAATTTCCCTCGAAATCTTCGTATAATAGAAATATCACTGTATTCTGTTAGGCTATTGTAGTAAATATCACTATATTCTATTACGCTCTATTAGCCCCGTTTTGTCCTAGAACATGCATTATCTGAGGATTAATTGTGCAACTGAAATTGATAGATTTAACCAAGGATGGAAATTGTAAAGGATAGAACTGTATTCAGAGAATTCGCAGCCCTTTCTGAACTATTTTTTTTTTTTTCTTCACGTGGCTGAGTATTATTACTAGGATTAATAATTGTTCAACAAGATTCAGACCGTCCTCTGTCATTGTGTTTTTGGTACTGCAAAAATGATTTTTTAAAATTTTTGTCAATCCAATAGGAACCGGCTCGAAATAAATCGATCTTGTTCTTGAACTTTCGCGGTGCGATGGTTAATTAATCGAGCTCGATTACGGGGAACAAATTATGTTAACAGCTGAACGCGTCAATCACGAATCACCGTAATCCATCTTTACCGGTGAGGTAAATAGAATTATCGTAATTAGACGATAATAGTGGATAATGCGAACGCACGCTTGCTAGTCGAGGAGTTGATTTATGATTGATTTATGACTGTAGCCAACTCGATGGTAATTTGTATGCATGATCTACGAGATTGGTAGCTATTTAAGTACCTTCTCGATCAATTACAACAAATATCATTACAATACAATTATCAAATACAAACGCTGTCCCACATTTGTCATATATTTAAATTATTTACCAGCTGTAAAAACACGTTCGCTAAACAAATTGTTCAAGTACAGAGATCACATTGATGCGCTCGTGTTGTTCATTTGAAGTGACATTGTCGCAACGGGAAATCGTTGCGAACGAAACAATTTATCTGGTCAGATGCGAGACCGACGGACAGCGTGTTTGAACGAAAATATCGCAATTAACAAGCTAATACGGAATATTGTTATTCGACGTAAACAAGCGAAGGTACACGCCGAGAGCGGTGAGCACGGTTTCTATCAATAACGAATGGAAACTCAAATTTCCTGGCAAATAGACGGGGCCGGTTTAATGGCGGCGTCGAACGGCCTGGGAATTAAATAAACTCGAATTATTTCGAGTGGATAACGAACCACAATCGAAATTGTACATCTACGCCGGAAGTCCGAGACTAACCAACGGATAAGACACAACAAATAATATAATTTTACAGGACACGTCACACGATGAACCATTTTCCTACCACAAGCACAATTAACCGAGAAATATTACAAAATACGCTGGGCTTCAGAATGCATTGGCACACTACATTTTCGACGTTTAAAAATCCGCGATGTTTAAATTGTTATAATTTCTCGAAATAGAGTGGAGAAATGACATCCGTATCATCATTATGATGAACATGGACTCATTTTAAAGCTCGAAGCCTCTACATTCATACGCCATTGTTTTTTTATCCTAACGTATTTTTGCATATGGGGCGGGAGAATGAATACACCTTTATTTTCGAAATTGAGATTAAAATCAGGGACCAAAAATAACAGTTATTCTAAAATTTTCTACGATAAAAATCATTGACAAAAAGTTGATTGTTATGGAAATTTAAGATAATCTGATCAAAATATAAAGAAAAAAATTCGAAGACAAAATAATTAAAAAATATCGATTTTTATACTTTCTGCTTACAAATAACAGTTATTAGTGTCCAAAAATTGGATCCCCCTCGCTAACTGTTATCGATGAAGAAAAACTGTTTCGATTACTGTTATTAGCGAGCGAGATAAATTTCTCTCATTGATAACTGTTATTAGCGATCGAAATAAATTTCTCTCGACGATAACATTTACCAACAGGAGAACAATTTTCAGCTACATATAATGCTTATTTGTAACCAATACGGTTCTAGTCGATGAAATACTTGTTATTCCATGGCTTTTTCCTTTTTAGTTATAACAGTTATGGTCCCTGGTTAAAATTCTCTCCATATTATTACAAACTGAAACGTTTCTAAAAACGTTGGGATGGAAACATCCTCTTCACGACGACACGAATAGTATTTAAATGTTCCTTATCGTTTGCTATCGAGTCAAAAATATTCTGTAATAAACGGTATTATCCAGTATCGTATCTACCGGCATGAGTCCACGAACAGAGTATTATTTGGTCGCGGGCGCACATGAAAAACTCTAGGAATCATAACTTTGGTATATTATTTGTTCAAACTGGCATTCCAGATCAACAGTCAGAGTTAAAATTTTTTCGGATAAAAGTCACTGCCTAGAAGGGAGGTTAGTTCTCGATCATTTCAAAGAGATCAACTCCCACGGTGACAAAAAGCGACGAGCCAGTTCCGTGTTGAATCGCTGGCGCATAATTAACAGCAACGCGAATATTGTCCATGTTTTTGCGATTCCGGCGTACGATGCGCCGGCAGGATCATTCATTCCGGGCACACGCAGTCGAAATTTGAATAGCCCCCGGGCCCTGTTTCTCGGGTGACTAAGCCACACGCGAAAAGAATACCGAGGGAAAAGTCGGGCCGACGACGAAGAATCGTCCTGGGCAGATCGTCTTTTACTCTCTCTCTCTCTCTCTCTCTCTCTCTCTCTCTCTCTCTCTATCTCTATCTCTATCTCTCTATCTCCCTCATCTTTTTTCCTTTCGGTTCGCGAAACCCGCATTAATATTCATCAGGATTACAAAAAACAATGCCGCCCACCGGCACCCGTGACCTGTTGAGCCGCGGCCATCAAACGCGGATTATGTCGGATTACAACTTTATAATTGAATCTCTATGCGAAACGGGCCTTTCCTCCAGTCCACCCACGTCCCGGCGCGGCCTCGACGCCGCACGGATTCGTGGAACCGACGCAGAAACACGGGCATGACCGCGTTTAACGGCGACCCGGTGAATCGGCGCCGAATGGACGAGAATGATTCACTTGGTGGCTCGCTGCGGTCCCGAATCGGGATTTAGCTGCCCGGAATCGGCAGAAGAAACCTACCGAAAGTCCAAGAGAACCGTCGTTACCGCGTTCTCTGCTGAACCAATTCTGCTCAAGCAAATTTGTATACCAAGCTCGTAGAATCAATAACATTGCTTTTGCCTAGATTATCGATCAGGATAAACGTTTTCTGCATCGACTGGGGGGAACAGAGAACGCACGGAAATTAATTTTCACCCGTAGCAGTGAAAAATAATAATTATCACAAGAATTAGTGCAATTTTAGGTGATACACAGCCTTGAAGAATTTGATAGCAGCAATGTGTTAGTTTCGGGCTTTTTAAGATTATTATAGGAAGAATGAATTTCCAATTTGATTTCTGCTTGCTGAACTCGATGGGGCCAAAATTCTGCATAAAAATCCAATAAAATCCATAATTTAATTATATTCTACATTTATAGTAGCTACCGCATAGCTTGATATTATTAATAATGCGCAGAGTGCTTCACTACAGGGACAAGATAAAGAAGGTAGAAGAACAAATAAAGAACAGGGAATAGAGCAGAGATCGCGAGGTTAAAATCTGAAATAAATAAGCTAATAAGACTAATGAGAGGGACAGTATCCTAGAATTGCAGTTGAAGTCATCTTTGACTGAGGTGTCCGGTCGCGCGTAATGGAGAATGGTTACTCGCGAGCCACCGGGTACGTGTCGCCGGGAACCACACCTGCGATCGGTTGTTGTGTCGTTGATTACGAATCGAGACAAATTGCCGGCCATTTTCCCGTTTAACGGGAGCGTACGATCGTTTCAGCGGAACGTTACGTGGCGTTGTTTTTGCGTCGAGGCCGTTTGTCGGCCGGATCGAGAACGAAAGTCTTTCGAGGAACGGATTTCCAACGGGCGGCCGTGGATCGGGACTTCCTTGGATCGATGGGAAAATATTCGTCGCAGCGATCGAATTGCGGGGAGCAGGAAGCAGGATCAAGATCGTCCAAATCACGCGGATCGTATCGAAATTTCTTTACGCATGCGCGAACTTTCGGTTTTGCACATTGGTGTCTGTTTGGTCAGAATTTTCTGAAAACTTGAAAAATTGATTACTACAATTCTCTAGCTATGGCCAGTAATTTTATAACAGTAATATTGATCTTAACGCTAAACCTACCACGGTCAAATGACCGATTTTATATTTCACAATTATTGAAATTATAAAAATTCATTTATGGAAACTAGTGGAATACATTTCCTTGTCCAAGCATTTATCACTTGAAAATGACGGACTATCTTAATAAATGTAGGGTTGCCATTTTTATAAGACAATATTGACCAGATACTGTTAATGCTTGGTAGGTTTAGTGTTAACTTAATCAATTTATTACTATATAAATTTTGTACAAATTTTGTTGCTAGTAATCGTAGATTGGTGATCAATTTTCTTACTGTTTTGTGAATTGAGATTTTACACAAACGATACAACTTGGAAACAGTGGTCACCCATTTTAGCCATAAAATGTACAGTATACATTCATCGGGTACACGCGGCCATGCGTAACAATCGACTGACGCGTCTGACCACGACGTACCCATTCCCCTTATGATACACGCTTACGCAGAACGCACCGAGAGCCTCGGAAAAATTCAACTCTATCACGCTGCAGCATTCAAGAATAATCGTAAGAGTACCAGCAATCTATAGACTTGCTGACGTTTTTATGCAAGATAAAAATTGTCATCACAATTTCAATGCGTTCGGAATAATACAACATATCACGAGGAAAGACAATGTTCGAACTCTGGGACGTACTTGTAAGTCGTGATCACTATTCGGATTTTATGCATGTACAGTGATATTTCTCTATATATGTCGCCAAGGCCTGGACGATAATCGTCGCGAAATTATCCCCACTACTGCGGGGTATATTCCATGATGGAGCGCAAAGGTCGAGAGGCCTCGGACGCCGAGGAGTGTAAACATAACACGGCTCTGGTGTGTCTCCCGGATGATACGCGTTGTTGACATATATCGAGAATTCACTGTACACCTCACTTAACACACCAGCTGGTCAGGGGCTGCGATGTTCTCATTAGCCGAACCTTGCATTTTCAGGGGCTGTGGCGTGATTATTGACCGAACCTTGCATTTTCAGGGGCTGTGACGTGATTATTGACCGAACCTTGCGATTCCAGGGGCTGCAGTTCGGCGAATCGCGACGTCACGAGGGTAGAAGAGTCAGGGTGTCCGATTGATTACCTGGTTGCGCGGGTAGAACTATTTCCCGTGCGGACGGGGCTGGTTATATTTAGCGGAAGGAGTTAAAACGATTCATCGGCGTCGTCGGCTCGAACCGTGAAAGCCGCGCACTTCATCAAAGCCCGAGTATTTGCAGAGCGGGGCCGGTCTTATAGCCATTCAAGGTAAGTAACCGGAGCTCGCGTTGAGTATCGTGAGTACCGCCAGGGGCGGTGAGTTAATCGGCTTTTCGTCGGGTAGTCGGCCGCCTCTCTCGGTTACGGGAGGAGAGGGCCCGGGTGCCACGCGTTTCCCAGCTCTCCGCAGTTCGTTTATTCGTACTGTTCGTTCGGTTCGGTTCAGCCACGACTCGATTCCCCCGATTTCAGTTCGATGGGATGACACGCGAGACGCGCCTCTCCTCCTCCCCTTCTGCCCCTTTCCTCGTACGATCAAACGATCGGCGAACACGCATCGGTACCGTGTGCTCCATTCTGCTCGTTCCCCGATGATAATGCCGCGGATTTCATCCCCCCCTCTTCCTCCCCCCACTTAGCCAGTCGGCGTCGCGATGATTGCGAGTTAGAAAATAGGCCGACAGCCTTAGGCCTAATTGTCAATTGCGCGCGATCGACTCAGGGACACGGAAGCTCGACTATCGGCAAGGTTGCCTCGACCGTCTTCGGTAACTGCGGAGAATCTGCGAGACGAGCATGATCGAAACGGCGACAGAACGGTCGAGGTATCGCAGTAATCATTGTATACGTGAAGGCGTAACTTCGGTATTTTATGTCAGCAGTTTTAGTTCGAAATTAATTTAATTCCTCGTATTAATTTGATATATACATTGAGTTCTCTGTATATGTCGCCAAGACCTGGATGATAAATGTCGTGGTGTTATCCCCACTACCGCTGGGTACACTCGAGAGGCAAGACCCGTGTTGGTGACATATATCGAGAATTCACTGTATTTCGACGATTTTGAAAGAATCTGTTCTACATGTTCCATTATATTGTGAACAACGTCAGTTTTCTAAAAGTAGTCTGTTCAATCCATGTGCCATCACTAATTGCAATCAATCTTTATACAGGGTGTTAAAGAAAAACCATTCAATATTTATATGGTATACATATAGGATACACTGTACTGACAATGAGTAAAAAAGCTTTACTAATCATAAGTCAAAATTTGTTTACTAATATCATGATTGACTTACAATCAATAATTGACTTGAAATCTGCTGTCGGCACTTGAATAAGAACATTCAGAACGCGGTTTATAAACGTTAAAATAAACATCGCAGGGAAGGAGCTTCGCATGGAAGCAAGTGTGTGTAGAAATGGAAGGTGGACACGTGGAAAATCTTCTGCAAACATCGAAAATTCAGTAGTAAGTCAATCATGATACTAGCAAACAAAACTGTTTATAGCTCAGAAACGGTTGACCTTTCGACCTATGTTTACTAAAGCTTTTTTACTCAGTACAGTGTATCCTATATAACATATAAATATTGAATGGTTTTTTTTAACCCTCTGTATACGATTCTCAACAGAACAGTACAACAAAGTTGAAACAGAGACGAACCCAGCAAGCTTTGGACTCTCTCTCTCTCTCTTTGTTTTTGAAAATTGTATTTGTGATTTTTGGGGAGGAAATGGTACCTGGATAAAATGTTGCCATTTTCAGCATGGTCTCATTGCTGATCTACTTGATGTTCCGGCAGACATTTTTCCCACGATCCGATCGATACACCGATCCATACGTCCGTCCCCAAAGTGTTAATCGGCTTGCAACTATAGCGCATCGGATCCGCGCTCGGAGGTTTAGCGCGTTTCACCGGTTCCTGCGGAGCGCTTGGCCAAACAGATCAGCTGCGTACCATTCACGTTCCAGTTACCATTGCGCCTCGCGAGAGCACAGCCTGCATTCATCGGTTCCCGCGAGCGCATTCGCACGCCTCATTACCGGCCAAATCAATAGCACCCCGCTGACAAATCTGCACGATGTCTGTACCGCGATTTCGACCGGGGATATCGCGGAATACCTGCGAATCCCATCGGTTCCCAGCAGCCATCTACGCACACCTAGATAATGCTGGAACCGGCCGGGACGATGGACACTTTAACGAGTTCTCAGCCGTGGGGGACAGCTAGTCAAATTGGGGATGGGTGCGTTTTGATTACTTCTGAATCAGTTCGGCCACTGTTTGGAACAACATCAATGTTTCAGAATGCGCTTGTTTCCCTGAAAAATGTTTTCTAAGATCCATGGCTAGTAGCATAAATTCTAGAACGTATGAGTATTCTACTGGCTCTTACATTTTCAGAGCTCCATATTATTCCTTTCTAACGCATTTCCTAATGCCCAACACAGGAAGGCGTTACCAACAATTTTGTGAGCACTTCTCAAGATGCTTATTTTAATTCTTCATTGTCAAGCACATTATACAACTGATTGCATCAGTGTACTGCGGATCTCCATGTCTTTGTGATATTTGCAGATTTGTACAATGGAAGAAAACGTCTTCATCCATGATAACTAAAAGATCTTTAATAGAAAGTTTAACTTCAAAACGAAACATTTCTTAAGACCTAGAATATCTCCCATCCTTATATTATTTCCCATGTTATACGTACGAAAATGGTGCAGATTACTCCTACAATACCGAAGTGTTTAGTAATTTATTAAACACAAACAAATTTAATAATGTTTTTAGGGGCGCCTTACAGTCGCCATTCGAGTGCTGAGAGTGAAAGCTAGACGATTAAACGTATACAAACGTACTCCGTAGTAAGTCGAAAAAATCCTCAAGTGACAACATTCGTCATTTCCGAATTTTTCCTCCGTAACGTCGCCCAAGTTGGTGACACCGCTACGCTGTGGAGCAGCGGAGGTTATAGAGTCCGCGCTCCCATTGGCCGCAGCGGCGCCGCCGGCCGGGGAGTGGGGATGGCTCGACGCCGGTACAGAGTGGAATCCGTATTCCAGTTTCCGGCAACAGTGGCGCGATTGATCGATCTCCAATCCCGCGTGAACGGTGTTAGCGATGAGTCGTGGAACGCGAAGTAGAAGCGGCTCGGCGCTTCTCGCGGCGGTAAGCTCGAGCCGGCTCGAACAGATCGATATTATAACCGTTCGCGCGGATCGAAGCCGAATCGGCTTGAACGTTTGAATCGCCTCGAACGTTCGGATACGGTGCAGCTGGAGTATAAGGTGTTTCCGAGTCTCGTGGCAAGTCTCAAAGTCAACCTCTTTCTCTCGCGTGCACGAGGATCCCGGAGATAACGTAAAGAGGGGATGAGTCACGCGTCGATGAAAATCGAAACTTTCAACGTTCCCCGGTGTATCGCCATAGATCTATCGGCGGATCTCTCCGGATTGCGGAGAATCGATCGGAATCGGTGTCTGAGGTCGAGTTCAGAACCGCTTTGAATAATGCGCAACTCGAGCGCGAAAGAATTGCGTCAAACCGATTAAACGAGCATGCGCTGGAAAGTTGCGCTCGGACATTTCGAGACTAGGTTCGAATGCGCTTGAATATGCATCGGTGCACCGGACACTTGTCTCTTGAGCTTCCCAGCCGGGGACCCGTTAATGAGTTACCGCGCTACGAACATGGCGCGGCCTGTGCAAATAACACGAAATTCTATCGCGATTGGCTCCGAGCGATTCTTTGTCCGATCGTGCGAGCGACACACTTGCATTAGCTGATTCAATCGCATTCTCACTTGCTATTAGAAAATCAGCGTTCCTTACAACCGCGGAATTTTCTGCGATTCGGCACAGCTAAGTCCTGCTTTAACCATGTTTCTTGGACGCATGTTTGGAAACACCTCTTGTGAATGTTCTCGTCAACTCTTGCCTCATCTTGTCACTCTGTTCATCTTTTAGGAATTAATAGCTGCTATACACACATTCATATTCTGTTGTAAGAATTTTTTAAATATCTACATTCTGTTGACCCATTCATTTTTCTCGTAAATGCATAAGACTACGCAATCTATTAATGAGCCCAGTTGTGAAATACAGTGAATTCTCGATATACACTGGCTCACGAAAGTGTTCGAACGCCCTTTAAAACAGTAGAACTTTTTTAAATTTGACCAAACGACCTGACTTCTTTCAGCAATTAGAAGAATTGGCTTACCAAATGACGTGCAAAAATGATTTTAAAAAAATTTCAATTCAAGCTCGGAATTATAAGAGCAAATAAAAAAGCCATTTTCCAAAACTTTTTTATTTGAGCCTGTAACGAAAATTTAAAATATGCGTTTTGTAGATCTGTGTTAGTTATACACGTACTGAAAAATTTCATCGAAATCGGCTGACGCAGATAAAAATGGCAAGCATCGAAATATGTTAGAGTCTGAGGATTTTAAGCAGAAACAGACGAAAAGTCGTGAAAATCTACACTTTTCACCACTTTTAACTATTTGTAGCTCGTGTGTATATTAATCGATTTCAATGAAATTTTCAGTATGTATATAGCTAACATATATCTACAAAACGCATATTTAAAATTTTCACTACAGGTTCAAATAAAAAAGTTGTGAAAAGTGCCATTTTTATTTTCTCATGTAATTCTTATCAATTGCAATTTTTTCAAAATCTTTTTTGCACATCATTTGGAAAACCAATTCTTCTAATTCTTCAAAAAAGTCAGGTCGATATAGTTATACCGATTTAAATGTCGTTCGAATACTTTCGTGAGCCTGTGTATGTCAACAACAACACTGTGTTATATACCCTGAGCCGTGTTATGCTTACACTCCTTGCCATCTGAGGCCGAGGTATACCCCTAGTGGGGAAGATTCCGTGAAGTTTATCATGCAGACCTTGGCGACATATATAGAGAAATAACTGTACATAGCAGTGGAAGGAACTAATTCCCCACGAAGCAATGTACAATCTATGCAAATGAAAAATTGAGCTGTTATCAGGGGATTTCTGGGACACCTGGTGCATGAAAGGCTTAATCCCGGGGCAGTTTTGTTTCAGTTTCGTGTCAACAAATTACCCGGCAAAGCGGCGATCGCGAAACACGAATGATCTCGCGGCACCGGCGACGTTGATCGGTCTACCATTGCGCGCCGATTCTTCCGTAGAATTGCGGCCCGACACGCGAACTTTAATTACCGGTAATTGCGACGCGGTGACGGCGTGCCGCGTTCCAGTAAACACACCGGTTCGCGTCGCTTTCGCACACCGTGCGCCGTGCGCACCGTGTCGGGACGCTTAATATTCATACGGCCGATTATTGCACGTCGCGACAGTTATACCAACGCGATATTTACAGCCTAGGAGGATTTCTTTCCATTTCCAAAGCGTGACTCACGTAATCGCGCCTCATCGGTGCGACGCGCCGCGCCGCGCCGAGCTATATACGGCGCTCCGGGAGACAGTCCCACTTTACGCGCTTCTTCTCTTTCCGCGTGCGATTCGAGCAAAACTTCCCGATTCGAGATTCAAGGTTTCGCATGATCTCTATCGACCGCGGAACCATGTACCGTTCGCCTTTTTCGAGAGAAATCGCATGGGACCGTACGGCAGCACAAAAGATATTCTGTCTGTTCGTAATTGGTATCGTTGCCAGCAACTAGTTTCAGTGAACAATGAATAGGTCGAATACAGTGCTGTAAAAATTTTAGGAGACATTGTTGTCTGAATTTCGATTTGTTAAAGTTGTTGAACGAGAAAATGCATTTTTATTGAACGTCTGTAATATCGGAATGTTTCTTCTTTATTTCTCCAACTTAAATTATTTGTTAATAAATTTGGCAGGGGAAATTGCAAATAGTATAAAGATTAATATTATTGGGCAAATGGAAGGCATATTTGTATTTATCTTCCCTCCCCTGAAATCTATGCAGACAATTTTTATTATCTTGCATGAAGACCTGCTGGGTCTATTTATTCACTTCCTGCGAATAGAAATGAAATTGCATTCTTCTGTTAAGAATATTTAATTTATTATGGGGGGAACCTTGTGTGAAATGAAATTTTTGTTTTTGCTTAAATTTATAGGAAATTTCCTCAGAAATACGATAAAAAAGTTAGAAAGTGATCAGTGATGTTTTCGCACGCCGTGCAACGTAGCTCAAAAACTGATTACTCGATCTTTATGAAACTTGGTGTATATATTCTGTAAATAATAAGCCATAACATGACCAGCTCCAATTTGTTAATTTATTATTTAAAACCACTTATCGCCATTTTTGCAATTTTGCAAAAGTTTTAATAAAAGAAACATGTCATGTTGTGCTCATTTGCACATTCCATTTTAATGTTTTTGTTTCTGATCATTTTTATGCACTGTACGGTGCACAACGTATTTCCAGGATGCCATTTGCAAGCCATCATTGCACCATTGAAATTAACAATTATAATTTATAAAAAATATTTCTGTTTATATTATAACGTTAATAAATGATATCTCAAATTTTAAATCAATCTACGCATTACACTCTACAAAAAAAAAATTCTAGAAAACAGGTTATTTATAATACATAAGATCCCTGTATAACAAGGAAGAATTTTATAATGGTTGTATCTCGAACAAAAAAATTATAGGGGTTAAGGAATTTTGGTAGCTCTAAAGAGGCTGTTGCGAATTCGCCCGAGGATAGCTCTATTTATCGTCGGATTTGCGGAAGCGAAAGGATCGAACAGTATTTCCTCGACGGAGGACGAGTCCTCGGGATCCTTTAACGGGGACACCGTCTTAAGAGCGTTCGGCTCTCGAGCCTCTCTCGGACAGAGAGCCCAAGCGAGTCTGATAATTAAAAGTTTTAATTATGCAACGAGGCTGCTCGTTGCGAGAGCAAAGGAGCCAGGCTCGAAACCGTGTCCACGTTTCCGGGATCCTACGGCTCTGCTTAATCCCTAACTAAATTTTTATTATTGCGCCGCTCGCAACTCTTCCTCCATCCTCTTCCCTCTCCTTTCTCCTTTCTCTCCATTATATCTTGGCGCCGCCGCGCCGGTTTTCTTTGCCGAGGATTTCCTCCGGAAACTGCGAAAATAGAACACGCGTGGATTAATCGTTCCGTCGATAACGCTTCCGAGCCGTGCACCTACAAATTGCGACTGCGCCTGTCACCGTTTAACACGCTTATTAAAAGTTCATTAATTATGTCGGACTCGCGCGCAACCGGCGGTTCCCCCGTTTAGCCCTGTTTCCTACCTCGCGACAATTTCATACATTTTCCACCGCTGAAGTTTTTATTGTTCCCGAAGGATATGAATAATCTTATTTTAATCCTGTCTTAGCTTTTCATCTCCTTGATGTTGAACCAGCGACTATTTCACGGTACTGTACCGTGGTTTTCAGTAGGATTTTATTTTCTCTCTTCTTCTTGTATCATACGGTTAATACTGGAGTATTTGCTAGTATCGTTTATTATCCTTGTTCTCTTGGTAATATGTAATCCATCGATTAATCTCATTTTTAATAGAAACAGGAAGACGTTCATTTTCGCCGGACACGTGTCGACGAGATCGTACAAACTTTTTAAAGGAGCGGGTCAATTGACTCTATCGATCGCTGTCGATCTCCAGACCGATCCCGATATCTTCGCGAGGTCGTCGGTTGGTGATCGCGGTACGTGACCCCGGTCGGAATCGAATTATTTTCGATTGGAGGGAAGAAGGGGGCCGGGTCGCCCGGTGTCAATGGATCAAATGATCGGTGCCGGGCGTCGCCGTCGCGTCAAAAATTACGAAGGTGGACTTGGGGGCCGGCCGACCGGCCCGATAAATCGCGCGTGATTTATGATCGGTATCGGCGCCGGCGATACATTGCAATTCGCGAGAGAGAGAGAGAGAGAGAGAGAGAGAGAGAGCTTTGTCGGACGGAGGGGACCGGGCTAAAAAATGATCGCGGCCAATAAATAGCCGCGCAATTACCTCTCGCGCCATCGACGCCGACGCCGCTTGGAAAACGGTCGCCCCGATAATATTTCTACGGGTCGGCGCTCTCTTGTTTCGTTTTCCGCGCGTCCTTATTTATTTACGCATTTTTAAAACCGACCCGCCCAGAAGCCCATGCGTTTTGTCGATACGAACCGATTTACGAGACCGAGGGACAGAGTTCGGTATTCGTTCGACACCCGTTCGGTACCCGTTCGGTACCCATTCGGTGCCGCCGCCGGGTCGAAAGAGCGCGCATTTAACGATTAATCGCATAATTGGCGCAACATCTACGGCCTTGAGCCTGTTAGAAACACGCCGGAGCCGTGCTGCCGAGGACGTGCTCGTAAACTCTCCATCTCCCTCTCTCCCTCTCTCTCTCTTTCTCTCTCTCTCTCTCTCGCTCTCTTTCTTTCTATCTTGTTCTAAGTCCAACGAGTCGCGTCGTTTCACCTCTGCACCTGCCGCGATCGCAGAAAACAGAGGCACACACCAGCCGTACCCACTTTCTGCCAGTCTGACCATTGACTGGAGCCAGCACCCATTCTACTGATGATGGACAGACGCTCCGAGATGCAACGTGCTCTCTGCCTCGGTCGGTGCATGTGTCTCCGTTTAAATGACCATTTACCGACGAAAATGTCCATAGGAGGCAACGGTCAAACTTGACACTAGGACTACCTATCCCGCCGAAATGACGGATTCCAAATTTCTTTCACAGTTTGTGAAATTATAGAAATATTTTCTTGAAAAACTGATTAGTATACTTCTCCATTCGATTTTCCAGAAAAATCCTGTGAAGTCTGAATAATGTCGTAAATCTTAGTATTATTAGTGAAATATAAGACAGTGAGAAATATCAAGAAGCTCAGAATATTGTTATGTTTTTTACGATTAAGAGAATCTCTCAGCGGCAGCCATCTTGTGACGTCATACTTTCTTCAGAAAGCGAATTTTCTGCAGAATATTACAAATTACTCCACGATGAGGTAGAAATTCGCAATTTGGGCTCTGCACAGACATAGATTGGACTTTTAGGAATCACAATTGACCACTTTTAAACTGCTCATTGCTATATTGAAGCGTCAGTTTGTCAAGATTTTGACCCGTACATGTATATGGATTTCAAATCGTGCCGGCCGCCTTAAGGGATGAAGTGAATTTTTATTTAACTAGAATGTGTTTCCCAACTCTCGATGCAGAATATTTTTATTTTGCATAGAGATCCGCAGCCGCAATTATTATAAGGGAATATACACTGTGTCTTAAAAAAAAACCTTGGAAGGCGTGGTTCCCGAGGTCATTTGAAGTAATTTTTTCCTCTAAAGGTCCACTAAAGTCATGGGCTTTTAAAAATTTCGAAATGATCTCCGGTAGGTACTGCGTTGACATTGTTGGATCCCCTTTGGACCACGTTGTCTGAAACTTGAATCAGCTCTCGCTCAGTCAGCTGACGGTTCGATTTCGTCCGGACGCAAGACCTCAGAGGTCTCGATCGGTCTCGAGCCGCGAGCAGGGACCCGTACCGTTACCGGTACTCGCCGGTGCGAGAACGAGAGCAGCAGGAAAAGTCCGTGAACCCGCAGCTGGAAAGTAGACGAGGAAAAGGCTGCGGGACGGAGGCGCACGCGGAATCGTGCGGCTGCTCGATCAGGAAAAGTCACCGTGTCCCAGCCACAGCCACAGTGCTCCTGCTCCGACGAGGTGAAACTGCACTGGCGTGCCACGCCAGGTACTACCAGACCAGGCTAGAGAGAGCGAGAGAAAGAGAGAGAGAGAGAGAGAGAGAGAGAGAGAGACTAGGTACCAGACCGATCGCGTCGTGGGAGTAGTATCTTTCCTCGTGTCGCGATCGAGCCGCGATACGCCAGACCCGATATCCTCCGATATTGCGGCGAATCGATGGGAACCGCAGTGGATCTGTATTGTCGCGAACTGCATTCCCAATGGACCGGCGTCGAGCTGCGGCCCTGCAAACCTTTTCCGCGTGCGCGAAATTGCCGCTTCCTCGCTACCCTGCATTTTTACCTTACAATCTTCCTCCACCCTTCGAACTTTCGCCTTTCCCCATTAGTAGACTGCGGAGCTTTATGCAAAGTAACAATCGCCTGCAGCTGTTGCCAGAAACTGCAGCCACTTACGAGACAAACCTCCGTCTTGCAAATGTTGCGACTCGATTCGCACAAATAATCAATTATTTTGGAATCTAAAACAAACTTTGTAGCGAATTCAAGTTTTTATTTTTTAATTTATTATATAATCTCCATCATTATCCAGAACTGTCCTGCAAATTTTCAATCCCCCTCTTATGGAAATCCAGAGATTAGGTTAGAAATTCTTCATCGTTCAGAATTTTATAGAAAAAGAAAACGATAGTTTATATTTATTTTATTCTTTCTCTACATTCTGTATATATCCTTCCTCTCGTTGTACTTATCCTAATCTTAACCCAGTTTACAACTACCTTATATATATATATAAGGTAGTTGTAAACTGGGTTAAGATTAGGATAAGTACAGCGAGAGGAAGGATTTGTAAGAAGATTGTAACCCTGAGGGGAACAATAAATATACTATACTATATTTATTTTATGCCTACGTTTTCTCCGAAGGATATATATATATATATCAACTATAACACAGAGTAGAATTTTATTCCGGTTTAAAGGGAATTAATACCGTACATGTTTGTTAGGCTCTGTTCAGAATCTTCGTGACGGGTCCGACTCGATATTGTGGGACAAGGGGTTAGGCGGAAGCGGCTCTGCTGCAGGCTTTTATTCGCGGATCATTCGGCGTCGAATGGTTTGAAAATTCCCCGGCGATGATCACGACAAACAACGCTTCCTGAACGTAACAGCACAATTTGAACATCTCTGTTTCCGCAATAAATTCGTTGATGCCTGATCCGGAGCCGATATTTTCGAAAATTCGGCTGGCCCGAAGCTTTGTGGACTGCGGATGTGCGCGACCTTCCTGTCACGCGAAACCCGGTACATCGAACGGTTATTATACAGCCGACGTCGATCCTCTGGATGTGTATTTTTTACGTTTTTTTTTTTTCGGTGAACTGAAAGGAATTGTCACGTTGCTGCTATGGCCGGGAGCGGGGAGAATCTTTTTAGTGTTAATGTTGTCCTGTTATGAGAATGACTCCGTAAGATTGCATGATTATCTTATCAACAGAATTTTATGCATTTATGGTAAAAAATATATAGCGACAATTTAAAAATCCTCGAGATCCTAAAGAACCTCGTAACGCTCCGCGCAGTTCCGGTCACGGAGGTGCTTTAAACAATAATAACTTTTGTTCCGGGACCGAACGGGATGTGAGTCTTGCGTGCTTTTTTAAAGAAAAGTGTACTGAAAATACTTCACTTTGATAGAATGCGGAACAATATGGAACTCAAACGATATCCTTTACCAATGATAGAAAACTTTGAAGACCCTCTTTAGTTTACTAAGCATTGTTATTTCAATGAATTGTAAATATTAAATCTTAGTACACAAGATATACTCTCAATATAGGACGAATACTATTCGGAAAAATAGGATTCATAAAGTGTTGATTTGTAAATGCTTGTTCTAATCAGAATGTTTAATAAATCTCGTTAATTTCACCGTTTTCGAATGTCATGGATATATGAGAAGCAACATACATTCGATAAACGTCGATATGAGCAAGTTGCTTTTTTATCAAATGAACAGCTAATCGGAAAAATAATTTAGTCGTACTCCGGCTAACTTTCTCGCGAACCATGTAGCCTGAGAAAGAGCTGCGATCGCGCAACAGAATCGGCGTGGTTGCAGCGTGGCGGTAATAATAAAATATTTGCATTCGATCTGCCTGGGAAACTCATTACGGGGACACGCAATCGGCGCCGTTCGTACGATCGAGGCGACTCGAGATCGTGTGAGAGCAATAAGACTTGCGACTGTTCTGAAAATCACCGTTTAAACCTGCTACGGGCATACAGCACATTAAACGTTCGTAAGCACGCCGTACATATACCTCCCTTTATTTTCCATGCAATAAACTTAATAATTCAAGTTAACACGTTCGCTACCGCTATCACAGATACCTGACGCGAGCAATCTCGCAGTCTATTAACTATAAAGATAGTGAAATTAATTCTGTACACTTTGCAGTACAAAGTTATGGTACACAGCATAGTATACGGAGATTCCATGACTTTTATTCGCTAAATCGTTTTACTTTTTCATAGAGGAGCCACGTTGCGTTTAATAAAACATTCGACAATTCAGAAAAGCGACGAAATAAATATAATTTCCTCGTGTACGTTCTCTTATACGTTCAAACGAATCAGTGTAATGCGCCATCGTTGTCTGACTTTATCTGGCAATTTTAACTCCTTAACCGTTTGAGTCCCAAGCGGCGCGATCGCGCTGTTCAGATTTTATGTCGAGAAAACCCAGCACATTTCGAGCATTGTGGACAACTGACGGTGCGTTACCGATTGTCGAAGTCGCTCGCTCAGATTTACTGACGCAAGTACGTCACACAGCTCCTTTTAATGTAAATAGTACATTTTACAATAGCTAGAACAATACTATAATAATGCAATAACACATTACAAAATAAAAATTCTCATTTAGAGAAAGCGCGGTCGCGCTGTTTGGGATTCTTCGACAGTGTTTTTTCAATACCCCCTGGGACTCAAACGGTTAAGGACGAATGTCGATATATTCGTGTCACAGGACATGTCACTTCTCCCGCAATTTAAGATTTTCATTGACAATATAAAAAGTCAGTCAAAAGGTCTCCGTGCTAAATCGGTAAAACTGACATTTCCACCATCTTCAAACATTTGTAGCTCATTGTAAAGTTGGCCGATTCTGATGACATTTTCGGAAGCTGTATAATCGACACAGATCTACAAAATGCATTTCTGCATTTTCATTACCGATTCAGATAAAGTAGTTGTAAAATATTTATTATTTCGTTCGCGATTCCTGTCAATTAAAATGTCCATGCAATTTTCTTTATACATAGCTTAATAAAATGTTTATCCTAAATTCATGGTCAAATTCAAATCGTGTGGTCGATTTTTGACAAAGTTATTCGAAATGGTGTACGAAGACCTGTTTCACTGACTGTAGCATTCTAAGGAAGATGTTTTCAGTGTATTAAAAGATCCTCGTCGGCAAAGAGTTAGTGACGAAAATACAGAAAAATCGGGAAACTTCCAGAGCCGATTTAACAAACAGAAAATGCTAGGAAAAATCTATGTTGTGAAAACGCGGAATAACTGAGCATAGAAAGAGAGATGGAAGCAAGGGTGGCGAGTCGCGCGCCGGGAACGGAGCGCATTTCGAAGCGTTCCGGAGCGTTCTCCGCGCGTCCCATGGAAAATCCTCGCACAGGTCGGCTTTCCAATAGCGCGTCAGCCTGTTAATAAAGCCTCGATGAAGCTGGCCGGGTCTATCAAAAGCGTCGGGAATCAATGAGCGTTGCGCTGTAAAATGTCCTCGTCTGCGCATCGCGTGCGCCGATGCCGTATTGTGCACGTTTCCCCGTGGTTTTCCCGTGCATCTAAAAGCCGCCGCAAGGTGAAAGAAAAAGCCAAAGCCAACGAGCGGGAGACCGGGCCGAAGGTTCGCGTTCTACCAGAGGTGAGAGAGAGAGAGAGAGAGAGAGAGAAAGCTCTTTTTATTTTCCCTTTCTCTCTCTCTCTCTTCTTTCCTACCCCCACCCCCTTCCTGTGACTCTCTCGATCGCGAGACTCTTCTCTGGAGGAGCTCATAAAAGATTGAAGCCACAATGAAGCACGTGATCCGGCCGCGGGATGAAAGGCCGAGGCTGCGGGGGCGGAAAGGAACGCGGAATCCGTCGTATTTTGCCTTGCGGTCGACACGCGACCCCTTTGCCTTTGTCCGTTCATTTTCGTCGGACGGATCTCTCTGGCCCCGGGCAAGTGCCTCGGCCTGGAAAAGGAAACGTGTACGTTTTCTTCTCGTTACCGACCCCTGTCCCGGAAAGAAGCTTCACGCCGGCAACGCGGCTTTTCTCGATAAAACACCCCCCAACCCCCAACCACCAAAGCCACCCTACTATTCCTCAGACGACGGCAGTCACGTTAATCAATACTTCGACCATTGATTTCGAGCTAACAAGTTCCACAAATTGAGAAAATGCACAATACAAAGAGCTGAGAGTAATTCACGGAATTGCACGGGGTGCGTTAGAAAGGTCCCAGGAGAGAATTTTCTGTGGACGAACCGGTGATGGGATATTCGATTTAGAGGTTGGGGGAGTTAGAGCGATCCTTTGGCTATGTTATATATTAATTTAATTAAGATTCGTGCAGTCGTTTGAGTCGGGTGCATTTTTCAATGCGCTCCCTATCATGGGGGATCTATAGGAGCTATGCAATCTTTTCTGTGCGTTGAAGGTAAATTTCCTGCGGACGAACTGGTGACGGGAGCTTCGATTTAGGGGTTGGGACAGTTAGAGCGATCCTTTGGCTGCGTTGTGAATTAATTCCGTTGAGATTCGTGGAGTGGTTTGAGTGGTATGCATTTTTAATGCATCAACTATCGCGAGAATTGTACATGAAGTTTGAAATTTTTCCTGTGGGTTGAAACTAAAATTTGCCTATGGCTATTACAAATTTTGACCCTTCAATTTTTGTTATATGGAATCAATTAAAATCACAACAGTGTGCACAAGCGAACATTTTGCAACTGGAAAATTGATGTTGGGTTCATTCACAATTATATTCATCATTTTTTAAGAGGCATATTAGTTTTTCTGTCGTTCCTAATGTCACATTTTATTCGTGTAATTGAACGATCAGAAATTGACTAGCTAAGTGAAGGGTCTAATACTCTGGGTCAAGATAGACCCGAACTCGTTGCCCCAATCTTTCATCTCCCGAAAAGTCCAGAGACAGCACAAAGGGGAAAGTTAGTTAGGGGATGATGGTAAACGGAGTAAATGTTTAGCTGGTCCGGAGGCCGATCCGCGGATCCCAGATATATTCGCGGGCCACGTGAAAGGATCGTTCTCGCGCGTCTGTCGACGGATTCCCGGTGAAATCTCTGGCAGCGCCGGTCATTGGTCACCGGGGCGCTAATTCTGGCAGAAGGGCTCCGGGTCTCCGTGAATAATGTTGAACGGTGGCGCGGGCTGTTTACGCGCGCGCCGCCTGTTGTCTACGCATATTTCCGCTTACACGGGCCCCGGATCTAAATAGATACCCAAAACAATTGAAGTCGGTTTGCAAACTGTGTCCGGCCCGCTATCAAATTCGCTTTGAAGCTTTTTCCATGGCCGGCGTCGACCCGACAGCCGCGCCCGGCTATTCAATTTCCAACGGAGCCCGGAGATTTATTCCCGCACGAGCGTTAGGCCGCGTTTATGTTGCAGCTGTGATGATGCCACCTAGAGGAGAACCAGACCAACAATATCTTTCTTTGGTGCGTTCATGGCTCTTTCAGAACGTTAGGCACCTTTTTCTGGCACGACGCATACTGTCTAGATTAATCAGAAAGAAGTTACGATGGCCGCACAACAGCTTTGCTTTAGAACGATAGTCTTCTTTTTTACAACAGAAGAAAATTTTCAAAAAATCCTAAAATACCACATTCGACAGAATTTACTACGATTTTTAATTATTTATTTATTTATTTATTTATTTTTTTAGATCTGCAATGGCTACTACCGCCGAGAATAAAATTCCGTAGTATAACCTTCTACAAAATATTGAAAAGAATATTATCACATGAAAATTGAAAAGTTCTCCGTACATTAGACCGTGCCACGTAATTTTTAATTCATGGACTAAATCAATTTTATTTCTTTTAAGTAAAATAAAAAATTGTGGTCGTCACATACACAGGCCCAGGAAGGTGACGCCCTTTAAAACAGTATAACCTTTTTCAAGTTGCTTCACACAAAACCTTTTTTGCACGTCGTTCGGTAAACCAATTCATCTAATTGCTAAAAAAAGTCAAGTTATACTGTTTTAAAGGGCGTTCGAGTACTTTCGTGAGCCTGTGTACGTGTGACGCTGGTAGCAAACCTGTTAAATATCTTGTGGTCTTGTCAGGCTGCTCAAAAACATTGGAATGAATTTATTAGGGTACCTTCGTGTTGGTGCTGCGATAAACGATCAGAGCGAAGCGTAGAAATGCATTCTATTGTTTTATAATGGAAGTGTTTACATTGCAGCAGCCAGCGCAGCAGAGCAACGCTTTCTAGATGACCAGTTTTTATCTTCGTTCTCATCGACGCTCTTATTGTCCCTATTGCTGCACCAACATAAACGTCCCTTGAGCTAATAAAAAAGCCATTGTACTTTCTTCTTCCGTGTGACGATTTTGTCGAAACACATGAATAAATATTGTGCTCAAATAAACGAACCGAATGATGCATCGATTGAAAAGATACGCCGAAGATACAACAATGAAGAGTATAAAATGAAACTTTCCACTAAACTTCCTAAACAAAAATTTGTAAATATCAAGGTCTTTTCGTTTCAGCCGATCAAAATCGTCAGGAAAAGAATGACATTTCTTTTTGGCTCCCGTTGTGCAAAATCCATGCAATTATTTTGCACAAAAATTCGCAATCTGCTTATTATAGGTATATACAGTTCCCATTTTTTTTTTTTTGTTAATCTTTTTTGAATATCAAAGTCACGGAAACGAACAAACAGAAGTCTCGTACAAATTTCGATTACATCATCTGCTCCTTTGACAGTATGCGGACATTTAAATCAATGTACAGATAAAATGAACGTTTAATATGCAAATAAAAAAATCAAACGCAGTTCATTAAACACAAAACAAATACATCGAGGAGTTAAATGCACACTGTATTTGCTATGCAGTCCACTTTCTCCACGAAGCACCAACCAATCAATCTACAATCCGAACCAATTCCGCTCGAACGAGAGACATTCCTATCTTTCCGTTTAAAGAAACCATTTCTGCTCTTCCATCCGATGAAAATGATTCTTTTCTTCCATTCTAAGGAACTGATTCTTTCCTTACGTTTGTCGGAAATGATCCTTTTCTCTCCGTTCCACGAGAACGTTTCCGTTCCGCCAATGGGACATGGTGTGCGGCGCTCGAGCATGGAATCGCGAAACGTGGTGGTATTGAAATAAAAAAGAAACGAAATAAAAAATGAATAAGAAAGAAAGAAAGAAAAAAAAGCACGATGATCGAAGGAGCGTGTCGTTGGCCCGCGCCTGGCTCGGCGCTTGCTGGATCGTTCCCGCAGACGGGCAACCCGGCAAATAGGCGTTGCACTCTAGATCGCTATCAGTGTGGGTAAACGTTTCAGCGTTCACCGTCCGGAGCCCCGGAACATAGAAAACTGGGAGTTCGGCTCGTATATCGTGACGGCAGATAAAAAGTTCCCGCTCGTAAGCGCGAGGTTATCTCGCGGAATCCTGGTAAATGTTTTCGAACTCGGCCCCGTAGCAGACAGACGGACCGACGATCGGACGAAGACCGGGCGTCGCTTAATCTGCCCCACTGTTATAGCAAACGCCGATGGTAGTCACGCACGAGTTTGCTATCCTGTGGAAACCGTCGACGGACGACTGGGGACTCCTTCTACCGGGATTTTTTGCTTTCTTCGAATTTCTGCGGAGTTTCAATTTTCTTGGTTCCTTGAAACTTTCAGGATTTTTGGATCCCCTGCATATTAAGCTTTCAGGATTTCTGGTTTCCCTGGATATTCGAGCTTTCAGGATTTTTGGCTTCCCTGGATATTCGAGCTTTCAGGATTTTTGGTTTCCCTGGATATTCGAGCTTTCAGGATTTTTGGTTTCCCTGGATATTCGAGCTTCGAGAATTTCTTGTTTGCTTGGATATTCGAGCTTTGAGGATTTGTTATTTTCCAGGATTTTTGGTTTCCATAAATAATCGAACTTTAAGGATATTTGGTTTCCCTAGATATTAAGTTTTCAGGATTTGGGGTTTCGCTGGATATTCGAGCTGTTAGGATTTTTGATTTCCTTGGATATTCTAGCTTCGAGGATTTGCTATTTGCCTGGATATTCAAGCTTTCAAGATTTTTATTTCCCTGGTTAGTCGAGCTTTCAGGATTTTTAGTTTCTCGGGATATTCGAGCTTTCGGGATCTTTGGTTTCCCTGGATATTCGAGCTTCGAGGATTTTTGTTATCCCTGGATATTCGAGCTTTCGGAATCTTTGGTTTCCCTGGATAGTTCAACTTTAAGGATTTTTGGTTACCCTGGAGATTAACCTTTCACGATTTTTGGTTCTCCTGAATATTCGAGTTTTCAGGATCTTTGGTTTCCCTGAATACTCGAGGATGAGAATTTCTGGTGCCCGTATATTTTTGGTGGATATTTAGAACTTGTAAATTTTGCGTGCCCATGTATTTTCGATCCACCCGTATCTTGGATGGTGTCGATTTTTCGAGAATCGAGGATTTTAATGCGCGTGGGTTTTAGACGTTTCTAGAATGATTTCAGCTCTGTACCCCAGGTCAGAAAAATCCCGAAAACGGTGTCGGCAATCCGGTTGCGGTATCTCGATTATTACGATATCGAGTGCAAATACGCGGGGCAAACTGAGCCGGTCCGTGGGCGCCCGCAGCTTTAATTCGCGCCGGTAATTTAGATCCCGTAGGAATTCAATTCCGGGGTAGAAATTTAATTTCAAGATATCGCGATACCGATCCGCAGAGGCCTAGACCGAGCTATACACGCGTTCGCTACTTAACGCGTCCTAACCGATACCATCGAATAATATACCCTCTGCGTGATTGCCCGGAATCGACGTTACGGACCCGATTAACGAAAATTGCAGCGCACAGAGGAATAGAGAGAGAGAGAGAGAGAGAAAGAGAGACAAGATCTAGGTGACGGTGAAACCGAGCGTATAGAAGTTGGAGACAATATTTACGCGGATCGGTATAAGTATAGCGACGAAGCTGTGCTGAATAACGCGTTGCTCGATGTCCCTCGCGTATCAGTCGCCGATACGAATTTACTACTCGTTACAAGAAAATACGGTGAACCAGTGATCTACGACTTGTTCCGGAGCACCGTGCGTTGCTCCGCTTCTCAGACTCTCTTGCCTCGTATCTCGCGGTATCGAGATCCTTAGGTGTGATTTACTCCCGGTTGCCTCGACGTAGAGACGTTCACAAATTGTCCGATGTAGCTGAGAACGGGATCTATGTACAATGTACATCAGATTTCGAGCTTTCAATTTCGATTCTCGCTTAACCCACCCGGGGGTCTATTACACGAATTACTATACAGGTTCTTGGGACCAGGAAGACGCTGCAAGCTTCCCATTTCGATTCGATGCTGCTTAGCCCACGTGTAGAATCAGCAGGTATGGTAGTGTTGAGGTTTTTCGACTTAGAGGGCGCTGCAAGCTTCCAATTTTCATTTTTGATAGTTATTGACCCATCTGTGTTGTGTGGCCATTGGACAAGTTACTATAGAGGTTTTTGGGCCTGGAGCACGGTGCAAGCTTTCAATTTTGATTCAATTCTGCTTGGCCCGCATGTAGGGCCACCAGATAGGGTACTGTTGACGTTTTCCGACTTAGAGGGTGGTGCAAGCTTCTAATTTCGATTCTTGCTAGTTAGTTTATCTTGACCCACCCGGTGGAAGATGTTGTGGGCTTACAATTAATTCAATGCTGCTTCAGCCACTCGTAGGGCCACCAGTTAGGGTACAATTGAGGTTTTTGGTCCTAGACGGCCCAGCGACCATTCAATTTCAACTTTCGCTGATAGTTGGTCGTCCTATCAGCGAGGCTCCTAGATGAGCTATTGTATTGTTTGGGACCTAGAAGATGCAGAGAGTCGATAGGAGGCGGTGGAAGCTGAATTGTGTTCGCGACCATTGCTCGGAGACTTGATACAATTTTGTGAGTGGTGATAGTGTACGTATGTTGTCGGACATGTTAGATATCTTTTATCGTTCGAAGACAATTTATTGTAGCACAGTGATTTCTCTATATATGTCAACAAAGCCTAGATGATAAACATCGCAGAATTATCCCCACATATATCGAGAATTCACTGTGTTTCCATAGTTTTTTTTTTTTTATTTAATGCAATTAGAATCTCAAAGTAGAGATTATTTTGCCATACATACATTTTCTATACATTATACATTGTTATAAACTATACAATTTTCTCAGATATTTAACTCATAGGCATTCAGAAACGAGTATGTTATTTTACATATTTCAACCGTAGGTCTGGATAGGAGAGCATTGCATGAGAGCGGAAGAAAAAGATGCAGTTTCCGTAGTTGTCTGATAAACTCCAACCTCTGTTCATCAAACGTGGGACACTGCCATAGCACGTGGTCGATATCCTAATTCTCATAACCGCACTGACATTGTGGATCGTTTACTATTCCACTTCGAGCAAGAGAGCTGGCAAGATTGTAGAGAGAGAGAGAGAGTGTCCTGATCTGCATCTGTTTATCGTTGTGACAATCTCACGATGGAGATTTGTGTGACTGTGCCACGGTTTAGATGTTCGGTTGTGAAAGTATGTGAAGTAGTTTACACCTTTAGATAAACCTTCTTTCTCTATGATGTCAAATGTGTTTTGTGTTGCCGCTGATTTAACCGATTCTCTTAGATCTGACAAGGGAATTTTGACGGAGAATGAGGTTGTCGTGTTTGTCGCTGTTTTAGCTAGTGTGTCCGCACTCTCGTTACCCAGAATCCCAATATTAGATGGTACCCAGTAGAATTTAATTTTACTATCGTTTGTGGTTTCGGATGCGAAGTTGAAAACGTTTTTTCTTATTTCAAAGATATAGGGATTCGTTTTTGTGCTTATATTAGTTTGTTTCAACGAGAGTAGTGCACTAAAAGAATCCGTAAAAATGAGAAAATTATGATTGGGATGATTCAAAGCTATTTTTACTGCGTCATTCAAGGCTATAGATTCCGCGGTGAAAATTGATGCGTTTTTATTTATACTTCTTACAACGGTAATATTTAAGTCATTACAAACACACGAACTTCCTACAGAAACTGAATCCTTTGACTTGCTACCGTCTGTGTAAATAGAAAAGGATTTTCTTTCTTTAATTAGATTTTCAATTAATAGGTTGGGATTATCAACATACAGAAGAGATAGGCCAAATTCCGTGCCAACATAAATATTGCTAATAAAAGTGTAATATTCTTGAACATCGTTGTAGTGGTTGATGGTGCAGAAAATATAACTGATAGAATTTTTTGTGTCATTTATGCATAGATGTATTAGCCTGTTACTATTTTTACGTTTGCTGTACTTGTTATCCATAATTTTTCTGATCCGTGTAATAGTTGCATATACAACCGTGTTTTGGTTTGAATGGACCTTTGAGGTAATTCATACATAGGAATCGAGCACGTTCTTGTAAAAATTGAAGTTTAGATTCCGATATAAGAATATTGGTGGGTGTGCTAATTCTGTACCCAAGAGCAAGTCTTATTGCCGCGAATTGAATTTTCTCTAGCTTTCGTATTTGGTTTTGTTGGGTGGGAAAATATACAAAGCAGCCATAGTTTAGTATTGAGCGAACAAAACTTTTGTAAAGTATTATTATGATTTCTGGATCTGAGTATTTCTATAGTGTAGTACCTTCGCCATGGTATATTTTACGTCGGACTGTAAATCTGCTGCATCGGTTGCAAGAAATAGAATACGGCACAGAACGTATTCGTAAAATGTACTAAAAATTTGATAAAGACCGTTGGACATCTTTCCCAAATTACCACGGCGATTCGTGGGGCCGGTGAACAGCGGCCTGGCGCTTGCAAGCGTTCGCTGGGGAGACGGGGCCGGCACGATACGTTTTAAAAGTTAATATTTAGTAAACCACCGACGACGGCGGCGGCGGTGGCGGCGGCGTCGGTGGCGTCGGTGGCGGGCGTCCGGTGTTTTATTAACACGTGCCAGGCGAGTCGGGAACGCGTGCCAACGTTCCTCGGTCAAGGGGTCAGTCGACCCACACGAGCACCAGTGAATACACACGGGCCGTGCACACTCTCCGCGATTACAAAACGAAGAGGGAGCTTAATTGTACCGGCCACCGGTACCCAACACCGGCGCTCTTTTTATATCTACAACAATAACTTGTCTCGGTGGCGAGGCCAAATTTAGAGTTGCCATATTAGGGAAACCCTTCGCCCCTCTACCCCTCCCCCGTCCCCTCTCAATCTCTTTTTCTACTTTTTCTCCCTTGGGCTCTCTTTTTACCGTGCGACTTGGAATACCTCGTGGCAACCCAGGGGGAGGCTTTAAGCTTGTTTCCGCTCCATTCGGCCAAGAGGAGCGCACCGGTGACCCGGTAATTATATTATATTACCAGCAATTAAGGGAACTTGCTGAACTTTTGCTACGCATCGCAATGCTTTCATCCGCGGTGAAACGACCGCTCGTAGATAAGGAAAATTTAACGCGCGTCCGTTTTTTACCTTTTTTTTTTATTTTTTTCTAGTTCTCTCTTTCGGTTCGCCGTGCCACGTTCTCTTTCTGCTCCGTTTTTCTTCGTTCGTTTCCGTCTTTATACCCCGGTCGTTTTCGACCGCGAACGAGGTATTAAATTACGAGAAGTCGTAGAGAAATCCCGTGTCTGCCGATCCACGGATGCAACACCCTACGACGGTGCATCGCGACGCAGTTAATTGTGATCGTTCGGCTCGCTGCAATTACAGGACCGCGGTTTTTTACTTGTAGAGTCGGGGGAGTTAACGGGCGTTTTCAATTAGAGCCACCGGACATCGTGAGACAATTGATAAAGTTAATTGAATCATTGTTGTAAGATTATTTCCTGCTCGCATGTCTGCGTCTGTTTCGTCCAGCTCTGCTTATCCATCTTCGATAAAATGATATCCGCCTGACTGGAAAGTTAATCTTTCGAGCTGCCGATGCATCTACCTTGTAGCTTCGATACATTGTGTAGCATGAATGTAGTACACAGGCACTGAAGTGTGTTGATTTGATTCTCTGTTATCCCAGGTATCGTCGGATTATTTTGTCTCTTGATCGAGCTGATAAAATAACATTCAATGTAACTCTGGAGTATCGAATTGGTAACCGGAAACGGATAAGATAAGATATAATTAAAATTAAATTGCTTGCGACCGAGGAATTAATTTTGCGAGGAAAAATACTGCGACGCCGATCTTTTTACAAACACAACGAGCACCATTTGAACTCCGTTTGCAACTGCAAAATATTCTTCAGCGTCGCTGTTCTCCGCGCGGGACTCTTAAACCGAGCTTAACCCCTGGATTATTTTCCTCGCGGCTACAATGACTGAAATTTCTTTGTCCTTAATGGTTTTCCAGTAGATGAAGAATTTTCATATTTATCACGTATCTGCAGTTGCTCTAATGCTTAAATACTGATAATTAGACTGTGGAGCAGGTGTAATTTAAAGCAGTAGAAGAATTTAAAAATACTGTTATATTATTTTCAACCTAGTAAACATATTAAGAGAGAAAATTAATTTCTAGTTCACTCAAGTTCGTTGCCACTCGGGTAGAAAATTTTTAATTTGCATAAAGATCCGATGCTCATTATACTGAAGGGGTTTGAATAAGCTTCGGAGAAGGATAAGAAAAATTGTGTTTAACAGAAAATAATGAGAATAACCGTTGGAAAATCGATACGATACGAAACGACCGGCTCGTGGCCGGCTAGCGGCGCGTAAAGTTGCGTGGCCGCGTGTTGCTGCGTGTAGGAGCAGAGCCGAGAGGAGAAGAAAAGAGAAGAGATGTGAAGTGAAGAGAAGAGAAGAGAAGAGAAGAGAAGAGAAGAGAACAGAGCCGCTGCTCGGCCGACGCACCGAAATAGAATTTCGAAATAGACCCAATATTTTCGTCGTCTCGCATTTGCTTCAGCTCTCTCTCTCCTTGGCTGGCAGCGTCCTCTTCTTGGTCGTCGTGCTCCTCGGCCGTCGTGTTCGTCGTCTTGGTCTTCGTCTTCGTCGTGGACGTCGTCGTCGGTGCCGAGGAAACGCGCGACGAGGAGAAGAAGCGAGACGCCAGAAAGAGAGCCAGAGAGAACCGAACAGAGAGGAAAATAGACGGGGCTCTCTCCTCTCTTCGGTGCTTGGACTCCTCGAGCTCGTAAGAGGCTTTGCTCGCCATTCATACCGAGCCGAGCCGCACGATGTTTCGGAAATTCATTCGCTCAAATTTAACCCGGCGAAATGAATTAGGCTGCCCTTTAATTCCGCGAACCGAACCATCGCCGCTCCTCCCCTTCGTGCACGGCATTCCGTAAATGTCTCGCGAAGAGGTTTGCCATTTTTATTTAATCTTCTATCGTACTTTATTTTTCCTTATTGAAGTCGTATTGACAGCAGTGGTAGTAAGAAGAAACACTATTTGTTCATTTTGTGCGTAAATTATAAATTATTTCATGAAACATTGTCCTAGTGTCTGTGCGAAGAAAGGGTTCTTGATTTTTTTGGAATTGTACTTTCTTGTACTTTCTTGTTCTTTCTGTAATTGTTCTCTCTTGATCTTTCTGTAACTGTACTTTCCTGTTCTTTCTATAACTGTACCTTCTGGTCCTTTCTGTAACTATACTTTCTTGATCTTTCTGCAATTTTACTTTCTTGTTCTTTCTGTAATTGTTCTTTCTTGATCTTTCTGTAACTGTACTTTCCTGTTCTTTCTATAACTGTACCTTCTGGTCCTTTCTGTAACTATACTTTCTTGTTCTTTCTGTAAAAGTCCTTTTTTGTTCGTTCTGTTAATTGTACATTCTTGCTCTTTCTGTAAAAGTACTTTCTTGATCTTTCTGTAATTGTACTTTCTCGCCCTTTCTGTAATTGTATTGGGTTGGCAACTAAGTAATTGCCGATTTGTTCAATGAAATAAAAGAGTTTTTTTTTTACTTGGAATGAACTTTAATCTATGATGTATTTTCCATTTTGTTCGATGAGCTTTTGCCATCTTTCTGACAACTTGAAAATTCCACGCTCGTTGAAAGTCTGATCCTTTTCGGCCAAAAACTGAGTCAAGTTATAGTTTCATCTATAACTGAAATCGGCAATTACTTAATTGCCAACCCAATACTTTCTTGATTATTCTGTAATTGTACTCTCTTGTTCTTTCTGCAATTGGAATTTGATCGTGCAGTATTTTTGCCAGTCACAACAGCTGTCCGATGGTTTTTAGTTGGCGCGCGCTGTAGTGAAAAGGTTAAACGAATCAATAGAATATACATACGTATATCCTTCGTGGCAACTGGCTTGATTGACAAGTGGCAAGAGAGTTCGGAATAAATGTAAATATTGCATTTCTCGACACGTAAAGTGCATCAATTCTTCCTATGAAATAAGCTAATGCACCTCAGGGCTGAATGTAATAATCAAACAGAGGAACGAAGATATTGTATTTCGAGAAAGTTCCGGTGATACTAATTAGGTCTGAGCCGGGACAGTTAAAAGTGTTAGTAACGAACGTGAACAAGTACCGATTCTAAAACTATTCCAGTACTGTAATAGCATTGAATCATGACTTCCACTGCAGGCGTTACAAAATTAATGAAGTACCAAGCCGCATGAATGACGAGAATGGGTGCATAGAATAGCAATTATTAAATCGAATAATAATGAAGGATTTTAGCAAATGTTAGCTATTCACCATTCTGAACCGATATAAATTCGAAAACGGAAATTACTGTTGGATCAATCTAATTAAACGGCAAAAGTAACAATTATAGAACCGACATACTCGGTCACAGAAGCCTACATATACGCCTTAAAATAATGTAACTTTTTCAAAAAGTGGCCCAAATGGCTGGACTTTTTCTAAAAAAAAAAACGTAAATGATAGGTAAACAAAATTAAAAAAAAATTGTAATTAACATGCATTGTGAAAAAAATAGTAAATACTGATTTTCATCAGTCTGTAGTGAACATTTAAAAAATACGAATTTTATGAAAATCGCATTGACCGTATATTCAAATTGAGGAAGGAAGGCTCGACAGATGATTGAAAAAATTTCGGATTCCCCCGTGCGAGTGACTGGTAAGAAAGGTTCTCGAGGCGGGTTTTAATCAGTGGCTTTAGAAAACAGTTTTGAACAGTTATTTTCGGTTTCGAAGGCCCGGTTTAACCACTGTAAACGAGCAAGACTGCGTCGGCCCGAGCAAGAAGGGGGTAATAAATGAACCGGCCTCCCTCGTAGGCATCTTTTACGAGGCGGTGCGCGCGCTGTCCCATTAGCGAGCGAGAAATATTAGGAACCGTCATTACGCCGATAACGTAATCGGCCGTAAATCATCGAACACAGTCGCGTGCTGCGTTGCACGACTGCAACCTCCTCTTCCCCCTCCCCACCCTCTCTCTCACTCTCTTCATCGATGTTATAGAAACATAACCGAGGAGTATCGCAGGGGGTAAGTGGGTTTTCGGATCGCTCGAGGGTGAGAGAAAGAGCCGAGAGAAAAAAGCTCTCGCTATCTCCGGGGGGCGCGAACGGTCGAACGAATTCGCCGGCACGGAACCGTTAACCTAACCCACCTGCACGCTATCCGCACGTTCGATCTCGGCGAATTTCCGAAAAACGCGACGCCCAGATACTCCTTGTCCTCGACTAGAACAAACAGCCCTCGATATATACCGAACGTTTGCGCTGCCGAGGATCTCTGCTCAGAAATCAGATTGGTACCCTGAGTAAATAATTATTTGCCATTATTGACACGACGGTCGAAATACTCTTGTTTTTTTTTCATTCAGCATTTTAAATCTTAGACGAAATTAATTTCTGCTGCAGTAAGATGAAGTGCAATGTATATATTACATATACAAATTAACTTAACATAGATTTTATAAACTCCATCAGGTTCGTTTGTGTTCACGACTAATTTTTTTACTGTTTCAGGCTGTCAAAAAATCTAAAAACAATGTGGCACATGTATTGAATCGTTGTCACGTGAAATGTTTAAAGCATTAACACTAAACCTACCATGACTGGTCAAGTAAGCCCGCATAAAAAAGTTGCAAAATACAGCTTGTAGTATTTTCTCCGGAATCTCGACCAATTGCAATTTTTGTAAAAATTGTTTTTTCACTTTACGTAGCAACCAATTTTGCCAACTTCTTAAAAAAATCCAAGTCGTATAGTCTACTATTAACAAAGTTATACGAATTTTAAAAGCGTCCGAATATTAGTAAGAGTCGCTGTATATCTCACACAAGTGTCATCAAAATTCACTTGTGTGAACAGAAAATTTCCCTTGTCAGCCAAATCCAGTCGCGTTTTCAAAATAACACTGAGCCAACGAACGATCACAAATATAAATTAACAAATCGCGATAAATATGGATGAAAATAAGCGGCCGGGGGAAGGAGGAGAAGAGAGACAGATGCCGTAGGGGAAGCGAGAAAGCTCGGAGCAGAGGTGCGTGGCCGGTGCGGTGTATATTTGTGTGTATATATATGTGTTCGTATGTGTGTCGTCGGCGGTGTTCTTGTTGCGTGTCGAGATCGAACCGCAGAAGAGACATCAAGTGGCCGTCTCGGCGGACAGACAGACGTACGGTGGCATTTGCTCTTAAATCGGCAGATGCCCGTCTTTACTTTCTTTGCATGAAATGCGGTGGTGAACCGGGAACGGGCGCATTGGACGTCGGCCGATCAGATCGTATAAGGCTCGGCGGCCTCAGCCGGATCCGAGTGTCGCTGGCTTTAGGCTCTTTCTCTCTCGGCCTAGGCTCTCTCGTGGATCGGATCGGCGAGGATCGGATCGGCCGAAGGAACGAACCAACGAACCAACGAACGAACCAACGAACGAACGACGACCACGACCGGGATATTCTGCCTTTAGCCGGCGAGCTGGCTCGCGGAACTGTACCCGCGGTGTTTATATGGTGTCCTCTGCTATTCCGTGTACGTAGCTATCTTTCTATACGTGGACAGTGCACTCGCCTATCGCGTATCGCCATGTTCGTTGTGGGAAAATCGTAGAAAACAAACTCGTTTGTCCTCCCACCGTACCCCCCTGACCATCTCCGATCTCTTTTGCGTCTCTCTCTCTCTCTCTCTCTCTCTCTCTCTTTCTGTACCCGTCTCTGTTCCGCTCGTAGACGCATCTTTCTCTCGCAACCTGACCCTTTTCGCAACTAGCCGACGCTGCGCTCCAACGAACCGTCCTGGAATTTTCAGGAATTTTCTTTCGCCGACACACCGCGAACGGCGAACCGATCCCTGCTCAACGCCTGCAACGCGAAAGCCCGTACCCGACTCAGCCTCGATACTAAATCGACGCTCCAATTGTTATTTGCAGAGTGATTTACCGTCGCGTATGACCTCCACAATTTCAAAAAGATTGCTTCAATCTACCCGGCAAAATAAATTCATAAAAATTCGACGATTTTCCCAGTTTTTCGACGAACCGTGTCGGGCTACCCTCGAAGAGGGCGTTTGTTTTTGCAATAACATCGGAACGGCAGGATTTCGGCAAAATAATGGAGATGCCTGTCCGTTGTCGAGCCTCGGTAGCCGCGCCTCCCCTAACCCCCCGACCCCTCTCCCACCGTAGTTGCTGGTTTCGAGCAGCGATTGTTTCGCGTTGTCGAAAACTCGATAACGGTCTGTGTTGCTGGTGGTACGCGCGACCCGCGTCGCGGCACTGCCCACCGACCAAATAATTGTTCGATTGTTCAACCCCGGAGTTCGGTTAACCGACGATAATCGGAATAATCATTTGTTCCTCGGCCGGCTTAATGATCTCGTAAATGCGACCCGGCGGATTGTAACCCGCGAACGCAAAGAATCCCTCCGATCGGGTCAACGCGATTTTGCAACGGGGCCGGGAACGGGCCGCTCGGTGTTTACGCGCCACGATCAAATTATCGCTGATTCGTCGCGAATATACTGGCCGCCGATACATAATTATGATAACCAAGACTGCCGTGCCGTTCGCGCGGCTACGCTATTTTCCGCCTAGCTCTCGATAGAGAGAGAACCCACCCGATACTATCCCGGCCCGTGTTTTGTTTCGCGGCGCACTTTGTCCCCGTGTAGTTCATCCTCATTTGTCCCTCATTTTCCCAATTTCATTTGCAGCTCGTACAACGGCAACGCCACCGTGCTTCATGCAAGAATAGAGCTTCCGGCCAGTCATTTTGCCGAGCTGGGAATCAAATACAGATTTTCCGTAGGTCCCCAATAAAATTGTAGCATGCAAAATCGCACTTTTAATTGACCGTAGAGCGGATCTGAAGCTGGAGATTAACGAAAGTCCCCTTTGAAATATCTTGGAAAGTTTCTTCAATTCTTCTAACGTCTGTTCAATGTTGCAGTTGACTTCGCAGAAATGACGGACAGTTTGAACGTTATTTTATTATACAGGATGAGGTGAGATCAGGTTCAGGAAAGTCCTGAAAGAACCGTACGATACAGTTTTAATATCGCTGTGCGTAGAATTAATTTGACTTTCTTTATGCAAGGTATAAAACACCATTTAATGAACTCCATTAAACACTCTTTGCGCTGTATATGAACTTTCCCAACGAGCAGCGAGCTCCAACGATTTACAACCGTCTGGGAAAATGTAGAAGCAATCTTTTCAAGTCTGTGTATCGTAATAATCAGATCTAACGCGACGCTCGGAGGATTACATCATTTGCAGTAGAGTGGACAATTAATCAAACCGACTTAATCTTGGGAGATCACAATTTCGAGTAAACGCGAATGAAAATACACAATTGAGGAGGACAGAAAGAGCCTAGAGTAAATAGAAAGGTTTATAGTACATAAAAGGACGTGGTTCGCTAGTGTCTGTAGAAAAATAATTAAAACCTATTTCGTACTATTAGCTCTCACGACCTCAGGCAGTCATACATTTAAAAAATAAATCAGTTTAATAATACCACGTGTAAAACCAGGTCCATGCTGTTCATAATACACTAATAAATAGATTGCATATTTTACGCATTCATGAGAAAATTTTATGACAGAATTTAAAAATACGATTACAGGAAATTCTTAATATGTGTCAACAACACGGGTCTTACCAGCGACCCGAGCCATGTTATGTTTACACTCTGCGACGTTTAGCATCCAGATCTTGGCGACGTATATAGAGAAATCACTGTATATTGTTTGTGGCCTACAAAAATAATTAGGAGAAGAAAGAAAAGTTCTGTCCATTTCCTCACAATCGAAGCATAACATTTTTATTTTGCAATAAAGATCCGGCAGTGCGCTAATAAATGTCTGTATGAAAACACCGTTCAGTCGTTTGAACATTTGTTGACTTACACAGCAAAGTGTCCCGAACAATTCCAGAAAAATTAGCGCAGTGTACGGTTCAAAATTCGCCAATTTTCTGCATTTAAAATCGGAGTCGCCCCTCGGCGTGACTGTGCCGGTGTCGAGGGACGGAAACGAGTTTCTAATGATCATTCTTCCCGTTTTTTTTTTTTGTGGCCGTTTTATTTCGCGTGCCTGCGGAATCCGGGGTCGTCTACGCGGCTGTTTCGCGTGGCTACGTCGCGCGTCGCCCGTTAATAATGAATGCAGTTTTTGCAGCGTGCTCGTCCCACCTCGTGTCGCGTGTCCGAGTTGCTTCCTACGATTTCCAGCCTCTCTTGTTCCCTTTGCGATCCAACGTGCAGATAAATGCGAAAAATAAAGCATCGCCCCGGCGCCGGCGAACGAAAACGCGTGGGACGTTCTCCGCGAGGAGACAGAGAGCGAAAAAGAGAGTGAGAGAGAGAGAGAGAGAGAGCGGTGGTCGAACTCGTGGCGGGTTTCGTGGCGGTCGCAGTTTTAAAGGGAATCGATTTTACCGCGCCGGGGATCGATACGGAAAACAGGGGAATTAAATGGACGCGTCCGAGGATAGAGACGCGTTCGAGAGACCGGACTCGGGCCGCGCGCACGCTCGCGCGAGTATTCTCGAGTTCTCCAATTGGAGCACGTAAACACTGGCATCGGTATTCCTTTTGAGGAATAACCGGAGATCCTCGCAGCCCGAGAGAAATCGCTGGCACGAGGATTCGCGCGAGAACGGTCAACGCCGGAGCGGCTTAAACGTAATCTTCGAGATAGAAGCTGTTACGTCAACGAGGACGTCTAAAGAAAACACAAGGATTCCCGGACAGAGAGAAACGTTTCTGAAAAATTAAGGGATCTCTGCTCGCGATCCTAACGAGAACGAACGAACGTCGCCACGACTGACCCTTACATTAACACTTCGAGCGTCTCGTCTTCCAGAAATGGGAATGATTTCGCTAGATGTGTAAATGAATTATTGCGTTAGCGTACCGAGTATGGCAAATTTGGTTAGGATCCGCAAATTACCAGAAACGTGAAAGGGTATTTTTAATCTCGTGTATTTTAACTTTTCAACTTTCGGTTCAACAAATTACTTTGATTTCACGGAACTCTTCCTAATAAACACTCGAAGTGTTGAACCTTGATGGATCTACTTGGAGTAGAAGTGAGCTTGCCCCGTGGGACACTGTCTTGATTCCGGAGCCGCGAAGCCACGCCTACTTCAAGCACTTCGCACGGAGACAGCAAGATGAGTAGGCTTCTACGTCTGTCTTTGACATCCTGTGCCTCAAAGATCTGTTTTCAAGGTAGAAATTAGCGTCATAGGCCATTGTACTAACTAATACAGGCTTCACAGGGAGTGCCGGATCTTTTAGAACTCGGGAGCAATAATGCCACGCCTACCAGGATTATCCTAGAAGGAAACTTCTATTTTTTCCTTTGTTGCAAATCGACGACAACTCTACTTTGAATCTAAAGCGCTTTCAATGCCTAAATTGTTCTCTAAAACGCTAAATGTGCTCCCTAGAATCAAAGAGTAATGAAGCCACGCCCACTGAGAACATTTCAGAGGAGAGTAGACTTCTATTTTCATCTTTGATGCTGCTTAATGCGAAATTTTGCTTCCAAGAGCAATCGAAGGCGCTCTCAATACATAGATTACTCTTTGGAACGCTACATATGCTCCCTAGAATCAAAGAGCAACGACGCCACGCCCATTGAGAACATTTCAGAGGACAGTAGACTTCTCTTTTCATCTTTGATGCTGCTTAATGCAAAATGTTACTTCCACGAGCAATTTAGAGCGTTAACAGAGCATAGACTGTCCTGAGTACGGTCCTAGCTCGCTAAAAGTGGGGAGCAGCGAAGCCACGCCCACTAAGAGCGTCCTAGAGGAAGGTAGTCCACTATTCTTTTCTGTAACATTATTTCCTGCAACATGCTGCTTCCTAAAGCAATCTAGGACATTCCGAGAGCATAGATTGCCCTGAGAGGCAGAACCTCAGCTCTTGAAAAGTCAAGAGCAATGAAACCAATAATACAGTTGAAAGAAAAACGAATCGCTCCATCGGTAAACGATTCTCAAACTCAAAATAAGGAATACCAAGATGTTTCGACGAGCGGTTACAATTTCCGGGGTTATTAATTTCTGTTGATTTCATAAGATCGTGTCGTCGCGCGTCGGAGGTTCAAAGGACGATCTTTTCTCGTCGTTCCGACGAGAGACATTGCGTCCAATTGAGCCCAGCCGGCGCTCGGCACCCACGCGATCCGGCGCGCGGCGGAAACAAGCAGACGCTGCCACGTAACGCGGTTATTGTTGCGAGACTGACTCTCGCGGGCTCTCTTCGGGTTTCCCGATTCCTATGGGAAAATACGACACCCCACCCACGGGGTACGAGCAACCGGGTTCGCCACCTTCGCCTGCCACGGGTACTGTACGGCGTCTACGTGTGTTCTCCGTCTGAAAAGGGCTCTCCCTTCTCTGCCCTTGTCGCTCATCTTTCTCGGTCGGTCGCGCTCCGCTGCCTCTTTCGCGGCCGTACCTTCTTCGTCCGCCTCCACCTCCGCGACATCAATCCCCTTCCTCGCGAGCTGCCAACACCGGCTGTCGCCTCCTCCTACTATCTCTTCGTGTCCTCGTCGCGTTCGTTTCGTTTTTCCAGCTTCTTCCATTCTACTTGGACCGATCTCTCTCTCTCTCTCTCTCTCTCTCCATCTCCCCCCGCTGTCTTCTTTAACCCTTCAGGGACGACGTTCGCCGATTTCTTTCTGTACAATCGCACGATGGTACAGATGTTACCGGAATCTGTAAGCGATCCTGAGTTTTTGTTAGATTTCATAGATCTTTTTCCAGTAGCTCGGCGATGTTCGAGGAAAGTGTGCCTTGTCGAGCACTGCTCTGTTATCTGATAGTGACTAATCGATTTGCCAGTAACATTGGGATGCAGTGCGATCGTTTAGATTGCGGATCTTTATGCAAAATTGTTCGACATAGCGGCTAGGAAAGGCTAGAAATGGTGTTACTTCTCTAATGATTACAATCAGCTGAAACGAATCTGTGCACTTCTTTAACCTGCATTTACTCGTTTCTGTCATAGGTGCATAACACACGGTCTAGTGATCAGAGATGTTATTCTCGACTTAGAATCTGTGATATTCTTCACGATAGAATTCAAGTTCGCGATGGAAAACGATAATCAACGGACCTGACCATGTTCCTTAGGGTCTGTACAGTGTCCACTGATTTCGTCCCTGAAGAGTCTCTAAGGAAATTAGACATTTTACAATTTTCCACAACAGTCTTAATGAAAAAATCAGTCTTGAAAATCATACAAGCCACGTGTCTACCAATCTGGCCGCGTGTAATGAATTTCAACACGTTCTTCAGAGTCCGCTCGATGCAACGAACGTGCAGACATCAGTCCTGAAGGGTTACGCTTGGGTTAGAGGTCCGGACGAAGACAGTGGGGTATACGTCGCTCGGATTTTTCGGCGGTACGAATTAAATCGGAGAAAAAGTGGGCAGGCTGACTTTCCCCCGGGTGCACAAGGCGAAACACCAGCACCAGCAGCAGCGGTAGGAGAAGAAGAAGAGGAGGTCTCGGTAGAGCACTCGGGGGCAATAACTCGCGGCGTGTTGTGACTACGCGATGACGGCCAGACCGCTGGTCGCTGCTCTCTTTCTTTGCTGCCTCTCTCTTTTTCCTTCTCGACTGAGACTCTCCGCTTTGCGCCTCTTGCCGTCACCTCTCCACCCCCCTCTCTCCCCTCCTCCTCCTCCTCCTCCTCCTCCTCCTCCTCCTCCTTCTGTCTGTCTGTCTGTCTCCCCGTTTCACCTTGTGCACGCCTTCGCTCTCGGGGTCTTGTCGGTTTTGTCTCCCAGTCTGCCACACGGTTTTCCGATCGCGAGGAAAGTCGCGTGTAAAAGACGCTCGACGGCAAGAGATATTTAGATCTTGGCTCGAATTCGAACGCCCCTTCCATGGCTGGGGGAATCGGAAGAGATCTACGGAGGCTGCGATCCGAACGCGAACAGGGACTCGAGGGAACACGAAGAAGGAGGACGAGTAGGGAGGTCGGGCGACTTTGGAGTTGAAAGTCGTGGGTGGGTCCAATGAAGTGATTTTGGAGGTCCTCGTGTTTGAGGTATTCATGGTTGGCTGCAGAGTGCACAACAGTTGTTACGGGAAATTGTTTGATTCAATTTTGGGAAGCTACAGGAGGCAGCAAAAGTGGAGATTCAGTCGTTGTAGAATCATTCTGTTAGGGATTTAGGCGTAGAAAATTTATGTACATCCCATTGTATGGATATAGTCTGTCGGAATTATTTCAATTAAATCGAATTATAATTATACATATCCAGATGATTCTATTTACGGTGCTAACTATGGTGAGCTAACTATTATAACTATTGTGCTGATTTAGCTTGAATGTTATACTGTGATAGTGGTTAATGAAAGCTCGTAGAAGCAAGTCTGACATAAGGTACAAAATGAATGAATGTATGTGGAAACTGTGTCATTTTTATTCGTTTGTACGTGCCCTGCATATTTATATTAATCAAGATTGGTGAAGATTGTGTACCCATCTGTACAATAGGTACACCTTTTACAAATATTTACTCGCGTTTGACAAGTACACAACCCCATTCGTATCACTTTATTACGGAACATGATATGTTCGTCGAAAAAGATGAATGAAATTTACGTTCGTTTGCCAAAAAATGTTCAAAGTACAATTTGGAGTACAGAAATTCGATAAGGGATTTTAAAGCTTGATCACATTTACTAGTTACATCATTCTGATAAAAAAAAAATGTACAAAATAATTAGATTGTAGATCTTTACGCTGAATAAAAATTCTCTGGATCAGTCACCAAAAAGATAAATAAAAATGTGTTCAGCTTCAGTATCCTGAAACTAAAACATTCTCGAATTCTTCTCAATCTTCTACTTTGCATTTCACTGACCTATTTCTGCCGTGAACGTACAAAATCCACAATCTATCGATTAAACTATTGTACCTCAGCATCGGAAAAATGCAAAACGAAATTCCAACTTTTCTATTGCCACCGCAAGCCTCAGAATCCCAAGCACATTAACAGGCCCGCGCAGCCAAGAGAACGATTTATCGCGCGATCCATCTCGCAAGAAAAGCAAATAGAATCATCGGAGAAGGCCTCCCCGGTTTCCAAAATTCTGTTCGGTCATAGATCGTCGTCGTCGGGCCGACAAAGTTAGGCAACCGGGAATCGGCGTGTCGGCTGCTGACACACTTGACGTCACCGGTGGTGGTGGCGGCAGCGATCGTAATGCTCCCACGAATTCTTCGCTCGTGTTCCAAGGAAAACCGTGCTCCCGTGCGGCGACCCATTCCCCGTGCATTAACCGTGGCGAGGCGCGTTTCTCGTTCTCTCTCTCTCGGGCCTGGCAAGATTTCAGTCCCGATAGTTCCCCCCCTGACACGAAACGCTTTTCCATCTGTCGGCCCGAGCTGGCTCGCGATTCCGAAACGCGTTAGGCGCGTTATGCGAATCCGCGAATCGTCCGACGAAAACGCGAAAAATTCGGAGAACACAACGGCTACTGCGCGGCTGCATTAGAAGAATCGAAATATACTGTCATATTAGGTCGTCCTATAAGTTCGTGCCGTGGATATGTTTATATTATTCACCATTGAAAAGTATTTTAATGAAGAAACGCAGAAATTTTATAGTGATGTCTTCGCCAAAAAATCAGAATAGGTTCTGGAATGAAAGAGTGATTACATATTTTATTTTCAGAATTTATATGGTACAAGAGTAAACGGCACGAACTTCCCAGATAGCACTCGACGTCTTAAAGACGTCTGTTTTACGTCCATTTTTGGTCTGAACGTCTTACGTCCTGAAAAGACGTCTTTTACGAGTCGTCTTTAAGACGTTTCGTTTCTTGACGTTTCAGTCATTCTAAACTGCTAGAGAAAAGCTTTACAAACTGTAATTGATTATCAAACTGAATATTCCATCAACAAAGAAGTGCACAGAAAAGTAATACATCAAAATAAATAGATAAATAAATAAATAAGTTAAATAAATAAATAAAGCATAAAATGTTAATGTTCGCGGATATGCTGAAAAACATTCTTTTAATTTATTTTTTTTTATTTATTTAGTTTTTTTGTTATAACAAACATTCAATTTATATTTCTTGTACATGTATACAATATTCAAATTCAATATTTTTCTCATAAGAAAAAATGTGGCTTAAAAAATATTTTTCAATATTTGACAAACATATCTATCTAATATTTTTGTGCTACTAGGGGTCTGTTTCGGGACGTCTTGAATACGTCTGTTCGAGGCGTCTGTTAAAGACGTCTTTAAGACGTACAGTTTTTTCACAAAGACGTTCCAGAGACGTTCAGAAGCCGTTCGGAAGACGTTCTTCGACAGACGTCTTAAAGACGTCTTTAAGACGTCTCTGTGCTATCTGGGTTATGGGGCGACCTAATATTATTTTCAACCTGATAAATATATTAAGAAAGTAGATTGATTTCTATTTCACTGTAGTTTGTCTATTCCACAACATTTTGCATAAAGACTGCGGGTGTTTATGCAATTTTCAAGTTTTCTGGACAAATTGCAAAGAAGTGGAATTAAATAAAAATAATTAAAAAATACTTCGACTTATTAAAATTCTAAAGTAGCTTCTGTATCCTGTAATTATTGCAGACAGTTGTTATTCTGCATAAGCAGTCTACTTATGAGAAATAATATCGAAAGAAAATTCACCATCATCGTCGAACGCACTTCTTGACATAACATGATATAACTTTGTCCTCAACAATTCTTCCATAAAGTGAGCAAATAAATTAGCACGTCCAGTTATTTTCGAGAAAATGTTATTCTCAACTTGCACCAATTTTGCGTTGGCCCAAATTTCTCGCGGACCTGCTGACCAACTGAAAAACATTGTTCTGAACTGTTCCAAGCAGTAGCGGAGTGGACAACCATGATCGCATCTCGGTGAATTAGCAACGAGGCCTGTCCTCAGGTTCACGGATCGCCTTGGAAGCGGCATGGCCGATCGGTGCCACTGCAAAGCTCAGAGTTCCACAAATAGGGGCCCGCGTCAAAGATATCCGATCCGGGAATTATTTAACAAACCGGAGCCTCCACTCGTCTCTCTCAGGATCTCTGTTTCTCTCTCTCTCTCTCTCTGTTTCTCTGTCTCCGTCTCTCTCGCCGTTAATTATCAAATTGTCCGGCGCCCAGCGCCTCGGGCTCGTGCCAACTTTGCGCTTCGCTGGATCCTCTTTGGTACCGGGATATCTCCCCCGACTCGGAATAGGTAAACAGAAAGGTAATCAGAGTAATCGCGACGATGGTAATACCGTTAATTACATTCGGGACGAAAGGGTAGCTGGCGAGGGGAAGCACGGTGTAGTTACTCCGAAAAATCGATGCTTTTCTTTCCTTGGGAAAATCGATGGTACAAGCTTTTCAGAAATATTGTTCCAAAGGCGTGTTATGCAAGCGAAAATTGAGTGGAAATTGCCCGTAATTAATTTCAGTGCACGGATGAAGACCACTGTATTTGTAATTTTAAGCATATTTTTTAATGTATGTAAGCTCAAACATCTTTTAATGGACGATAGGACCCTACAGAATTTTATAATTTTATCAGGATTAATAATTATTTTATTATTATATAATAACCTTTCAATTATTACATTATCTCTGTTAACCTTATTATTATTATATCATATTTATTATTCAATATGTTAATTAAAATTGATTTACTCAGGTGATATTTAAATTTATACAGCTTTGAAATGTATGATCATAAATTATTGTGACAAATTCCGAAAAGGAATCGTGCGTCTCTATGTTTGGAATCGTGTCCGTCTACTTTCCGTCGATGTATTTGAATTTCGTGGGATCATTTTATCAGTATAAATGAACATAGTGAGCGAATATGTCCGACACTGAAGGATAACCGCGGACTTCCGCTTCCTTCTTTTTTCCACGCGCGCGTCAACGTGTGACCTCTTTCGCGGGATTCGAAAACTCGGTTCCCGAGACCGTTCGGAAATAATACCACCGTGAGTAGGATATTTATAACGCAGCGACAACGGGTCGGGACGACTCTGATCTAGCGGCTCCTCTAGAGGCGAGGGTGTTGCGTCACTCGCGTTTCCAAAGTATATTTTTTCATCGGGAACCGGCGCGCCGACCTTCGCGCGAGATGCACAAACCTGCTCCGCGGGACGCTTCCGAATCTCGGCTAGAGAAACAAGATCCAAGAGGATCGACACGCAGTTAGGATAGCTAGTTACACTCTTAGCTATGCATTAGTGTCGGAAAAAATTCTGCTGAAATCGTGGAACTGAATCAATTTTCCTGAAACAGATTTTTATACGGAATTAAGTATAATAAGCTGTTTTTATTTTTCGCTGTTTAATCGTGAAAGACGACCGTACAAAATTTCATCGCGATCGAGTCAAAGGAGTAAAAGTTTTCAGAGTGAATGCACATTATTTGACACGCTAAAGTTAAATATTTTTGTACCTCTGTTATACGCGACAATGGTGTATAAAATAATTGAGAAGAACAATAGGATTAATTCACGCATCCTCCAATACAATGGCAATTATTCCTCTTTCGTGAAGTTAAAAGAACATGACATCCAATTGTGCTGCATACTGTTACATGCATCAGCAGCGGATTTTTATGCATTCATGGCTTGTGAAAATGCTCGAAGGTTGGATGACGGAGAGTATTCAGCAAAACAATATTATATTTCAATTTTTCAAAATTGCCTCGTTTTATATATCTTCTGTAGTTATGTAAAGAAAGATTTTTGGAATCGATATAAGTCAGAAATTAATAGCTTGACTCAGGCAAGAAGCTTCGTAAATTAGGCGTGAGTACCTAAAGGGTTGAGTCTTTGAATCTTCAAAAACTCGAAGGGGTGGTTTTTCAAAGCTTCTTCCTATAATTTCGAAAATCGACCAGCTGCGACAAGAAAGAGAGATTCGACTCCGAGGAAAATCTTGACAAGTTAAGTGTCACTTCTTAGAGGGTTGTTACACTGATCTTCCAAAAAACCGGGAGGGGGCTGGTTTTTCTAAACTCCCGCTAGCTTTTAAAATCGACATGACAGTACCAGCAGGACTGACGCGAATCAGAGGACAAATTTTATAAATTGCGTGTCGACAACTGAAGGGTTGTTTCATTGATCTTCCCAGGGATCTAGAGGGGTAGTTTCCATAAGCTCCCTCTCTTACCACTAAACTCGACTTGATAGTACAAGAAGGGGTGACCTAACTCAAAGAAAAAGTTTTGTAAATTGTATGTAAACATCCGAAGGGTTACACATCTTTTTCAGAAATCTGGAGGGGTAGTTTTCCAAAGCTCCCTCTGTTTTCGAAAATCGAGTCGGCGGTGCAAGAAGGGCTCGGACGAATGTTTTCACAAATTAAGTATACCCCGTGAGGGGCTTCGAAATTCGAAAGGCCTCGGACGCCGAGTAGTGTAAACATAACGCAGCTCGTGTATGTCTCCTGGACTATACAAGACCCGTGTTGTTGTCATATACCGAGAATCGCTGTATTTCGAGTCTCCACATTTTTTACCACCACAGCAATGAACTACATTTTGAAATAAAAATTCAACTTTACTGCTAGTCGAAACAACCCTGCAGATAAATCGTTCGGAAAATTCGACTCCAGCGGTGACAAGGCAAAAAAAAAAAACAAACAAACTAGCAAATCAGGAGACCTCGGAATCATCGCAACGGAATAATAGTCGTCGGAAGTTGAAAAGCAGGAAAGTCAGGGATAAGAGGAACGGAAGCGGGAGTGAAAATAAAGAGGCTCGTTGATCGGAGGGGGTAAGAAACGAAGGACTCGTTGGTAGAAGAAGAAGAAGAAGAAGAAGAAGAAGAAGAAGAGGTTGAGGAGAGAACTCGTAGGAAGAGGACTAGGAGGAGGCAGGCAAGGGTGAAATAGTCGAGCACGTTCGGCATACAAATCGTTGGGCGTATCCGCGAACTGCGCGCGGCACGCTCGCGGGCCGTGATATTCAATCCGGCACTCTTTAAGCCAGCTCATCCCTTATTCCGAGCAGAAAGGAAGCGTGCGTAGGAAGGGCTGCCTCCGATAGCGAGGTTGGGGGAGGCGCATGATTTAGCCGAAGAGAGAAAGAGAGAGAGAGGGGAAAACACATGTTATCGACAGCCTGTCCTTTTTTTTTCTCGTCGTTCGCGGTGGAGGCTCGAATCCGGCTTAAAAAGAAAATCGAGAACCGTCGCGCCGGGGCTAAAAACCGACGGCTGAGGGGAGCTACTCCAACTTTTTGCCGAGTTTTTAACGAGATACCGAAGCGTTTTCGACGGGAGATCTCGTCGGGAGACAAGGGAAACGGGGAGAGTAGGAAGGCGTTAGAGATGAGAATCGTGTTTCACGGAACGCGGCGTCGTTCCCGCTTTTTTCTTCGAATTGGTTCCACGAATTTCGCGTGCTCACGCCGATAACGGTGATCCGGTGATCGATAGATCGCTGTATAGATCCCTGGAACGGATGGTTGTTCCCCCGGTTCAAGTTTGAATCCTCGAAGCGCGCGAAAGCGACGCCGTGGAAAAGAAACGGGCACAAAATCGAATACGGTGAATTCTCGATATATGTCAACAACACGGGTTTTACCAGCGTCGTGTATCGTGCAGACGTCTCGTGTCGACGTCCGAGACCTCCCGAGCTTCATAGTCCCTCACGGGGTATACCCTGCGGTAGTGGGGATAATTCCGCGACGTTTATCATCCAGGCCTTGGCGATATACAATATAGAGAAATCATTGGATCTGTTTACATCTGTTTGGACATCGGCCGGAATTTTCAGGTTTGGCATTTTGGACCAAAGATTCGCTAAATTCTTTTTCAATAGCTACTCTAGTTGTTCAGCCACACCAGACACACAGAGCATACTCGAATAAACTCACTGTCTAGACAGAGCAGCCATGTACTAGAATAAATTCGTTCAATTAAACTGGACATAGTACAATAAAATCGTTGCCCACATACTCCAAATGTAGGATCCACCAGACTAAAATCGTTACAGTGGACATGGAACCTAGGATGAAATCACCGTCCAGTCACACTGGACATACAGTCTGGAATAAAATTGTTGTTCAGTCACACTGGACCTGCGACCTACTGAAAGTCGTCCAGACTAGCTTTTGAATCTGTTAGAGTGAAAATTCACATCAATTACACTGGATTAAGTATCTTTATATAACAGGATGTATCTTTACAATACATTTCAGGAAGTGCAACATACGTGCTCTTACCAATCAGACGTTCAATTAGTAAAATGACGTGTCGCATTGATAAGAGGAGCGGAGCGAGATGAGGTGACAGAAGGTTGACGATAGGGGCCGAAGATTCAGCGTCGGCAGAGTGATTTGTACAACCGGATCGATCGTAGAACACGACGTAGCACGCGAATCGGTTCGACCGATCGGTCGTTAATCACGCGGATATTTGTCCCCGGCAGAAGTAGTCGGCCGACGGAAATGCGTCGGCACGGTAATAATATGCCCGTAATTCAATCGACGATGGCGACAAGCGATAGCAAATTATCGCATTGTATCCGGGAACATTGATTGTCCTACGGCAACTGTCCGGCCAGCTGTGCCAATTTCGCGAGTCCCCATCCGGCGGGACGAGAGAGACCTGGACGCACGAAGGGAGGACGTGGAGCGGAGGCCGGGCGCACGCCATAGGATCGGCGAACATGGACCAATTCTGGGAGAAAACGGGGCCATAAATTCCCCGCATGCCCGGCGATATTGAAATCGCCGTTCCTTCTGCCGGATGATACATGCTCCGTTCTTACGGTCTCGGTTTCGGAGGCGTGTGGGTGTTGGGCGGACATCGATCAGAGGCGTCTTCGCGACGCCGATACCTCCTGGCGAGCTATCTACCAGGAAAATGCCTGGTGACTATTGTTTCGGGGTTTGGAACTTTGCCCTTTGCAGTCCCGAGTCTACTGTGACAACGATTTTATTCCAGACTGTACACTCCCGCTCATACAGTAAGCAGCAAAACTGAATCAATAACCACAAGTTTTGTATAAATCATTATTTATTGCTAGGAATATAGAAGAATAATAAAAAATCAACATTATAATTGTTTTTGTCATAGTTAGAAGTAACTTAAGAAATTTTTTTCAATAATTTATGTCTCCTCGATTAGCAATGACGACAAAAATAGATTGACTCGGTTTTGCACCGGTCCCTACGAGAAATGTTTACGTGGGATGTTCTAGTAGTATGTTTACATCTAGCACTTTGGTATGTTTACAAACTATTAGTCTACGTCTTAACACCCAGTTCTTCGCAATCAGTCGAACGGAGAAGCACGCAAGTGAAGTAAGAATAAATATGAAGTCAATTGCTCCAAATTGTGTAAAAAAAAAGTCATTTCTCTTTTGAATGACGGCTTGTCAACTCGTAAGACGGCGAAAATCTGCAGTGTTAGTCAATCGACAGTACAGAGATTAAGAATAAAATACTGTAAAATTATATTATTAAATGTTGGAGGAGGACTAAAATATAAGGAAAAGGAAAACGAAAATATATTTTTTTAATTCTCAGTAAGACTTTTGATATATATATATATGAGAGCAGCATCCTTTCTTTGACGTGTAAACCTTCAAATAAGGAAAAATTTGTTCGCATCCTTCAAGGATTATTTCATTTTTAGAAAGTTGAATACGAAAATATGATCATTGTCCTAAGACTTATGAGCGAGTGTGTATGTCTGCATGTTCAGTACGAATACAGTGAATTCTCGATATAAGTCAACAGCACGACGTTTGCCAGCGTCGTGTATCCTCCAGGAGACGTTCCCGGGCCTCCCGAGCTTATTGGGGATAACGCCGCGACGTTTATCATCTAGACCTTGGTGACATATATAGAGAAACCACTGTAAGCAGATTTTACTCTAGCAAAAATCAACGCGCCAATCCAAGTTTAGCTACCCGTTGAATTATAAGATATCGATTCTAACATTAGAATAAGATAAGATTGATAATATGCTACAATCAGATAAGATCCTATTTATCAGAAAAGTTCGCAAATTCGATTCCGTGTCGGTTAAAAATTTCGTTACGTTTCAACTGCATACCTCCGAGAAGAAAACTGCTTGAAACGCTAATTGACTATAAATTGCAAATTAGATCGAATCTAGACTCCGATCCAAATTCGCGTCTCTCCCTTCCCTCTACTCCGATAAGACAATCGCGGTGTTATCAAGTTCCGCTGCCCAGAATCGTCGACAAAAAACCATGGAACGTTCGCGCGTACCCGAGGCTCGTTCACCGTTCACTGATCGCTAAAAATAATCGCGCTCGAGCGACCGGACAGGACGGTAGATCGGCACAGTCGCCGAGCAGTCTACTCGCGACTAATTCCGCGGCTCGCTGGGGATCGGAGGCGAGTAGCGTGCCCGCTCCGGCCCACTCGCATAATCGCGATCGAATTATTACGTCAAACCCTGGTCCGGTGTTATCGAACGTGATCTAGTCCCACACACTGGAACGAGACACACGACACAACCATCGTTGATCGCTCGCTGGTGAACTAGGCTCAAAATTCCGGAACATGGAACTTTCCTGACGAATTCGGAGTTCACCAGCGGGGCTTTTGAACCAGGTTTTAAATCGCAACGAGCAATTTTCCTGACGAAGTTACCACGAAGATCCATGGATCCTCGTCTGCGTTTCGTTCACCGCGCCGGCTGAAATTAATTTTCGAAAGGAACGTCAAACGCCGCGATGGAACGCGGTCCGAATTATCACGGTGCGGTGGCGGTGGGGAGAGTAGCAAACAGCAACAGCAACAGCAACGAGCCGCGCGGTGCGTCGTTACAATCGCATTCCGGGTAAACTAATTTCGATGCGAGCCCGCAGAGAGCAGGCGAGCCAGGTGGAGCAGAGCATCGAGAGAGAGCACCGGTTCTCCGGATCGGCGGATCACCTCGGAGACCTCGTGCTCGAGGCTGGATCGCCGGCCGCCCAGCAGTCTACCTGCTCCTCGCCGCCACGGTGTATACACACACCACACGTGTGGTCCCCCACTATCTGTCTCTCTTTTCTGTCCTGTCTCTCTATCTCATTCCCTCCTCGTCCTTCTCTTTCTCCTTCTTTCTCTCCGTAGCGTCGCTCCACCTCCACCTGTGTGCACGTGCGTGTGAGGACCGTCTCTGGTTGTGCGTGAGTCTCCGCTTCGCAGTATATAGAGCGTACCTGCGGGTTCTCCTCTGAGTATGGGCACAGGGCCGTACGTGCTCTGGATACGTACGTGCCGATTTTCTCCCCCCTTTCCCCTCCCGTCGGGCCCACTTCAACCCCCCCCCGCCATTTACCTGTCTTTTTCCCTTCTTCGTCCGTCGCGGGAACCGCTCTGTTTCTCTTTCTCTCCTCGGCACGTTTTCTTGCTTCCTCTAGGCGGTTCCCTCTTCGTCGGTCCCACGGTCTAGAGCTCTATCTATCCGTTCGACGCCGCTCTTCATGGTGTGCCCTTGTGCCTTACTCCCCTTCCTCCGTGGAGCACGATCAATCTCGCGGACCATGTTACGAGCTACGCTTCCCGCTAAAAGTCGCCAATTATGCCTCGCCGATTGCCCGTCAAGGGACACCGGCTGCCACGGGAAACCTACGCCCGAAATGCGAGCGCTGCGCATCATGTACGATCATGCTTGCAACTGGACGGACGGTGGTGTCATTCTTATCCGAGCCGGAGGAGTCGGAGACGCGTGCTGTTAACCCTTTGCGCTCGAAGCTATTTTAACCCCAAAACCAAACATTTCTTCCGAATATTTCCTTTCCATTTTTTCTTTCATCTTTTACATACGAAAATAGTGCAATTTACTCGTACGATACCGAAGTGTTTGGCAATGTATTAAATACAAACAAATTTAATGATGTCGAAAATATTTTTAATTATGATGCAGCTAGTTTTAGTGACGCCTTACGAGTGCTAAGGGTCAACCACCTTCCGGGGTTTGTTATATTTTATTCACGAAGCATGATACTTGATTCGACTGTTTTCATGATCACAGTTGTACGATCTATTTTGAACCGCAGAATGGCCAGTGGAAAGCTCTGAATTTTGAAAAATAGGTGAAAGTCCAATAGGTGAAAGTCCTTGTTAATTCCTGTATTTCATAAGGCAAGCAGAAAAAAATTCTCCTATTTAAATTTTAACAAAGCTTCTGTACATACAATTAGTTACAGTATATACGTAACGCGATACGCACGAAATATTAATCATAGTTGCTTGATAGAGTCTGGTCTGGTCTGGAATTTTGTGTATATCTCTGAAACTGCACAAACTACGATTGACATTTGATATTTAGCATCAGGAACATTCCTGCTAACATCCTGCAAAAATTCATCGAAATGCTGGTACCGAACAATTTTGAACAGCGTAAGCAATTGGAGAATTACAGATAACGCCGGTATGAAAAATGCATTATTCATACGGATATGATCATATTGGAATATGCTGTTCAATATTTTATCATCGTATCCAAATTATGAAAATTCGGTTCTGACGCACAGGAGACAACACGTAACATCGGCGAGGCAGTCAATGTAATAAAAACAGTAAAATATGCATTTCGATGCTGTCACGATGACGGAGAAAATGCACATTTCACGAAGACATCCGCCAATTAATTACTAGAATATTAATGAAAACATCGTACCTTGCGTTGACAAAAATTCAACCGGAAATGATAAACATTTGACGAAGAGGTGGCCCAATTTAATTACTAAAAAATCAACTAGATGCTTGTACCCTGCAACGATTAACATTTTGACTGCCAAGCTAGAAACCTAAAAAATTCCATCAAATTAATGTGTTATTTAATGAAATAAAAATTGAAAAAAATTATATGTATGATATTGAGTGGTCCTCCAATTTTCTGGCATTTTGCAGATCCTTAAAAAATTTGATACGATTAATATATTAGCGTAAAAATTCATTTCAAAATTTCGACAAATAATTCCGTCACCCACATATGGGTGACATGGCAATCAACGTGTTAAATTCTGCAAGAAGTAACAAACATTTGACATTCTCCAGGTAATTGTTGAAGAATCAAGTTTGCAGATGTTCGTAGCTCTAGCATGGATAAAATTCTCCGAGCGGTGTGGTCAATGACCTACATATTTGCGCGAGTAAAAATTCGCAGGCCGACAGACGGATCTATTAATTTCGCAAGCATGTTGCGCTACCGACGAAGGTTCTTCCACGGTGGAAGCACGGTTTCGCAGATTTACGGTCGACGCGCAAAAGGCGAGAATAATCCGAGCGTCCGCGGCGCCCGACGAAGAAGACTGCACCGAGACGATTAACGAACCCGCTCCGCGCCGCGTGTGCGAACGCCAAAATAACTCGCGAAAGCGCGAGACCGTTTCGCTACCCTTCTCTCGTCGCAGTTGCGGATCGCGGCAGAAGCCTCTAGTTCGAGCGATAATGCGAAATTATCATCGTTCACGACGATACCTCGTCTCGTCTCGTCTCGTCTTGCCGAGGCGAAACGATCCTGCCAATGCAATTCTGTTGTGCAATCGCAGTCGATTCATCTTTCGAACCACGGTTTTCTTATCTCTCCACACTTTTGATCGTTCGGTGCCCTTTCCAGGAAAACAATCAGTCTTTAAGTTAAAACGATTAGTTGCTTGCTTTAGAGAAATGCACTGAATTTATTCCGATTTTTCACGATTCGCAAAACAGTTTGTTCTATATCACCTTCACTGAGAATAGCTTCATAATTTCAATAATATCGCGAAACATAAATCAGGAACAGGTCCTTAATCCTGGAGAACTAGATTGAAAGTAAACATGCAAAAACTGAACAAGTCTAGGTTTAGAACATTTACTGACTTTTGCCTGACATTTCTAATATATTGCCAGTTTCATGCATTTAAAAATGAACTCGTGAAATATAAAACTGTGAAGATGTTAGAAGAATTTAATTACACTCTCATGAGAGATTTCCTAATAAAAAAGAAAGAAAAATTAATTACACTGTTCTAGGGGTAAGAAATTTTTATTCATTTTCTTGTGAATGACTTGGAAAATATTTTTCTTTGGCCTAAAAATCCGCAGTCTATTAACACTAGATTTACCAGACCAGTCAAAATGACTGGTTTCGAAATTTCAATTCAAAATTCCTACTGCATGTAACATTTTCTTTCCGAAATGATATCATGACTTTTCTAGCCATAACTAAAGAATCAGTTTTATGAACTTTATATTATTTTATATGTACTCGTAACAAATATATTTTTTGTTATTGACACTTATACCAGTATCAGTCAAAATGACTGATGCATGTTTCTATGTGATGAAATGACATTGGGGCACCTAAAACAATTGGTAAGTACTGCAACGTTTTTGCGGGACAGAATATATGATTCCGGGAAAATCATATATTCTGATTATGTGTATATTTACTCAGGGTTTTGGGCCGCACATAAGGTTTTCCTTGAGTCCCGGACATTTGGTTATCTGTAAGTGCGAACTCGATACTCGGGATTGTGACCGATGAACTACAAACAATTAAGCTTTTGATTAATTGATAATGTTTATAAATCTATTTTTGTATTACAATTACTATTATTCAACTTTTTTTGTCATTTTTTGAAAGTAAATAAATACTGGAAACACCACTAAGCACTTTTTCTAAAGACCAGTCAAAATGACTGGTCTTGGTAGAAATAGATATACTTAAATAGCCGGTAAATCTAGTGTTAATGTTATGCGAAACATTTGAAAAAGTGGTTTAAACCGCACTCGGAACAGTTAAATTCTGATTTGGGTCTGATTTTGAGCACTGACGCAGCAGGGCCCGTGCTCCCCAGGGTCGCGAATCCATCGAGAGCCATTAATGAATTCGCGGGTCTTAAGTGAGCGAACAACTCCGCCACGGTAATTGCAGCGAACCGTAAGACTCCGGCGATGGAGTTGCACGGAACTCGAAACACAATTCGCGGTTTGCGAGCCGGTCGTAAGAACGGGAACGAGATAAGGGAACGTGTACGAGGCGAGAGCGTGTACGTACAGAGGTATCTCTCCGGTTTACTTCGAAACAGTTTAGTCATCGGCTGAATCGGTATCTTCGGCGCATCATTGTTACGTTAGGCGGTCGTCGCCGCTGGATATTAGCGCCCCGCGATTACGTCGATAACGAGACGCAATCGCGGTATCGTTGCGGATAACGAGGCCGGCGTTTTTCGCCGGAGAATCGCCGATCGAAACGCTTGTGTTTCCCCGAACGAGCTTCCGGGGCTATTCTCGGATGCGGCGGTGCACTTCGTTTGCACTTGCACCGCGTGATGCAACTACGAAATTTTGAGAAGGTCGAAAAACTCGGCGGATCCTTCAGGAATGAACTAATCGCGGACCCTTTCCGGGCCAAATATTTTTCTGAAGCAGAAGTGGAATTCATTGTATGCCAAGAAAGTAGATGTTCGCCTTTTATCCGAGAATTGTGGTCATTAGGCATCTTACAAACTAATGGTGCTATATATCTTTATGGAAAATAAAAATGGTTTACAGTGAATTTCCGCTGCAGGTCCCTTGCGATTTCCGGTCCCTGGAATTGCCCAGACCATTTGCACGTGCAACATTGTATCAAAGACATTTTCTTAGCCTTCTTGTCCCTATCTATCTGTATGTCCCTGGTTTTGGACATACACATTTCTCAGTGTGCAGTGTGCATTTCAAATGCAACGTTCTACGGTAAGTAGGAAATTATTTTGGCATTTAATATGGCTACTAGGTTGAAACTGATACAATATTATTTTTCAATTCTTCTAATGTCTCCACATTTTTGTGATGGATGCATAAAGTCCGGTCAAAGAGTTAGATTGAAAATAAGGAGGGAAAAGGTGCCAGAAATTGGGAGTTCAACGTTCCGTGGACATTGTGGGTGGATTCACGGGTGCACAGGGTTAGGTAGGTGATCTAGAAAGAAGAGGATGGTTTTGAGGATGAACGCGGAGATGGAGATTGACGGATCGGAGATGGCGAAGACGGTGACGCGTCTATGCGCTCTCGATATTCTGTTTCTCGTCGGCCGTTGTCTCGCTCGGGTGGCACGGTCGAGTGTAAGCCAACAGAGAAGTAAGGACGGGTTTCCGATTAAGGCCTTATAATTGACGTCCCGTGTCCCCTGTCCCCCTCGCCGTCTGGCTTAGTCACCGACAACTGGAAGAAGGGCCGGCACGGACCCGCTTTTGCGGATCGCGGATCAACGAACCGTCGCGTCGCGTCGCATCGCGTCGAGACGCTGGACACCAGACGCTTTTGCACCGCTTTTGCAACGCTTTTGCGCCTCCGTTCGCGCTGCAATCTCTCCAACCCTTTTCCCACGGGCCGACGTACTACCGAGACCTTGGATCCTCCCGTACGAAAACATGGGCCCTGACTTTCCTATTATAGTACCCGAGAATATTTTTTTTCCAAATTTCAAAAGTCTCTCCCAAGTCTACAATTCTTATTAAGGCACTCGATGCACGTTAATCGATCTTCTTAACCTCTTGTAGTCCTTCTACTATTTTTGAAAATTCGCGCGCCCGTTTCTGGCATAAACGCATAAAATCTGCAATCAAATGACGCTCCATTACGATAGTGAATGCGCAACGGTAAATGCAGCGTTACAATTTGTTCCTAGAAACGGAAATTATTTACGACTCGACCTAATATACGGTCGGATACTCAAACATTTGTATCGCATCGTATTACCGCAGAAATAAATGTTCTACCGTTCGATTAGGTGTGCGAATTAATTTGTGACCCTGGCAAATAATCAATTTAACATTGTATTCACATTTTCTACCGTGCTCATCGGGTCAGTAAAATTATGTCAACGCGTAAAAAATGACGGGGATCGTTTTACAACTTGAATCCGCGTAGATTGTTCGTAGGCGAACAACAAAACGGACAAGAGCTCTCGAATTTGATTTTTACGTAACGTTTGCTACTCTTACATTTCAAAAACACGTTGTTGCAGGACGATTCCGTTTTTTTATAGTCATCGCATCCCGCGTCCCGGTTAATAAAACCGTTTACGGTTACATTCCCATCGTTTCCTACGTCTCGAAGGGAAGGAATCACGTCCCGGTTGATGGCCACACGAGTTCCCGGTGACATCACAGGAATTACGTGGATCAGATAATAACGCGGGGCAATGAGTAACTCCGATATCCGGTAAACAATGCGTTCGCCAGGTGATAAAGCGCCGATAAGCTCGAGAATGCAGTAGATAACGACGGACGAGTGGCAGGCGCCATTGCGCAATTTTTCTCGCGAATCGACGCGCGACAACGACGCGACGCTCTTAGAAGATCAAGACGCGAAAGAGAGGGGGGGGGAGATCCAATTTATTCGCGCCGCTCGGACCGTACACGGTAAATCGGTTTAAGGAAAAAGCGAGCCACCCCCTATAGGCTGCCTATCCCTTTCTCTTCTCTTTCCCTTTCTCTTCTCTCTCTCTCTCTCTTTCTCTAAAGCTCCGCTTTCCACGGGGGCGAGATACTTCGGGGGATCGTTAATGGGATAAGTCGCGGAAACTTTCGATACGCGTCAAGGCGGATGTGTAATACGCACGGGGGCGAGAGAGCGCCGATGGGGCTGGATGGGGGGGAGGGGGGTGGAAAGCAAACGAGCGCAACAGTTCCGAACTCGTAAACGAGACGGGGAAAGTGGAGGACGAAAACGACGCTAACGAAGCTCCGCGCCGGAGCTACTCCAAAGAAGTATCAAAGAACTTTGCCCGCTTTGCCCGCTTTGCGCGCGAGATGGCCCCGCGACGCTCGCCCGCGCGAGAAACGCTTCTCGGGAAATGCCGCGGAATAGTCGCGAGCTGTTCTCGCGGGGCGAATAAAACCGATTCGGCGACCTATTATTTCGGGAATGGGTACGACAAATTGTCGTCCTCTTTTTCGGGCGAAAATAGAGGCGACAGTTGTGTCGGAACAATTTCCGACAGCTTCTCAAACTGCTCCATTTATTCTCGGGACGACGAGAAATATCATTGGTTGTGCTATAACGTGCTAGCGTGGAGAAGGCTGCATTCTCTGAGACCTACCATGGCATGATCGTCCGGCGATCTAACAACAATTATAAGACCCGAGTAAGAGCAATCGAAAACTTGGTAGTTGTTGGAACAGGTTGGTATTGTTGAACTTGCGAGAGCTGTTCAGAGCTGTTGGACGCTGAGGAGGAAAATGAAGACTCCGGGTCAAAATGGACCCACATTGTATTTCTGCCGTTCGAGGTTAAATGCCTGGTCTGCTATCTGCAAAGCCTCTCAAGCCTCTCAAAGCCAAGTTCTCTTTGTATAAAGACTAGACGAAAATCAAAGGAATTTTATGTATGTCAATTTTTACATAATAGTACGATGTCGATGCTATAGGTACTTTGAACACCTGTTTTACTGGGATTTTATGCATTTATATTAAAAAAAGATGCAATTCCCAGCTTATCAAATTATTAAAAGGGGGAAGAACTTTCTGTTTGGCTCCTGTGCCGTGTAATCGATGCGAAAAATTTTTTGCAGAAGAATCCGCAGTCTAATTATTATTTTATGAGTCACGAATAATACTGTGTACGCACGATCTTAACAGTTCTACGAGAACGACTATGAAGACTGTTATCAAGATTCATTCTATGCACTATCTTGACAATTCTACGAGAACGACTATGAAGACTGTTATCAAGATTCATTCTAGATTATAATTCGCGTTTTCACGTTGAAAATTGATAGATACTTCAAGAAACTGATACGCCAATAATCGACGAAAGGCGCCATGACAGGCAGCAAGTAATATTTTATCCGCTTTTCGACACTCTCCGCTTCTTAACGCTCCTCCAACTAATCTATTCACCCTTGAGCCTGACAAACCACTCTAGCCAACCGGAAGTCTGTATTATCCAACAGTATGCCAACTGTGCCAACCATCGCTCGGAATGATTTTTACATCGTTAAAACAGTTTCAGTAATTTGTAAACGTTAAAAAGCTGCGAGGCAGACGTCGGCAAATTCGTTGTCGATTAATCTCTGGAAGTGGTCTCTTGGCAAACAGATGCACCTGCAAGTGACGTGACTAGACTGCGGATCTTGATGCAACAGAAAAAAATCGTCTGCATCAATTGCGCGAAACGAGCGTTACGGGGAAATTCATTTCTTCGCTTAATCATTCTGATAAGTCGGAAGTGATCGATACCGTTCGTGAACGTCTCTGACGTGTCCACTGTCTCGTGTTTCACCGATTCAATTTCAATTTCATCGCGAATCAAATCCATAGTTATTCTAGTCTGGTACAGTGAGTTCTCGGGATATGTCAACAAGCCCTCACGAGCTCCGTGGCCCCTCACGAGGGACGGGTACACCCCGCGATAGTGGGGATACTTCCGCGACATTTAACATCCAGGCCTTGACGACATATATAGAGAAATCACTGCATATCAAGACCTTCGCATTACAGCCGAAATGACTTATCCCACTCTTATACGCTTCTGATTGATCAGAAGATCGCCATATGTGAAAATGAATCTCCATTGTCAAAAGAAACTGCTCGCATTACTCTACAAATTTTTCATAGTTTAGCTCCTCTGGAGCAACTATGGTTAGAGCAACGGGCTACTACGAGCAGACGCTTTTTCCTCGACACTAAAAATACCGAGTCATTGTTACTTAAAAAAGAAAACATTCTTTAACACTTTGATTGCCAAACTAGAACCCTCAAAAGTTCCATAAAATAAAAGTAAGTTATTTAATGAAATAAAAATGGAAGATAATCAAACGAAACCCAACTTTCTCGCATTTCACAGGTCCTAATCGAAGGTACAATGAACATATTAACGTAAAAATTCATTTCAAAACGTGGACAAATAATTCAACCACATATTGGTGACACGGCAGTCAACGTGTTAAAAGAGCATTGTCGTGTATCTTTCCGGAATGGCCATCATCAGCTTGTTGTACGCGTGCTTGAATAGGGGGACGTGTACAACAAACAGAATCGTGTCTAGAATTTCAACAATTACAAACTAAAAGCTATGAATCCGGTTACACGAACGTCGGTGGCAGGCTTGACGTTAGACAAATCACAAAGTATTAATGTCAAGTAAGAAACCAGTAACGAGAATTTCTCACGAGCCTGTGCCAGCGTTAGACCCGCTGGCAGAGTGGCGAGGACCCAAAGGCCCTCGAAAGGAGGTCCTGTTTACGGTCCCGCTGTCTCAGGAACACGGTTACCTCCTCGTACACTCGATCGAAGACACTGCGTGCCTACCAGTCGGTTCGATTGACTCTTTTCACGCGAAGAGAGCCACATGTGCGCGGCGAGTGCCCGCCACAGACAGGCGAACACAAGCAGTCAGGCAGTCAGGCAGTCAGGCAGGCAGGCAAGCAGGCAGGCAGGCAGGCAGGCAAGCAGGCAGCCATCGTCAGCTCATCAACAGTTCACAGATGTTCCGTGACGAGCTACTTTCGATATCTCGGAGTGGAGCGGCCGCGCGCGCGATAAATCAAGTAAGGAAGGTCGTCGTCGCGCGGTGCTGAAGCAGTCATCGCCGAGCGACGAGTCTCCTTTGCTCCTCGAGCCCGGCAAAAAAGATCGTCGACGCGTTATCGACGAGATGCACCGTCTCCGAAACCCCCTAAGAAACGATCCTGCCGATCCACCGATCCAACATGCTCCCACTCGCCGTCGCGTTCCCAACGTTTGCCGTTTCGGTCCACCTTGTTACCGTTTGTATCGCCATTTTTGCTTGAACGATTCGACGTCAAAACTAATAATTTTTTATTTTAATTCAACATTAAGTGGGTTATCCTTAATCAGAGCGTCAATACGTTATCGATTAGGCGGATCGTCTTCAGAAACTCCTAAAGCACGATCTCCCTGATTGAGACATCGAGGAAGGACCATTTTCCATGGTACGTTTAACCCTCTCGTCTCTCAGCTAGCAACTTTTGCCATTTCGTTCCAGCTACTTGCCATTTATTCGACCATCTTTCAACCGGCAAGTAAATAGTAATGATCAGACTCCGGATCCTTACACAAAATAAAAAGTTTCTACATCAATTGCAAGACCTAGCAGCTGAATATGAATTCATATTTTTCGCTAGCGATTTCCATGTAATGAAAATGACGTATTAATACTCTTACAGTGTTTTAATTCACTGTTTTTTAATTGCGCCTACTCATTTTTGTGAAAAATGCATAAATCTAGTACTGATCAAGTTATAATATATAATATAATACTGATCAACGTAGCTACGAATAGACAGTTATAGGAAAAATAAATTGTGAGAAGTATCGAATGACATTGTAAAATTATTCGAAGAGGAAATGCATTTTTATTTTAATTCTGTTTCTCACAATTGACCTGGCCAATTTTTATTATGCATAAGGTGCGCAGTTTATGAACCACAAGAGATTAAAAATGAAAATCGCAGTTTTCAAGGACTTTTGACAGACAATTGCCATTTTTACCATTTTTAACGAGCTGCTGATGAACATTCTTTCTCACCATCAGCACCGATTGAAAACAAGCAAGAGCTCGTACACCAGAGCGAGTTCAACGCGAGACTAGCTGCAACAAAATATGATGTCGAGTCAGACACAGGACCGCAAAGGGTTAAATATACGCGCCCCCGGTTACGCGTCTCTTCCCCGTGCGTGGGCCTGCTCCTACAGAGCCCAGAAACGAGACTCACGGTACAACAAGTAATAGCGTCAATGCTTGATCGCGATTTATCGTTCCAGCTGTTTCCTAGCCGAGGCTAAAAGTCGCCTCGAGTACGGATTAGGTTTCTATGGCCGTTCGAGTACATCGGAGAACTGTTCTGGTATCTATCCATCGCGTGAAAACCAACCGCGTGGCGAGCTTGTTAACAAAGTGGATCATTTTCACGGTCGGAGATGTAACGAGCTTCCGATCGTTACGTGGACCAAAGCGGGGACAGGGTATCCCGAGGTCTTGGAACTTTCGGAGCTTCGAACTTGAGATTCTCCGTCAAAGATTTAGGGGGCTTTAATAATTAACCGTCGATCCTGATTTGTGGAGTAATCAATCTGATCAGCTTGGTCAGAAGGTGAGCGGTTCTTGATCCACGGAAAATTGTATTATGACTTTCTTTATACAGTGATTTCTTCATATATGTCGCCAAGCCTAAATTGTTGACCCGTAATTGTTGACATATATCGAGAATTCACTGTATCTGCAAATATTTTTTCTTTTCTAATCTTTTAGGAGAATATAAAAATTTGTACTTTTTCTATCGTTATATTATCTTTATTGCACAGTTAATAATAGAACCTTGAACACACAGAAATAGAATTTTATTCCAGTTCAACGTCAAACCAATAATGCACATACATATTCAGTAGATTCCATATGGAGTATTCGTCACGTGTCTAGCTCGATGTTACGATGCAAGGGGTTAACGACCCAGTAAAGCTTTCTTGAGTGGAGCAACTTGCGATAGTTGACGGAAAGAAGTCGTGACTGTATGGAAAATGATCTGATACTTCAGATTTGAGTATCTGCGCGATTGCAACCGTATGGACGACAGACTACAAACAAGAATTGTCCAGCAACGATGACGTTCATCGACAGGAGTGCTTTGCTTCGAATTGCAAAGTTTAAATCGTCACAAAGACGATCTCGCTGTAACGAGCAATGTTTGCTACCAACTTTCTCTCTTGGTAACGACAGAGTCTTAAAAGGCCGCCGATTTGCTGCAGTCCAAGAACAGAAAGCATTTTTTCCCGAGGGTACGAACGACTCTTACAGGACCAAGTTGAAGAACGACTGTGATTAATCTATCGCAACAACCTTAACAACCATATCTATTGAAACACCTTTATAATGCCTGTATACCTGTGTAATCAGAACAACTGAAATTAATTCACTTTTATAAAAAAGTTAGCAAACGTATCTATCGAATAATCAAAGAATCAGGTTAACAATATAATAGATACATAGAAGATGAGAACGATCACTAAATTGGACTTCGTATGCGAATAACTATTCAATCATAATGTAATAGATACAATCGTCTAAGTAATTACAGTGAATTCTCGATATAAGTCAGCATGTACGGATCTTGGCAGCGACATATATCGTCCAGGAGACATACTCCGAGCTGTGTTATGTTTACACTCCTCAGCGTCTGAGGTCTTTCGCGGGTTATACTCCGCGGTAGTGGGGATAACTCCGCGACGTTTATCATCCAGGCCTTGGCGACATATATAGAGAAATCACTGTATCTCGACGAAAATTCATGATTTCGCTGCTCGAGACAGCCACGCGTAAACGGAAACGAAAAAAAAAGAAACGATCTTAGCCGGTAGCGATCGCGATCGCGAACAGAAGGAAGCATCCGCGAAGCAGCTCCCGGACGTTCTCAACAAGTATACATCGCCGAGAGCCAAGAGAGAAGCATCCTAGGCCACATAGAGTGAGAGTAGGTAGGTATCGAACGAATCGTTTTCAATCACTCACCGTAATCCGGCCGAACGACAGCCTGCACCGCCTGTTCGTTCTTCTTGCTCCGAATCACCGGCTCACCGAGAATCGTAAAGTTTCTAGGTCCCACGCGGTTCACAAACACTAGATACACTTTACCCCTCTTAATATTGGCTCGCACCACACCACTCTGATTATCGCGTTGCTGTTGTTGTTGCTGCTGCTGTTGCTGCTGCTGCTGCGACTGCTGCTGTTGCTGTTGACTTCCGTCGTTGTCGTAGGCGCAGACCGTCGATTTTCCAGGCGCGGATTTGTCGCGGAAGTGTAGTCGAACGCTGTCGTTCTTCTGTAACGGTGGGAACCCAGGCTGACTTTTGTAGACCTGTTTCACCTCGAACGTCACCGCGTAGTTCGAGCCGGGCTTCCTGACGGAGGACATGCTCCTGGCCTTGCCCTCGAAGACCGTCGGCGCCAGGTACGCCCTGTTCCCGACGTCCATGTCCGGGCACCAGTTTTGCCCGCGACAGCCCTTGTTCCGGCATCGGCGTCGCTGCTCCCGAGGCGAGTCCGCCTTGGTGCGGTTCTTTGGTCGTTGCTTGGTCGAGCGGACCACCCGGGGTCTCTCCACCGAGGACTCGTCTTGAGTGTAGAGAAACGGGGTCTGGGTGGACGAGTGTCTAGGCAACTGCACCAGTCCTGTCTCGACGGTCTTCGGTGGTCCTACCGGCTCGTCCTCCAGGCGGCGACGATTCGCTCGCAGGGACGAGGCGACGAAAGCTGCCCTGATCGAGTCGTCGAACAGCTCCTCGTTGGTTCTCGAAGACCGACGGTTCCATTGGTCCTCGAGCTTGACGAAGGGCTCCAGCGCGGTGGAAGAGGACCACGGGTACGCTGTCTGCTGCTGGTCATTTTCAGGCTTCTGATAGTCTCGGGGCCAGTCTCGTCCGGGAACGGCGGCGACGGCGCTCGTAACAAGGTCCCAGGTGGTCGGACGATGATCAAGGTTGGTTAGAACGGCGGCGATGCTCATCGATGCCGGTTGCTCGCCGGCGGTCGTCCTCGTCGACGTCTCCCCGAGGGTGTTCCGATTGGCGGGGGGTGCCGCAGCGAGCGCCAGTGCGCCCCACCAGCCGCTTAAGATCCCGGCCAAAAGCAGAGACGCCCACATCATCCGACCTGCTTGCTGGTTTGATCGGGGGTGAGAGGCCGACACCTCGGTCACCCCGAACAAGCACACAACACTCTCGCCGCGCCGGCGGGCTCTTCTTCGTTGGTTTGCCTCTGTCTCGGATGCGAGCGAGAGTTCGCCTCTCGGTTTCGGACACGCCGCGGAACTGGCTGTCTCTCTTCGGGTCTCGCGGGCCTCTCCTGTTTCTCGCGATCAGATCATTCAGAGCGGCCACTCGTCCGGTGTACTTCTTATGTTCCACGGCTCTTCTTCTGCTTCTTCGGGCTAGGCTTTCCTTCTGGACCTCGTTGTCCCTGTTGATCGGCACTCTTCTTCTTCTTCTACTTCTTCACGAGGTGTTGCACCACCGCAAGCAAAGCATCGGCACTTCCATCGGACAGATTCTCGGCTGTCTGCTCTTCCAACCTAGTGCCGACCTCTTCATCCTCGACGCCCCCAAAGATGCGACAGTGGTCACTGTGGCCGATGCATCCGCGGGATTATCGCGCGCGATCCCGATCGGCCGGTGCCGAAACGAACGGTTCAGCGGTCATCCTGTCGGTCGGACGGGCAGCGCATCCTCGCGTCAACCGACCGGCGACTGATCTCCACCGGATCCCCGAATTGTCCCCTGGCGCCTCTTCTTTCGACGATGATGCATACAACGTCAACTGGAAGCCGGCCTGCAGAGGCGCACCCGGGGGCACGATCTTCAACAACGTAGAGCTCTCCGATCTAGAATATCGTGATCGTGGACGGTCTCGCAGCTCCTCGAACCTCTCCCCTCGAGGGAACGAGGTCGTCCGTCAGCGTTTCCGTATCTCGAAATAAATCGTCGAAAGTCGATAAAGAATCTCGCGCGCCACCCCCGTGCGCTCGGCTCCTCGGTATCACGTTGCACTCCGAACGAGGAAAGCCCGAGGATGATGACACACGAGCGGCTTGTACAAGATTCTCGGACGACGAAGATGACGAAGAGGACCAAGCGGGAGAGAGAGAGAGCGAGGAAAACCGTCTTCCTCCGACCGGCCGAGGCACACTATTTAAATATACTCACGGGGCTCTCGGGTACCGCCGAAGTCTAGCCCTTGACGCGCGCACTTCACTGTTCCGGTGCAACCGATCCGGGGAGTTCCTACGGCGATCCTACAGGAGAGATCTACGGATCCGGAACGATTTCCGATCGGATCGATAACGTGGGACCGGTACCGGACACGATGCAGCGCGCGGTACCGATTGTAGGATAGCGCGGCGATACTGGTCGCGCAACGCGGCGTGCTCCTCGCGTTGCTGCTGGTGCTGCTAGCGCTGCTGGTGGTGCTGCTAGCACTGATGCTGGTGCTGCTGGTGGTGTGCTGGTGCACGCGTGCGGATAATATCGTGCGGGGGATCGGCGCGTGTGTTGCACGCGGCATGCACGAGGAGCCTCGTGTCACGTCGAGGCGGAGAAGGGATTGTCGGTGGCCCCGCGTCGGGCGCGCGCGACGGTTCAAATTAGACTGAACGGCCCGCTCGAGCAGCCCGAGGCCGGCCACAGTGCCAGCGACTCCTGTCGGACGCCGGTCGAGGCTCTGCGCGCGCACCGCCACAGAGAGCCACAGCACAGAACCGGAGACGACGACGACGACGAACGACGGAGACACCAAACCAATGGGGAACCCCCGCGCGCTCTCCTACAAACACCCAGCGCAACGCGCCGAACACCGAACACCGACCGACAGACACACAACCGGACGGGACTCCCATACGGCCGGACCGTGCACCGGGACAGGATCAGACGCGACCAGACGCGACCAGACTCCACGGGACCTTTAAGAACCTGTGTAACGACGACCTAACAACTGAGGAACCGCACGCGTGCTTTTACTCTCCTTCTTACTCACCGCTACCGACCACCCGATTTTCCGTCCCTCTGTGGCGCACCTCCTATCCTCCTCCTTCTCCCGTTCTTCGCATTCGCTTGCTTGCCCCTATCGCGCTTTATCCCACGCCGGTACCGGCTGGGAGAGACCTGGCAGGATTCTTCGTTGGAGGCCGATTGATGGCGAACTTGGTCCCATTACTGGGCGATGACGCGTGGATGGGTTAGGGTTAGGAGGACCCATAAGTAATCAATTACTTTGGAATCTGAAACAAACTTTGTAGTAAATTCAACTTTTTATTTCTTAACTTAATATACAGGGTGGCCCACATACAGTAAGGAGCAAAACTGAACCATTAACCACAAGTTTTGTATAAATCATTATTTATTACTAGGAATATAGAAGAATAACAAAAAATCAACTGTTTTTTCGTGCATTTGAAATATCATAATGGAATATTATGCTACGGTAATGTGTGTTCATCTTCGGAAACGATTAGATTTGGTAATTTAATCCGGTGACATTTCCGTCAAGTATCGTGAATTATATATCGCAACACGATTCGCGTGTAAATGGCTCAATCTAAACTGATCTATTCGTGGCACTACATTTATTGTGCAAATCGATGAAAAGAGAAGTATATGAATCACGCTATCTCACGGTACAGCTTTCCTCCGTGGCTCAGCAACTCGTTAGCCTTTGGATCGCTTAGGGAGACACGTCCACAGCGAATGACATAGAAAGTTTATTTACTATAAATATAAAACTTGCTCCGATAGTCACGCCAGGTCCGAGTTACGAAGGTGGTGGGGATAGAAAGCGACACCTAACTGAACTGGCAACGCGATAGTTGTGACAATTACTGTGGTATGCAGAGATACGAAGATGGCTGAGTAATGGAATGCGAGATCGATTGATTGTTGGACACACGTCTTTTCTTTATCAGCTGGAACGTTGATACCAACGAATTGTTTGAGATATGGTCAACTAGACCGAATAGCACCCCTAGCCTATCTTAGCTATTTTTTAATTTTTATGTAGCATGTGGTTTTACACTAGCTCTTTTACACTCGGTGATTAGGTTGACAGTTGAGGATCATAGTACACGTAACATTTAGCACACGGTTCTCTAATTCTACTGGACGTATGATCGCCTTTTTAACCATTATCTATCTCTCGGGTAAAGTTGACACACTTTTCATCGCTTCTCGAAAAACGCCGTATACATTGCGGTATTGCTTGTCAACAAGGCGAACAATTTTACTTTAATTTTATCTCATTTTATCTCGCTCCTCCACTCTCAATGATGCAGTTCAGGAACTCGATCATTTATCTTTATGTGACACTGATTTTTTATCATCGCATCTAGGAATCAATCAAGTTGCGGAAATGAATGAATCTGGAAATGTTCCATTGAATATTACGAAACTAAAACTGCTGGAAATAAAAATATATTACTAAATTTTCTCAACGCCAGCGTCGTGAGGTTCCTTAAATAAATTGGTAGACATCGTAGAGACGTCGATAAATAATTTTATAAAATTGTTTACGATAGGAAAAACAATATCTTCTCGTTATTTTTCACCCAGTGAGTTTCACTAGACCCTCCATAGTGGTTCCAGGGTTAAGAACAGCGGCGATCGAGTCGGGACCATTCGCGGATCGGTTCGAAACCGGTCCCACCCATCTCGTTCACGAATACTTTCCCGACTGGGTGTTGCGCCTGCATTTTCCCGCGGTGTTGACGTGCACCGAGGCCCTACTGACCCTCGTCACATTTACTTTTTGTTTTGACTTTTTGCGGAGGTTTCACTTTGCTCGCTACGCTAAGGCGACACGGTTCAGCGAGCAATAAACGTCTCTCTCTCTCTCTCTCTCTCTCTCTCTCTCTCTCTCTCTCTCGGTACCGCGGTGAGCTATTAGATCGTCCTTCGTTGCAACCGTTCATAAGTACGATCTAGTGGACGACAACGCTGTTACTTTTTGTCCGACCGCCTTTTTTCCACCATCCTTATTTACGTGCCGAGCAAATCTCATTCCCAGGCACGAGGCGCCAGGTTCTCTCGTTAGCTGCTCCATTTTTGCAATTCTTTTTCACCTGGCTGCCTGAATACATCCATTGTTCAATTGAAAACCTCGCTGCAACACACAGTAGTCCCGAAACCATGATTTTTTTCGGATCACTTAATATCGATATTTATATTATTAAACGGAATGGCAAATGTTGAAAGAATTTTTACGAATGGAATTTGAAATGAAATTAAATTTATATTATCCCTTCCAAATGTCCACTACTTCGCAAAATGTGTCGAAATTCAAAAGTTATAATTCTGGACCACAGTAAATTATTGTCTCCGTAATTGTCGGAAATGTCTCTACCGTAACTGTCTTTTATCCCCACCAATGAGGGCATTTCCCTTGGAACCACCAGTCCAACAAGCTCGAGATTTACACGAATGAATGCAAAAAAATCGCAACTTTTCTAATATTTAATTTTTTTTTACGAAAAATTTATCAATGTACTCGTCTCTTTCTTTTTAATTAAAATGACACCAAACACGATATAATTACGGTCATAATTCTTGTGTGATAAGCGATTAAAGTTTTAGGCGTGAAAGAGGTCGAACCTCAGTCTCTCCCTCTCTCTCTCTCTTTCTCTCTTTCAATGGTTATCGTTCTCTACAGGTGGCAGATTACAAAGAATGTAGCACATGAATGTAGCACAGGCACGAGATATACTGCTATATAGTGAATTCTCGATATATGTCAACAACACGGGAGACATAACCGAGCCGTGTTATGTGTACAGTCCTAGCGTCCAAGGTCTCCCGAGCTTCGAGGGCCTTCACGGGGTATACCTCGTTGTAGTGGGGATAATTTCGCGACGTTTAGCATCCAGACCTTGGCGACATATATCGAGAAATCAGTGTACCGCGACGAACAGAGCTCATTTTCGAGCAGTTGTCTGTGAACTGTTGCATTTGATCGAACCAGGGCTCGTTTCGACTTCGATCCAGCGCCGATAGATCGTCCAGTGCTCGAGCCCGCGGACACGAGGTCGGAATTCAACTGGGTTTCTGTTGCCCGGCCGTTCCGGGAAGCCTTCGTTTACCTTGGATCGGGGCGCTCTCGAGCGAGATACGGTAACGAGATTCATCCGCGTATACTCGGCCGGAACAGTTTCAAGTTAGAACGGAAATTAATATCGAGCCCCAATATTTACCCTCTCCGAGGCAAGAGGCGAGCACGCTCGGTTGCGCCCGGTTAAAACACAGGGGGCCCGCGTTTGTTAAAACGAAAAACCGGGGTCGCCGCACTCACCGGTGTATTTTGGTCCCAAAACGGCGTTCGGTCGAAATTCTTCTTCCGCACGACATTGTTCCGACGATCGAGCAACTGTTTACGAGCCTCCGTTAATTTTTAACCGGCCCCGTGACGCTCGAAAATTGCTCGCCGCGAACAATGCCTAAAAACCGAAAAGTTCTGGTATTTATAATTCCATTGTCTGCTTGATTGAGCTAATTTCATTCCAGATTGACTTTGCGGCCGCGCTTGTTTATACGGCACCGAAATTGCACGTTGACGTCGAGTATTCCCGGAGACGCACCTCACTTTCATTTTTTCCGTGGACGAACTTCAAATAAGCTTGGCAGATTTGTTTTCTGACAATGCTTGTACGCAAATGTGTGCCGGGAAGAATTGAGTGCAAGAAATCATAGCAAATGTAGTATACTATGTACAGTCTTCATTTATGCTGTTTCAAATAGGTATCCGAATTTTTACCATTACGCGAATTTAATGCAATTCATCGTCGATCTTTAACCCCTTGCACTACTATTTATTTTTTGATTATAATGATTATAAATTCTTAATCGTTCAAGATTTCATAGAAAAGAAAAGATACTTTATATTCATTTTATGCCTATGTTTTCTCCAAAGGATATATATTAACTACAACGAAATAGAATTTTATTTCGTTTTAAAGGAAATTAATAACATACGTATTTATTAGACTCTGTTCAAAATCTTCATCACGAGTCTGACTCGATATAGTGGGGCAAGGGGTTAATAATTAATTTTGTCTATAATACTGTTGATTACTCTGAACTTCACTACGATCTGCACGACCCAAAGAAGTTCAAGAAGTACAGTGATTTCTTTATATATGTCGCCAAGGTCTGGACGATTAACGTCGCGAATTTGTCCCCACTGCCGGTGGATATACCTGTGAAGTGCCAAGAAGTTCGAGAGGCCACGGACGCCATAATACGGCTCGGGTATGTCTCCTGCACGATACGTGACACCGGCAAGACCCGTGTTGTTGACATATATCGAGAATTCATTGTATTTGATTTTATATATGACTATATTTATATTTTCTGCATCCTTTTTGAGGCATATTCCCAAATCTTCGAGAGCTGTTTTCCTCATTTCCAAATTGCTTTCTCAGCACTCTCGGGAGTCGGTTGGCGCCAATCGGCGTCATCGGCCCCGCCTAAAATAAAGTCCTCTTCGCCTCCGGTTTCCTCGCGGCTGTCTCGCGACTCGCTTCCGCCTGGAACGCGCGAACGCGCTCCGAAGAGCCTCTGAGAAGAGCTTTTTAAAAGAGGGAGAGAGAGAGAGAGGGGGGGTAGCAAGAAGACGAAAGAGAGCAGAAGAAGAAGCGAGAGGAAGGACGTTGAAGAGGAGCTCTCCTCGAGAGCTGCCAATCAAACGACCCGCCGCGAGAGAGCCGGCCTCTTAAGCGGGTAGTTTTTCACGCTGCTCCCGGTGACAGATTAATTCGTAGCCAAACAGCGACGCTCAAGTATGCATGCCTCGTAATTAATGTTGTCGACCTTTCGGCCGCGGCCGCGCGAACGAAATTCGCGGAAAATTCATTCTGCCGACCCACGCCCGGCACAACAACCCTGTTCTTCCCCCACTTATCGGCGCGGTCGTTCCCCGTCGCTAATCCCTCATAGATAAATGAACGCGTTTCGGTGATTTCGCGACGAATTTCCTGCATATTGTCAAAGAGTCTCGGGTGCCGCGCGGTTTTCACGGGCTTAAATAATAAATAGAACCGGTGCCGCATCGTTCCGCGTGCTCGAACGTTAAATAACCGGGGCCCGTTCGAATGCGGCTGATTAATCGGCGCGTTTCGTTCCGCAGCGGAATATTTACGGCGCGCTCGTCAGGATAATGTATCAGTGACACGGCGCAACCGGCTCTCCATTATAATCCTTCGACAGAATCGAACGGCCCCGTTTTATTAACGGAGAATCTCCATCGAAACGGTGACCACCCCCGATTTCACGCCGCCTTTTGTCCGCCATATTTTTGTGCACGGTAGTCCCTCTTTCCGCGAGCCTCCATCGTTGCATCTCGGTCAGGGTGGTTTCCGAAGTGAATCCTTTGCGCTCGAATAACCACTACAATCACTAAATATTAATACAGTGAATTCCCGATATAGGTCCCTACAAATCTCGCATTTAAAAAGGTACCCACCTGGAATTACCCACACCGGAAATGAGGAGAGACTGGCGTGAGCTCAGGCCTTAAGTTTTGACTTAAACATTTTTACTATTAATTACTTTTTACGAAACTTTCACCAATATATTTGTGGAATTCTTCTGATTAAAATGATACCAAATACGATATCATTCGGATGATATTTACGCTAATTTTCCGATAATATAATTGTAATAGAAAGTAACTTTCATCGCTCATTACGCAAGTAAATATCGTCGGTAGGATATCAAATTTGGTTGCATTTTAATCAGAAAAATGCCGTTTATATGATTGTGAACGTCTCATAAAAATATAATGAAAGAACAAGAAATTTTGTAATTGGATTAGTGGTGGTCTCACACCACTATACTATATTTTCTCAGTCTTCTTGTCCCTATTCGTCTATTTGTCCCATATTTTGGACATATAGACGAGAGGGTCATTTCCAGCGTGCACTGAGTATTTCAAATGCAACGTTCGGCGCGAACCGCGGATTTCGTATAAATGTCCCTCGCCAGAACACTGTATACATAGCATAATTCGAAATCATTTTTAGACTAGATAAAATTTGGTTTTCTCACTAGATAGTAGTCAAAATTAATTTTCAAGTAAAAAAATTGACGTGGCATCGTGAACGAGTCGTTATCGAAATAATTTTCAACGCGTACAGCGACGAGCTCACACGTCGTCTCAGTTAAGAGCATAAGGGGGGGTATTAATAAACCATGTACTAATAAAAAGAGCAGATTGCACGAAGCGAGAAACTATTAATATATTGCAAACGGGAAATGACGAAGAAACGAACAGTTGATGGTACACAAGGAGAAGAATGATTAAAGAAAATGACATAATACTCGGTTCAAAGTGGAATAAGCAGTACAATGAGCAAATATGGAAAAGAACAGACAGAGGGATATAATACAGATTATATATATACACATATAAAGAGGGTGGCGGAGGAAGGGGGGCTAGGGGAGGAAGAAGCAGATTGAAGATCTATAAGTCGCAACAAGAAATCTCGAAGAGTTTCCGCGTCCCGGGGCACGTCTCGCAATCTCGAGCGTGGAAGAGCGTTTTCTCTAAATCGTTGAAACCGTCTATTCGTTCGGTAATAACCCTGTATTTACCCGTCCGTAGGTTGGTTGCGTCCCGTCATTCCATCGCGATAAAGATATTACGAATGCATGCGCGACACCGTGTTATTTTCGTTTCCACTATGAATAGAAGGCTCGCGTAGACACACTAAGCTTGTTCGCGTTGCCCCGTGAACAAAACGAACCCGGGCTGTGTGCATCGCGCGTGCATCACCCACATGTGCATCGTGCATACGCACGTCGAAACGTACACACACGTGTATAGATAGATACGGACGCGTACAGGGCCCCGGTACTTTTCGAGCAAGTCACCGAGAAACGCGCCGCGCCTACTCCACCCCCGTTCCTCGGTTTTCACCAAACATTTTCAAGGTACGTCGATTCCCTCTATCGAGCCGACGATCGAGATACACTCCCCCGCGCACACAGGGTGTACGCTGCATCCTGGAAACCCTCTTGCAGCATCCCCCTATCCCCCCGACTTTCTACACAAACATATTTAAATTTATCTCCCTCGATGTTCGCGGCCGAACCACGTATTTTTAGGCGAGAAGGGAGAGAGAGAGAGAGAGAGAGAGCGAGAGAGAGAGAGAGAGAGATAGAGACGCTACTGAAAAATAGAGTCGTTTAGACTGGCCAAGCAGAGAGCCTAGAGAGAGCTTTTAAAGAGAGGGATTGTGACTATCCTGAGTAGCAAGTGGGAAAATAAAGATGCTCTCTCTCATTTCGAAAGTCTTAAAAATTCAAACATCTCTCTCTCTGGCGAACCTAAAAAATTTTAAAAAGAGAGAGAGAGAGATGCTACTGAAAAATAGAGTCGTTTAGACTGGCCAAGCAGAGAGAGCCTACCCTAGTAGCACACAAATATTGGATAGATATTTTTTTCAAATATTGGAAAAATATTTTTTAAGCCACATTTTTTCATATGAGAAAAATATTGGACCTGAATATTGTATACATGTACAAGAAATATAAATTGAATGTTTAAAAAATATAAGCTAAATACTCGGAGGATATAAACTAGATATTTAAAAAATATAAAGTAAATATTAAAAAAATGTGAATTCAATATTTGAAAAATATAAATTCAATATTTGAAAAATATAAATTCAATATTTAAAAAACATTCAAAAAAATTTTCAAATTTAAGAAGTTTCAAATTATAACAAAAATTAGAAACTATGAATATGTATTACTTGTAACTTATATTTTTATGATATTTTGTTGCCTGTAATGTTATTACGATACAGTAGTCTGTTCATCAACATGTTACATATTCGCAATTTAACTACACATAATACTTTGCTAACTATTACAGATTCTCATGTTAAAAATTATGATTTATAATATTAACTACTTCCTCAACTTATTTTCATTGCAAGAAAATATTTGAAATACAAAATAAAAATTTTTCATTTTATCTTTGTGGTTATCAAAATAAAAATATTTGATTTAAAGTAGTATCTTATTTGAACCACATTAAATTATACTATATACCAAATCATTAATGATCGTTAATATACGTTGCAAAATATGATAGAAAACTTTGTATCCAATGTTCCACATACGAATACTAATCTTACATTATAAAATACTAATGTAAAGTGTACTTACTCCTGAATCTTCTGTACCTCCGTCGGATCCACAGCACACAATTGTTGACTCACGAGAATAGATCCGAATAATTGAACAACAATCACTAAACAACACACGCACACAACACATTTTATAAAATCGTGACAACGAACGAGAAGATTTCACTCCGACCACGAACAAAATAATACTGCGATTTTAACAATGATCCCTTCCACGCAGGTGGAACGGTCAGGTTATCATAGGAAGGTTAGACGCTGAGCGTCAATAAACACTAGATACAAAACCAAGGTAAAAAAATTATGGCGGGGCGCTGGCCCTATTTCCTGGAATTCCCTGTTTTCGTATCACACGTCCGTGGGAGGGGGACGGTTAAAATCGCAATATTATTTTATTCGTGGTCGGAGTAACATCTTCTCGTCTGCTGTCACTATTTCGTTAATTGTGTTGTGTGTGTGTGTTGTGAGTGTTGTTTAGTGATTGTTGTTCAATTATTCGGACCTATTCTCGTGAGTCAATAATTGTGTGCTGTGGATCCGATGGAGATACAGAAGATTCAGAAGTAAGTACACTTTACATTAGTATTTTATAATGTAGTTTGCAGTACATTAGTATTATATTTTATTATTCGCATGTAGAATATTGGATGCAAGGTTTTCTTTCTTATTTTGCAACTTCAATTCTAACCCATACCTACTCCGATCACTTTTTGAGATGTTAAAACTTTTTTGCGAATATCTCGGAAACTAAAGTTGAGCGGCGGTAACATGTATAGGAAAAAGTTGTTCATAATGATGACCTTGACAACATATTTCAAGGTCATCAAAATCGGTGAGGAAGCCCCTAATGTAAATAATTACCAAAATATTCTACTTCCAATATGAAATAGATTCATTTAATATTTAGAAAAAAATATTTTTCTCGTAACATGACATAGATATTTCCTGAATATTTAAAAAGAAATATTTGTTACGTAATATAAAATAAATATTGCATGTATATTTGAATATTAAAAAAAGATTGAATCTCTTTTTAATATTATACGAATGTGTATACAATATTTTGTGCTACTAGGGTAGAGAGAGCTTTTAAAGAGAGGGATTGTGACTTTCATGAGAACAAGTGGGAAAATAAAGATGCTCACTCTCTCTCATTTTGAAACTCTTAAAAATTCAAACACCTCTCTCTGGTGAACCTAAAAAATTTGTTCGGTGATTAAAATCATGATGGACTTGTAGGTTGATCATCGTGTACGATCATTGTGGCATAATTCGAAGCCCTGATTTATTTCCTGTTTCGGTAACTGATCGTATAACCGAGTAATCGACGTTTCCTGCAAGTGACGGACAGACAATCGACGTTCTACCGTGACACTGTATCGTTGTCTCCTGTCCATCGATCGTCGAGTATCGATCGTCCGGCGATCTAACCCCGGGACGATACACGTAGCTGCGTGTCGACATCAAACACATTTTAGTGCCTTGTCCCCGGGACCGGCACGCTCTCGTAATCATCGGATAACCGGTGGACGGGAGCCGAAAAAACCTCCGAAGAATCGATTCGTGACACCTCGCTCTGCGAGGGAGAGAGAGAGGGAGTGAGAGGGGGGGGGTTGCAAGTTTTTCCGAAAAATCTGCACTCCAGCGCGTCCGTTTTGTTTCGGACATTTTCATGGCGCGGAAAAATGCGCTTCCCTGTCCCTCGACGTCGATCGAGATTTTCTTTGACGAGCGGATACGTAGAAGAGTATAGCGACGGTTCAAAAGCGGTTGGGACACTCTCTTGCAGGAGACGCGTGCTGATTTTTATGCGCTTTTAGCGCGACGGAGAACTCGCGCGAAAATATTCGACAGCGAGCACCTCTTTTGTGTCGAGGAACGTCCACGTTGATGATAGCAGCCTCGATAGTAGATTTCATACGACTTCGCCGAATAAAGGGACCGCGGAACGTGGACAACAATCCGGGGTTGCAGTTCGCTTATTTCGAAATGCATTGTCAAATTCTTCTGCGCACGCAGCTTGTCGAATTATGTACGTATGCTCCGTGGTTTCCATTGTTGACGGTATTATAAATTAAAACTTTTCGCAGAGCTAACAACAGAAGTGACTGTTTTACATTCATCAAAATAACAGGAATGTTTCTGTTCAAAGAGTATTCTTTTACTATTTACTTATTTTCACAAATTTACTTCTTTTTAGTATTTTGAAATGTATACCCAAAACACTAAATGTGTCGAATAATTCCTCAATAATCTCAATAATCGTAAACTAAAAATATTACAGTGTTAACCTCTTGCCCTACAATATCGAGTCATACTCGTGATGAAGATTCCCTTTAAACCGATAATTGATGATAATTTCCTTTAAACCGAAATAAAATTCTATTTTGGCGTTCTTAATTCACAGATATTCAAGAACATACAGGCATATATGTATGTTTTTTAAATAAATAGTAAAATAAATAGTAGTGCAAGGAGTTAAGCACAAAGATTTCGAGATAATAAATGTACATTTATAAAATTTTAAGAAAATTAAAAATTTGTTTAGGTTTTGTGTAAATGTGTGTAAATCATGTGTAAGTCACAGGATCGCAGCACAGGTACTAACTTGAACCTCGTTCTCCAAGAAATTATAAATTTCCATCCACTTTTCCGGTCGCGTTCCACTTCGAACCAACTTCATTAACGCAATTACGGGAAACGTTTATTATGTCCCTTAAAAAGCTCGTCTATGTACGATTTCCCCGCGACCTTTCCACGGGGGAAAAGATTCGTGTAACGATTTTCCTTTTTTTACGCGTTTAACATAGCGTAATTGAAATATATTTTATATTTGCTCGCGCTCCTTTGCCTGTGTTCGCAACAAAGAATATAAAACTGCGAGGAGGGTGCACGAGAAGCGTTCAAGACGAATTTTATTTCCTGACAGTAGACAGCCAATAAATATAGAGAGCGGGCTTCAGAAATCCACTTAATATTCATTCGAAGATCCGAGCATGTTTGATTCGCGATGCTTGAGCGTCTAAACAATTCCCTTGAACGTAATGCTTTGGTCGATGTATTAAATGGCAAAAAAAAAAAAATCGTTCTATAATCGTCTAATAGTCAACGTTGAATGAATAACAGCGAAGGACACCAAGTTGCAATTGTTTCTGATGAGAATTCACTGTATAAATAAATTTTAAAAAAGGAGAGAAAATTTCCAAGTTGTTGTGATCGCATACATCATTCAATAAATTCCTTAGAAAATCAGCTTAGTGTTCATCGAAGAACGAATTTAAGCAATTCCCAGATAGCACTCGACGTCTTAAAGACGTCTGTTTTACGTCCATTTTTGGTCTGAACGTCTTACGTCCTGAAAAGACGTCTTTAAGACGTCTTTTACGAGTCGTCTTTAAGACGTTTCATTTCTTGACGTTTCAGTCATTCTAAACTGCTAGAGAAAAGCTTTACAAACTGTACACACGCAACACAATATAACGCAGTTTTCCATCCTTCGAATAGACGTTTATTTATTTAGGAAAGTTAAATAACTAAATTGTTAATTTAGTACTATTAGAATATATTACATATATATTCGTAATAGAATTTAGCAATAAATATTGTTTAACCGTTTGAGTCCCAAGCAGCGCGATCGCGCTGTTGAGATTTTATGTCGAGAAAACCCAGCACATTTCGAGCATTGTGGACAACTGACGGTGGTTTACCGATTGTCGAAGTCGCGCGGTCAGATTTACTGACGCAAGTACATCACACAGCAACTTTTAATGTGAATAGTACATTTTACAATAGGTAGAATAATACTATAATAATGCAATAATAAACTACAAAATAAAAATTCTTCGACAGTGTTTTTTCAATATCCCCTGGGACTCAAACGGTTAATAATAAAAATATACATTATATATCACAAATCCAAAATCCAAAATAATATATCAAAATAAATAGATAAATAAATAAATAAGTTAAATAAATAAATAAAGCATAAAATGTTAATGTTCGCGGATATGCTGAAAAACACTCTTTTAATTTATTTTTTTGTTATAACAAACATTCAATTTATATTTCTTGTACATATATACAATATTCAAATTCAATATTTTTCTCATAAGAAAAAATGTGGCTTAAAAAATATTTTTCCAATATTTGACAAACATATCTATCTAATATTTTTGTGCTACTAGGGGTCTGTTTCGAGACGTCTTGAATACGTCTGTTTTAAGACGTCTTAAAGACATCGAACGGACGTCTTAAAGACGTCTTTAAGACGTACAGTTTTTTCACAAAGACGTTCCAGAGACGTTCAGAAGCCGTTCGGAAGATGTTCGTAGGACATTAGACGTCTTATAGACGTCTGAACGTCTTCGACAGACGTCTTAAAGACGTCTTTAAGACGTCTCTGTGCTATCTGGGTTCTATTTAATCGTTCGATCCACGATTTTCGTTTCGATCGGACAAACAAGAAGATTCAACAGGATTCGAGACTCCATCGACACACAAAATGGCAGAAAATTGAGGGATGAATTGAATATTTATCGTGACAAGAACAAAGTTCGAATCGATTCCGTTCGAACCTGCTCGCAGTCCCGATCGTCCGAAAAAGAATCTCGACGTATAAAATCCTCGCGTTAGAGGCGAGAGTAGTGGTCGTTCGGTGTATCTCGATCGTAAAGGTCGATCCAGCTTAATAACAATAATGGGGAAATATACGGGACGTTGAAAAACATATACCCCCTCGGCGGAGCGATAAATTGTTGCTCGAAATGGAGGCGAAAGTAAACAGTGTCGGGGCGGCTGGTCGGTTCGCGGGGTCCCCTTCTAAATATCGCAACAATTTCGCTGAATGTAAACCACAACCGGTTCCCGCAGGGGAGCAGCGCGCGAGCGGCCAGATTCGACGCGCGCGATAAACCCCCTCGCGTCGAGCGAGAATCAATTGGTCACCGTGAGAAATCAAGATCGTGAACTCTTGATCCTCCGCCGCGCGGCGCGGCCCGGCGCGCAGGTGATCGAGAATGCGGCCCGATCTCGACAAACTAGCCTCGGCCCTCGACAAATAACCCTCCTGCAACCATTCGCGCCGATAAGCGCCTCGGAAAACGACGTAATCCCCGCGAACGATGAAACAACCATTATACCCGTCGAACAAACGATACCGATCTGCTCGATGCTTCCCGAAAAACCCCCTGTGTCGCGATTACGCGCAAATTTGGATTCTCCGCATACCAGACACGTAAGATTCTTTATCACGTATGAAATTACACGTGTCTTTTAGATCTCTTCTTTGAATTAAATTGCGTTAAGGGCCGACGCTCCGTAGATTCGCGATAAGGTAGAGTGACCACGTTACCGACAAAAATAGGCGAAAAATAGTTTCACACTTTTAGTTTCATATTTTTTGCTGGGGAAGGGCTCATTCGGAAGGGGAAGGTTCAATGCAATTATGCAGATATTTGGTAATATAAGCATTAAAAATATTAGTCTTTCCGTTCTTCTTTATATTTTCTAATAAATTGCAATTTTATTATTCGCTAATGACCATCCAATTTCTCAAAGACTCAGAAACAGTTTCAGAAGGGTTGGGGATGACTCCGCGTCAACTAAGGGGGGAAAACGCGTCAACCCTCGAAGCACTACCTGCCCTAACAACGATTCGCCTTCGACGTATACGCGAGTTGTTCGTCACCTATTATCCTAGAAATTCCTCTGCTATGTTTTTTGTCCGTCTGCGATACTCTTGCGAGCAACTCACAGGCTCTGCTCCCGTGGCGCCACGTAACAGGAGAGGCAACTGGGTCGGCCGTGTCCCGGTGTCTCGTTCCAGGACATTTTTCCCCGGAGTTTCCCCAGAAGAGACCCGGCCACCCCTTTCCATTGTTCCGCGCGTGGCTCATTTACAAAGTTACATTTATGCAGCGTAACTTTATCCGGCGCGCAACACGCCGCGCCGCTCGCCGAGGCGAATCGACTGAGAGCTCGTTGAATCTTATTTTAAAAAGAAAAGAGACCGGAAGATAACAAACGTAAGATTGCCCGCGCGGAATTGTTGTCGCGCGTTCCGTCGTCCGCGGGATTATTCAATTAAACGGCTAATTCCTACGGCCGGATTAAAAGTTTCCCTGGCTGCTCGAAAATTCCATCTCTTCGCGGAGAAAAATCGCCTGCTTGGATCGGGACGATCGTTTGGCATCGTTGCCCAATTTAAAAAACTTTTGTGCTTCTTTACCCCACAGTTTTCGAGACGCTCAATATTTCCGACTCCTTTTGAAAGTTTTTGGCCTCGAGCTTTGAAAAAAAGAATACATTAATGTGAGTCGTTCAATTTAATGTGAAATGTATTGTGTATAAGAAAGATGAAACAACCTTTGATATTATTGTGTTTTATAGAAGTTTTACTTAATTTCTTATTATCCAATGGTTGACTGTTTTCACTTGCTACGTTTTCTAAAACACAGTTTGCATAACGTAAACATATTCCTATGTAGAGTGCTATTTATTGTGCAATCGTAGACAAAGGTAAACGTGTACTTGTAATTAACTAAACATGCAACCCTTAATCAGTCGTGTGTCATTTGTCGCCCACAACTTTTGTAATGGTTCTTACCAAAAATTGCATGACCGGATAAGGGCTGAGAAATGAAAACAGTTTGAATGGAAGTAAAATTGTTTCATTACAACGACGCGAAATAAAATTTCATTTCCAGTTAAAATGAATAACATATTCATCACGCGTGCAACGCCTTCGTCGCGAGCCCACCTTGATGATACAGGGCAGGGGGTGAAAAACCGTAAGTATTTTATTCGCTGTCGCCTGGATTCCGACAGAGGCTTTCACCCGAGGGTGAAACGGGGATTGAGGGGGGTTTGAATCGAGGGTGTACCGAGCCGGTAGTAATTTAACGTGGCCCGACGAATGGCCATTGATTTACGAAGCATCAAACTTGGGCGAAAGTTAGCCCCGCGTATCGAGACCTCGGCATCCCTGCCCGAACCACCCCTCCCACACCCTTCCGGTTTGTTCTTAGGCTGCAGTTAGCGGATTCGATTTAACTTCTCCTTGCGGGTGAACGACATGGCGCTCGACTGGCAGCGTGCTCGCTAGACCAACCTACCAATCCAGAGTTTAGGAGAGACGAGAGAAGAACGAGACCGAGCGAACCGCCCAGAGAAAGATGCAACGGCAATAGATGCCCACCAAGAGCAATTGGCCAATATCGAAAGTGTTTGCCGATAATCTGTTGCAGGGCTGTTCTTGTTAGTTACTGCGAACTTGGATCCTCCGCTTTTTCTGCCGCATTCTCCTCCGGGTCGACGCGCGCTACGAAAAACGTGCAACACAAATCGAATTTTCTTGTCTTCCCCTGTGTTCCAGCCACGTTTCATGCTAGTTTCCAAGTCGCCGTCGATTGACAGCATTTTTTCTAAGAGGTTCCAAGAGACAGAGGTCTTTCAGAATGATTGCATCTTCTGCTGATGCAAACCAGTCGAGTCAAATGTCAAACAGAGAAGCTTCGGTCTAATTTAAAATTAACATTAAAATTATGCTTGGCACCATTTATATTCTGAATGGACATACAACAGAGGCATACGAGAAATGTATAGACTTTTATTTTTTATTTTTCTATGAATGTCTGAGCGATGAACAGTAGTTTTACAATTGATGTACAATATTTTGCACAAAAATATAAATACAATATATCTTTAGTCTATTGCGATACAAAAAATATATGTTACGTATTGTGCATGGTGTCAAGAGATATTTAGGTGGCCTTACTTAAAAGAACCACCCTGTATACATTAATATTAATCATTTTTGGCAAAAATGAAAAAATTTGGTACTTGGAGGTTTAACACTAAGCCCACCACGGTCAAATGTCCGCTTTTCTATTTCACGATTATTGAAATTATAAAAACGTATTTATAAGAAATTACTGAATTGACTTCTTTATTCAAGCACATGTTATAATGAAAATCGTACAAAGTTTAAATAAATTCAGTCCTCTTCCTTCTGTAAAACGTTTCACTTTTATATATTTTGTGCTTGGTAGGTTCAGTGTTGAGGATGACAATTTTCATTCCGAGTGGTCCACGAATTTGAGACGGTGTAGTATCGTTAAAGATTGACGACCGCGAGGAACAAAAACAGCAGGCTGCAGCCGAAAGATTGAACTGTATAAAGTTCTGTCTATCGAGATGCCAGCGTAACAGGGACGCCGCGTTTAGGCTGCTCGGTTGCCACTGGGTGTAGAAGTTGCAGGCGTCGCTATCCGAAGGAGATCGCTCGGTTGGGCGCAGTCATTAAACACGTAGCCACCGTTTCAGCCGCGCGGCTCCCCATTATTCCGGGGAAGAGTTTGCGGAACGTGATCTCTCGTTTTCCGGCTCCTACCGAAAATGCCGGATGAATGGAGCGCGATTTCAAGGTGCGCGGAGAGCCTGAAAGCCCCCCCGTAAATACGGTTTTTCACGTCGTTTTCGGGCCGAGCAGGAAATTTGCCGAAAGGGCAGGAGGTCGTGGCTGGGGGTTTCGAGGGGGTGGGGGAGGGCCGAAGGGGATGGGAGAGATTGGGGGATGCCCGGGGTAGATCGAGAGAAAGATAGAGACGCAATAGGTGGTTCATTCAACGAGCCCAACCCCCGCAGTCGAGGGTAAAAGCGACAGTTTAAGCCCATTAGGATATTTATGGATTGGTCTTCCGACCATGGGGGTGGGGGTGAGTGCCGTGCCTCGCCGTAGTCGCTATAGCGAGCGAGGTACAGCGAGGGGAAAGGGGATGGCATATACACGAGGGGTTAGAGGCTATTCAAAGGTCTGACGGCACGCGACTCTCTCGCAACGATTCCTTTTGCTTTCGGCAACCGACGTCGACGCGAACACCTTTCCGAGGTGGGTGCGTCTCTCTCCTCTCTGTCTCTCTCTCTCTCTCTCTCTTTTTCTACGAGCGAGCGAGCGGGAGAGCCGGCTCTTTCTCCGTCTCTTTTTCTCCGCACGCGATCCGAGCACCGAAAAACGAGACACGGTGATTTATGAGACGATGCTGGACGAATCTCTGCAACAAGGGTCGTCGAAACGTCTCAATTGCCCCGGTTAATCCGCTCCCCTATCGGCTTACGCTGTCACGCTGTGTACAGGGTGTTCGACCACGTGTGGCAGATATTTTAACCCTGTGTCCGGCCCGCTAATTCTGCCATCGATGCCGTTTTGGCCGGGACCGTGGTTTTTTCCTGGCTCTGAATTCCAGGTAATGCAACGATACAGTCGAATCTGCCTCCGAAGCTTCATTTTGTTAATTTTTGTTAAGCAATGCGATAAAACGTGGGTGATAATTAGACTACGGATTTGATGTAATTACCATTTCTTTGATGTAATTAATATTAACTATTTACTCAACTTATTTCCATTGTAAGGAAATATTTGAAATACAACAGTAAAATATTTTATTTTATGTATCTGATTATCAAAATAAAAATATTTTATTTGCCGACATTTTTCGTTCTATTTAAAGAGTAGTATTTTGTTTGAACCACATTGAATTATACTATTTAAAATAGTATTCTAAATATTTTTTCACGAAATTCTGCCCAGACTTGCTTTCTAACTTTTTTGTCGTATTCCTGAGGAAATTTCCTATCGATTTAAACAAAAAATAAAAAAAATGCTTAAAAATTTCATATCACACAGAGTTCTCTCCTTAAAGACAGTGAAATAATGGACATTTAATAGGTCCGCAAAATTAGCAAGTAAAACTCCATCCAAGCTCGAAAATCTCACAAACGGAAGAAACGTCGAAAATTGCGAGTGGTTCGAATTCTTAGGCCAGGAGCTGCGAATGCTCTATTATTTTCCAGTTTATCTATTGTTTCCAGAAACACCGAGAGAGCAACAATGAGAGGAATAACCACCATGCTTCGCAGGATCGCAGGACGTTGTGCCCGCACGGAGGGCTCGCAAGTCTCGCCGAAACCGTAATATCCCGCGAATCTAATAACGCCGGCGAGCATCGTCGTGGCCCGCGAATGTGTTCTTTCGCGACCATAGTTGCGCGCGTCCCGCAATATGTTTCGCCCGTCACCGGTTTCATTTCGCACGCCGCCGGTTTCATCATCATGATCCTCCGGTTGACGGCCACGGTAACACCGCCTCCGCGTTGTCTCCGGCTAAAAAATCGTCTTAATTAGGCGTCTAATCCACAGGCGAGAAAAAGGTAGTAAGAGAGAACAAAGAAGAAAAGCGTGTGCGTGTGAATGTGTGTGTGTGCGCGCACGCGCGGACAAGAAAATGGCTAGATTAATATTCGAACGGCGTGCGCGAGCCCGTTCGAACGGTCACGTACGAGCATCGGTGCGTTAGATCGCATTAACGTGCAGGAGCATTTTCCAGTTGGCCACGGCCGAGATCTTTCATTCTGCAGACGCGCTCCTTTCTTCCTCTTTAATAAGAGCCGCCTGTGTACACGCTTGTATTTCGACTTCCGGCTGGCCGGAGTCCCCCGGTACCTAACAGAGATGCATTGTGTGCAACGAAGCACCTGGCACGCGCCAGCTCCTGTCTTTATGTAGCCGCCCACTCTCTCTCTCTCCCTCTCTCTCTCTCTCTTTCTCTCTCTCTCTCTGTCTCGCTTCCTTCTACCACAATATTCTCCTCGCCCTTTTCTCCCTTTACTCTCCTTCTCTCTTTCTCTCTCCTCCGGTTTCCTTCTCTCTGAGGCTCTCCCGCGGCAAACAGCTTCTCTCTTCTCTCTCATTCTCTCTCTCTCTCTCTTTCTCGTCTCTTCTGCGGGTCGGCGTTCGGGCTGTTTCGCTCGTGCTCACGTACCACCCACACGTGCGCACCAGTCGTTATCCTGTGGATATCCTCCGGACGTCTGCCTTCCTCCGTTCGAGTTCCTAACAAGATTTTCATCCGAGATATCGCGGACTCAGTTAACCGCGCCGCGGACTATTAGCGATAAAACTTGTTCGGTAAGTCCGCGATTCAACCCTGGTTCCGGAGACGGGCTGGGGGATGACGAAGAGTGTATCTTAATAAACGCGGCTCAAACAAATTTCCGTCGTCCTCGTCCTCGTTCTCGTTCCTCTTCTACCGCCGGTCGGTACCTCTTCATGGTCGAATAGATACGTCTACGGCCGATAGATCCCAAGCCCCCCTCTTATCGGTCCCGGTTATCTTTATTCTATGGTCCCGACAGCATGAAGTCGTACCCCGTCGAACAAGATTGCCAACCGGCGGCCAACATTCGTCCCCCGCTTTAATATCACCCCGACAAATAGCTCCGGACCAGGGAAACTGTCTCGATCCGAGAGATCCTGGGGAAAGTTACCATCGAACGGGACCAAATTAGTTGTTTCTGGTTAATGGTTTTTGGTCTCGGGCTACTCGATAGAGCGTGGGTCTGCTTTTTGATTTTTAGTGGCGCTGGAATTTTTCGTCACGTGGAGGCACTCTTTATGTTGTCATAGGAGCGTAGAACCTTTATTTAAGTATAGAATTGGTAACGCTTGTGGTTGAGTTATAGGTTTGTTTATTCATTATTTTTTGGAGATTGTTTTGATGACTTCTTGCAGATCCGTCCGTCTCTCTGTTGGACCTACCCAGATAGCACAGAGACGTCTTAAAGACGTCTTTAAGACGTCTGTCAAAGACGTTCAGACGTCTATTAGACGTCTGAATGTCCTACGAACGGCTTCCGAACGGCTTCTGAACGTCTCTGGAACGTCTTTGTGAAAAAACTGTACGTCTTAAAGACGTCTTTAAGACGTCCGTTCGACGTCTTTAAGACGTCTCGAACAGACGTATTCAAGACGTCCCGAAACAGACCCCTAGTACCACAAAAATATTAGATAGATATGTTTGTCAAATATTGGAAAAATATTTTTTAAGCCACATTTTTTCTTGTGAGAAAAATATTGAATTTGAATATTGTATACATGTACAAGAAATATAAATTGAATGTTTGATATAACAAAAAAATTAAATAAATAAAAAAAATAAATTAAAAGAATGTTTTTCAGCATATCCGCGCACATTAACATTTTATGCTTTATTTATTTATTTATTTATTTATAAATAAAAAAAATAAATTAAAAGAATGTTTTTCAGCATATCCGCGAACATTAACATTTTATGCTTTATTTATTTATTTAATTAATTAATTAATTTATTTATTTATTTATAAATAAAAAAAATAAATTAAAAGAATGTTTTTCAGCATATCCGCGAACATTAACATTTTATGCTTTATTTATTTATTTAACTTATTTATTTATTTATCTATTTATTTTGATATAATATTTTGGATTTTGGATTTGTGATATATAATGTATAGTTTTATTATTAAACAATATTTATTGCTAAATTCTATTGCGAATATATATGTAATATATTATAATAGTACTAAATTAACAATTTAGTTATTTAACTTTCCTAAATAAATAAACGTCTATTCGAAGGATGGAAAACTGCGTTATATTGTGTTGCGTGTGTACAGTTTGTAAAGCTTTTCTCTAGCAGTTTAGAATGACTGAAACGTCAAGATATGAAACGTCTTAAAGACGAATCGTAAAAGACGTCTTAAAGAGGTCTGAAATGAGACGTAAAAACGACGTCTTTTACGAGACGTCTTTAAGACGTAAAAACGACGTCTTTTACGAGACGTCTTTAAGACGTCTTAAAGACGTCTTTTCAGGACGTAAGACGTTCAGACCAAAAATGGACGTAAAACAGACGTCTTTAAGCCGTCCAGTGCTATCTGGGTAGTGTGACAATTCTGAACTTGGAATATTGGTATTCTGGGTCAAAATATGATATTGGTAGACTTGGTCTAGGTCAAGATATCGCATTGATATTAGGGGCGATATGGTATTGATACGGTATTGATGGTCCATGTCTACGTCAAAGTAAGATATTGATATTAATGTCGATACGGTATTGATATAGTATTCATAGACTAGGACTATTCCAAAATATGGTATTGATATTATTATCGATATCGTATTGATACGGTATAGATAGTCTAGGTCAAAATAGGGTATTGATATGGTATTGATAGCCTAGGTCGAGGTCAAAATATGTTATCGATATGGTACTGATATTGTGTTGATAGTCTAGGTTGAGGTTAAAATATGGTATCAATATGGTATTGATAGTCTAAATCTAGGTCCAATATTATTGATATTACTGATATTCCCAGATTTCACGCGACGTCTTAAAGACGTCTGTTTTACGTCCATTTTTGGTCTGAACGTCTTACGTCCTAAAAAGACGTAACAGAGACGTTCAGAAGCCGTTCGGAAGACGTTCGTAGGACATTCAGACGTCTTATAGACGTCTGAACGTCTTCGACAGACGTCTTAAAGACGTCTTTAAGACGTCTCTGTGCTATCTGGGTTAGTATCGATATGGTATTGATAGTCTAGATCCAGGTCAAATATTATTGACATTACTGATGTTAGTACCGATATGGTATTAATTTCTGCTTTCTGAGATAATTATAAATTGGTGCAATCGTGATACTATAAAGTACAATACTGTGGAACTGCTCGGTCTCTTAAAAGGGGAAGGTTAAATCGATCACGTGCGAAGGTGGATAAAATTGATTTCTTCTGCATTTATCGAAAAGTGCTCGTGAAAGTGTAATGTAAAAGTTTGCCGGAGAAATTCGAAGTATTTCGACTTTTATGGGCCTCCGAAGGGGGCGTGCGCAAAATTCAGTATCGAAAAGTTTAAGCGTTTTTCCCCCGAAATGACCCTTTCGGTGCTGGTGGAAGAAAAATAAAAAAAAAAAAAAAGAAGAGAAGAACGATCCAACCAATCTGGTTGAAGTTTCGCGATGATATTCTACTAACCATTGCCTATCGCAGGTGGAGAGAACAACCTTCTAAGTTGAAAATTTTATATTTCGTTAAAGCCGAAAGTTGCTGTGAAAATCGTAACTTTGATACTGAAACTTTGAGCCGCCGCTGTTTTCTGAAATTTTTTCTCGCATGGCTGATATGTACCACTACCTACTGACTATAGTGGGTTCCAAACAGATTAGGTGTACTCTCGGAAGTTTTATTTTTGATGAGTTTGTAAGCTACAATTTCGTCCCCTGGCACGTACGATCTCATTTTACAAGTGAGTAATCATTCTGTACAAAAGGATCGCTGGAAAAAATCGATAATCAAAATTTTTTAGGGTAAACCAGACCCACGTTTACATAACATGGGATAATTTAAATAATTATGTTCTATAGACACCTGGTAACAACAAGTATAAAACAATTTTTCAACGATTCCAGGAACCACATCTATTGAAAACAATTTTCATATTAATAAAATGGAACGAAACAAACGAAGAGGAACATTTACGTATAGTCTGAATGTACATTTGCATAATACAGAAAGTTTAAAGTGGGCACTGTTTCATATTCTCTTGGTAAAGAATGCATTACGAATTTTTATGCAAATTCCTATTATTCCAGATTAATTTATAAAATTCTTTACGTAAGAAACATCGGTTTATTTCTCTAAACATTTCCTTAGAGTAAAAATAGATTTGAGTATAACAATTGTGAATATAGCTCAATCAGCTCAAAGCTCAAAGTGTAAAGGTCCAACACAGAAACAGATTGGTCCGCGTCCGTGGAAAACAGCCACAGGTACTCTCGTCGCCGGCTCGCCTAATTACATGTCCCGTTAAGGGCGCAGCGATCCTTCGGTAAATAAACCGATCGTCGCAAAGTAGTCGCAAGCCTAACCCCGGTAATTCGAAGGGTCGGCCCAGCAGCGCCGACACACGATCGCAGAGTTCCCGGGACGACGGCACGCGTCTCGGGTGCCTGTCAAAATACCCGTCGAATCTGTTTCCCCTCTTGCTCTTACACCCGTCGACCATCAGAGCATGAGAGACCGACCCTTCGGCAGGGCATATGGCATATGGCACGTATTCGTAGCTCTCGGGGCTGCCGCAATCCCTTGACGCTCGTCCGTCGTCGGCTCCCTTTACAGGAGGACCCTTCGATCTCTTGCTTCGCACGCCCACGCACTTCTGGCTCTGATTTTTCGACGAAAACTACACCCCCACATCGCAGTACAGTCCCAGACCCCCCAAAGCAGATCTAGAATTCATGGAAACACACGATTTCCAAAATAGTTTCGGTAATTATGCAGCCAAATGATGTTTCTCAGCGCTAGAATTGCTGGATCAGTCACAATGTCTTTTTCTGATTTTTAGCTCTTATGCAATGTAAATTGTTTGAATTAATTGCTAGGTGCAGGGTCCATGTGAGCATTTAGTTCTCTTCTTTATCATTTTAAATAGGAAATACAGTGATTTTTCTGTATATGTCGCCAAGGCCTGGATCGTAAACGTCGCAGAATTATCCCCACTACCTCCAGGTATACCCCGTGAGGGGCCGCGAAGCTCGAAAGTCTCCTGGACGATACAGGACACTGGCAAGACCCGTGTTGTTGACATGTACAGTGAATAAGAAGACATACCCGAGCCGCATTATTTGCGGCCCTTCACGGGGTATACGCCGCGTTAGTGGGGATAATTCCGCGACGTTTATCGTCCAGACCTTGGCGACACATATAGAAAAATCACTGTATACGATTTTCTCCATTTATGAAACTTATATAATACCTCATATAATAGTGTGTGGGTGATCGGGGTGTAATGAGTGAGACTCTGATTCGCTGGTATGTGCGGTTTATTGTTCAGGATCGTCGACCGTCCTGTCTGATCGTTCGCGAGCGAATGCCCGATCGTTTTGTATAATTCGCTTGTCTTGCTCGTCTCTGTTTTTACCTTTCGTTGTTTAACAAACGATGATAGTTTCCCGATCGTTTCTTAAACAGGCGATCATTTGTCAATCGCATGTTTCGACAAATGCCGCCCTCGGAACTGATCTTCGCGTGTTCGGTTCCCGAGGACGGTCGCCGCCGCGCATACCATGTATGTGGCGGTTCGTCGGTGTGCTCGTTGCACGGGCCGCCACAAGTGAAATGTTTAGTAATTCATCAAGTACAAACAAATTTAATAACGTTAAAGCTTAATTCCATCTAAGAAAAAAATCACGGTGGTGGGGATAATTCCGCGACGTTTGTCGTCCAGGACTTGGCGACATATATAGAAAGGGAATCGAGAATTCACTGTAATGCAAATGTGAAATGTCTTTTGAATTTGATCTACACCCTTTCTGAGGTCTGAATAAATTCAATTTTACATGCTACAAACTGTGAGAATCGAATCTTGCCGGGCCAGTGTCGAAATTGGACCATTGTGATTCACTTTTCTATGGCTCTTGAGATCCTGAGGATCCGCGTTCGCCGGTCTATCAATCTCTCCGTCTCGTCCAGGAGATAATTGATTCGCCAAAGAAAGCTGGCGTCGTTAATAATCGTTATCTCACTTTTACACCGGTCGCCGAGCGATAATCGGATTATGAATTTCTCGATTGTCCCCATCGTTGTGGCTGGCGTCGCGTCGCGTCGCGGTTGCCCCTTTTAGGAACTCTTATCGGCATTTCAGTACGGTAGAAATTAATTTACTCCGAGAAACAATCTGTTTCTTTGAAGTCTCTTACGACGTAGTCAGATAAAACCACCCGGGGCTCGTTTTCCCTCCCCTCCCCCCGCCGGCGTCTTTTGTCGTCTTTCGATTTCGGCCGCGAACATCGTCCGGCGGTATATCAATCTCGAATCTCCGAGCATTGTCATCGTCAAGCGACGAAACCCTGCCGCGGAACGTTTCCCTGGGAGCAATAGCACAATAAGACGACGACGACGAGATTCTCTGACTGACCGATAAGATAAGCCCGCGAAATCGAATCTTATCGGGACCTCCTATCGCTCGTCTTCGTTTTTCGCGTGGAAAGAGCGAGTTTCGCAGAGCCGCGCCGCGCCATTTGAAAAAATGCCTAGGCGAACGACAGCCGAGAAACGTCGCCCCGTTTTCAGCCTTATCGCTCGTCATCGTAATTAACGCGTGCCGTCACGCGGACGATAAAAATCGTTATAGCCAGGCGAGCTCGTGACTCATTGCCGACCGCTCGCTTCCTCCTGGCGACGCCGTGTCACCGGAAGCCCTTAACTTCGCCGGAAATTAATAACGTTTTAATCGATTCTTCAAACGTCACCGCCGCTCGATGACTCCGCGAAAAACCATTCCTCCTTCCCACCCCCCACCCCGCAAAAAGGAACGGGAACGAGCCTGGTGGAACACTTTTCTTCGCGAGACCAACAAGGGCCGCGCCGTACGACGCTTTTTATCACCCCCACCCACACCGCCCTCTGTTCATTATCGCCACGAAGTTAATTAAATTTCGCGAAATACAAATAATCTCGCCGGCTTCTTCGATCACGTCCGAGATAGAACGCGATTTTTTTTTCTCGCGGCTCTTGATAAGATTCGATCGCTCCCGTTCCTCGAGTTGCAATTTCGACGCGAACTTTCGAGTGCGGATACAAAAATTTTAGGTTCACGGTCGAGCACAAAGGATTCTCAGCAGGTTTTGGCAACATATATAGAGAAATCACTGTATTTTGAGGAAGAGAACTCTAATTGGTAGATTATGGCTGATTTTTGTTGCATTGGGGAAGAAACTCAGCTAATTTCAGCACGATTTAAAAGCTTCTGCCATAGAAAGTTAAATGCTCCAAATAGCATTCAGCAGGAAAAGTCTAATTGGTAGATTAGGGCTGATTTTTGTTGCATGTGGGAAGAGAGTCTAACCTCAGGCTTCTCGTCGATAAAAGATATCTCGTCGCGGGGTCTCGTCAAGATAGGTCAGTGACTGTCCGAGAACAGTTTATGGTATCGGAAGAGGATGATCGGTAACCGCGAGTATGCACGCAGGATAAGGAGGTCCTGGCGATTCCTTTTCCGGCGAATGGAGCCGAGCGCGGTAACTCGGTCGAATGACAGGAGGTGGTAAAGAGCGTCGTGTTTACTGATAAACGCGTGCCATCCGACAGGATTTATCGTCGGCTCGTCGACGTAGTTACACGCCCCGCGGAGCATCTTTATCTGCCGCGGTGAAATATGCGTCGGGGCCACTTTCCCCGAATGAAAACGCGCGAGATTCGAACAGTGAAACAGGGGTGGTCTGCAACCGCGAAACAGAAACCTAAACGTGCTTCCACGTTGGAGCTGCGAGATACGGTCACAGTTTCGTCGTTCATTTTATCTCTCGACAGCGAATCTTCATGCAAAATAAAAATTCTCTGCGTGCATTGTGAGGCGTGGTAATTATATTAGAATTCATTTATTCTGCGAACAATTTTAATAAGTTGAACGCAGCCTGAAAGCAGTCTTAAATACTTCTGACATTTTTACTGTTCCGAGTTTAATCATTTTTGTCGTGAAAATGCGCAATCCGTATAATGCTTTTAATTCATTAAAATTGTAAGCAGAGGACAAATATTTTTAATAAACTGTTTTTTTTTTAGATTACTCATTTATAGACTGCGAATCTTCATGCAAAATAAAAATTTTCCACCTGAACTGAAACAGACTGGAGTGAAATAGAATTGTCTTTCTTAATATGTTTAATAGGTTGAAAATAATGTAACAGGATTCTAAAATTTCTCTAATGTTCTTACTGTTTTAAAATACACCTACCCATTTTTGTCAGAAATGCATCAAATCCGGAGTCTATTTATCTTACATATTCTAGCATTAACCTGTTAACCTAGGAAGATTAGATAACTCGTCATTCATCTTCGGAATCGCTTTGTAGTAGCTCCGTATTTTCTTCTTAATTTAATCGATAATTATTTCTCTTTATCGTGTCACAAATATAACAAGATTGAATTTATTTAGGCGATTATGTATATCATATGTAATCCTTTCTTTAATAGTTAAGATTTTGAAAGCAACATTTCGATGTTCAATTATTCAATTATCGTCTAATTATTTTAATATTTCTAGTTTTTCAAATCACACTTATGCATTTCTGTTATAAATGCATAAAAATTCAGTGAAATCGTTGGATTGACTAAAAGATACGAAACCAATTATTCGATCATGCTCAGTGTGAAATGACCCCAGATAGCACAGAGACGTCTTAAAGACGTCTTTAAAACGTCTGTCGAAGACGTTCAGACGTCTATTAGACGTCTGAATGTCCTAGGAATGTCTTCCGAACGTCTTCTGAACGTCTCTGGAACGTCTTTGTGAAAAAACTGTACGTCTTAAAGACGTCTTTAAGACGTCCGTTCGACGTCTTTAAGACGTCTCGAAACAGACGTATTCAAGACGTCCCGAAACAGACCCCTAGTAGCACAAAAATATTAGATAGATATGTTTGTCAAATATTGAAAAATATTTTTTAAGCCACATTTTTTCTTATAAGAAAGATATTGAATTTGAATATTGTATACATGTACAAACATATAAATTGATTGTTTGTTATAACAAAAAAACTAAATAAATAAAAAAAATAAATTAAAAGAATGTTTTTCAGCATATCCGCGAACATTAACATTTTATGCTTTATTTATTTATTTAATTAATTTATTTATTTATAAATAAAAAAATAAATTAAAAGAATGTTTTTCAGCATATCCGCGAACATTAACATTTTATGCTTTATTTATTTATTTAACTTATGTATTTATTTATCTATTTATTTTGATGTATTACTTTTCTGTGCACTTCTTTGTTGATGGAATATTCAGTTTGATAATCAATTACAGTTTGTAAAGCTTTTCTCTAGCAGTTTAGAATGAGTGAAACGTAAGAAATGAAACGTCTTAAAGACGACTCGTAAAAGACGTCTTAAAGACGTCTGAAATGAGACGTAAAAACGACGTCTTTTACGAGACGTCTTTAAGACGTCTTAAAGACGTCTTTTCAGGACGTAAGACGTTCAGACCAAAAATGGACGTAAAACAGACGTCTTTAAGACGTCGAGTGCTATCTGGGACAGGATCAGTCCTATCGCGGCTGCGCTCGAGACCCACCAAGGAAAGACACATTTGATCAGCTTCCGCCATTTTGATCACCGCGGTTACAGCTTCCGCTAATTCTTCGTAATGTCCGAACCATTTGCGAAACGTGGCGGAATAAATAGGTACGTCGGTGGCCGTCGGTGTTGAATCGACGCCGGCCGTGTATTTGCGTTAATAGACAGTTTAATATTAATGCTCGCGCTAATTCCACACGGAGGGATGCCAATATTGATAATAGCGGTCGAGTCTTGCGCTGATCCGAGTACGACTCGTCGGATTTATAGCGGGGCGAACGCGACTCTATCATTACCGGGCAATCAGCCCTTGAACTCGCGCTCTTTCACCCCCTAACGACCGGCAATCGCGCCAGAGTCCCGGCTCTAACGGAACACATCAGCGCCCTTTCGACCACCTGGCAACTTGTAATCGGTCGAAAGTCTTTTCCCTTTGCAGCTCGGACGTGTTCACCGGGGGCCCTGTAATGCCGCGGGACATTCGCGAAATCGATTCGCGGGCCGGGTAATCGCGTCCTCACTCTCGAATAAACACTCTTTTTTGCTGAATCGCGTGTCCAACGGCGATCCCGCGGCTACCACCACCGGTGTCGCCGCTATTAACGATAACGTCGGCGAACGGTGTTCTAGTCCGTTGCTCCGATGTTCCGCATTTGTCGAAGAAGCTCGATCGGGACTCGATAGCGCGGTATCGAACAGAATCTTTCGCGTGGACAGTCGAACTAATGCCGGGACACCGGCCGATGGGAAAGAGGAACGACGGTAATTACTTACACGAACGGCTCACTTCTCTGGGCGCCCAGGGAATCCATTAACGCCGCGCCACGCGGTCGAAAGCCGGCGAAATCATCGCGCCGATAATTACCATCGAGAGAGCGCAATTCCGCGGAACGATTAATCTGTAACGCAAATTTCCTCCGGGCAAGAAAAACTGGAAAATAGCCGGCCCTCGGTCGGATCCGCCCGGAATAAAGCGCTGGCTACTCGATTTATGCTCTTTTTAAATTGCGGTGGTTCGGACGCGGTGATCTGTGGCCTAAGAGAAATTTGAAGACCTTCGGATATCGTCGGCTGAACCGTTGAAGAGAGGAAAAGGAAGAGGAAGTGTTTTTTGACGTTGTAAAATGGTACTTTGTGGAGAGGAAGAATGTAGGTGGAAAATCTGCGAGGGTAGAAAATGTTCTATTTGCTCATTCTTCAGAATTCATTTCACCGTTGCAGTTTGAAGTTGTACGAAGATTAAAAGAATTTGAGTAGCCCAATGTATTATTCCCAACTTACCAAGATTATTCAAGGCAGGAAGAATCTTCTGTCGGGCAAGGGACCCAATTACTGCGGGGCTACTAGTTACTATACTTTTTTTTTAAAGCATAATGGATATTAACAAAGAGATATTAAATTTTTCCATTAAAATTAGTTAATATAGATGTGATATACCTCTTTTTCAATATTCATTATGCTTTAAATGTAAGTGTAATTAATATAGACACAGTAATTGGTACCCCCACAGTAATGGGGTCCCTCACCCTGTGTCTCCTGTTTCTTGAAATTAATGCAGACAATTTTTATTTTGTGTAATGATTCGCAATTTATTTGTAACAGATGTGTGTCTTCCCTGCTTGACGCTCTGATTGTGTCAGACAATTTTACCCAGCGGTAGTGGGGATAATTTCGCGACATTTATCATCCAGGCCTTGGCAACATGTGTAGAGAAATCACTGTACTATAATTCCAAATTTTTTGAGAATATACACACATTTTTAAAAACAGTAATAATAATTCCCTACGTAGTTATACTAGAAAGTAAGCTGAGGTCTTTCATGCAAAATAAAAATTGTCTACTCCAATTTCCACAAATTAGAGACAAATTGATTTCCTTTCTTAATAGGTGCAATGAGTTCTACTAATTTTTGTCATTAACGCATAAAATCCGCAGTCTAGTAGTGAGAAAGTTTCAAATAGAGTGAACAATAAAGTGTAATCGAAGTCGAGGTTATTCCCCTGTCAATTCCCAAGCGGATCATCCACATCGCGAGTAATTTGGCCACCGACTCCATGTAAAAGTCCTCTCTTTCTTCTCTCTCTCTCTCTCTCTCTCTCTCTCTTTTTCTACACGCGAATTTCCGTCGTTTAATTCTCTCCATTAGCGGCTCGCCGTGTTATACAAGCGGCCATCGCGATCGTTAAGCATCTCGGGAAAAAATTGCCCGTAACGGAATCGGCCGACGCTTTTCGGACGGCGACTTCTTCTGAGAACGAGGAATTCATTAGGGCACCGGGAAATCGGCGACGAGGCTGCTGTTGATATCGACGTTCGAACCGCAATTCCGCTTTGACCGACTACAGGCTGGTCAGAATCTACTGGTCTTGAGAATGGTCCCGGAAACGGTCTTTGTTTTGTCCCATTTTTTAATCAAATCGCTCTTCTAGCTTTCTTTGTAACCTTTTCCTTAGAAAGCTTTATGCACTGAATGGGACTTTAGTATTTGTGCTCTGCAAGAGTACACAACCTTGTATTAATTTTGTCGTAACTTACTGTCTTTCCATTCTTGCAACTTATGAATTGACGCAAATCTTGCTTCACCTTCTCAATTTTAATGCAGCAAAAATGGCAGGATTAAAGCATTTGGACGTTGGACGTTTTGAACATCGGACCATTGTTACCCATAAAGTCTGTAGAATACTGCAGTATTTTCTCATACGTTTCTCAAAATAAATTGATAAGTGCCCTACTTTTATGAATTTTTCATACTCAAGCTCACGTGAAGGTCATAATATTACAAGTCGTTGGATTCGTCTTGTCCATGGTAATTATACAGCCATAATAAAAATATATTATTCCATTTAAAAAGAACCCCGATGACCTTGAAATCTCGAAATATATAACCACGAACAAATTTTCTGCCTTTCATAACATTTGCCCCTCTGAACCAACTAATGTTTTCCTTTGACACTTCTATCTATCATAAGAAACAAGCGAGATATTCTAGATGCTCGAGATAGGTGAGACACCCTGTATATACGAGTGAATACATAAGAATTGACTGCAAAGAAAGCAAAAATAAGAAAATAACATATGAATGAATCTATGCCTCGCTGTATCCTCCCATCGCATCGATTCTTTGCTAGTCACATTAATTTGCCATTAAAATACAAAACCAGTCCAGAAGTAATGTTATCGACGAAGACGTGATAGATAAACGTAGCATAGTCCACCACTATGTTAACTCGACGTTGAAGGGAAAGGGTAAAATTAATTCGTCAGAAACGATGTCAGAAAGCTGGAGTTCGAATCGAGTATCTACAAAATTAGAGGATCGATAGAATTGTACGGCCGTCAGGGAATTCCGTGAAAGATCGAAGGCGGGGGTGGTTATCCCGGGGGTCGAATCGATTTGGCTTGGGGCTGTAGCATGTTCGCGTCTCGGCAGGCGAACTTAGGGCTTGCTTAATAGAGCGAACGGTTTCTCCAGATGTTTTTGTCGCGGTCTCATTTAGCCGTGGCATGCTCGGGGTTGCGGGGCGTTGAGACGTTGTCGGAACGAAGCGGAGACAATCATCCTGGTTGGCTCGAGTAATTTGGCCGCCCGTGTTCGTCGCCGAAACTTCTCGAAATGCCGCGCGACCCGCTCGGCCCGATTTCGGAAACGTTGCGACGCGAGTTCAACGGGAGGAACAGGGATGAAGAACACAACGAAGAACGCCAGAAGAAACGGCGACCGAGAGACCTGAAGGAGGTGGGCAGGTGTGGCGCGGGGTGGTGCGCGGCCGCGTGAAATTGCAAATGCAACGTAATCGTTCGCCACCCACCACGTGACAAATCACGTACCCGCCGACTCGTAGTTCCCCGTGCGACGGGGGAACGGTCTCTCCCCGGTCGCCGAAACCGAACGACCTCGAGGCAAGAACCGGAGCAAACACCGGATAGCCCACTGTGCTCCCGCGTCCCGCGATATCGTTCCAATTTACGAGCCACTCGTAAAAAGAATCCCGGCTGATGTCCGCGCGACAGCCAGACACCAGACGCGCCGCGAAATGGATTCCGAAAAATGGAGAAATCGCACCGACGCGATTTTAGTCGCTTTACTACTACCCGACACGCCCGCCCGACCTTTCTGCTATTCCGCGTGTTTTATCGATTCTATTTCGCGCGATCCATTGATTCCCGCACTTTTTTCTCTGCCGCCTTTACTACCAGCGTAATACTGCTCGCATTGTAACTTTAAGGAGGGCTGTTATTCTTGCTTGAAAATGTTTGCACCCTTGCCCTTCAAATGTTAGTCGACGAAACAGTGCAACAGCACAGTTCGACATTTCGTGAGAATAATCATTTCTTTAACCCTTTGCACCCCGAACCATTCTGGACGTTAGCCATCAGCTACTCAGCGCCACTTCGTGGCAGAAACGTGCATTTACACACCCTCGTATTATTTAGTATAGTTTTGGAACCAAGTAACGCATTATAATGATATGATATTTTTTATATATCTTAGTAATTTTACTGTCCCATGAGAGAGGACATCCGAGTGATATGCTAGAAATACCATGTCCTATGAGAGGGGACAGCGGAGTGCAAAGGGTTAACAGTAATTTGCAGTCGTAGAACGACAAAAGCATGGGTCCGCAGAGGGTGAATATAGTATAGTAATTTTTAATAGCGCCAGAGAGGCGACAAAGGCGACATTTAAGTGCAAAGGGTCAATACTAGTCTCCAGAATCTTGCTTTTAAAACATTTCGAATCGACGTAGATTCGCGATAAGGTAGAGTGATTACGTTACCGACAATAATAGACAAAAAATGGTTTTACATTCCTCAACTTTTCGTCCGTATATGAGAATATCTTTCGCTGGGAAAGGGCTCATTCGACAGAGGAAGGTTCAATCTAGCGCCCGCTGGTCAAGAGCTGCCGAGATTATTCAGATATTTGTTACTATAAAGGTTAGAAGTAAACCAAAAACTGACGATGTGCATGCAGTGGAATCGAAGCATTTTTGTGCCATTTGATAGAGTTTTCTGGATGAAATCGAGAGTAGCGCGTGCTAGAAAATGTCTCCAACTACAAGTTGACCTATATTTTGTCTCGATTCTCTGCGAAATATAGCCAAAAACTTGAAGCACGTCAAAATTCATAATATCAAAACATGTGACAAGTTCAGTCACAGACTTAAAACCCGTCGGATGAAGACCAAGACGGATCTTAAATCAGTGGCTGAAGACTGTGAACGGAAATTATACACCTTGGCTCTTAATTTCTCAAACATGGAAAAGTGTTCGCGTGAAGTTGCGAGCGTCTTGGCGAGACATCATCGGGAGCGATTCCTCGGCGTGCTGGAATTGTAGCGCTCTCTAGGCTCGCGAGAAAATATGTTAACAGGGAGCATCCCGGAAGCCATTGGCCGCCGCGCGTGTTATCTGTTTCAGGTGCATTGAACGCATCTCGCCAGTGATACCAGTCCTGTACACGAAGAGAGAAAGAGAGACGGAGAAGGAGAAGGAACGGGCAATGAGTACACTATCCAACAATTTTCAACTTTTTTATTTGCAGTATCCACTGGGTGATGCCCATGAAATCTTCTTCGAAATCCTAATTACTGCACCAGCCTGAGTTTTTGAAATTAGTGTGTATAAAAATGAATAATTATAGAAAGTTCTAGCTGGGATCAATGGATAGACATTCTCGAACGAGACAGTCATTGGGAATCCAAATAGCATGTTCGCGATCACTATTTGTTTTCGTACCTATCTTGATCGTTAAGATATTTCATCGAATCCAACGTACCTGATTTGTGAAATATAGAAATCATTTTGTAAATCGAAATGTCTCGTGTTTGTACACAATTATTAGAGCCTAGAAAATTCACTCATCGTCTCGCTTCGAGATTTTGAAAAAGCAATTCGAATAATTCAAAAGAACACAATTTCCATCTCCTCCATCTTCCAAGCCTAGATAGAACCTCCTAGATTTCCCAATTTTTACTCAATACAGGGATTTCTGTATATATGTCGCCAAGGCTTAGATGATAAACGTCGCGGAATTATCCCGGTTTACAGTGGAATGTAAGCACAACACGGCTCGGATATGTCTCCTGGACGATACACGACGCCGGCAAGACATATATCGAGAATTCACTGTACCTAACTTTTCCGGGCTCACGAGATCTCACAAGTTTCCGAAAAGAGGGGAAGACGTAGAAACCTCCGATACGCGTTTCGGACGACAAGATGCACCGGTATCACCCAGTGGATATCGCAGATGAAAATTCCAGTTGTCCAGCGTTATCAGCGGCCGAGGGCAACATCTCGATAGATAGTTCTCCCGTCGGATGATGCAGCGCGCGCTTGGATTCCAGGACTCGGGGCGTTACGGATTCCTTGTTTTTTTTTCTTTTTCACCGTGGACACTTGAAATTCCACGGCCGGATAAACGATCGTGCGACGCGTAAATCCCGCGTGCCGGCAAGTGTAAAACGGATAAAATAATAATCTTAACGAGCCGGGGCTGTCGTCGGAACGCGAGCCCTTCGGGAGGGCTCTCTCTGGTTGCTTGGTTGGCTGGTTCGTTGCTTACTTGCTCGTTTGCTAGGTAGTGGAGGGAGGAAGTCCCAGGGACTGGGCCCGATCGAACGAAACGAGCCGCATTCCATGCCAGCAAGGCGGATCGGTCCCCGCTCCGCGATTATCCACGTGCACGCGAGACGAGAGACAGGACGAGAGACGAGAGACGAGACAAGACGAGAGAACCGTTTATGCGAGGAGCGACGCAACCTCGATTACGACCTGGCCGTGCGTGACTGGCCAGAACGGGGAGGCCGGCTGATCCCCGAGGGATGTTGTCCGGACCATTTAGTCAAGGGTTCTAATTGCTGACACCTGCGTAAGGGAACGATAGATCATTAGCGAGCACGAGTGCCGGGGCATGAGCTGCGGCCGCCGCTGCCGACGACGTTGCTGTTGCTGTTGCTACTGCTAGCCTGTCCTCGGCACCCATCGAAGCACTCGAGCCCTGTTCACTTTGCGTCCTCCAAGAATTCCACGATTAGCTGTGGAAGCGCGGCTAAACAGCGATGGGAGGGTCCTGGTACAGCCTGATAGTGCTCACGAAAGAGATAGATACGCGACGAGCGCTGTAGACAGCAAGGAATCGGAGTATTTGAAACGTACTTAGCGAGAGACACCTCTGGGGAAACATTTTTTCCTGGAGTTAATAGCGAGCCTAAAATTTTGTAAAAATTGCTCCAACTATTACCAGAGTGTAGCTACTAGACGAATTTTAGTTGGTTCAAATAGCTTGTTTACTAGTCGAGAAAAGTGTGTATAAAGTATCCACTTTTATGTCCACAGTCTCTGGAACGTATTTAGGTTAATTTTTCCCAAAAGTTGTCTCCACAAAATCATTTTTTCTGACCTTAATAAGGACAGTAAAATTTTGAAGAAAATACTGAATGTACGCTAGGTGTGTAGTTATCAGATGCATTTTAGTTGGTTCGAATACGTGTTCTAGTGGTCGAGGAATTCGCACATAAAGGGGACTATTATAGTCAGCGTTTAGCTTCGCAAACGATTTCATAAGCGGCGATCGAATTCATATCGTTCAGAAAATCGTGTCCACGAAGACTGCCTTCCCCAGCCCTGCAAAACGGTGATTCGTCCATCGACAGTACCCTTTGACGAAGTCATCCAATGAAATCGGTAGAATTGAGATCTCTGTAGCGGGAATTCCGTGCGTCCCTCCGCGATATCGTTATCGCCACGTGCACGGCCCGTTGTGAGGTTATGGGTTATTTAAAAATTTCCGGAGAATTGTCACGCGATCTCCGAAGCAGGCCGAGTGAAAATAATCCCGGGAGTGTTTGCGTAGCGGGCACAGGGCACGTGCATGCACGCCACTGCGACTGCAATTGCAGCGAGAGCGGCCGATCAGGCGGGCACCTCGTTCCCGCGGGTGCGTTCCGGAGCATTTCGGTTAGGGTGATAATTGCCGTTAGTGTTCCCAATGATGCACGCATATGCTGTATGCCGTCGTGCGCTGTGCGGCGCTTCGGTATGCGCAGGAGAAGCCCGTGCTTGATCCCGTGTGGCAACGGGCCGAGTACGTGCGGCGCCGTCTTCCATATCGCCTGCTCCCAGAGAGAGAGAGAGAGGGGGGGGGGGGGGAGAACGTGTCCAAGGCGAGATCGATTCGTGCGAGATCTCGCCCAGCCCATTGGGCGTTTGATCTTCCGCGAGACGGACGTCGAACCGACGACGCGACGCTAGGCGACGCGACGCTGCTCGACGCGTTTCTATCCCGGCCAGCCGAGCGTTTGATCGTGTGCGCCGCACCGGATATTCAATCATATCGTGTACCCATTCAAGGCGTCCTATGAGCAAACATCGGCGTGCTCGACCAATTGATATCGATCGTCCGAGTGCCAATCGTGGACCCAGACGCGTGTCGACGCTTCGCCCGCCTCGCCAAAGCGGTCGAATCTCGTGATTGATTCGCCAGACAATTCTTTCGAATGGTTTCTGAGAGCCTAAGGGATGTAGACGCCAGCGCGGATGAATGGTGCTCTACGGAGCATTAGTTAGGTAGGGTGCTGTTAGAGGTATTATCGAGAGCAACAATATCAAGCCCTTTGAGAATGCTCCACTCGGAGGGCCGAGTCAATCGGTTCTCTATTTCCTTCGCTGATATATTTTGGGGACTAGATTGCCCTGTGAGGCACAATTTGGAGTCTGTAAAAGTCCAAAGTAGAGAGGCCCCTCCAACTGAAAACGCTCCGCCTAGAGGGCGGAGTCAAAACGTCTTCTGTTCCCTGTTTTCATGTCTCTTGCTTTAAAGCGGTGTCCATTGAACGCCCCACCCAGAGGGAGGTGTCAGGCACTCCTCTATTACATATTTTGGCTAGTTTTACTCTGAGCCGGTGGTCCTGGAGTGTAAATCCTCTCGTGGGACACTATTTAGAGTCTGTAAAAGTCAAGAGCAGAGAGGCCCCTCCCACTGAAAACGCTCCGCCTAGAGGGCGGAGTCAAAACGTCTTCTGTTCCCTGTTTTCATATGTCTCTTGCTTTAAAGCGCTGATCGTTAGATTACTTCGTGAGACAATACTTAGTTTATATAGAAGTCGAACGTACCAAAGCCACGCCCATTGAACGCCCCACCCAGAGGAAGGTGTCAGGCACTCCTCTATTACATATTTTGGCTAGTTTTGCTCTGAGCCGGTGGTCCAGAAGTGTAAATCCTCTCATGGGACACTACTTAGAGTCTTTAGAAGCCAAGAGCAAAGGAGCCACGCCCACTGAGGACGCTCCACCCAGCCAGACGATTTTCTACTCCATTCTCTAACGTTTTCCACTGGAAATCACTGATCCCGGGGCTTAGGTTACCTTGTGAGACGTTACTTAGGCACCTTGAAGTAAAAGAAAGCAGCCTTCTATCTAAGAAATCATTACAGTCTTCCTCTCTATTTTTCTTTGGCACTCCAGAGCAATCCCAAAGCAGTCCTCAGACCAAATAACGCTCATTACCAACACTCGAGCTACAGAATGACCCTAACAGAAGCTTCCACGATCCCGCCGCGTGACACGGAAGCACCCTGAACCCGCGAACGTCCGGTAGACCTTGACAGACGCTGGTCTATCATGAAGAATGGTTGACCGGTGGCGCTCGGCTCACGAAGTCGCCGTACAACCGAGCGAACATATATTTCGCGTGCTCGTAAGGGCACCGAGGGGCCTGTGCGCCCGCCGACAGAGAGCAACCCCGCAGAAAGCCGGAGAAAGAAGATAGTGCAACAATACGGCATATGGCGCGTGCTCGTCCCGAGTGCAACGGCAGCACGCGATGCAGTTCAGCTGCCGACCGCATCATCGCGTTCGGTTCGAGCACGAATTCAGCGCCGGGCTACCGGGTTCCTTTCCTCATCTATCATCTATTTAACTGACTATCTGCTCAAATTTTCTCTTTGTTCTCAATTTTCTACCCAGTGGCCCCTTATTTTTTCTCCCAAAAATGAATTTTTTAACAAGACGTAGAATCCTGTTGTTCACGTATCACCGACGTTACTGACAATATATCGATCAAAGGGAATCGATAAAAATATAAAATGATTCTCTAGTAGATCCCCAGAATAATTCTCTAATAGATCCTCGAGTTCACTCTCTTTCTGATTGAAACGAGCCAACAACGATTCACTGTTTTTGATTCTGACATCATGAATAAAGGTAAAACAATTATATAACATAGAAAGAATTACAGTCAATACTCGGTATATGTCCACAGCACGGGTCTTCCCGGCGTCATGTATCGTGCAGGAGACATACCCGAGCCGTGTTATGTTTAACATAACTTCTCAAGCTTCGAAGCCTCTCCCGGGGTATATCCCGCGGTAGTAGGGATAATTCCGCGACGTTTATCATCCGAACCTCGGCAACATATAGAGAGAAATCGCTATAGCTATTAAATTATAGGATCAGGTTGCCCACGTATGGTTGACGTTACAGCCAACATAAAATCCCATTGACGGCAAGATACCATTGACGTCAATGCTTTCTCTCTTCTATGAAATTATGAAAGACGCAGAGGTTCTATTCACGGCAAAGGGCTCGTAAGGCCAAAGGGTTAAGAGGCGTCGATCCTCTTTATCTTAGCAGGCTCCTCTTTATCTTGCAGCGCCGTTTCGAAGCTTCCTCGCGGGACAAACTTCTGGCATCCCGTAGCCGGGGAGAGCCCGAGGCGAGAAATTCGAAGGATCTCAGGCACGTTGCGTGCGCCCTCTCTCGCACCGGCGTATTAAGAGCTACCTGTACGTCTGCTCTTCGGGGCCCACCCATGCTCCGCTCGGATCCGCTCCGATCCGCTTCGGGACCAGACGAGATCGTCTTGGGGGACGCGTTAGCTCCCGAAGGCAATCGCCCCCGGGCGCCGAAATCAACCTGGTTCCTCCTTCCGCCTTTGTCAACTTTCCAATCGCGATTTACCTCTCCCGGAACCGGCCGATTTTGATTACAGACGGATCGCGAGCGCGTTAACCTTGGAAAGCATAACGGTACAGAGTTATCATAGTTTTCAACAACGAAGCTGAGATTTTGATCGCAGGCTCTCCCGGAGGAAACCGAAATTTTGATTACAGACGGATGAGGATCACGAGCATGTTACTCTGAAGAAGCATATTCGAGGTATAGCCTCCCAATGGCGATGTCCCTCTCCCCAAAGTATCCGAAAAAATATTTTTGTTTACATTATAACGTTAACAAATGATGCCTCAAATTTTAAATCAATCTACACGTTATATTTTTCAAATGAAATTTCTTGAAAGACAGCCCATTTACATATGTTCCCGCCTTAACCGTGAGGAACATAACGTTTTAGGATTCTCATAGTTTTCGAATCGCGATTCTCTTCCCCCCCGAGAAAGCTGAGATTTCGATTGCAGGCAGACGATGTTAACCACGAGAAGCACAATGTTGTAGAGTTTTCATAGTTTTTAAGGGCGTGGCCCCGAGTCGAGTCAGAGTTGTGAACAAAACCGTACGCGAATAATTAGGCGCAGAGAGCCCCTAATTGACGTCGTAAAGCCAACTGGCGACACTGCCGGGGTTGTCTGTGGGGTGCAGGGGACACCACGGTCCCTAAATGGCCAATAAAATACACGCCGTAAAGAAGAGGAAACAATGGACGATGGGAACTGGCTGTCGGAGCGCAACTACCCCACGGAAACACAATGTCGACGGTGACGAGCGGCGCCGATCGGCTGTTCCGTCGGCCAGACGCGGTAAAAAGCTTCCTGCGGTTCGTTTCTGCCCTATCGGATCCTCGGGCTTTGATGATCCTGACGCCGGAGCTCACAGTTTCAAGTTTCCCCTTCGTTCTATCCTCCTGAAAAATTCAATTATCGATATCTTCCATCTTGGAGTCGCAAATCCGTGAGGAATAATTTTCGGACACTTGCAAGGTTGTATTAGAGGGACCCATAAGTAATCAATTATTTTGAAATCTAAAACAAACTTTGTAGTATGTTCAAGTTTCTATTTCTTAATATATTATATAATCTTCATCATTATCAAGGACAGTTTGCCCTCTTTCCTGCAAATTGTCAATCACCCTCTTATAAAAATCCAGGGTTCGTGAGCAAAATATGACTCAATGTGACTCCTTAAATCTTCTGTAGAAGTTCTGTAGAATGTTTTATTTTTTAAATAATGCTCCAGAGATCTGAAAAGATGTGGATTCAATTGATCGTCCACTTCGAGGCCTATCAGAGAGATCATGATTATTCACCAGCAGCAAACCTTCTGAATCAACGTTGACACTTGTTGACCTTCAATACATCTCGATAAACGTCGCAAATTTTCTGTGTTGTTACATTAAATCCCACATGAAAACGAAAAAGTATGAAATGGCGAATATGATCCTCGGAAGGTACGGGACGCCTCCATTTTATTACAGAGTTGTAAGAAAAAATGTTATACTTTTTAGAATATTTAGAACCCAGGCTACATTACCGAAAACTGTAAAAAAATACGTGTTTCAACGATCGGTACAGAACTGAAGGCGAAGCAAATTTTTTGCAAGTAATTGATTGCTTATAGGTATCCCTAATAATTAGCTTTCAGATAAATAAGGGTTGGCAGATCTGATCTCGTTAAGCCCTGGCAGTCAACCAGGAGCTGTTCCTCATTTATTTGGCGCATCGTGCTATCTCGACGTTTTAAAAATTTTATGGGATAGCGACGCTTCTTCAGAATGTATACAAAATTGATATCGAACAATTTCTAGACGCTTAGATGTTTGTAATCAGCTTGCAGATATATCGAGGATAGTAGACCTGATCTCGTTATGGTCTCTCTTCACCTGTTTCACTTGACTCGATCGTATAGAATATTCATTCGCACAGAAATACTTTCGCTTCTTCTCGTAGAAAAGCGACGTTGCAACGTACTTTTACTAATAAATTGGACACATTTTATCCAGTTTTGTCGCGGTCTGCTGTCCTATCGGAAGTTCGTCATCGATTTGGTTTATTTTTCAAGATGAGCAACCCAAGGATAGTTCCAGACGGCGACATTTAGTTTCCACGTACACGTGATTAATACGGAATGATTTTCAGATATCTGTATATGTTATATTTACCTTTACTGGCATCCGATCAGGAGCTGTTCTTCGTTGATTTGGTTAATTTAATTTCCGGTGCATCTAAAAAACTTAAACTGACATGTTTTCTTACCCGCGTAAAATTAGTTCAGGGTAGTTTGAAAACGTCACGTGTAATTAGCTGGGAACTAAATTGGGAACGTTTTAAGTGACCTTATTAAGCTCTGGCATCCTATTCTTTTTTAAGAGAACTTAAAAAATCGCTCGGATGGCGGCATGTTCATCCTACGCGTACAAAATCGGTACGGAACAGCTTGAGGACGATCGAGCATCTGCAGCAACCTCGCGAACAAGTTGAGAGCGTTCTATCTGACCTTGTTAAATCCCGGCAGGATGGCAGAAGCGGTTCATTCTTTGAACCGGCGAGATTCCCGGAAGAATCCGGATCCCTTGCGCCGTGAATCGCGGTACAAACGCGCAATTAGCATTTGGAATAATTTTGCGATACGCCGGGGACACTGTCGAGAGAGGTGGGGTGGAGTGGAAATCACGGTGGCGCGGCCCCTGGTAGCGAGAGCAGCAAGACATAAGAGAGAGAGAGAGAGAGAGAGAGAGAGAGAGAGAGAGACTGTGTGTGTGTGTGAGAGAGAAAAAGAGAGAGATGGAGAGAGTGGAAAGGAGGACGGGAGAGAAAGAGGACCAGCGGTGTAATGGTGTTGGCCTCTGCATCGAGCACGGTGGCTGGTCGCACCTGTCGCGATCACGGTGGTCTCGTCCAACCGAAAAAGAGACGCCCCCACGGCCGAAACGGGTCCCGAACGAGTTCGGTTCAGTTCGGTTCGAAACTCCTTCCAATCCCGCCGGACAAGCTAGATCCTCCCGCGAGCTCCCGGCCCCGCGACAAATAATAATTACTTCGGCTCTCTCCTCTTTACTCTTTACGATCCAATTACTGTTCGAACGTTGCGAACACAAAATCTGTACATACCAGTTCCGTGAAGGAGCCAGCGAACTGATTTCAATTGAATCAAAGTTAAACAAATAAAAAAAGTTCCAATTGATTCTTTGTTCGATCGTTTTCGGTTCCCGACGACGGAATTTCGCGCTCTCCCGCAAAAGCCCGGGCGATTACACTTGTGAAAACAATGTCATTAACGTTAACATTGTTAGTACAAGCTCGACCGATTTCGCCGGGCATGTGATAGAGATATAATAACGCTGGAAACTAGCACTGTGAAAATTTGACATAGCGGTCTTGGGAATTGTTGATGGGACTTTGCTCATCCATTTTTCTGCGAAAGTCGACCAGCTTGGAACCTGTCACGCTAATTCCGGTGCTTCGAACTGGACTTTGTCACTTCTGCCGGTTATATTCTATTCTTCGGTTTCCGTCTGTTCGGGTGATTAACCTTTTCAAGCTTAACCTGATCAAATCGAAGGATTCGCTTAATCAAACACATTGAGTCAATTGGGGACATAGGTCATGAATACAGTGATTTCTCTATACATGTCGCTAAGGCCTGGATGATAAACGTCGCGGAATTATCCCCACTACCGCGGGGTATTCCCCGTGAAGGGCCGCGAAGCTAAGGAGGCCTCGGACCTCAAGAAGTGTAAACATAGCACGCCTCGGGGTTACATAGTACATATAACGTGTCTTGGACGATATATGTCGCTGGCAAGGTCCGTACATGTTGACATATATCGAAAATTCACTGTACAGCGAAATTGAACGAAATTTAAAGTAGTGGGAAGATTGAAAAGACTCCAAGGACGTTAATATATTAGAATTATTAAATAGAGAAAGAACTTTCTACATATTTGGATTCTATTTCTTGCAATTCATGGGGACAATTTTTATTTTGCATAAAGATCCGCAGTCTATAAATGAGTAATCTGAATATCAATTCATTGAAAATATTTGTCCTCCTCTTACAATTTTAATGAATCGAAAGTATTATACGGACTGCGGATTTTAATGACAAAAATGATAAAAATTGGAATGGTAAAAACGTCAGAAGTATTTAAGAATGCTTTCAGGCTATGTTTAACTTATTAAAATTGTTCGTAGAAGAAACGAATTCCTATATAATTACTATGCCTCACAATGGACGCAGAGAATTTTTATTTTGCATAAAATTCCGCATTCTAGTAATACGGCAATTTTCTGAATTTTTTCCAACGGTACAGTTTCGTATATCGCCTGTTAATTTTTCTCATAAACGCAGAAAATCTGCAGTCTAATCGTGTCCCTGCATTAACCCTTTGCACTCAAAGCTATTTAACTGGAAAATGAAACATTTCTTCCGTCCTAGAGTATTTCTCTTCTCTATTTTTTTTTCATGTTTTACATACGAAAATGGTGCAATTTTGTTGCAAATTTAGTAATATGGAAAATATTTTGAATAATGACACAACAATTTTAGTGGTGCCTTACTGAACGTTTACACAAATTTTTTAGTTTAATTCGTAGGAAAATTGGGGATCAGGGGTTAAGAGATGATATGCGAGTGGGGTCAAGATCGACCCGACCACTGCGTGGCGGAACGTAACAAAGATTCGGCGAGCAGCTCGGCCACGCTTCCAATTTTTTCAGCCGTGGGATCGTCGTTGGTCCGAGTGGTTGAAATTTTCGGCGGTCCGGGCTGGACAGTTTTTAAGGTCGTTACGAACCATTTGGACGCGAGTCGGTCTCGTCCTTTTTACCGCGGCTAACGAAGACATTACGGGCGACCGCCTCTCCCTTATATTCCCTTCGCCCTTCCCTACCGCACCTCTTCTCTGGTACTTCGAACTTGGAGTACACCCTGGTCAAGACATTCTACATCTCTCTCACTCTGTCTCTCTCTCTCTCTCTCCCTCTCTCTCTCCTTCCTTCTCTCTCTCTCCCTCTCTCACGATCCTGGCCCGACGGATCTGTGCGAACCTATAACAGCCAGCGAAAGTAGAAATCAATTGGTCCGTGGCGATCCAGATAACGATCGCGAGAACGAAACTCGCAACACGACCGATACGATCGATAATCGATCCCAATTTATCAGAGGACAAGCGATCCGCAGCCCCCAAAAAATCAAACTGGATCATACGACCGACCACAGGAGCAACAAATTCTGGGAGCAAAAATGGGAAGCGAATATACAAGCAAATGAGAATAGAAAAATCCAAAAAATTGTTTAACACGGGTGACGGAATTATTTGTTCAGGCTTTAACATGAATTTTTACGTTAATATATTCATTGTACCAAAGTTGATTAGGATCTGTAGAATGCAAGAAAGTTGGAGAACCACACAATATCATACATTTATTTTTTCAATTTCTATTTTATCAAATAACTTACTTTGATTTCGTGGAATTTTTGAGCTTTCTTATTTGGCGTTCAAAGTGTTAAACCGTTAGGGATGCATTCTATAGAAGATTCGGAATGTCGCGTTCTGATTGTTTCATCCAGTGTAATCGCAACTGAAAGCCATAAGCATTTTGCTACGCGGTGTTTGCAAGGAAATCAATATAGCAAACTAAACTAATCCACAATCAAATTATTGCTGCGGCGACAATAAGAATCGCATTGTTAAACACCTGGTACGTAAACAATGGTACGAAAGAGAAAAAATCGCAATGTTGCTTTTCGCAATTGTTTAGGCGATTCTGTATTAAAAATTGTCGGTTTTCAATTATTTCACATTTGCAAGAAGAGTCCTGCGAAGGATTTCGATCGGAGGATTTTTGAGAAGTCGTTGTAATTACTAGTAGAGTAATTAGGTAAGTAGGAGACGCACCATATTTTGTTTTCTGTTTAATACAAATTTTACTGATGGTGCAATTTACACGTACAATACTGAAATGTTTAGTAATTTATTACACAAAAACAAATTGAATAACGTGAAAAATATTTTTAATAGTGATACAGCAATTTTTAGTGGTGCCTTAAAGTCGCCATTCGAGTGCTAAGGGTAAAAAAACGTTTGAATTTAATAAATGGGGCTTAATTCGTAGGAAAATTGGGGATCAGGAGTTAAGAGGTAAAATGCGAGTGGGGTCAAGATCGACCCGACCACAGCGTGGCGGAACGTAACAAAGCTTAATGATAACAGAAAACAAATAGAAAATAAAATAATAACAGAAAAACAGTTGAGAATCGTCCAGTATTGCCCCAATAAAACCTGGTGCATCTCACCGTATAGTGCGTCTCTCCGGGAATTATCCTAACAGTTGTAATTACACTTGATCGGTTTTAATTGCTCGTTATTAGACTGCAGATTTCCTACGTTTACGAAAACAAACAGGTAAAATTTACGATTAGAACGATCTAAGCTACCGATCGTGAGATCCTCGATCGAGTGTCGCGACTTGTCCGAGCCCGGCGCGAACGAATTCCCACTCGCAATTAAAAATTGCGCAGTTGCACCGCGTCAGAGAAGTGCCTTATCAACTTTCTCTCTCTATCCTTCTGTTCTGTTCCCGGGGTTGCATAATACAGCGTGGAAACAAAAACGCCCCGGCATCGGGACGAAGGCGAAAAAAGGAGGAAGAAAGGCGATCGCAAGGATGTGTCATGCTCGACGAATCGCCTCGTAACGTCTCTCGATCTCTGTTTCTCTGATCCGTTTGTCCCGCTTCTCGGTCGGTGGGTTCTCTCTCCCTCTCTCTCTCTCTCTCTGGATGAGATCGATCGTGCGGATCGATCGACGACAATGGTCCACCGAAGTGGCGCGTACGTACGATTGCATAACGGTACGGCGGTGCATCGCGTTGCAGACGCGTTGCAGCCGCCGCGGCGCGGCGCGCCGATGCACCAGGTTACAACGAGCAGCACAAAAGGAAGCGATCGCACGTCATACTTAACGAGGGCCCCTCTCCTAACCCTCTCCCCCCCTCTCTCTTTCTCTCTCTCTCTTTGGGTTGGTGGTGTCTTCTTTTTTCCCCCCTCGTTCTCTCCCTTATTCTTTCCCCCGTCAGCTCGTAGGCTCGAATCTCTGTTTATCTTTATCTCTTTTGGTTTGGTTTGTCGGCTCGCGGCTCGGCACCGTGATTACAGGGTACCCGGCACTCACCTCGGTAACTCTGGTGGTCCTCTCTCCTCGTACTACCAGAGAAACGATGCGCAGCATCCTCCTCAGGTGCGACGAGGACCTCGGACTCTTTCACTCTCTTTCTTTCTCTTCTTCGTTCCTCCTCCTCCTCCTCCTCCTCCTCCTTCTCTCCCGTCCTCCTCGGCCGACTCTCCGACCGCCCCTCTACTCCCAGGACTCTCTTTTTATTTATCTCGTTTGATATTACTTTTCTATCCTCATTGTAGTTCGCCCGGCTTCGTTATCTTCGTCATCTGCATTTTAACCCGCCTCGATCTTCCCTCCCTTTCTTACCGAGCTTGACTCCTGACCGCCCTTCGTGCATCTCTCTCTCTCTCTCTCTCTCGTTCTTCCTCTCAGTCGATCCTTCTCTCGCCTCCTCCTCGGCACTAACTACCTGTGTCTTATTAGCGATACAGTCGGGGCGAAAAGGTAGTCGTGGCTGCGCCGCTGATGTGTTAATCAGGTGATTCCCAGCGCCGCCGACGTTTGCGCCAACGAGCCCGCCATTTTCTTCCGCGTTTTAGGTAAACGATCATATACAGCCGAATTTTGATCGTTGAGATTACCGGAATTTTAATTGTCGGGAACGAGACCGATGTGCGGGCTGTTCAACTGTCGACGGTTCTTTGACGCCATTTTAGCCGTTGAGACTATGACAGTACCAATTACGACGTTTAATAACATTGTAGTTATTAGACTGCACAATTCCTAGAGCACGTTTTTACGCTTTCGGCGTAAATTAATTTGTCATTACAAGACTGCAGGTTTTCATGCATAATAAAACATTTTGTGCATCAGCTGTAGGAAACATGTAAAAAGTTAATTCTTTACTAATTTCGGTAAGTTGAAAATAGTACATTAAACTGTCTTGATCTTTTCCCTATTTTTTAATTGTACCTCCCCGTTTCTATCGTGAATGCATAAAATCGAAAGAGAGTATAAATTTATAACAATTTTGCCACTCAAAGCAAAACAGGCAATGAAAAAATCAAGGATCGACGTAATACGTGAATATATTAATACATTTACTGCCACGCTGGTCGTTCATATATGGGGACTAGAAAATAATTATTGTCGTGATATATTCTACACCATAAAATATTAGGATCTTATAATTTATTAGGATATTATTCCAGGATTTTGTGTGCAACTGTTTTAAAATAATAGTAAAAATTCTTTTCAATGCATCAGAGTAATCGAAGAGGCTACCGATACGTTTCCAGTAAATAAAATATTAATAATCGTTTAATAGCCCCTGGTTCAGAGGCCGACGTTCCGTTTCGTTAATCGATTCTTCGATAGCAATTTGCACCCGGTCAATGAATTCGCGAGATGAATCGTGCAAAAGGTTGGTATTAACCCCTTGTTTGAACCGATTTAATCGCGCACGATTATTTTAACGCGTATCCTCGAATGCACGAACTGCATTATTTTTCCAACGGATCAATTTGCTACTGAAATAAATATCTCTCGCCGCCCTGTTGTTCTTCTCCCCCCTTCCTCCCTGCCAGCGAATCGTTATCTTGCCTCGGGGAAACAGCTTCGCGGATTTATATATTTTCGAACGAGATCGGGTAATGTTAATGCGTTTAACAGCGATTTTTCACTTCTATGCGTTTACCGAAATAAGCTCGTACATAATCCCGTCCCTGAAAAGTACCAATGCGAACGTGAACGCTTCGTTTGGACGGTGAGTTCGTTACCGAGGCAATTGTACTGATGCATCGTTTTTACTCGTTATTTGCCTTACGGCTGTCGAGATATTAATCGTGACTGCTGGATTTTTTCTGAAAGGATTTGGAACGATATGAAACGTTAATAGACGTTCGATAAATTATGCTCAGAATTTTTTATTTATCCGATACTTCTCTGTTAATTCTGTTCTAATTTCTTTGATCAGTCTGCCATTAATTAAACCTGTTCGACACATACATGCCACCAGATAGATTTGACAGACTTGTTACACGCGTTAGAAAATAGATATTCATTTTTTATGATATACACTCCCGCTGATAAGTCTTGGGACAGTGATCATATTTCTATTCAACTATGTAAAAGTGAAATAATCGTTGAAGAATGCGAACAAATTTTTCCCAATTCATCCCATAATTTTTCTATGGATTTCAAATGTGGCGATTGGGGTGACTATTTCATAATTTTTAATGAATTATTACGTTGAAGTCGTAATTATTATCGGACATATGAGAATATTAACTACGTAATCGTAGTTAATACAGTTAAAGGTTCATAATCTATACGAAATGCCAGAGTTGTCCTAAGACTTATGAGCGGAAATGTAAATGCATAAAAGCCGCAGTCTACCAACATATTTGCTCTATCATATCGAATCGGCAACAAATCGACTGATTTCCGCGAGTGAAGCAAAAGAAGGGCTGTAAAGATACAGTTGCATTAACCCTTATGTGGGCAACCAAACTTTTCACGGTTGTTGGGCAACCGGGGTACCCGGGTACCCCGAGCGGTCGGTGCCAATATATAAAAAATAAAGTGACAATTTTACTTTCATGCTTTCCCATAACTTTTAGTTTTTTTATCTATGGTATACTAAGTATTGTTTTAAACAGTTTAAGTGAAGCAACTGCTTCAAAAAATAGTATAACTCAATGCTAAGATCAAACTTTTATGCTATTCGTATGTGGACGTACGGTATTTGACTCTTCGACTTACACAACAGTACAACAGTATTCAACTTTATTTGGTCACAACCAAAATGTTACAATATATTCGTATGTGCCAAAAAAAGAGAAAAGTTTGTTGTATTACTATCCACAATGCACAATGATAATGTTGTTTCTGGGCCAAAGAGGAAACCAGAAATAGTCCACTTCTATAAGAAAACAAAATCTGGTGTCGACATGATGGATCAAATTTTGAGACGATACAGTATACAAAGACGTACTAACAGATGGCCATTAGCATTTTTTTTTTACATAATTGACATTGCTGCTCTTGCCTCATACATCATATATATATTTCTAATAACGATATGTTGCCTAACAAATCCAATAATCGCCGAATATTTTTACGCCAAGTGAGAGAGGAACTTTGTCTTTCAATAATTAGAAGTCGATCAACCAATGTTCAAGTGATGAGACATTTCTCTTGTAAATTAGCAATAGAAAGCATGCTGCATAAGTCACCAACAATGGCCGACGTTCCTTCAACTTCAGGCACTGTACAACAACGAGATAAAACTGGACGAAAAAGAGTTGTAGGCTCATGTTATATATACCAAGCTGACCCTGATAGAAAACGTAGAAAGACACGAAAATATTGTCAAAACTGTATAAAACACGTTTTCCGACGAACACGCAAATACTCTGACAGTTTGTAAAAATTGTCCTATTATTGGTTAATAATAGTAACTATACTAATAATAAAATAATATCAATTGAAAAAAATTGTGTTATATGATTTTGTTGTAAAACTTCCCTTCATCAGCATCCAACTACAACTTCCTATGTATGGGTACCCGGGTACCCGGTTACCCAACAACCGTATAAATAAGATTGAAGCCTTATTATTTAATATGTTTTGCATCAATTTTAATTCTGTAACCATAAATCGACAGAGAACCTTCTAAATAATGGGGATCCAGGGCGGTTTTGCGATATCTTCATAAAAACATAACAAATTATTAGAGCAAACATAGAAAGGGGTACCCGGGTACCCGGTTGCCCACATAAGGGTTAAGGGATGAGGTAGAAGGACGCGGAACGATGCAGAACTCGGTTTCGCGGGCTGTAAGGCAGCAGCCGAAACAAACCGAAATCGCGGCGTAACGAGGAGCGATTCTTCCACCTGTGGCTAAAGAGAGTCTCCCGATTTTCCATCCCCTAGCAGAGGCGTGCACCGGTATCCTATTAAGAGTGCACGCGGCGGTGCACTCGCGGGCTCTAACGACCCGTGAGAGAAAACTGCTGCAGCCGCACACCGCTGCCGACTCGCCGCCTCTAATCTAAAGTGAATTTCGGCGCGACGAGACGGCACGGGACAGGAACGGGGACAGAAACGGGACGAAGGCGCACGATTTATTTTCACGATTTTATGACGGGCACGCCCGGGGTGGGGGACGGTCCCGGTTAACGCGCAAAATGTCCTATGGTTTCCGACCCGACCGACGCACTCGGCGCCAGTACGCTTTAATTATGGCCGGACTGCAATTATCGGGCTCCACCGGAAGGAACAACCGTTCCACGGTTCAATGCTGGTCATGACTTTCGAAACCCAAACGAATTTCTCCCAAAAGGTCCCCTAAAGACATTTTTCTTTCCAGGTATCGAAGGTGCAGCTTCTCAATAATATACTATGATTTCTCTATATACAGACCGCTACAATACCATAAGACATCACTTCAAACAGAATAATTATGTATTACATGAAAGAATTTCATCGTCTTTCATGCAGAGTGTTATTATTTACTTCTGGTGACGTCGTTCCACGCACTGTTTTTGTTAGAATTTCTATGAACTTGAAAGCTACACAAGCTTGACCTCTTGTTGACCGTGACAAATCTATAAGACAGTTGCTCGCAAACAGTGAAAACGAAAAGTTCGTCAATGAAATATTCTTCCAAAATGTCAGTAATTGAAGTACATAAGGTAAAGGCACCAGTAGTTGACCAGTTAAGAGAACGTTTTCCACGTGAACAATAGTAACCACTTGCTCTGTCATCAAATAGCGAGTGTCGATGCCTGAAGACACACCTTAAGTCTACTAGATCATGTAATAAGGTCACTTTTTAAAAAAAAGTTTACTTATACAAATTTAAGAAACATATTTAAAAATTCAGTAATTGCTTCAGAAGTTGACCACTCTTAAAAATGAAAAATCTAGTAATTGACCTTCTGTTCGTTAATAGTTGACCACTTATACTAGAAAGAGGGTTAAAGCAATAATGTTGTGAATCATTTTAGTATCATTTAGTTTCAACAATTACCAGCACAAATTACAATTAAAGAATAAAATAAGAAATAAAACTAATCAATTCCATAAAAAGTTCAATTCAGGAACAGAGTAGAGGTTGCGAGTTCTGCTCGATTTCGTGGGCTCATTCATATGAGAAAGTACAGTCTTCCACTCGTAGTCCAGCACATCAGGCTTCTCTGGTCACTTTCATAATCGCCCGTACATTTCCATGGATAAAATAGTCACTTTTTTTAGTTTTAGTTACACGAAGAATTTTTCCAGGGAAATGTTTTCCTTCATATAAAAATAGTACGTGTTCGTAATATTATATTATATATTTTAATATTTTATTTTTTTATTCACAATTGACCACGCCTGTCAACTTCTGAAAATTGTTCAAAAACAATATTCAGTATTTGACCACCAAATAAACTATTGTTCTTCAGGTTAGAATGACAAAAACAATGCATTTATCACTTATAAAACTCTGTGAGAATATAAACAGCAAATAATTCAGTCGCGATAATTTCACAACGTATGGATTTTTTTACCTGAACCGTACAGCTGTTCTTAACAGAAACGTTAAGGAAATAGAGATATATCAGCATATTACTAACCTTAATGAATCAGACGTCCGTTATTACTATGCATACTTCACTTCGCATACAATTGTTTTGAAATTGAAACAACAGACGGCATGGCATCCGAGGTTCACTTTCATCAAAAGTGCACAGCTTATAAAAACCTTATTTTTCATGTTTTTCTATAAAATAGTCAACTACTGGTACATGGTCAACCACTGGTGCCTTTACCTTAATTTAAGTAAAACCTGAAAAATATTAATTAACTTGCAATATTTGTTGCGGTTCTAGTGAGGGACATTTAGACTTTGCGGTTCGCGCTGAAATTCTTTGCAAATAATTGATTACTTATGGGTACCCTTAATATATCGAGGATTAACAGTAAAATTTTCTAAGTGTGTTCGATAAAGAAACGAAGTTATAGCCAACGTAGAAGATCAAGGAGTTACGTGCGGGCTGGCCCGTTCGCAGTTCGAGGTGGACAATTAGTATCGCGTCGTGTCGCGGAGTGGAAGAGCAGCGCGTTCGACTTCTCTGATTCATCGCGTCTCGCGCGGCCGTGTTTTCGTTAGGTAATCCGGGTATATAGGTCATCGTTCGAAGGCGTCGACCGGCCGATATTATTGCCACAATGTTCGCCGACACGTAATCGGCGGGTTTATTTCCTCCCGTTCAATGTATCGCGTGCAAACGAGCGACAATATCTGCCAAACGAGCGGGCCGAACGCCGCGCGGCCGGCCAGAAACTTTCATTACGAGAAAATGATTACCCGATTGCCGTTGCTCGTATTTATTCCTCGCGCTCCGCCCAAGATAAATTGCGCCGGCCGCTGAATCTTGGCAAATCGGCGCGACACGCGAACCGAAGTTCGCTCGCGTGAAATCGGATAGCCACTTTGCTCCGCGAATTCTGCGCTGTGTCCGTCGCCGACATGATTTGGAAGCCTGACAATTACTCTGATGATTCAAAGAACGCGTGCGATCTACGACCACCTCTTGTTACCGCGTGTGTAACCCTCTGCAAATTTTATTACGTTGACAACAAAGTAATTTCGGTTTTCACTAATACCTGGCGCTATGTTTTGTTTGATTGACTTCTGTTAACGTTGCGTTTGTTTTCTTTCTGACATTTCATAACTGCATCTTTTTTGAAACAAATTACACGTAATTTTGATTAAAATTGTTAGTTCTGTGTCAATTTGAACATTGAGTGCAAAAACGAACATTATAGGCACATATTGCTTTTTTATTTCCGTAGAAGTAAAAAAGATGCCGAGGCTCACAAAGATATATGTGAAGTTTATGGCGTGGATTGCTTAACAGAACGCACGTGCCAGAATTGTTTTAAAAAATTCCGTTCTGGAAATTTCTCACTTGAAGACGACCAACGTTCTGGTCGACCATCTGAAGTTGATGATGACCAAATGAAAGCCATTACTGAATCCGTAACTGTTCCACACGAATTGAAAGAAATTCACTTAACGCAACGCATCACATATGCGACATGCGTCTCAAACGAAATGAAATCGACCCTTTTCTGAAGCGAATCATCACTGGTAATGAGAAATGTGTTGTTTACAATAACACAACTCGAAAACGATCATGGTCCAAGCGTGATGAATCAGCCCAAACCACACCGAAAGCTGAATTGCACGAAAAGAAGATCATGTTGTCAATTTGGTGGGATTACAAAGGTATCGTGTATTTTGAGCTGCTCCCAAGGAACCGAACCATCAATTCAGATGTTTATTGTCGACAACTAACAAAACTGGACTGGATCCCTTCGCATATTGGAATCACACATAATGAGAAGGTTGACGTACTAGCTAAAGAAGCATCTTTGTTGGCTATTTCTTCTAATATCCTGATTCCCTACTCTGATTTTTCCCACAGCTTTAGGAAGCAAGCTAGGGAGCTAACAAAAAATTATATTCTTGCTGAAGCAGGGTTCAAGGGCATAAAATTTTTCAGTTCATATTATCATCCTGGGCCTAAACCTTGGTTCGCTCACTTGAGGCTCCCCAGAGAATTCATTTGCTGGGTTAATAGACTTCGATCTGGACACTTTCAACTAGGGGCTTCCCTTTTTAAGATTAGACTTGCTGCTGACACGGGTTGTCCATGTGGTTGTCTAGTACAGGATCCTAATCATGTGCTATGGCAATGTCCGATCTATGACAGTAATAGAGACGCTTTGATTCGCAAACTTTGCAACAAGGGTTTCTTTCCACCCTATATAATAGATTCCTTTTTGTGCGGACCCTTTCTTTGTCCTCTATTTTTCATACATTCGTTTCTTAAGTCTCATTGTTTATATCTTTAGTGTTAATATTGTATTCGAAAATGTTCATTATATTGTCTCAATCCTAGTTTATAAGCTACCTATGTAATGTAATGTTAGCATGCACAGCCATGTGTATGCTGCTAATAATCCCATGTGGGGTTTTATAGCTTAATAAAAAAAAAAAAAAAAACAAAAAAACAAAACTGGACATAGCAACCAAAGAAAAACGGCCAGAATTGGCTAATCGCAAAGGAATCGTGTTCCACCGTGATAACGCTAGGCCACACACATCTTTGGTAACACGTGAAAAGTTATTGAAGCTTGGTTGCGAAGTGATTTCACGTCCACCATATAGCCCTGACATTGCACCATCAGATTAGCATTTATTCCGAAGTTTACAAAACTCTATGAATGGTAAAACATTCACTAATGATGATGGTCTGAAATCGCACTTGGGTCAGTTTTTCACCGTAAAGGATCAGAAGTTTTATGACCGCGGAATTATGAAGCTACCAGTAAGATGGCAAAAGATCATAGAACAAAATGGAAAATATTTTATTGATTACACTTCACTGCTTTGATAAAAAAATTGGATTTTATTTCACCTAAAAATACCGAAATTATTTTCTTGCCAACCTAATAGTTAAATCGTTGCTTCATTTCGTACACTCTCCGCTTTGATATCCGATTTAATCTGTTAACAATTCCTCCGACGATCTACGAACGACCAGTGTGATCTGCAATTGCGCCTCTTTGTAGTGTGTGTGTGTGCAGTGTGCGAAAAATTAAAGGGAATGATATAAAAATTATACAGATTCTACTATATACATGCAAAATACATAGACGAACTTGGACGAGGAAGATAAGCCCGGACTTAACACCCACTGATTTTCATTCTTTTTTACTAAAGTAGTCATTCGAATATCAGGGAAGAAAGTTTCGTAACTTTTTACTGGCCCTTTTAACCCTCAGCCATGATGCCCTCAGCCCTTCAAGGCTGCTTCATTCGCAAGTTCTGCAGCAAATTCTGCGGTTTTAATCAAACTTGCTTCTGTTAAGAAAAATGAACGATTAGGCTCGGTAAATTTTTGCCCCCAGTCTTGGCGTTTGAATCGTTTATATTCAATTATAAAGCTTCGTAACTTGTTGAAATAATCAATTCTCTACCGCACTGGAAATTTAACCCCTTGCCCTACAACATCGGATCGGAGTCTAATAATTATGTTTGTCATTAGTTTCCTATAAACCGAAATAAAGTTCTATTTCGGCGGTGTTAACGCTAAACCTACAGATGCTTCTTGTGTGTCTATTCCTACCACGCGCGGTCAAAGTTATTCCTAAAATAATGAAACGTATATAATAGTCAATTTGTTGCTGAATGAATTAGTAGATGAACAACTTCCATAAAATGACGATACAAATTTATTTTTATATAATTTCAATTAAATAAATTGTTGATACTCTTATCCGAGTTTCGTAGAAATAAGTCAGGGGTTTAAAGTTAAAATACGAAGTGTACGCAACGATCCAATACTTATAAAAAGATGTGCGGTTTTAAGATCGAACGGCTCCGTTCTGGAACGTCTTCATCGAAAGCGACGCGGGGCAAAGGGAGAATCGCGATCGTCGGATTCGAGTCGTGTCGCCGGCTTTACGATCGTGGGCTAGGATCGCCAGGTAAATTGTGCCGGGGTCGTTAACGCGACACCGAATGGCCGCGTCAAAGGGCGTCGACGGGCGCGCACGATTTTCCCGAGCGCGAGCGAAATTAAATGGGATGATCGCGAGCCGGCGTTACAAGGAAAGGACGAGAGACGGAGATAGAGCGATCGAGGAGGAGAAAAGAGAGGGATGAAGAGGAAGAGGAGGAAGAAGAGGAGGGAAGAGTAGCAGGGATCGCGTGTCGCGCCGATAAAACCGGACTCTCACGTGTCGACCTGCGAATCGTCTTGGCCACGAGGTTTATCAGACGGAAGGGGCCATAGAGTCACGGCAGCCGTCCACGAGTCTTAAACGGTGAACGGTAGTCGTAGACTCTCGTGGCTCGGCTTATCTGCAAGGACGGGGGCAGGGTGAGCTAGCACCGTGGGTGCCACCCAGGTATCGCGGACACCTTAACGCCTCCGAGGATCTTCACGGAAACGGTGGCTCGCGTGTCCCGCAGCCCGAGAGTCGTCAATCCCTGGAGAAGCTCGGAGAGCCGAAGCTGAAACGAACAGCTCCGAGGAAGCCGCTTCCAACGGTCAGGATGCTGGTTAGACCTCGTAGAGAGAGGCCCCGGACGTAATTAAGAGAATTAAAGAAAATGTTTCCCAGCGACGTTCGAGGGCCACGGAGAGCGCATTACGCGGCAAGCTGCGCCGCAACGGCGACAAATGGCATTCATACGTCGTCGACGACGTACAGAAATACCTGCGACAGCTAACGACGCACCGGAGGACTTCATTACCGCAAGACTCGCGGCCGGAACTGCGGACTTGCGCCTTTGTCTTTTCGAGGACCGTTCGTTCGAACTTCGCGCACGATGCTGCACCGATCTTCGAATCGATAATAAGGCAAAGTCAAACACAAAGTCGTGCGAAATGTTTCATCGAAACCAGCGGCGTCTACATCATTTTGGAAACGAGACAAAGCGAACACCCGATGCGTTCACTTGTAATCGATATCTCATCGAACTTTGAAACTTCGTGCTATCGACTTTCTTTTACGTAGAAATTGTTTTTTTAAGAGGTCAATGTTGATCCTCTCTATGTTACTTTTCAGCGGAGTGAACATTTTCTCTAGAAAATTAACTCGTTGCACTGCGATTCTTTTGCAGGCAATAATTATGGAATAACATAGTGTTACGATGGAAGCTGTCGATTACGGAGATCGAGAGAAGTTGGCCGTCGAATCGATATTGTGGTATCCGGCCAACGGGGTTGTTATTAAGAAAAAGAAGGACGACAGATTCTCTCGAGTCGTCGAAGCGAGAGCACGCGCCTGTATCGCATAATTTTAGACATTGTCCGTTGACAGCCAATAGAGAGTGGTGTAGTTGTTAGTAGTGTTCGGTAGTATTGTGTTTGTTGTTGAGATGTGTTCACCGGCGAGGCGAAGCCGAAGCCTCCGCAACAATATTATAGAAATTTGTTCTTAGTAGTCTAAAAAATTCTTGGACAATACCTAAAGATTATAGGTTGCCATTGCTCACTTAGGAAGCAGATGGCTAGCTACGTCGCTACTGTAGTAGTAGTGATGTCAAGGCAAAAATGATGCATCTAATGAAAAATTTACTTGACAGTAGACGAAGTTAACCCTTATGTGGGCAACCAAACTTTTACTTTCATGCTTTCCCATAACTTTTAATTCTTTTGTCTATGGTATACTAAGTATTGTTTTAAACAGTTTAAGTGAAGCAACTGCTTCAAAAAATAGTATAACTCAATGCTAAGATCAAACTTTTATGCTATTCGTATGTGGACGTACGGTATTTGACTCTTCGACTTACACAACAGTACAACAGTATTCAACTTTATTTGATCACAACAAAAATGTTACAATATATTCGTATGTGCCAAAAAAAGAGAAAAGTTTGTTGTATTACTATCCACAATGCACAATGATAATGTTGTTTCTGGGCCAAAGAGGAAACCAGAAATAGTCCACTTCTATAAGAAAACAAAATCTGGTGTCGACATGATGAATCAAATTTTGAGACGATACAGTATACAAAGACGTACTAACAGATGGCCATTAGCATTTTTTTTTTTACATAATTGACATTGCTGCTCTTGCCTCATACATCATATATATATTTCTAATAACGATATGTTGCCTAACAAATCCAATAATCGCCGAATATTTTTACGCCAAGTGAGAGAGTAACTTTTGTCTTCCAGTAATTAGAAGTCGATCAACCAATGTTCAAGTGATGAGACATTTCTCTTGTAAATTAGCAATAGAAAGCATGCTGCATAAGTCACCAACAATGGCCGACGTTCCTTCAACTTCAGGCACTGTACAACAAGGAGATAAAACTGGACGAAAAAGAGTTGTAGGCTCATGTTATATATACCAAGCTGACCCTGATAGAAAACGTAGAAAGACACGAAAATATTGTCCAAACTGTATAAAACCAGTTTTCCGACGAACACGCAAATACTCCGACAGTTTGTAAAAATTGTCCTATTATTGGTTAATAATAGTAACTATACTAATAATAAAATAATACCAATTGAAAAAAATTGTGTGTTATATGATTTTGTTGTAAAACTTCCCTTCATAAGCATCCAACTACAACTTCCTATATATGGGTACCCGGGTACCCGGTTACCCAACAACCGTATAAATAAGATTGAAGCCTTATTATTTAATATGTTTTGCATCAATTTTAATTCTGTAACCATAAATCGACAGAGAACCTTCTAAATAATGGGGATCCAGGGCGGTTTTGCGATATCTTCATAAAAACATAACAAATTATTAGAGCAAACATAGAAAGGGGTACCCGGGTACCCGGTTGCCCACATAAGGGTTAAGAGTGGAAATGCAAAGAGAAATATGTAACGGAAGTGTGTAAATAGTGTCCAATGAGAGTGACCTAAAAGTGTGTGAAAAGTGCCGAACGAAGAATTAGTTTGATAGTATTTGGGTACTGCTGATTCTCTTACTGCGATCGGAGGAGATTCTTCGGTTAGGGTAAATAGCTTGTAGCCCTGTCGCCCCGGCCTCGATCCGTGGGAGAGGACTGCAGGATCGGACGCTAATCGGGGCACCCGGTGATCCTTTATTCTGAGGAGAGCCCGGACGATCGGCAGGGAATTCCTGCGGAACGGTTTCCCCGTCTAGAGTCGTCTAGACGGTCGGCGATGCTCGCGTAAATAAGAATGCAGGAAATTCGTGGAAAAAGGACGAGCCAGCAAGGTCCGTTTCGGCAGGGAGTCCGGGAGCCAACATTCCTCGATACGTTCCGGCCGGGAGTGACAATTCCCGATAACAAATACGCGGGATTTACGAATTATGGCGCGCGGCACCGCGCCGAAAGGGGCGCCCGCTGGACACCCGAGGACACCGGAGGACATCGGAGGCCGAATTCGCGCATAAATTCGCCAAGCCACGGAATACTTTTATCTCGGCTCGCATACATGCAGGACCCGGAGTCTCTCCCGCTCGAAAAACGAGCCACGACGACGGCCACTGTGGTTTAATATGCGATTCTAGCGAAATTATTTTTGTTTCCGCTTATTTATGACCGTTTTGCACTCGGTTTTATGCGCGAGCGAGCAAAAAAACCTTGGCGCATCCAAGTCAATTAACATTCTGTCACGGAACTGTTTGAATTTTTATTTCAGCCGCTGAATTAATTTTTCGAACTGTTTTCTTCTCCAGAACAACCTTAACTACTTCCCGTGCTATTTGGCTCGACGAAATCCGGGTCCGAGTGGTGGGGGTCAAGCGATATGTAAACAGATCAGAGCAATGCTCGAAAACAGTTGTTTCAAAATTTTAATTAATTTGATTTTAGAGCAAAATACTAGCCGAAATGTAAATACCTGTGATATAGCCATTTGTAAATCATTCCGCGAGTCTGACTCGTGGTGTTTACGTTTCGCCCAATTTTCTGTCTACGAGTCAGACCATTGATGTTTACGTTTGGGTGAAAATCATCACGAGTCAGGCTCGTTAAAGTACAGGAAGGGACATCGGACATCGTGTGTCCTCGGGTAATAAAGTGTCGTGTGAAAATTTCTTAACAATTTACTGGCACACTTTCGTGTATACAGTGTGAGAAATAAAGAAATGTTCTATTTGTTTTGTAGTCTGTCAACGTATCGAGGAAGGTATTGTAAAGCAATCAGTTTCACAGCACACTTTCTAACGGTTCGCATTATTTTCGTTTTACGCGTATGACACCTATGAATACCTTTGGCACGAAACTAAGCATAATTACTAGCATACGGACGGTGCGTGTTCATACCGAACATAACCGGATGAAATACAAAATATTAAGATTGTTCGACGGATCAACAAACATTATGACATTATCTCCAGTGTATTGGAGTCATTAGGAGAAGAGGGAGTACGTTCTGATTTAATTAGAACTCGTCGAATCGAGTACGTTTCCATCGAACCTGTTTCGGTTAATTGACGCAGAAGACTCCCAAGCCCGGCATAAAGATTCTCCGACTAATGGCCGCAAATACCTAATTTTTTCATTTCCGCTGGGGCAGAAGTGCGTTTTAAAGCATCGTGGCACCGAAAACGAGCTGGAATCGAACGAGCACGGGGAACGAAAGGGAACGCGATTCGCCGGAAGGCGCACGGAACGTGTAAATTCCTGTGTGGTCGTTTCCTACCACCTCGTGTGCCTCTTCTGACCGCCATCCTCCTCTCCTTTTCCCTCTTCTCGATCATTCTCTCGTTCCCTCATTCTCTCATTTCTCTCTTTCTCCCTCCCTGTTCCTCTCTCTCTCCCTCGGTTCTTCCAGCGTCCGGCGTCGCGCAGGCCGATTTAAATATCAAAGGCGGCTTAAATCTGACCTATACCACGCTGAATCATGTTACCTCTATAGGCTTATAAGGGATTTACCAGTACGCTATTTCGAACGGACTCCTCTTTAGCAGCGTGTTGACCGAGGCGCTAACATCCTTCCCGGGGGACAAAGGCGGGCCGGGCCGGGCCGGGCCGGGCCGGTCGCGGTCCTAACGATCCGGCGGTGGCCCATGGGAAGTGCATCGCGGCGCGGCGAGAAAATATGCGTTCGTCCTTGGGCCTCCGGCGGCTGTGAGAAAGTTCCTGATCCTGGGGCCGTGTCGTCCCGCGCCACCGGGAGATACGCAACCGCGGCCTCTCTTATTTCACCCGTGCAATCCCGCGTCCGGCTGCTGGCCTCCACCGGTAATGATCGGTTACGCTTCATTTGCACGCGCCCCTGCGCGGAACAAGACCGACCGTGCCCGGTTTCGATCCACGCCGTATGCCGCCGTTATGCCAAACCCGAAATTGCCGGTCCACCGTTTTTGCACCGATTCCGTTCGCGAGGGAACCACCTGCGGTTCTGCCCGACACGATTTCCGATCGCACGCGACACCTACTCGGCCCCTTGCACGTTTAGACGCCATTTTACAACGCGTCCGAACTCTTCCAACGAGGCAGAAGTCCATTGCATTTGCCGATGGCAAAAATATCCCGGTAATAAAATGACAAAAAAATATCCAATGTTCCTAAAGTATTTTGTAATCCCTTTCTGTAAACAATATTCACCTTGAGAAAGGGTTGGTATTATGTCGTCCCATAAGTTCGAAAAGTATTTTAATGAAAAGCCGCTGAAATTTTATAGTGACGTCTTTGCTAAAAAGGTCAGAAGAGATTGTGGAATGAACGGGTGATTACAAATTTTATTTTTGGAATTTAAATGGTACAAGAGTAAACGGAAGAATGAATTAGGAAATTTGTTTCATATTGTAGGGTTAAAGCTTCCAAATGGCAGCAGGCTTCTACCGTTTCTGTTTATTCGGAAATTATTGCAAAATTGTTTTGCGGAAAAAGTGGGGAAACAGTGGAGTAAGGTGTGGTAGGGCTGAGGTGTGGTGAGGTGACGCGGTGTGTGCACGGTGTTTGCGATCGGAAATCGCATCCACTGTGACCGCAGTCTCGCTTTCGTTGTGCAGGGAGAAGTTTGTTACGTTACGATGCAACGTGTCGGCGGTGGCGGCAGCGGTAGCAGGTTGCTGGCACGCGTCGTAACGATTAATCGAACGTCGAAATTGCACGGAGGTCCGAACGTTTCTCACTTAGAATCTCATTAAGCGGGTGCCGGGCTGGTTACCGCATCGGAATGCCTAATACGTAAGATGCCGGAGCAAGCGGACGGAAAGCCGGTATTCCTGGAATGCGGGACGCGTGGAAATTTAATTGTACAGGTCCGGCCGGTGGCGGCTCGCGACCGACACACGCCGATATTTCCCAGCGACAACTGGGAGGCACGCTTTGCCCCGTGGGGCAGTGCTGTGGGCCACGAAAAATGCAGGGCTACGCGACCACGCCCACTTCAGACGGTTTAAAGAGACAAAGCTAAGAATTCTTGCTAAGTATTCTTCTATGCGTGAATCTACACTATAAATTTGAACGCTTTGAGATGCTGAGGTACTTTGAGCCACGGCAGGAGCGTTGTCCTCAAAATTAGGAGCAGCAAGGCCACGCCCACAGAGAAGATTCCAAAATCCAAATATTCCAATAGGTCTTTTCTTCTTTCAGATCACTTCTTATACAGCGTAGCTTCTAAGAAAAATTTTAGACGGTCACAGATCATGTCTTCTTGTGCAGTGTCATGGTGCTTCTATAGTCGGGGTCAAAGAAGCCACGCCCACTAAGTAGCTCTCAGAGACGAAGTGTCTTTTATTTCCTTCTTTGATTTCATTTATTGTGGAGCGTAGTTTGTACTAGAAGTAATTCCTAAAATATATAATAGTTGATTGAAGCTAGGAGCAATGAAGCGACGCCCACTTGAAGCCTCTATCTCTTCTTCTGATCTCATTGCTCCCGAATCGTTTCCTGAGATTATGCTGATAGACAGATTAAAATAATGAGTCTTCATTCTATTCTTCTCAGATAAAGAACTTGATCAAAGATTTCCCTATGCGGCAATGCCCCGTCGAAATCGGAGCAGCAAAGCTCCGCCCACTTATTAGTGCACTCTGTACGGTAACGTACAGTAAGATACATAGACTTTCATCGTTTTTTCTATTATGATTTGGTGACAGGGGCCAATTTAAAGTGTTCCCAGCCTCCAACGAGGTTCCGGTCTGATTTCCATGTTCCTCTCGGACCGAGAATCAGTCAGTTATCGTCGCTACAGAGTTCGCACCTCCCCTGGATCGAAAATTGTCGCCGTTTCCTCGCCTCCGGTGCTCCTGAACCGCCCTCCTCGAGTATTTGCAATCGTCCTGTCCTTTCTTCGTGGAGAGCGTCCTTCGGATCGGCTCTCGGGGCTCGCGCTTTCTTGCCGCGCAAACAAATTTCCTCTTCCCCACTGGTTCCGGAATCGAGTGCGATTCAATCGGGCGTCGACGATGGGATTAAATGGTCAACGGAGATTCACAGGGACGAGAGGAACGGTTTTTAACGCGACGTGGACGTAGAACGCGGCGGTAAGCTACGTTTTCTCGTCGAAGGAACGATTCCTCTCGGCGCAGGACCATGGGGACCCGTGAAAATAGTTCGGAGCACGTTTTCGTAGACTATGAAATTACGATGTGGGAATGAAGGAGCAGAAATGAGAGCTGGTGAGACGATTTTTGTTCTCAATTCAGGGCCCGGAGCCACGGGGCCACGCCCATTCATGACAATATATTGACACAGGGCTAGATAAATGATCGTTATTTTTGCTATTTATAATAAAATGTAGCAGCGTGAGGGATACGGCCTTATGACAAGATGGATGTACAGTATGCCCTCTGAAGAAATGCCCTATGTCCCGTAAAATTCGGAGCAATGAAGCCACGCCCACTAAGAGTACTCGAGGTTCAGGTACTCTTACATATTCTTTCTGTGATATTATTTGTTTAGAAACGTTGATTCTAAAAATTGCTTAAGGCACTCTTAAAACCCAGAGCAACAAGAGCACGCCCACTGAAGACAATATGTAGAGGCTAAACTACAGAAATATTTGTCCACCGCTATTTGACCTTCTTACTATAAAATATAAACAGACGTGGAAGATCCTGAGGGACGTTAAAGTAGACAAGAGCACAATATGCCCTCTGGGGCACTGTTTAAGCGCCATTGAAATCCAGAGCAACAAAGACACGCCCACTGAGGACAATATATACTCTACAAATTAGCAGAGCTAGATAAATATTCTTGTTGTTATTAGGAAATATAGAAACGTGGGAGATCCTCAAGAATTATAAGACACAGGGGGACACAGATCGTACTTCAGAGACGGCCCATATTTTCTCCCCGTACTGTACCTTATTTGCCGATAATCACGAACGGAGATCGGTCCCGGGTAGACAGGGTGATGGCTATTTTAGTGGGTGGAAAATTATACGGCGGCTTCCACAGGCTCTAAAATGGGCAGCTCTTCGGTTACGAACTATAATAATCATTTCGTCGGATGAGGAAGGAGCTGTGGCAGCATCGTGGAACGGGGAGGAGCAGCGAAAGGGGAGGGAGATCGGATACAGGCCTGTGTATACGAGGCGCTTCCAACCATACCGATGTGGTAGTCAACATATTTACCGGCTCGTTAACGTCTCCCAGAGAAGGAGAGAGAGAGGCAAAGAGAAAGAGGGAACGAGACGCCCCCCCCCCTTGGAGGTATCCCGACGTCTCATTCTTCGTTCTTCCGTCCCTAATACGCACCCCCAATTTAGTGCTAACACGACTCGAAATAACTCGTTTAGTAACAAGCCGCCTCCGATAAATCGGCGACAATCGTCTCCTTGCCAATTAATTTCGCGACACTAATCCCTCCTGCACCCTCTTCGCTCTACATATTACCGAACAGGAAGATCTCGCAGGGGTGGGTTAAGGTCGCACCCCTAATTCGACGCTCTCCACTTCTTTTTACACTCTAGCACTGCACCGTTGCTGATCAAAGCACCGGTTTCAGATTTTTGATCTTAAAAACTTTTTGATTGCTAAACCATATGCATGACAAATTACTGACTCCACTTTTTCATTCAAGCATATTATATTTAAAAAAAATATTGGAATAAATATCTCATAGAATACAAATAAGCGCTGTCATCTTTACAAGACAAGGATCAACAGAATGGTTTGAGCTGTTTAGATTATTCTAGGCTAAGTTTTAACAATTTCAATGTTTCTATCCTGTGAGATTACACCACATTTTTAACACTAGAACTACCAAGCACTAGACGCAACTGACAGAAATTGCCTTGTAACGACAACAAAATTGAATTTTGAGATAGAGAAGTTTATTGAAAAATTTTCTCATGAAAACATTCCTATAATTTCAATATTTCTCAGAGAAAAAATTAGCGGCAAGTCATTTTGACTCATCCGACAGTTCTAATATTAAACAGATAATGTTCGAGTTTTATTTGATACAGCGGAACAATTGACACTCGCATCGATAGTTTTCCAGGAGGTAATGTGTCAAGCAAATTGTTTCAATTTCGTGTTACTTGTGCGGGCACCGATCAACGTGTTGAGCACACACATTCTGGTCCATTCTCGTGTCGAGGTCCAGCGACGGCGCGCGATCGAAACCGAGCGCAACGAGGCCTCGTGAGAGTTTCGAGGATTCACTTTGCCGTTTAGTCGGTCGCAAAAGGAAGAGCGCGAAACGGCCGTAGTAAAAGTTCTCGAAAACGACTCGGTTCGATCCGATAAAAATTCCTTCGCCGATTAAGACGTCACGTTGATGCATCCTCGGCTGATTGCGGCATTCCTGACGCGGTCGGAGAACGCGGCGGAGAAAAGGGGAATCGAACGAAACGGTAAAAGAAGGAAACCAAGATAGGGGAGGGGAGGAGGACGTAGAGAAGGGCTGGACTCATAAGCGCGAATAAATAATAAACAAAATGCAGTGCACACGCGACAAAGCGACACGACTGCCCGGGCCCCGGCTGGAAACAGGTGGATAACAAGGTTGTCGCCGTGTAGGAATCGAGGAATTTACGAGCCCGATTGTCACCGGCCGAGATTGGCCGACGTAATGTCACCGTGGCGTTCCGACGCTGGCTTCCTCCCACGGGGAAAACCGTGGGAACTTGTACGGGCTCTTTATCACGCCGGTATCGCTTCGCTTCCGGAACCAGGAACGATTTCCCCGCGGCTTTTCTGCCGGAGACGTCTCTTTTCGCCCGTCGATTCGGGGCCCTTTTCCATTTGTTCGACACCGAGTGATACTTTACCAGCCACCCGAGAGGAAATCGCAATCCGCGCGTCAACTTTGCTCGAAATTAACCTCTCTAGACTCACCCATCAGCTCGGAAGCGTTTATTTTGTATTTTGCGTGGGATTAATTCAACACCAGCCGCGAAACCCAGGCAAATCTATTCTTTCGGTGAAATTGTGCTTGGTGAAGTTTTACAAATTTTGATTCATGTTATCTCTTCTCGATACTCTACGATTGTGAAAAAAAGAATTAACAGACTGCTGATCTGATGCATTTTTTACAGAGACAAGTAGGTGAAATCAAAAGCAAGAGTAAAAGATGTAAGATTAAAGAAATTTAAGGTTATCATTTGTCTTTTGCATAAGGGATTCGTTAGAAAATCGTAAGATTCAAATATGCTTGTCAAATGAACGAGTTCTTTGCAGTCAACATGAAGACTTACTAATAATAATTAGTCTACATGAGAATTTCATGAACAATGATAGTGACAATTGTCCCAAATGGATTCGTACCTGTTGCCTCACGTACAAGGTCTTTCCGCAATTACTTTCGAGAAGTTTCTGTAGCTAAATAGTTTCCTTGGAGAGCACCGCAGGTAGTACAGTTTCAGGTAATATTTGTGACGAGGCCCTGGGTGCTTTTCTCTACCCGTGAGATCACCCTGTCCCCTTAACGGGCCAACACTTTTCCAACCTGCTCCGGTTAACCCAGAAGACCCTCCGCGGGTTCCGGGCACGGTGATTTTTTCCCTTTTACTCGTTTTTGATTGGCAGCGCGGTGCGCGCGGGGCGGGAGGGCCTATAAAGGGCCGCCGAAAAATAAGACCGAGCAACCCCTTCCCAACGGTGTTCTTCTCTCTCTCTCTCTCTCTCTCTCTCTCTCTCTCTCTCTCTTCGTCTGCGTTCAGTGGTCCATCGGTTCTCCCGTTTTCTTCCCTTTCTCTTTTATTTTCTCCCTCCTCGTCCTCCTTGGTCGGCCGTACCTCCTCCGCTTTGATTTCGGTAGGTAGGAATCTTCGGAGCAACTGAGAGAGAAAAATAAAGGGGGAGAGGGAGAGAGAGGGCCCCCGAAACCGGGCTGTGTGTAATTTTGCGCCGGCTTAGGAAAACACAGCGGCCACCCGCGCGTTTCGCGAGCGGCGCAGATTTAAAAATAAAAGGCCGGCCACCTCTCTCTCTCTCTCTCTCTCGCTCTCTCTCACGGGGGGGAGGGCCAGGGAGGGCCAAAGAGGGCCACAGGGAGCAAAAGGGAGGGGGGTGCTGGCGAGGGGGCGGAGGGAAACAGGGCCAACGCCGATCGCAGCGGCGCGGCCACCTTGTTCTCCATTCGGGCGTCTCTTTGTCTCTCCGAGGCGAGAAGAGAGCCACTTTGCATTCCCCGGGCGCACGCGTGTGCTCCTCGCAGTCCTCTCGCACAGAACCGAGCTCGAAAGCGGCGTTTTATCGGGTCCCGGCACGATGCTTCCGAGTATTTTTATCCGGGAATCGCGGCCGCCCCGTGCACGCTTCTCTCTCTCTCTCTCTCTCTCTCTCTCTCTCTCTCTCTCTTTCGTGTTTGCAGACGTTTTTCGCTGATTTTTCGCGATCTTTCCACTCCTCGCTGTCTACGTTCCCTGCCTTCGAAACTTTCAACCGGTTGTACGTGAAAAAATCCGTTCGATCTTATTAGCAATTCAATAGTGTTTCTCGTAAGTCCGCCACGAAACCAAATATTATGGACTCACTGACAAATCGTGATATTTAACACGTTGAGCGCCACGCTGATTTTTAAAGAAGCCCCCGTCAGGCCACAATTTTATAGTTCTATATCATGTTACATGCTGTCAGCCATCGGTGACTGACGCGGCCTAAACGGAAAGTCTAGTGTCAGCCACCGATGGCTGACGTGGCGCTCAACGTGTTAAATGACGAAAAATGATTCTCCTGTGGATCCCCAGAATGATTCTCGAATAGATTGAAAGGAACCAACATTCACTTTTGTAGATTCTGATATCTTGAATAAAGGTAACACAACCTTGAAGTATAGCGATTATATAACAAAAAGAGAATTACAGTGAATTCTCGATTTATGTCAACAACATGAGTCTTTCCAGCGCCATGTATCGTCCAGGAGACATACCTCTCGAGGCCTCTCGAGGTTCGTGACCCCTCACAGGATATACTCCGCGGTAGTGAGAATAATTCCACGACGTTTATCGTCTAGGCCTTGGTGACATGTATGGAGAAATTACTGTATATCCTTCAGAACGTATTGGATGATTTTAAAAATTCATGCACGATTTCCAAACACCTCGGGACCTTATTTGAAGAAAAACCGGCGAGCGTAAGGTTTCAATCTGAAACAATTCAAATTTTCATAAATGGCTAAACTTCTATTGAATAGTTTACACAGGATTTCACGGACTTCATGTGATACTAGGATCTACATATTTATTCTCGTGTTTTATTCAAACCAATTGAGGAATCCATCCAGCTTGCGTTCAAGAAAATGATGAAAAATAAGGGTAAGGGCTTTGTCTTCTACATTCAAGTTGGACAGGAGCTTTCGCCAATATGAAATAACAATAAATGCTATAGAATAACAAAAAATACAGATAATATGACAAGATGGGGCCAAGTATCTTCTCTGTGATAGTGCAAGGGATAACCGGACTGTGGCTCTGTTCACAGTGCCATGCACGGAGTAAACGTCGAAAGGGTTAATCCGAGGCGAGCGTATTTTGACAGTGGGGCGCGAGCGTACACGCGTACGTGCTCCGATAATGGTCTCCAGCTTCAGAGAGAGTTAGAGAGATATCCTCTCTCTCTCTCTCTCTCTCTCTCTCTCTCTCTCTCTCTCTCAAGAGCCCCTCGAGCGTAACCGTTTTCCTTCGGCGTGTTCCTTGAGAGAACAAGAGATGGAGAGGAAGAGAGAGAGAGAGAGAGAGGCCCTGAGGTGGTTCACGGATATCCTCCCGCGCCTTCACGCCCTTATCCTTCTTATCCCCCGTGTTGAGTCGGCGCGGCGTATGAAAAACCTGCTATCGGGCTGCTGAATCTCCGCCGACCGGGCTACCATCCAAAGTACAGGCGCCGTCTTCCTTTCGACGGCCAAATAAATTCCCTATTATTCTTCCTCGCCACCGGTTCTCGCGCTGTCGTGCAAAAATTCCAGCCCCCTTCCTCCCCCCGCTCGACTCTTACTCTCATTCCCTCCTGCTCTCTTTCACTCTCTTTCTCCGTTGGTTCGAGACGATCTTCGAGAGCCCCGAAGACACGAGTACACCGCGTTTCAGCGTCGTCATTCTGACTGGCGACTCTCGGGAAACCGGCTGATCGCAGCTAAAATATCTTGTGCCTCGACTTTTACTCTGTTTTCTAGCACTGGTCCAGAAACTCCGATCGATCCGATCGCTTCTTTCGACCGCAAAGTATTTTTTTCTTAGCGTTGCGAACTCTTGCGAACTGACACTTCAGCTACGGGGAACTATAACCCTGAAATTGGATTCTTGCGGGCTCTCATGACAGCAATCAAATTTTCTATACGCTTCTCGTTACATCAGGTGCGATCGAACACAGATTCTCAACAGCAAATCGTAATCGCAAGTCAAATCTCTAGGATTTTCTCAATTTCATGTCTTTTCTCGATGTATGTCGCAAGTACCTGGCTGATAATACTCGCCGAACTATCCCCACTCGAGAGGCCTCGGACACCGAGGAGTGTAAACATAATACGAGTACGATCTTCGACATAGAGTAGCATCTCCTGGACGATATATAACGAGAAAACACTGTATACTTCAATTATCTGGCAGTCAGTTTAAATTCTATGTATGTTCTACATATTGCAATCCAAAAAAAAAAAAAAAAAATCTCAAAGAAGTGGGCACAGAAATCGGTAAAAGGAAATGAACATCACGCGTCTCACTTTCTCAAGCAACAATCGAATACAGAATCTGACCAGCGAATTGTAATAATTATGTTTGTCATTCTCTCCGAGGAGTCCGAGAAGAGGATGATTCTGCGCCGACAGCACTTCTGGTGTTCTCTGCTATCTTCATAGCAGCATCTAGTTCGAATTCCGGTTAGCATGGAACGGCTTAATTTCGAGATCGAGGCCCGGCGCGACGGTAGACAAAATTTGGTCGCGCGGATCCCGTGCCTCCGTGGGTGTGTTTACCCTGCGCCGTCACTTCGTGCTCGTCCCTTTTCTTTCTTGTTCTGTCTCCCCCCCTCCCCGTCTCTCCCTCTCTCTCTCTCTCTCTGTTCCGGGGCCAGGTAACCAGATACATCGTCGGCGGTTGCGGCTGCGGCTTCGGCTTCAGCGTTGGCGTCGGCGGCGGCACGCCGTTGCTGCCCAAAAGAGACCCCCACGGCGCCGTTGGCGCGGTGGGTCCTTATACGTGTTTCTCCTCCGCACACGATAGAGACCTCGTCCTTTCGCTCGCCTTATTTCCAAAGGGACGACCGTCCTCCTCGGGTCGATCGATATTCTCTCGCTTGTCCCGGCGCGGCGCCGAGGCCGCCGGAACTCGAGTGTAAGAATAAAGGATGTCAAAGTTTTATACAGCTACCATCGCAACTCGCTTCGTTTCTTGCTCCAACAATTACTCGTTCAACGTTCCACGACCATTCCTGTTCTCTAGCTCATCGCTGCACATTTTGCATACAGCTGTCAGAAAACGATGCAACTCTACTTGTTGCAGTGATTTCTCTATATACATAAGTCTTAGGACAGTGATCATATTTGTATTCAACTCTGTAAAAATGAAATAATCGTTAAAGGATCCGAACAAATTTTTCCTTATTTAAAGGTTAACGTGTCAAAGAAAAGATACTACAGTCATATAATCAAAAATCTTATCAAGAAGCAAAAAAATATATTTTCTTTTCATCGAACAATCCGCCACGTTTCTTTAATAACAGTTTCCACCATCCTTGGAATCCGCGTGATCAATCTTTTCATACTTTCTGTTGCCATATTATTTCATTCTCGTTCCAAAATTTTCCTTAAATGTGTTTTCGAAGCAGGACAAAAGTTCCGCACCTGTCTGTCCAGTTCATCCCCTAATTTTTGAAGACGCGAGAAGGTGCGAGAAGTAAGTTTGCCCACAGAGGGTTAATAATCAGATTTTGTTTAATCAATTTTGAGAGTATTGAATTAAAATCTAGTAATACTATCTACTATATATAGTACTATCAATTTTTCTAGTCTGTAGGTATATTGCAAAGTCCCTCAAGAGTCGAAGGATTTGAAACAGGAGAAAGGTTGTGATCGTGCAATCTTGTAGAAACGCAGTCGTCAATGGAGAATAATATATTGCGTTTAGGGAAGAATATATCTGTGTTTATGAATAGTTAGGGGCGCATTACCGGCGTCGTAAACGGCGATCGAATCGGTCCGTGAAATATCGTCGGCTCGAGTATGGAAACGAGCCGGCCCAAGCCAATTTATAAATGGGACGTTATGCATTCCGGATTGTAACCGGTTAATTCCGGTGCAATTGGAACGCCGATACGATGCAGGAACTTGCCGGAATAAGATGCAAACCAGGTTGCATTACAAGGAGCTTCCTCCTCTGCTCCCTCCCTCCTCCTCCCCCGCCCCGGTTACGTTACAGCCTGGCTAAGGCAATCAAGATTTCAGAACACCGAACCGCCTGTAACGTAGCGTGTTGCATCGCGATAGTACAAAACGACTTCCCAGTTTCGGGTGGTGGAGAGCATCGTTGCTCTGTGCTCCAACGAGTCGAGCCTCCTCTTGCTAGATGATGCAAGACAGCATTCTAATGTGATCCGGTGGAGCCATTATGCTGCGCACGAATTTTCTGAGCGTGAAACGGTCTATTCAAAATTTTGGCTAAAACTGGGATATTACGCGTTGGAATCTCTGAGACTCGTTGAGTGACTCTTGGAGGAACTTTGGGACCTCTAAGATCCCTTTAGATGGCCCATGAAGGCCTAATACGATTTTAGGGGTCTCTAAACAGGCACTTGGAAAGTCGTCAGGATCTCCAATGATTCCATGATACTGAGAGGGTCTTTAAAGGATTATTCGTAGATCTTTATGCAAAATAAGAATTGTCTGCGTCAACTGCAACAAACTGGAGCGAAATAACCATTCTAATGAGCGAAATAAGCATTCTTAAATCATTTTATCCTTTCTACTGTTTCACGTTGCACCTATTTATTATTGACAACTTAGAAGACTTCAGGATTCCTTCGGACGAGTCCTCAGATGCTTCTAGAACCTCTGAGGTTCCTAAGAAGTCATTTGGGAGGGCGCTAGGTCCTTTGCGGTTGCTCAGAGAATGTTTAAAGGATCATTAGTAAGTTAGAAGCTCGTAGAGAGCTATTTGATGGCTCATTTAGCGTCGGAAGTACTCCGAAAAATTTTCCAAGAACCTCCTGGACTTCAGAGACATTCTGAGAGACACTTCGGAGGTTACCAGGATCTCAGAAGGATTTCGAAGGATCGTCAGGATTTTTGAAGCTCAGGAAGCTATTCGAAGGTTTACAATTCCTTCACACGATCCTTGAAGGACCTCCAAGATTGCAGAGACGTCTAGACAGACATTTGGAAGGCGACCAGGATCTCAGAGGTTTCCTAACTGATCTTCGAAGGATCATCAAGATCTCGGAGACTTCTAAGAAGACTTCTGAGGGTCTATCTGATCTGAGAGGTCATATACACAATCTTTGAAGGGTAACCAGTACCTTAGATGTTTCCAAGAGGACTCTCGATATACCCACAAAATCTCAGAAGCTTCTAAAAAGATCTTTCAAGGTTCATCAGGTTGTTCGATGTCCCTCCAATAACCTTTGAAAGGTTACTAGAACCTCCGAGGTCCTTCAAGTAACCTTTGGAGGGTCATCAACGTTCCAGGAGCCTTCGGAGGTTCACCAGGATTTCGAAGGTCTTCCGGATGACCCTCGGAGAACTTCTCGAATCTCAAAGGACTTTGAAATGGCTGTTTAAAAAGGAAAAAAGTAACTAAGACATTTCCGTGAATTCTTTCAGGTTCTGTTCATATCCTACAAACTAGGACTCAGAGAAAGGACTAACAATTGAAACAAATCATTGACTCCTAGTAAATTTTCAGTGCATCCTTCTTTCGGTCTAAATCAACTGCAAAAAGCCGAATAAAAATCTACTTTTCTCTTAATAATTATAGCAGATCAAAAATGGCGTAACAGGTCTCTTAAATGTTTCTAATCACAGTTTTATATGATACTGTTTTTCCATAAATGCATAAAATCGGCAGTCTAATAATGATCGCGTTCGACAACTTTGTGTCGAATCTTCACGGGCTCCCGCGCAGTTAATCAGAAGGACGATCGTTCGCGGCAACTTTCTGGCCAACAATAACTCGTTGCCGCGAAACTAGGGACTTCTGGTGGTCCTTTTACAGCCGGGGCATCATTCGCCGTCCCATTCGGCGGTTCCGAAACGTTTAACAGACACTCGGGTCCCATCGAAGTTCGCGAGAGCGGCGTAATAATCCGGAGTTATGTGAACTTAAAGCCCGCTAATTCCATCGTCGCGGCAGTAGAGTGATGCTCTCTCGGTCGGCCGGAGTTTGCCGACAGGAAAAGAGCATCCTTTCTCCGGGTCTCTGGACACGAAGAACGAATCGGACGAGCCTCTCTTTCTCTTGCCAGAAGGCGGAGGACCAGGACGAGGAGGGAGAGGACGCGAGTGGCCATAAACCAGTTTGTACTATATAAGAGGCAAATTCGTAAAAGCGTAATCTTACGGTGGCCCGGGGGCCGTCTCGAGTTGGGGTCACGTTATGATAACATCTTTATCCTTTCTCGTATAAATTTTACGGGGCACGGCGCTTTAACCGAAATACAGCCGTAACCCGGACCCCACGAATTATAAGGATCGTTTCGCGGATTAAAGGGACCTCGACCGCGGCGATAAAATTGTGTTGTTCCTTTCTTTCTCTCCTTCCGACAGCCACGGCGGGGGGGGTGGGGGTGGCGGAGGTGGTCCTCGGACAGAGATATCAAAGGCAACGGCACGAGAAACCCGCCGCGTATCCTCCACGCCGTCTTAATAAGACAGAAACAAATGACTTTTTCACCGACCTCCGATGTCGTTTAGAAACGCACCCTTTGTGGTCACTCAGAAAACCCCGGGGAGACTTGACTATATCGTACTTGGTTTGACACGTTGCTTACTGGTCACTACTTTATCGATTTTAAAATGTGGAATATTGTATGAAATTTAAGATAATCCACGCAAAATATAAAGAAAACAATTCGAAGAACAAAATGATTATCAAATATCGATTTTCATACTTTAAAATTAAAATCAATACGATTTTAGTCGATGAAATACTTGTTATTCCATGACTTTTTTCTTTTTGGTTGTAACGGTTATGGTCCCTGATTTTAAACGGTTATGATGTACAGCTGACAATTTCTTAGACAATTGTTCAACTTCTTGCCGTACGATTTTCTTCACTGCTACAATGATTGCAACTACTTTATTCTACTTACTTTAATGCTTAACCCTCCGTCGACAACCTGGGTTGTTAATGTCCGGAGTAAAATTTCACTCTTGAATTTCTTTCTCTTCAATATTTATTTTATCCCATTAGTGCTTCAACATTTCACGTTCCAACGATTGCATATTAAACTTCATACGCGTACCAGAATTTTTCCGATTTTTTTTTTAAACCTGGAACAGTAAAAAAATTAGACAGCTCAGTATGCCGACGACGTCGTTAAATATTGCTTACAAAAGAACAGAATTTTATTTCATCCTGAACGAACGGCATAACATAGCAAGTAGATTATGTTTGAAATATTCATCACCAGTCTGATTCGTTATTATATGGTAGGGGGTTAATAGCAATTACTATTTTGGTCATGATCGAACAAACCACCCTGTAGAATCTAGAACGTAATCTCATACTTTCAGGATTATTTTTTAAAACGAAGATTTTTTAAGTTCCTTTTCAGAATTTTCTCCGTAGACCTCCGGGGAAATGTTTTCAGTATTTTAAAAAATCATCTGCGGACTGTCAAAATGAATGTGGGTCACGTGCTCGAGTGATATTTTGTTTTAATATTCCAAAGTCCATAATTGATAGACGTCGGATTTCATACATTTTAAATTTGGCCACGTAATATGGTAAAAATAAAATTAAATGAATGATTGAAATACCACATTTGGAGCACTGATAAATCCTGTCATCCTTGCAGTACATCTCTAGCATGTCTATCTATTGAAATGAATAAATCGAAAAGCTAAACCAGTGCGATAGTATTTGGGGGATGCACTCGTCAATGCGTTATTTCGAACAAGCTTGAGATCTGATCCTTCGTTGCTTTTTGAAAATCGTATGGTAGCCTTATTCAGGAAACTTTTCGTGTTATCAAATTGTCTAATTCAACCTCGAAATGAATATTAAAACATTGCGTACCGCATAGAAATCTCTAAGACATACGCCAGGGACCGCACGTTTTTGGGCAAACTCGAGAAAAAAGTCTTTTCTCTCGCGAGAAAACTCGTGACCGGTTCTTAACAGATGGGACGTGAAACACGAGAAAACTCGTGAGCGGTCCTTAATGTGTTAATATACCTTGCAAAGGATATACAAATAATGTAGGCCCGCTCAGAGTGGTCCCGCTGATCGTAGCGTTGCCATTGGCCGAGCCAATTTTTCGTTAATAATTCCTTAACAAAAAAGCTACTTTAAATGACCTCAGGGACCATCACTTTCAAGATTTTCCGACACTTTTGGGAGAACCTGTAGAGGTATAAAAATGGCCTTCCGTCTGATGGTTAAGCAAACTCAAAGAGCACAAAACAAGCAGGAAAAATAATCTTCAGCCACATCCATATTTCCTACAATTAAAATGATCACTCCACAGAATCCAACTATCCCCTCTAATCATCTCCCGATGCCTCTCAACGGAAGCTCGTTAACATCCCCAGTTTCCCAGACCAACGGCAGTGCTTTGTGACTGGCTGACGTCGTTGACGTCTGCTCAAAGATGACTGCCATTCACCCTCGCTTCATATTATCCGCTCGTGTGCTCTCGAAGCGTGGATCGATCGTCCGATCTCGCGTGCGCGCGTCCTCGGCGCGCAAGCCGCGTAACTCTAATTAATGAAATAAAAAACGGCCACGGAGCAAAGGCTGCCGTTCGTCGCAGAAATATTCGTGGACCGTTGGGCGAAACTGTTCGCGGAAACAGGATACTTTGTGCCGGTGCGGCCCCGGTGTATGATATTAAATCCGCTCCGAAACTATCGGGGACCGGGTTTCGGCGTATTCCGGACACGCGCGGAATTTCAAGTTGCGCGTCCGCCGGGGTGACCCTCGCAACCCCCACAACGAAAGGGTTGGCCGAGGCAAAGATATTCCAATAACGCGTGCGGCAGCGCGCCGGGTTTAAAGGACAAGGCGCGTGCCTCGCTCAATTTTCTTACCCCCCACCTACCCCGCGACCCGGTTAAAGACGTGCCACAGGAAAAATCCCTTTGCCCTCGACGCTTTCCAGGTGCCTGGACGTTGGGGTGGGGGAAACAATGTCACCAGGGGAAAACTCGATTACCATCCGCGACCCCATTGTTCCCTCGGCCTCGTACTCGCGAGCAAAAGTTAGCCCTCGACTCCCGTAAGCCTCGAGATGCTCGCGAACCCTCGCTTATTCATTCTCTTTCGCAACTTTCGAAACTTCCACTTTTAGACAGCTCTTCTTTCGAGCGGCGGCCTCTGCTGTTGATCGAGGCTTCGGGGTGAGAGCTCAACCCCTTTTCTTCGTCATCTATTCCACTGCCACTGGTGATTAGAACTTCTCTGTTGTTCGTATCTTCATCTCTTCGCTTCTTGTGGTACGACTTTCTGAATGAATGGCACGGTTCAGGTACGTTTCTACCTTCTTGAATAATTGAATAGGTACGTATGTTGATTGTAGGTATTATGCACAAACAGGGAGGTACGTTGCGTTTCATGAAGTTAGAGAATCGTGTAGTAAATGAAATTTTTGTTTTTTAAGGTGGAACAGTGGAATTGTTTTTAAGTCCTCTTGTAAATTTCACCAAGGGAACGATCTATCACTAATCAACCATTAAATTATGAATAGATTTAAGCTTCACACAGAAAAATACTCAAGAAAACTGTAAAGTTTAGCATTCTAGAAAATTTTGGCAAAGTTCAGATGCAGTTCTGTGGATAATTATTAAACCGTGGATTCGTATGCAAAATAAACATTGCGTGCACTAATTGCAAGCTACTGGAGCCAAGTAAATATTAGTTTTTTTTCCGTTCAACAATTTCAACAAGCCGATGAAAATATATTTACGCTTACAAATTCATTGAATTCTTCCAGTTTTATATTTCACCGAGCCAGTTTCGTTGTGAGTCCATAAATTCCGCATAAAAGTAAATAAAACTGTGAAGTTTAACGATTACATTCTCGTCGAGGAAAAGCCGTTGTCGTTGCGGAAAATGTACGGTATCGACAGAATGATTAAAGGGTTAATTGGCCGTCGGTAAGTGACGCGTTAGAAAATGAGGATGCTTTTAGCAGGATTTACGCGAGGAATTCTTGATCAGCGGGTACGAACGCAGGTCCCGAGGACCTCGAATCTGCGATACGGACTACCGTCGAGCGAAACGCGCTGGAACCCGAGCTTGTACCCGCCGGGACCCGCCGCCGGTACCCTCGTCGGCGACCGCGTGGGCAAATAACAACACATTTCGAGGGTCTGTCGGTCTGCGAACGGCGTCGACGTGGGCGAGCCTGCCGACTGCATTCTTTCGACATTGTTGCGCATTCGTCGGGCATTGGCCGCGACGCGATTCCCTCGGGAATCGGCTGGAAACAATTCCGCGAGTCGGATTGCAGTTTCAAAGACAAAGGCACGGCGGCCGTGGAACTAAACACCCGCGGAACAAACGGTAGTATAGTCGGTGGCGTCGGCTCTCTTTCTCTCTCTCTTTCTTTGTCTCTCTCTGTCTAACTGCTCTCCCTTCTCCTTCGTTTTCGCCGCACGCGATCCTTTTCAAAAGGATTCCGGAGAATGTCCGGAGAAAAATCATACTCTCTCTCTCTCTCCCTCTCTCTCTCTCTCTTTCTCCCCACTTCTTGCCGGGGCAATTAATTCCGCTTAACTCGATACCAGAGGATCCCGGACCGCGGAAGTCCACTTATCGAAATCGCGCGCTCGATGGCCCCCCGTATATCGATTCTACACGCCCGGCCGAGAACTAAACCGCTTCCCCTCCTTTCCATATATCCAGCTTAAATTTAAAAATTCACAAGATCCTACGTCGTATTTTCGCATTAGACTCGCTTAACGGAGCCGGCCCCGAATCGCTCCGGAAATAACGTAATTTTCGGGGATTTTTTGTTGAGCAATGGCTCCGCCGTACTTCCTGATATTTTTAACCTGTCGCTGGCCCATAGTTCTAAATGCAAACGGAACTCTTCCGCCATTCAGACACGATGTTTCTCCATCGCTTTCATATCGACCCTGTCCATCGGCAGTCCAGCAATTTTTCTTCTTAATAATTTTATACATTGGAAGATTTTTTTTCCCCGTTAAAAGCAGTGCGCAATTTAAAACGACAATAATAATAACAATACGGTGCTGTGCAGAAGGACACAACGATATTTACGTACAAGGTGCAAAGAAATTATGTAATAAAATATATATATATATACATTATGTTAAGTAAAATTAATCTTGAGGTTGAATTTCAAATGTAAGAAATAAAGAAAATGTAAAGGGAACCATGGGGCAGAACTGAACAGTTCTCTTCAAAAATTGTGATAAAGTTTTGTCAATTTTATTTTATTCATGCTATATTTTCGATATGTTTCACCTGCGAAGAAATAATTTTCGTTGGCTTGAAGAATAGCACGCTACAGAAACTCATAAGAATAACTAGGAACATAGCGAAGAACTAAAGATGATCTACTGGAAATCATAGGAATCTGTTCTAATAGAAATCGTCAAAAATATCCCGCAATGTGCATACTTCTTATAGATGTATGAAGATTATAGAGGTTTTATAGAGGTTTATAGAAGTATGTTTCCAGAAGATAGTTGTGGGAAGATTTCGAGAAAACTAGAAATTGGAAGACCGGTGGAGGGAGGAGATCGGCAGGAGAACCGGTTAATAGAGAAAACACGGGTACGGGGATCGCCGATGAAAAATTAAATTGAAGTGGCTGCCGAGCTCTCTGAGCGGCAACCCTGTCCCCCGTCGTTGTCGTGAATCATTCATTTCATTTTGTATGAACAAGCCGGAGCCCGGGCCGAACCAAGAGGGAAGTTACAGGAGGTATCTATTCCGAGATTCGTATTCTTCGCCGGAGATATTATCGAACGAGGTCCACCGTTCAATCTATCGGACGCGGCCGGAGAGATCGAGTTTCCTTTTCATCAGGGTCGCATCTCGTTTCCCGATTAATGCCATATCGCTGCTATGCCGGACCCGTTGTGAACGCGGACTTCGTATCCGGTCCAAGATAACTCGAATTAAACGCACAATCTCGTCGACCGGTACTCTTACCCAGAAAAACGTCTCTATCGGATAAATTAGGTTAGTTTTATCATTGTTATCGATCGTTCTTCAATATGCGCATGCAAAGACCAATGAGAGAATGCACTCCGCTCTACCGTAATACCATTATTTGAATAATCAATTCTGCCAGTACGCCAGCGAAGCTTGTTCATGAAGATTGATCGTGTGCACTCGCGGACATTTTAATTCCAAAATTTTTCTTCCGATCCAGAACATTTTGTAGGATTTTGTTTTTACATTTTATGCGTATGAAACTCGTCAAATTACAATACTTCAACATTTAGTCGTTTATTTAGTACAATTTTAATAATAGAAAATATATTCTAAATAATGTATAACAATTTTTAGTGGCGTCTCAGAGTCAACGGGTTGGCACTAGAATTGTTGACCACTAAAGTGGAACTTATATATACTTATATTGGTTTCTAATTTTTATTGCAATATATATTTCTTATAAGTTCTTATAATTTCAATAATTATGAGGGAAATAAGTCACTTTAGCTTGTCTGGTGGTTCTATAATACTATGTATGGACATTTTGAAAATAATACATCCACGTACATAAATTCCATTTAATTGACCTGCTATTGTAAAGTTCATCTACTGATTTATGTGACAAGTGCATAAAATCCTCCAAATCTGATCAGAAAGAATATAATTAAATTCGTCAGTTTCGCACGCCGTAGTATTTAAAACCGTAAGTAGAATCAGTCGGTCACGAACAGACACGGTATTTCCACTTGAATCAATTATCTCGAAAATGGGGCGTCGAACGGAAAAATGTTATTCCACTTCATCGACGTATTCTTACCCATATAATCACGACCGATCATTATCGAACACGATCTCGAAGCGATGACTCCGATACAGGATGCAGTACGACACCCCATGAAGAAACAGACATATTCCTCTGATCAACGTGTTCGTTCTCCGTCAGCACGGGAGGCCCAAGAAGGGAAATAACTCACGGATTTCGGAAATACTCCTGTCAATATTGGAGGTAGCCAGATCATAGATACCGGAACAGTTCCGTTCAATAATTCATGTCATTCCGGTGAAAAGCTTAGCGCGATTCGACGATATTCAGGGACGGGCCGGTAGCCTACTTTCCCGAAGGATAAGTGGAAATCCCGAGCGACCGGGAGCCGGAAGAGATATCCGTCGAACGTGTATGTATGACGGTTCCGCTCCGGAACCGTCGTATTTTAAAGTCAATAAACCTAACGAATTTATATTCGTCTCCGCGGCGCGTTATCACGGCACATTATCCAATTTCATTAAGGTCGCGTACGAACTCTTCCACTCCCCACCCTCCGACGGTGTTAATTAACGCGTTTATGCTCCGAATTCCGAGGCCGAGCAAAAGGGGAGCCCATTTGCGAAATTGGACCGGGCCGGGCCGTCGCGGCACCGTGTTATTTTTCAAGCATTAAGCGACGAGTGTCCGTCATTTAATTGAATCTCGACGAGATCTTGTCAGCACAGAGACGACTAGATCTCGCTCGCTGAAATGTCACTATAATTTCGAGATTTCCTGACATCGAGGAGCATTCGGAGCTCTGAGCGAGATTTACAGAGATTGACGCTGCGCTGCGCCGGAGGAAAGAGGAAAAAAAGCGGGAGAGCGATTTAAGTGGCGTTTGGGGGTAGTCGGGGAATTTTTGTGGCACATTTTTCCAGCGACTTCACGATTTGGTTTCGAAGAGAGCTGGGTAGCTAGATTATTACTGTTCTGTCCATCAGGCTATTTAAAACTTTTCGTAAAAGTGTGTTATGTTCACAACGAGACTGGACTGGTGAAGTCGTATGAAGAGGATGGTCCACGATTATCATTTGTTTTAATTTTAATTTACTTGTTTTAATGTAGTTTTAACTCGACTATACCATTCGTCAAAACAAAACGGGGCAAACGCTGTATCGATTCTAACGAGCGTCAGTATCGTCTCTAAGATAAGGGGAAAAATTTATAAATTTTTCGGAAAGATGTGTAAAAATTCCTGTCCTCTCGTAGATAATATTACTGATCCGTCCATTGGTTTACCAGTTAGGAAGATTTCTGAGTTAACAATCTAATATCGACAACCAAGCGTGAGGAGCGACTGCAAAAACCAGTGCAGCAAGCAGCCACTTATTTCCGGCAGGGAAAATAGAAATCCATTTTGAGGCAGTTTGGGGACGATAAACCGAGATGTCTACCCGTCCGTAAACTTCGCACGGCGTCGTGCCCGTTCTCAAATGAGACGCGAAGTACGGTGCATACGGTAATTACCCGAGGAGAGGGAATTTTTGCGTGACGCAGGAACGCGGCGGTTTAACGGAGAGATTATAGGATTACCGTCGAACTGTTCGGTAAGTTGGCGGCGTACATGCCGTAACCGTACAGCCATGGGGTTCCCGAAGGGGGTACAAGGGGCGGGGGGAGGGGTCGTGTTCCCAGAAATCGTGAGGGGGGGGGGGCATGTGCAAGTTACTTGGAGAGAGTCTTGTTTTCGCTGCGTCGCTTGAATACACGACGACGGAGAATTAACCTCCTCGTCAACGGGGCGCGATAGCTGCGCGGCAGCCTGTCGGAGGAAGTTAGCAAAGCCGAAGAAAACGTGTAATTAATAGTCCACGGTGCCGGCAATTAACGCGGCGAGAAGAAGCGGGTCGCGGTTGACGGGCCCCCACGGTTCTTCCGATCGGATTTGCCGACCGCGAAACTCGCAGATTCGGCGAACAGATTCCGCGCCGCTGATCGTTACAAATCTTCATGCGAACGAAATTATCTCTTATGTCGGTAACAGGTTACCTAGGAGTACCTTAACCTCTTAACTCAACAATTATTTTGTAAAAGTGTGTAGTATATTACATTATAATAAGATTTTAACACATCTTGCGCGGGCACTTTGCCGCCAAACCCTTACCGTGTAGCGGGCGATTTTTTTACAGTAAACGACGACTTTAGTCGCTTCCCGCTCAAGATGTGAAATCCGCGCAAAACGACTTTAGTCGCTTCCCGCGCAAGATGTGTTAAGTTAAGAGGTTATGAGCCAAGACTCCGTAGATTCGCGATAAAGTAGAGTGACCACGTTACCGACAAAAATAAGAGCAAAAAGATTTTACGTGCCTCAAGTTTTTGACCTTTTATATGAGAATATTTTTTGCTGGGAAAGGTCTCGTTCGAAAGAGGAGGGTTCAATCTAGCGCGCGCTGTTCATCAGTTAGCGAGATTATGCAGATATTTGGTAGTATAAACGTTAGAAGTAGGGCAAAAATTGACGATCTGCAAGCCGTGGAATCTAAGCATTTTTGTGCAATTGGATGTGTTGTCTGGATGAAATCGAGTGTAGCGTGTGCTAGAAAATATCTCCGGCTACAAATTCAGCTATATTTTGATTCTTTGCGAAATAAAGTCGAAAACTTGAAGCACGTTTCTGGCGGCATAATATCGATAATACAGAAAATGTGACAAGTTTGACAGAAGGCTGTGAACGGAAATTATGCAGCAGTCACCGATCTGCTGACTCTGCAAAAGTCACATGACTACCCTTGGCTCTTAAAAAGTGAAGACATTTGTCTGGTAGTCAGTATTAAATCTGACCAGGGGTGATTGACTCAGCATAGACTGTAAACATTTCTCACCCTCAAAACGTGAATATTGATCTTTTATGTCCGATGCAGTTTCGAACATCCTAAATTGAGATTCGCACGATGATTTAGGCAAATAAATTATCAAAATGTATTAGTTTATATATACTACGAAGGAAAGTACAGACTGATCGAAGTCGAAACGAAATGTTTAAGGGTTAAGGAAATTTGGTGAATGCGGAATGAAATGCCTCTAATCACGGCCAATTACACAGTTGTCAGAAATACCCAATTTCCTTTCGAGCTAATGGAACCCCTCAAGGGTTTATTAGCTACTCTACGACACTAATCTGGAGGAGGGGATGGTATTTATTGCCTGCTCCCCATAAACGAGGGATGTTTACGATAATAACTCAATTAGGGGCTTCTTCGATATATATATATACCATCATTAAATCGTGACAGCGTGAAGTAGTTTCGTAGCTTTCCAAAGTCGAGTCAATCTACCGAAGTGGGATTTCCGGGTTCCGTTGATACGAAGTGGAGCGAGTCGTAAAATCTCCAGCCAGTGGAATCGTGCTACACTATGCAGAGCTGGAGAGAAGTGTTCTTTCGCGGCGACGAATTAGATTACTTCTTTTCGAACTGTGCGGCGAGGGAAACAAGCAATCGAGCAACGATCGAGCAGCGTTCAGGTGACCGTAAAGGGGTTTACAGGTGCGTGACTGGAAGCGCCGGGCGTGGCAGCGAAGATACAAAGGTGGCGTGGATTTTAGAGGCAGTTGAGCGGTGTCGGAGCGGCGGCAGTTCATTTTCGAAGTCGTAAGCGGGGCTGTTTAGCGGCCGGAACTCGTATTTACGAGCCGCTTCGCGTATTTCACGCGTTCCCGCGGTCCCGGGCCGTCGCCTCCCCAATAAAAATCATTGTTTAAATTCTCGTAAATGTAAACGCCGCCCCGGCGAGTGGCTGTAACGCGGTGATGCCCCAGCGTCATCTCTGCCGTTCACTATAACCGCCTGAACTTTTCTCTTCACTTCACCAAAGACTTACTCGTATATTTATGACTTGCGTACGACTTTATCAAATTTTTAAACATATTATCGGGGCCGCTTCTTGCAGATCTAATTAATCTTTCTGTTGTTCCCTCGATTTTTTGAAAATCTTTTAAATGACGCGCTTTCCGGCATCGTCGGGGATCGCGTCGCGTCCGGTTTCCGGGCGTCGAAAAATCGGCGATCGGTCACCGCTATTCCACGCGGATGGGCAACGAACGGGCGCTACGCGCATCGCGGGTGCAGTCGGATGCAGCGTAGCGCAGGGTTGGCTGCCGCCGGTGCGTGCGGTAATCGCACGGGAAGCGTACTTTTCGCCCGGGAAATGATATTTACCCCGTCGCCGGCTAAACACGTTGGCGGGGGCGCGAATCAATGGACCGTTGAATCGGCGACGCGCTCGGCTCGCATGTCTGTATTGACCGTGCGTTAATTGAGTGACGTCGAGTAAATAGTTGCAGCGGGAATGGCGCGACCGTTCTCCGTTTTCCCGTCGCCGACTCTGTCGAGGCGCTTTTCCGCTACGAAACTTCCAAGAAGACCGACGCGAAGACGCGGCTCGTTCGCCGCTTTCCCTATTCCTCGCGATACACCTCGTATATGACGGACATTTTCACGGGACACCTGGCGACGTAACTTTTCCGCAACGTGGCTTTTAAACATTTTTAACCCCTTGCACTATTATTTACTTTGTGATTATAATGATTAGAAATTCTTCATTGTTCAGAATTTCATGGAACGAAAAAGATAATTTATATTTATTGTATGCCTACGTTTTCTCCAAAGGATACATATCAGCTGCAACAAAATAGAATTTTATTTCGGTTTAAAGTAAATGAATAAGAAACATATTTCTTAGACTCTGTTCAGAATCTTCATCACGAGTTTGACTCGATATTGTAGGGCAAGGGGTTAATGTGGTGAAGAGAATGAGATTCTTTCTGCTAGACTTTGTTCGATTTTGGGGAAACCAAGTTCGAGAATGTGTTCCACTGATCTTCATTCTTTTAATCTGCCCACTGCTTCAAACTGCTTAATCCTGAATTAATCCATAACGCTCCAAGCGGGCGTGGCTCCGGAGCTAAACTTTTTCATACACTGTATCCCCTGTATTCTCTAAAAATCTAGCCCCGGTCACACTTTGTCCGACGAAAGTGGTGAAGTTCTTGGCTCAAAGACGCCCGTGGTCCTGGCGCGAGTAATTGCGCTCGCAATCGTCGATTTCCTCGGCGGGAATTATGCGGCCGCGATAAATTCCTCGGGGCCCGAGCAGAGCCGTCGAAACCCGGGGAACCGTGTTACGTAGAAATCTCGTGTCCTTTCGACATCACTGTGAAATCGCGATAAAGCCTCGCCTCGCCGTGAGAATTAACGAGGTCCGAATACTTTGAGCCGGCGTGAGAGGAGAGAGAGAGAGAGAGCGAACGGTATTCGCGATACCGGCAAATTCCGTGGAGATCCGCCAATTAGATTCGAATCGATGCAGGTCAAGAATACCCCAAAACACACCGGGCCCCGAAGATATTTCGGGCCTGGAACAGGTAGCCAAAGGGAACGGCCTGTATCGCGGCGAAGTTCGAACGGTGGTCGCGCTCGTCGAGAAAATAAATTTCGGCGGGGCCAATTATCCGCGATAACGATTGCCGTTCGCACGTTTACGGAGGACAATCGTTGACCGTGCGATCATTGAGATGAACAGATTTCGTTCGTTCCTTCGGTTAGTCATCGTGTCCGTCTAAAGGGAGTCGGTACGCTGTGGTATGAAAAGCGATTTTTTACCGTCCTTCGAGTTTACTATGTTCGGATTAATATGGTCAGACGGTTTCTAGAATTCTTAATTCACAATTGTCGAAATTGTAAAGATGCACGAATGAGAAATTATTCAACAAATTCATTTCTATGGGTATACAGTGATTTCTGTATATATATCACCGAGGCCTGGATGAATAATCCCCACTACCACGGAGTATACACTCTTCGGCAACCGAGGTCTCTGTTTTATCGACTAGGCATTTAGGAAATATATAGAATAAACACCCCTAGTAGCACAAAATATTGTATACACATTCAGATAATATTAAAAAGAGATTCAATCTTTTTTTAATAATCAAATATACATGCAATATTTATTTTATATTACGTAACAAATATTTCTTTTTAAATATTCAGGAAATATCTATGTCATGTTACGAGAAAAATATTTTTTTCTAAATATTAAATGAATCTATTTCATATTGGAAGTAGAATATTTTGGTAATTATTTACATTAGGGGCTTCCTCACCGATTTTGATAACCTTGAAATATGTTGTCAAGGTCATCATTATGAACAACTTTTTCCTACACATGTTACCGCCGCTCAACTTTAGTTTCCGAGATATTCGCAAAAAAGTTTTAACATCTCAAAAAGTGATCGGAGTAGGTATGGGTTAGAATTGAAGTTGCACAATAAGAAAGAAAACCTTGCATCCAATATTCTACATGCAAATAATAAAATATAATACTAATGTACTGCAAACTACATTATAAAATACTAATGTAAAGTGTACTTACTTTTGAATCTACTGTATCTCCATCGGATCCACAGCACACAATTATTGACTCACGAGAATAGGTCCGAATAATTGAACAACAATCATTAAACACCACTCACAACACACACACACACACACACACACACACACACACACAACACACTTAACGAAATAGTGACAGCAGACGAAAAGATGTTACTCCGACCACGAATAAAATAATACTTCGATTTTAGCCGTCCACCTCCCACGGACGTGTGATACGAAAACAGGGAATTCCGGGAAATAGGGCCGGCGCCCCGCCATAATTTTTTTACCTTGGTTTTGTATCTAGTGTTTATTGACGCTCAGCGTCTAACCTTCCTATGATAACCTGACCGTACCACCTGCGTGGAAGGGATCATTGTTAAAATCGCAGTATTATTTTGTTCGTGGTCGGAGTGAAATCTTCTCGTTCGTTGTCACGATTTTATAAAATGTGTTGTGTGCGTGTATTGTTTAGTGATGGTTGTCCAATTATTCGGATCTATTCTCGTGAGTCAACAATCGTGTGCTGTGGATCCGACGGAGGTACAGAAGATTCAGAAGTAAGTACACTTTACATTAGTATTTTATAATGTAAGATTAGTATTCGTATGTGGAACATTGGATACAAGGTTTTCTATCATATTTTGCAACGTATATTAACGATCATTAATGATTTGGTATATAGTATAATTTAATGTGGTTCAAATAAGATACTCCTTTAAATCAAATACTTTTATTTTGATAACCACAAAGATAAAATGAAATATTTTTATTTTGTATTTCAAATATTTCCTTGCAATGAAAATAAGTTGAGCAAGTAGTTAATATTATAAATCATAATTTTTAACATGAGAAGCTATAATAGTTAGCAAAGTATTATGTGTAGTTTAATTACGAATATGTAACATGTTGATAAACAGACTACAATATCGTAATAACATTACAGGCAACAAAATATCATAAAAATATAAGTTACAAGTAATACATATTCATAGTTTCTAATTTTTGTTATAATTTGAAACTTCTTAAATTTGAAAATTTTATTGAATGTTATTTAAATATTGAATTTATATTTTTCAAATATTGAATTCACATTTTTTTAATATTTACTTTATATTTTTTAAATATCTAGTTTATATCCTCCGAGTATTTAGCTTATATTTTTTAAACATTCAATTTATATTTCTTGTACATGTATACAATATTCAGATCCAATATTTTTCTCATATGAAAAAATGTGGCTTAAAAAATATTTTTCCAATATTTGAAAAAAATATCTATCCAATATTTTTGTGCTACTAGGGACTGTACACTGTAAAATAAATGGCTAAAATTTTGGATAGATACATTTTCGTTAATTTTATTGAGTAATGTAGAATAGGCATATTTAGTGGCCCGTGAACCTAATGTCAAAAGTAACGACTAAAATCAGTAAAAAAGGTAACGAACAGAGTATTAAAAACATAGGTGGACTGTAAAAATATTGTCACATTATTTTCAAACTCTTTCATAAAGAAAGAGAACAAGTGTCTATTTTATTCGAGTTTGTTACAATACGGAGTTGGAACATTTTCATTCTATGAATGCCTTGAATAATAAATAAATTAAAGAAATAATTCATTCGTCGTTCTTATGGAACTGAAATTTTATTCGAATGCTGTCCGACATTATTTCCATCCACATATGAAAGCTCGGACACGAAGAAGAGACGGACAAAATAAAATAAAATAAAATAAATAACAGAACACCGTAGCCGTGGGACGCGAACACACGCGTCCGCGTCATCGCAAGAACGTTTATCTTCGAAAAAGCAAAACCAGCGGACATTAATGAATCGAACCGATTCGCCTAGCTAGATCGGAATCGCGTCTCCCGTTGGCAGACCACACGCGAGCCTTGACTTCTTCTTCTTCTCGTCGGAGCAGCGGTGTCTGTTCTTTTTGGCCCCGGCGCTTGACTTCATGTTCCCCGAGGTATTTCGCAACGAATAATCGAAGTCCGGTGAAGATAAGTCACCCGGTCTCGGATCGGCAGGTATCTTATCGGCAAACGAAAGTGGCAACAATACAGGTGGGACGTATTCAGAGTCCGCCTTGCCTCGCCGCGCCGACTGAACACGGCCGTGTCGGCCCCGACATTTGCATTAATTCGCGCGGCGCGGACGTCTCTCATCGCCTTCCTCGCCTCTCTTGTTCCTTTTTGCACTTTTTCTTTCTTTTTTCGCTTTATTTCATCCCGACCCGATCGTTTTAATTGGCGTTCGAACGTGCCAGAAATTTCTCGACGTGGAAATTCCGGGCGATTACGCGGCGACCTGTTTCTGCCGATGATTCCTCGAAAGGTTTCTCCGTTCTACTATTTACCGACTGATCCTCTCAGCAACAAGTCTCGCCAAGGATGCGTAAAAAAAAAAATCAGCACCGGAAACTTTTTCCTCCGTTTCAGTCGTAAAGATGTTTCAGTGTGAAAACATTTCGTGTTCAAGAGCTGCTGAATATTTTTTACGGAATGCTAACAACGTTCTCCACGTTCTCAGAAATTGGATGAAACTGTAATATATAATAAATTTAGAGCGGTCATTAATTAATTACAGATCTACTGTTATCGCACCGTATCATTTTTCGGGCCAGAGCGAAAAATTCTCGATCCCCAAGCTTTGAGTCGGATTATCGCAAAGACTCGTGAGCAGACTGCGGATCTTTATGCATTTATGGCTTATGAAAATGTTTAAAAAATGCTGGAATATAAAATTCGATAGCGTTTAGCAGGATTTTCATTTGTTTTGGATCTACAGAGGCCGTTCCCATGAAAAATAGTTTTCTATCTCATTCCATTTCCTGGAAATTTGTCTGCAATAATTGGAAATTGCATAAATATCCGCTGTCTACTCATGAGATTTAATTTGCACCATGAGCCGTTTAGAACGACATCGAATGTACTATTAGGGGGGGGGGGCCATAAGTAATCAATTATTTGGAAATGTGAAACAAACTCTGTAGTAAATTAACGTTTTTATTCCTTAATTTATTATATAATCTCTATCATTGTCAAGGACAAATTGCCATTTTTCCTACAAATTTTCTTGTTGGTCTCAGATAATTGATGCTGCACCCATATTCCTTGCCTGTACGCCTTTCCCATTTCGTGTAGGTGCCTTTGTATAGTCGACCATGTGGAACCAAGGCTTCTCGATAATTCATGTATATTTAATTTTGGATCAGCTTCCACTAGAGATTTTAGGGTGTCGTTAGCAAATTCAACTGCTCGTCCACTTCGAGGCCTGTCAGAGAGATCATGATTATTCACCAGCAGCAAACCTGAACCAATGTTGACACTTGTTGACCTTCAATACATCTCCATAAACATCGCAAATTTTCTTTGTTGTTACATTAAAGCCCACATGAAAATGAAAAAGTATGCAATGGCGAATATGATCCTCGGAAAGTACAGGACGCCGCCATTTTATTACAGAGTTGTAAAAAAAAGTTATACTTTTTAGAATATTCAGAACACAGACTGCTTCACCGAAAACTGTAAAAAAATACGTGTTTCAACGATTGGTACAGAACTAAAGGCAACACAAATTCTTTGCAAACAATTGATTACTACTTATGGGTCCCCTAATATTATGCTCGGGGAATTAGAAAAATCGGTATAGAGACGTCAGGACCGCGATACCGGGCGCGTGGCTAATGCGGCCGTTACCACCCGTGTGTTTCTCTCTTCGGGGCCACCCTCGGCTCGGAACCAGGTGGTTCTCCTCTCCCCGCGTGGCCCGGGGCTCCTCTTAATCAGCGATCGCAGCCCGAGAAAAATAAATCGTCGCATTATTCAACGGGCCCTGGTAATATGGATCGCGGGATGATGAAAAATAAAGGATCACGGGTGGAGCTGTGGAGCCCGTAGCGGGGGCAGGAGTGCGACCTGTGAAGAAGAAGAAGGCGAAGAAGAAGCACGGGAAGAACGGACCCTGGCGGAGGCGGGGGTGGAGCCGGCGCTAAGCGTTCGCTCGTACCCAGCGAGATAACTTTCTGTAATTCAACCGTACGGCGACGAATACTAATTCCTGCCATTAATCTCCGCGGGTCGCCCACCGTTTCTCGATTCACGGGGATGGTCTGTCCTCCCTTCCGGCCCGTGGACCTCAAAATACCGTGGATCCGATCTCCGGGATTTTTGGAAAAAGAGTTCCCCCTTTTGCTTGTCGATGACCGATCTGTGAAGACCGGAATCCATCTGGAATTTTTTCTGTAAGAGCCAGAGTGCACGGTTTTTTTAAAAAGAGTGTCGTGTTTTAAAGTATATATATCTCGAAACTTGCGGTAATGTTTGAATAGCAAGATCTTAATAACTGACTGTGTAACAGAAGTCTTCAACGACGATCCATTTTACTCCCTGTGTGCAGCATATCCTAAGTGGGCGTGGCCTCGTGGATCTCAATTAAATGAAGCTTGCCTCTCAGGGCAATCTCCTCTTAGTACAGAACAGCATACGACCTGAACAAAACTCAAATTATAGTTAAACTTATTTTAATCTAGTTATCTCTTCTAAAAATCTCTTCAGGATTTTTTTCAGAATAAATTAATGGACCATTTTCTAAAACGAACAGCCAGTTTAAAAGCACATGTATTGTACCACTTCTAGCAATTCTTCTTCTCGAAAGTGTTAAGAAATGTCCGAGCAACAGTGTCATTTCCACAACTAGTTTTCCCAAAGACCCGAAGCTAGATTTCAAAAAGAAATACCAAAAGGTCCGCTTCAGACGCAACATAAGGGACTTTATCCCTTATCGAAACCATTGCTTACCCTCGGGTACGCTTTCCACAGAGCCTGGAACCCTTCACGTGGCGCTCAGGATTACCGGCAAGCGGATATGACAGGTTTTACACGGAATCAGCGGTCCACCGATGAAATTCGCCGGGTCCGATACACACTCGGGAGCGGTTTTTCATTTGGCCGAGTTCATCCGGCCGTTTGTTAATAACGCCGCTTTCGCGTGTCAGATCAGCCTGACGTAACTCTGAAATAAAGCTGACGGGTAGCTTCGGCGGAGATTCGCAATTTAAGTCTCCCGAATCCTGTCAAAACTCAAAGGGCTCCCTTGCGACTTGTCACATCCCCGAGATCCTGCCGTTTTCCAGAGGAACTTTCCAACAGTTTTCCAAGGAATTTTTCGCTGGAAATCGGTAGAAATCGTTGCTGATTCTTCTCTCTCTCTCTCTCTCTCGACGATTCGTCCACGGTTTCCCGCTTCCGGCCGAAGCTGAATCGATAGTTGTCGGGAGTCTCATTATTCGGTTTATATCCGGTGCTCGATGAACCGGCGCGCGCGCGCGTCGCGATAAATCGCCGGCGAAATATGAGACCGAATGGCGACACCGGTGGGGGCCGCTTGCGAAATCCACATGCCGGAATTGGCACGATTCCACCGGTGGCACCTGTCGCTCGTACGCGCGCATAAATTTTTTTTCCGTCGCGGCCCCCGCTCTCGGCCAGCTCGCGCGCGATTAATAGGGCCAGATTAAGCGTGGATCCCGGTCCGGCGGATAGTCCTCCGCGAATCGAACCGATTTTCGCGTTGAATGCGCGACCCGCGAAAATTTTTCGACGACTCGTGCGACGCCGCCCGTCTGGCCTGCTTCCGGAGAACCGCGGCTTTTTATCCCGCGGATTTTCCTATTACCATCGCCGTATCGCCGTGCGCAGTAATATTAGGTTGGCAAGAAAGTAATTTCGGTATTTTTAGGTGAAATAAAATCCAATTTTCTTATCAAAGCAATGAACTTTAATCAATAAAATATTTTCCATTTTGTTCCATGATCTTTCGTCATCTTTCTGGTAGCTTGATAATTCCGCGCTCATCAAACTTCTGATCCTTTTCGGTGAAAAACTGATCCAAATGCGATTTCAGATCATCATCATTAGTAAAAGTTTTAGCGAGAATCTCTGCCAGTCGCGCCGTCATTGCTCTCATCATCTTGCCTTCGTTTAATTTAATGGCGGAAATGTTAGCATCGTGTTTAATTTACCTTTGCGGTGAGTGGAGTTAGTACTTGTTTCACCCTCCTGTACTATTTACAAATCGTCATTACAAAAGGTCTTTAGCTGTTGTTTTATTTATTTGCAGACTTTCATTCGACGCGTTGCGCATCATTTATAATTTCGAATTTTAGGACAATATAATATTATATAATAAAACGGTGAAGCATATGAACGTACATAGACAGAATACAATTTACACATCAGCTTCCAACGTATACAGAAAGCATACGCAGTAGCGTATTCCCAAAATCAAAATTGAAAAAGCATTTCTAAGTCTGTGTTCTACAGCCCCGCCAATATAACAAAAACAATATTACAAAAACTGATGCAGAAATGAAACATCCAGGCCAATCGACACAGAGAAATAGAATCAAAATTAAAAATCAGCTTTCAATATTTACAGACGGCATGCGAACCAACGTATTTCTAAAATAAAGTTAAAAAAAAAAATCATCGAGTCCGCATTCCACAGCTGGGCCAACCTAAAATTGAAACATCAACGAACAAGACAAAATTGATGCAGAAATGAAACAACTACGGTCAATCGTCACGGAGAAATAGAATAAAAATTGCAAATCGGTTCTCCATTTGTCGAAACAGGATGCCGCAAAAAACAAAGTCGCGTATCTGAAATGAAATTAAGATAGCAGGGACGATTGCAGAAGCCGGCCACGAATTACCGAGCGCGCGAATCGCTGATTTTTCGAGCGTAAATGCTCGCGACGGCGAATCAAATAAATGGGACAGTTCGGTATCGCGAGAGTCGAATTAAATAGTAATTTGCAGAGATAGAGAGAGAGAGAGAGAGAGAGAGAGGGAATGAGAGAGAAAGAGGAAAGTTCAGCGTCGTATATTTGTCCGCATCGTCGTGGTTCCGCGTCCATTTCCGCGAAGAATGGAAGAAAAGGTAGGACGGTTTTCCGGGACCGTCGACGAGCGACGGAAAGAATTACAACGGGCGACGTTAAAAACGCGGCTCGCACGGTCCTGGCACTTCGGCAGTTTCGTATTAAATCATCATAAATTTGCATCCCGAATTGGCATAATGACTAGCGAGAGGTCCAGCCGTTCCGAGCGCGAGCTCATCATAGAGCACGCTCCTGCACCTGCGGCTTGTCACCATTTTTTCCTCTCGGTCTTCATCCCTGTCTCTCTCTCTCTCTCTCTCTCTTCCTCTCGCTCTCTCTTTGCCTTTTTCCTTGCCAATTGTCCACGCCGGTCGTGTTGTTTGTCGCGTAGCGGATGAAACGGGATTGCATTAACCCCGAGTTACATTTCATTCCGACGGGGTTTCGGAGCTCCCTCCGTAGCGTCGCGGGATTAAAAAATATTAGGTATTCGGCTACGCGTTCGTTGTCGAGCCGAAGCTTTTGATCCTTTAAGTCGATCCGCGTTAACGAGGAAGAAGAAGCGATCCCGTCGGGAGGGAACGGTGTCGCGGTAATTTTCGCGTCGAGTCGTTTAATATTCATTACGGTGTAACGCGTGTAAATCAGTCGAATGAAATCGCGCGTTTCGCAACTGTAAACGCGGGCTGCAGAGCGGCGGCCCGCGATTAATTCCGATATAAGCCATCGTTCAAATATTTGAATCGCACGACCCGGAGCATTTTCCCGCGAATTATAGAGGCTCCCGGCATAAAGCGATAATGATTCGCAAGGGGGCGGCCGGATCGATCGGCCGAAATAATTCAACGGGACTTCGAGCGAAATCGAGAGACCCGCTCGCGGCCCGTTGTGTCGGGAAAAGTTTGCTACACGAGCGCCCCGGTTCTAATACTCCTTGTCCCTTGGCCCGGAGCCGCTTCTCCATTCTATTATTCAAGCATCCTCCAGTTCTTATGCAGTCCGATTTCTTTGTCTACCGGATCCTCGAGTCTCCGGGCCTCTTCGACGAGGTTCCAGAGCACCTTCGAAGAAGCACCCGGGCGGATTTTAACATGAACCTTTGGCGCGAACGAATTCTAGACCGCGTCGATGCTACGTATTAGGAAATGAATTTGCCCGCCGAAGTCTTTTTGCACCGGCAACGTCGGTCTTCCTTTCTCCCTCCCCTCCCACCTACCTTTGCACCGTGCTCTCTCTCTCTCTCTCTTTTCTCTTTCTTCGTGGCCCCTTCGATTCTTGCCTCCGATTCCTGTTAAAGACGAAAACGAAAGCGGTCCCCGACAGCCGAAAACAGAGCCGACTTGCTTGGCGGCCCTCGATGTCGCGAAAATTCCCGAATAAAGTTCGACAACGGCCGCGACGAACTTTAAGGTAAAACACCGTGCCAGACGTCCAAAAGAACGTGCAGACCTTGTGCACCGGTTAAATTCCCGCGGGAAACTGGAAATAAATTGCGTGTAAGAATAGGTGTAAGGTCTTGTGGATTTTTGCGGCGAAAGGATGGACACCCAATTACTGTCGGGGTGCCAATTACTGTGCCTACATTAATTATACTGATTTCTAAAGCATAATGAATATTGAAATGTGTTGTTGACATATTATATCGAGAAAACGCTGTGTTAACTGATATCGATGATAAAAATTTAATATCTCTGATTTAATATTCATTTTGATGTAAAGGTAAGTATAATTCAGTACAGTAATTGCGTGTCCCTTGCCCTAGTTTCAGGATCTAGAAGTAGGTGGCCGATTAACCCTTTGCGCTCGAAGCCATTTTAACTCTAAAACGAAACATTTCTTCCGACCTAGAATATTTCCCTTCTACATCTATATTTTTTCATGCTATACATGCGAAAATGGTGCAATTTACTCGTACAGTACTGAAATGCTTAGTAATGCATTAAATTCAAACAAATTTAATAGTGTAAAAAATATTTTGAATAATGATACAGGAATTTTTAGTGGCGCCTACAGTCGCCATTCGAGTGCTAAGGGTTAAAGCCTCCTACTTGTCGTGAACCATATGCGTGGGTGTGATTCAATTTACAAATTAGAAAAAAAAAATGTGTAATCATTTACCAGATTCCTAACCCTTATCCCTGCCCTAACTCTTTTTCTAATCCTCTGCATTTCTCCACTCTACGAAAATTCACCTTTCTAAAGTTTTCTTTTCTACCCTTGGCCCTTAAACATATCGATCACTCGTACAAAACAATTCTCCCATTTACTCTCTTCCTCTCGATACAGCGCTTCATTCTCCTCTTTCACTTCCGACTCCAGGTGCAAACTGGCGTATTTCGCGAGCCGAGCAGGTAAGCAGGATCAAACGAAATTTAATCACGCGGAATCCGTGCAATCAATTCACCGGCTTACGGTGCTCTCGCGCCCCGTCCCATAAACGCCGTAAATTTTCATATCTCGCGAGCAGCGCCCCCGTCGGTGTATACCCGGCCCCTAAACAGGATGGAAAGCCCGACAATTATTAAAGTGATAACTAGTTTTAATAAAGGGGGACAGGATTACCCGCGCGGTCGGGGGGAGGGCGTGGGGTTCGGGTATATTAAAATTGCGGCAATCCGCGGGAAAATCCCTTTAACGAGGGACCACGTGGCCGAATTTTCACGGGACACAGCCGGGGGTTGGATCAAGCAAAGAAACGGAGGAGGAGGAGGGGTTGCAGGACGAAAAGACGACGCCCCCGAAGAGGAGGAACGAGCAAACTTTCCAACCGCGAGCCAGGCAACGTCGACCGACTAATTAACATAATTAGAATCACTCTTAACCGTGAGCTGAGGTGGTGGAAGAGAGTCCCAGGTGGAAAGCGGCGGAAAAGTGGACCACCGCGGAAGACACCGGCTGCCGGAGGAACTTTTTTAAGCTGTTCCCGCTAATTTCCAGACGGACGACGCAATGGAACCGGGGTTCGGAGGCGGACACGTCGGTGATAAGTGAGTTTTCACCGAGTTTCCAAGCCGATCCACCTCACGGGACTCATTCTACCGCTGTAACGTATCCGGGGACGAACAACGTTTACCGGTCTTTACATTAAGAGGACGCTGCTGCCGCTCCGGGACAGATATTTTATGGGCTTCAGATCAGTTCTCCACGGAAAGACTGCGCTTCCGGCCAGGGTAGGTAAGTGTTATCAAAGTGTTGCTCTGGAAAACATTGATTTTTAACACGTTGAGTGCCATGTCATCCATGTGTGGGTGACGGAAATATTTGTCCAGGTTTTAAAATGAATTTTTACGTTAATATATTCATTGTACCAAATTTAATTAGGATCTGTAAAGTGCAAGAAAGTTGTAGGACTACTCTATATCATACATATAATTTTTTTCAATTTTTATTTCGTTAAATAACTTACTTTGATTTTGTGGAATTCTTTAGGTTTCTAGTTTGGCAGTCAAAGTGTTAAACTGGCGCGTTGAAAATGGTCACAATGTATATTTACTCTTTATGCTCCTTACTGCATGAACGTATGGTGAGAAATCGAATATTAATTCTCCGTAGGTCAATTATTTTTAGGTTCAGACGATGGTTGGTAAATAGATAAGGTAACGGGGGTAGAAGAAATGGAAAATTGTAGTAGGTACATTTTTCTTGGGTATGTTGTGGTGGTCGAACACTTAAACGATATTACCACACTATGAGAGGCTCAACTTTAGAACCATATGGTCCACACATCTGAAAAACATACAACAAACACAACTGTGCCCATAATTACGAAAGTGGTCTGTCATAAAAAAAAAAAAAATTACATTGAATAAATTTAGTTTAAAATCATGTCGTGTGAAATAAGTGATAAATTCAATTTTTTTAAAATTTTGACTTGGACCACTTTCATAATTATGGGCACAATTGAATTCCTTAAAGAAATCAACCACATCCACAAAATCTAAAAACACCATAGAAGCTCGTCACTAATGACCTAGATGTTGATACGACGTTAAACCAAAAAAAAAAGCGTTACTGGTAACAGTAAAAAACTATTAATAATAGGTTGGGGAAAAAGAAATCCACTATTTTTCCGGTGAATGGCTGTAATGATCGATATCTCGTAAAGTATCGATCAAACAATTTCAGATTTATGCTCATTGGAAAGGTGACATTTCGCACTAAAAAAATTCTTTTGCTGTTTTTTGTTTGGTCAATTCAGTTGTGAGTTACAGGGTGTTAAAAATGGAAGTCAACAAAGAGAAAATTCGGTACATTTTACAGTTTTTCTTTGATAAAGGAGAAAATGCAAGCCAGGCGGCTGAAATTGTGAATGGTGAATGGTGTTTATGGTCCCGATACCGTAACAGCCAATCACGTGCAATTTTGAATTTTTTTATTTTTGAAAATTTTTTTTAAATTTAAAAAAAGAAATTTCTTTTTCAATTTTCCATTTCAATTTTCAATTAATGCGATTGACCAGAAACAGCCAGAATTGGCCAACAGGAGAGGTGTTGTGTTCCATCAGGACAACGCCAGGACACACACGTCTATAGTGACTCGCTAGAAACACCATGAGCTTGGTTGGGAAGTTTTAATGCATCCACCATATAGTCCGAACCTGGCACCAAGCGATTACCATGTTTTTCCTGCATTGCAAAACTTCCTTAGTGATAAGAAATTGGCATTAAGAGAAGATTGTGAAAATCGATTACTAGAGTTTTTCGCCAATAGGGACCAAGACTTCTATGAGAGAGGCATTACGAAGCTATCTTTAAAATGGCAACAAATTATAGAACAAAACGGTGCATATTTGACCCAAATCGGACAATCCGAAAGATGTTAAATAAAGTCTTGAAGTTCACGTAAAAATAATGGATTTCTTTTTCCCCAACCTAATATAATACAAAGAACTCAATTTGTATTTGGTTAACTCACGCAACGAACAAGCGAGAAACGAAGAGAGAGAGAGAGAGAGAGAGAGAGAGAGAGAGGATTTGATGTTAAATCGGTATCGATTACCGTAGCACGGTGATTAATAGCCATCGGAGCGAAACTATTTTACTAGAATAATCCTTTTCTATAATCCTATCGACGAATTCCGTACGGCCGGCCTTTGCGCGATTGATCGCGGGCCGCGCCGCGGTTCTGGACCGTCGATAGGTAGATAGATTCATGGAGTTAACGAGATAACGAAGTGTGTTAAAACCAGCGTCACTGATATCGCGGCAATAATTAAAGCGAGCAGCTCTCTCCCGGCTCTGCTTTCAGGCTCGTCGCGCGCCACCAGCGCGAAATATTCGCAGCTGCGGAGAACCGTGTCGATGCACTAATTTACTTCTAATCGCTGGAAAATACTGGCGGCTAGAATAATATTATTATCCGGGATAATGCTATTATCGCGATTCGGTCTGACGAGGAGGGTGGAGGCGGCGCGGGGGCGGGGCCTAGCGGAGCGGAGCAGAGCGAAGCCGAGCCCGGAGAGGACAACAGTAGGGAAGGGGGCGGGGGCAAATCGAATTTCGGTGAAGTTCGCAGCAAAATCATTATTATTATGGCAGATCGTTTGCAAACAATGCGCTCAGGGTTTCAAATATTGATCCTGTGACGTAATCGTCGCTGAAATTACCCCTACGGCCACGCTGTAACGTGTTACGGTCTCGTTACCGGTTGGTTTACGGTGCAGTGCTTAGCAAACACAGCATTCTAATCGCTGATAAGGCCACGCGCGCGGCCCATTTTTCCGGATATCGGTCGCGCCCCGCGAAATGAACTCTCGAACCGTCCGTGGTACCCGTTCTGGACGGTATCTACCCTCTCGCGATGCTTTTTCGAGAGTATCTCGATGTCCAGTTTACTCTTCCGGCTGAAATATTGCTGATCCCATAGATTTTAATCAATAGACATATTATTTATTTGCCTCTATTCTCGTCTTCTACAGTTCAGCGATTATATCGTTGTGGGAAAAATTGTGTTAAGGGGACATTACACTTTCTCGGATTGGAAATTGTAATAATTATTATGCGACTGATCAAGTAATGAAAAGACGCTTTTTGAGTCCGTAATTTTTTTGACATATATCTTAACCCTTCAAATTCAAGAAAAAATTTTTATATAATTTTGTAAATGATTTTCTATAGGGGTTTTTTGCAGTCTCATAGAAGTCATTTTAAATATGTTGATCTGCTGGTGTGCACGATTGCGGCTCACTGTAACATCTGAAAAAAAAAGAATTATCCTTAGGAAAAGTATGACTAGAATAAATAAGATTGGTTAATTCCTTGCTGAATGTTTAACGTTTTTATTTTTGTACGAAGAAAATGCTATTTGTGAATTCACCACTTTTGAGATCCAACATTTTGTAAATTGTTCGAACAAAATAATCGTAGCCTATACTGGGGCCATAGTCATACTTTCTTCAAGGATAATTCTTTTTTTGCGCCAAGCAGATCAAAATTTTTAAAACGACCTCCATAAGACTGCCAAAGGAAACCTCTATAAAAAATCATTTACAAAATTATATAAAAATTTTGTCTTGTATTCAAAGACTGAAGATATTTGACAAAACAGTTACGGACTCAAAAAATGTTTTTTCATTACTTTATCAGTCGCATAAAAATGAAAAAGTGTAATATTCTTTTAAATGATGGATTCTATGAAGTTTAACGACTACAAACAATAACATTAGCAAGATGAAGTCTGACGACTACAATAATATTGAAAGTAGAAAATTTTGCATATTGATAGGAGCATTAAGCACCGCTGAGTTCTGCAGAGACAATTTTCGCGAAGGAAGAATTCGACAGAGGGAATTTCGCGAGTCCTGTTCGTCGGCGAACAATTCGCGAGGACTTCGAGGAACGCGAGTATCCCCGCGAGTTGGTTTTCCGCGGACAAATGGGAACCGCGGATAGGAACACGCGCTCTCGTCTCTCTCTCTCTCTCTCTCTCTCTCTCTCGACATCCCGCGAAAATCGAGTTTCATAGTAATTTCTGCCTCTGTACGCGATAGTGGTGCGCTCGCCTCCCCTTTCGTCGCCGCCTGTCTTTCCGCCTCGTATCCGTCCGATCTTTTGACGTCGGCCCGACCTATTTGCTCGGGAACCATTAACGCCGCCGGAAAATTGAGCGACGAATTTTCACGAGGCAATCTCCTCCTTTCGCCGGCTGTTCCACGGGAGCGATTGTTTTTTAATCCGCCCGCGCGTTACAAACGCGAAAACTTCTCCGTCTGGACCGTAAAGCCTGCACACATAAGCTCGTACAAGCGCGAGTCTCGCGCTGGTACAAACTCGTTTACTTTTGGAAAACCTTTGTGCGACAGGAAAGTGAAATCTCAAATTCAACCCTCGTTCTGACGAAAAGAAGAATTTAATCGCGACGTCTAAACCTGAATTGGATGACTAATGGGTCCAGCAACACAGAGAGGTTTTCTCCTATTTCCTAGGTGCTGATGACGTATTAGTAGAAATTATTTATACTCACCTATGACTGATTCCACTATAACATAATTTGGCTTAAAAAAAAATCAGATAATAATCTGGGCTACTCATCGCAATCTCTGATTCACCGTAGGGGTGATACTTCGCGCAAATATTAAATCCTCGTCGCGACAAAGATAAAAATTCGGTTGAAAGCTGTCTCCGGGAAGCTGAGGAGTTAACAATGGCCATAAAAACGGACCTAAGTCCTTGATCTACGGAAGCCGAAGGGCACGTGTCGCATTGAAGCTGGTGTCCCACTGAATTTTGACCCGTTGGCAGCTCGGGAGTGTCCCCTGCCACCGCCTAATTCAAATGTAACTCAAACAGTCGGTATCCGTCGCGGATCCGCTTTAATGCCGCGAAAGAGGCGGAGAGACGTGGCGCACGGGATCACGATGTGCACATACATTTCTGTCAGCCGACGATGGAAGAAGAACGATGGCTGCGTCGAGCAAGCTGGCACGCGGTGAGACATGCTAGAGGGTGAGGACGTCGCCGAGGGAAAGAAAGGGAAACAGCCACCGGGAGGGTTGGTTTGAAAGAGAGACGGAAAGTGGAGTGACTCCGGAGAGAAACCGGGGGATTTCAAAGCAAATTGCCAACCTCGCCCTCGTACCTCTTTCTCCCTCTCTCTCTCTCCCGCTTCGTCCATCTTGATTTCCATTTCTCTTCCACCAGACGACTCCCCGTTTCGGTTGTCGGGTCGCGTTGACTTTCCCTTTTACGTCCCGCGACTGCGACCCCGTCAAAGGCAGCCGAATTCGGCGAACGGTGTCGCTCGGAACGCCCCGGTAAACGTTTTCGCGTTCTTTCACCTACCAGGTAATCGTGCCGCCGAATTTACAGTTTATTAAATACCGCTCCTTTGCGCCCACTTTGACAACTTGGCCCACGAGCCACCTGTGAGTCCCTATCGCGCGAAACCCTCTCTTCGAGGACCGAAAACGGTGCTTCAAAGCTACAAGTACACCACGGTCTCCCTTTTTTTTTTTTTTTTTTTTTTCGTGTGGAAATGCGTTACGCATACCCCGGCCCCCTGGGGAGGAACCGGGGTTATGTGGGGCTCCCTCGAGGAGGGAGATCCTCGAGCCGACAAAGCCCGACGATCCCCCCCCCCCCAGAGTACCCACTAAAACCACACGCCCACCTAAGCTATGTAGGAGGTGCCTGGATCTCGCGAGAACTCAACAGGACACCTCCTAGCTATACATGCATCCCGAAGGGAGGGGTTAGCTCCCCCCATACCTGACTCTAATTAGACCCTGGGCAGAGGGACCCGCCCAGTGTCCCCATCCCTGGAGCCTTCGAATCGAGCTTCCCGAGCCCCAGCTCGGTCCACCCGCAGCTCCCGGAGCCTCTGTGCCCAGCTCGGAGCGGGTACCCGAGGGCTCCCGCCCCGGCCCGGGGCAAAGAGGCGCCGACACCGGCAAGGAAGGGTCGTCGAAGGCGTCTCCGTACGCCCGACCCTCCCCACCCCACCCCCCCGCGCCCCACCCCAGAGCTCGCCTCTAGGGGGTGTGGCCGGCACCCCGCCACAATAGACTAAGTCTCGGGGTGCCGTGCCACACCGGGGGGAGTAGTACTCCCCCCCGGGAGCCGGGGTTAGCTCACTCCCCCGGCCCCCCCATTCTCCGCCCCCCTCAACGGGGGCACACGGCGGTGCGAGGGGCGAACCCCTCGCACCGCTAAGGCAATCCCCGCCCTTCCGGGAGGAGGGGGCATTAGTTGGCGCGGGAAGGGGAATACTTCCCGCGCCCTCCCCCCAAACACCGCCCCCCATCTCTGGGGGACCACCGCGACACGGGGGGACATCCCCCGCGCCGCACTTCCTGAAGCTACCGACCCCCCCCCTCCTCCCAGGAGAGGAGGGCGGCACACGACGGCGCGGAGGACGTCCCCGCGCCATCCGCCTCCTCGCGGAGCCTGGGTCTCTTTCCCGGGCCCGCTCGGCGGCCTCCTTCGCGGACATTACTGTCTCACAGAAGGAGACCACCGCCTTCGCCGACCTCCCGCCCCCGATCAAGCGGTCGAACAAGATCGGGAGCGAGAGGTCCCACCCCTCCACCGCGGCTCTAAGGACACGACGCGGCCCAGCCCAAGCCGGACACTCCTCGAGTGTATGCCGCGCCGTGTCCACCTCCTCGCCGCAGTGGTGGCACTGCGCCGCCGGCTCCCGCCCCATCCTATGCAGGTACTCACCGAAACAACCGTGTCCAGTGAGCACCTGCGTGAGGCGGAAGGTCAACCCGATTCGCCTCCCGCACCATGTATCTAACATGGGCAGGAGGGCCCGAACTGTCGGGCGTGCCGAGGACGAAAGCATTTGCTTCCATCGCTCGAACACGCCCGCACGGGCCTGGCGTCTCTGTTCCTCGAACTCCTCCTCCTCCTCGGCCGTCAGCTCCTCCCCAGGGGGGCGGCGGGACTCGCAGGCGATCCGGTATATAACCGCCTGCCCCGCCGCCACCACGTGGAAGGGAGGAACCACGGCCAGGAGGCCCGCCACCTCGGTGGAGATGGTGCGGTACCCCCGTATGGCCCGCAGGGCCAGCCGACGCCGCACTCTTTCCAAGAGCGCGATGCTGCGTCGGCTGGCCTCGAGCGAGCGGTGCCACACGGGGGCCCCATATAGGGCTATGGACCGCACCACCCCCAAATAGAGGCGGCGGACGTACAACTGCGGCCCCCCGATGTTGGGCAGCAGCCGCGCGAGTGCGGCCGCTGTCCCCTCTAGACGGGGGGCCAGGAGTTCGAAGTGACCTACGAAACGCCAGCGACCATCGATGATCAGGCCCAAATATTTCATCGTGGGCCTGACCTCGACGGGGGTATCAACGACCCGGACCCGGAATCCCTGGGGCGGCCGCCGCCGCCAAGACGACTTGTACAACCAAATCGCCTCGGTCTTAGCGGCGGCCACAACAAGCCCCATTTCCCGGATCCGTCCGACAACGCAGTCCAGGGCGGACTCTACGAGGCGTCCTGCCTCCTCCCAGTCCCTCCCCTCCCCGTGGACCAGGGTGTCATCACAATAGCAGATGACCCCCGTCCCGGAGGGGAGGGGAACCCGCAGTGCCGCGTCAAAGGCGAGGATCCACAGGAGTGGCCCTAGGACCGACCCCTGTGGAACCCCGCGGCATATCTCCCTCCGGTATGTACCACACCGGCCGGTAATATACACCTCCCTGTCGCGGAGGTAGTCCCGGAGCACTTCCCGGAGATAGAGGGGGACCCGGAAATATTCCAAGGCCTCCTCCATCTCCTTCCAGGGCAGAGTGTTGAATGCATTGGAGATATCCAATGATACTGCGATCAACACCCTGCCCCGAGCGACAGCCCTTTCCCGGAGGAGTCGCAGACGCTCAAGAGCGTCTATGGTAGAGCGCCCCCTCCGGAATCCAAATTGGTCGTCGCTCAGCCCGGGACCACCCCGCGACAGGTGCTCTCGGAGGCGGGCAGCGATTATTCTTTCGAACAGCTTGCCCGCCTCGTCGAGTAAACACACCGGCCGGTAAGCAGAGGGAGATTCTGCGGGTTTTCCTACCTTCTGGAGGAGGATCAGGAACGCCTCTTTCCAACACTTGGGGAAGATTCCCCGGCCCAGGCACGCATCTAAGATGCTCCTGTAAGCCGGGGCGAGGACCTTTAGCGCCAAGGCCATTATACCACCAGGAACGCCATCCGGGCCAGGGGCTTTCTTGCCCCTAGCCCGACGCTCCCGGATGGCCTGGTCGAGCTCCCACTCTGTGACCCGGAGTTCGTCCGACCAATCGCTGGTCGGACCCGGGGCGCGTACGTCCCCCACCTCCCCCCCAATACCGGGAGGGAAGAGGGTGCTAACGACGCGCCCCAGGAACCCCGGGTCCATCCTCTCCGCGACGGGGGGCGCCCAGGGACGGAGCTTCCCAAGCACCATCCTATACGGGCGCCCCCACGGGTCTTCGCGGAGAGTTTCCAGGAGCTCGCTCCAGGCCTTCGCCTTGGCTGCGGCAATAGCTCGCTTGAGGGCCTCGGCGGACGATCTGTACTCCCTGTACAGACCATCCACCGTCGGCTCCGGATCGCCGCCACGAAAGTGGCGACGCCGAGCGCGGACATACCGGCGGCGGGCTCGACCGGCCGAGCTACGAAGCTCGGCCAGCCCGCCCGACCACCAGTATACGGACTTTCGAGGGGGACGGGCACGGACCCGGGGCATTGCGACGTCGCAGATCATCTGCAACGCGCCCCGGAGCCAGGCCGCCCCCTCGTTTGGTCCGCGCTCCCTGGCCGGAGGCCAGGCTGAACCGATAACCACGGCCCTCAACAGGTCCTCGTCTAGCCGCTTCAGCGCCCATCTGGGCGCCGAACGGGCGCTACCTCGCCGGAGGAGGGGCGTGTCCACCGGCGGGTCCGAGATCACAGCCACGTCCATCAGGACGTAGCCGTGATCGGAGAGGGTTTCCCCCTCCCATACCCGCCATCTGAACACACGGCGCGAGGCGGAAGCGTTCGCCAACGACAAGTCCACGATGGACCAACCGTTCCACCTCACGCACGTCGGCACGGAGCCCCGGTTTAGCAGCCGGAGCTCCAGCCCCTCCATCCATTCCTCAAGGGCCCTACCTCGGGGTTCGGTCCTGGGGTTACCCCAACTGGTGGACTTCGCATTGAAGTCCCCCAGGACCAGCACCAGACCGGCTAAGTGGGGGGTCAACATACCTCCCAACCGGTCCAGGAACACCCCGAATTCGGTGGGGCCACAGTTCGGCGAACAGTAGCACCCAGCGACCAGAAATCTTCCCCATTTCACCAACACCGCCCCCCGGCTCCGTTCGACCACGGAGCAAGGGGGTAATCTCGCCGATAGGCGAGCCCATATCGCCACGGAGCCCTCCAGGCCCCCGAACCATTGTGGGTGGTCGGGGACCCTGAAGGGCTCCGCGGCTACTGCCAGGCCAACCTCAAGCTCCGCCAGGCGTTGGACCATCAGGTCCTGTGCCCGGCGGCAATGGTTGAGGTTGGCCTGGAGAACCAACTGGGAGCGCCCGTGGGTCGAACTATACATTGTTCGAACCCGCGGGCGCTCCCTCCTGAGCCGGCCCTGGGGCCGGCTCTACCTCCATGCCACCGGTGGGCGGCGCGGGGGGGAGGGACGGACCGGCCCCCCCACCTCCACCATTGGCCATAGGGGACGGCTCCACATTGCCGCCCCCCTTGGTCTTCTTCTTCTTTGAAGGCGGGGAGCAAGCTTTGCTCCCCGCCTTGTGGTTTGCGGGCTTGCCCGCCCCCGCGCACACCACGCAGTGGGGGGCGGAAAAGCACGCCACTGCCCGGTGGGATGGGTCCCCGCACCGGTAGCAATGGCCGCTCCGGTCCACCTCAGCAGTGCACCGCTGCCTCACGTGCCCGAGGGCGAGGCAGCGGAAACACTGCATTGGCCGGGCGGCCAGAATGACCACCCGCGCGAGGGTCCATCCCACCTTTATGCATTTGGCCTTCTCAATGGCCAAGGCCGCCACTGCCGGGCACTGCACCCAGACGGTGCCAAGACCGCCGGTCGGAACCTTAATGGTCCCGACCCGGACAGACTCTGGGGTGCAGCCCCCGGCCGCCGCCACCGCCGCCACCACCTCCTGAGGGGTCACGGAAAGGTCCAGGCCCGTCAGGCGGAATTCCGCTTTCTTGACGGGCCTGGCCACCCTCACATCTAACCCCCCCAGGGCGGCGGTCATCCCGGCGGCGAGGGCGTCCGCCTTTATACCCCCGTCGGCACCGGGGACCTGAATAATCAGGCCCCCGGTGACCGCCCGCTTCCACTGCAGGGTCTCGATGCCGAGGGCGCCGAGATCGACGCCCTGGCGAGCCCTGCGTATAGCCTCCTCGTAGGTGGCCTTACTCCCCTCCGGGACGGTGATCGTCACCGCCGCGGAACGGGGAGGGGCCGCCACCCGAGGAGGTGCCTTTTTTGCGGGCCCGGTCCCGCCCTTGGAGGCGGGAAGCGGGGCGGCTGGGGTGGAAGCGGCCTTGGCCCGCCGCTTATCCTTCCTGCCCACCACCTGGACCCAGGTTTCCTCCAAAGTTTGGGGTGCGGGGGTGGCCGGTACGGCGTCCCCCTGGCCACCCTTCCTCTTCTTCTTCCCCTTCTTCTTCCCCTTCTTCTTCTTCTTCCCGGCGGGGGGGTTCACCCCATCAGGAAGAAGAGAAGCCTCTACCGGGGGCGAGGAAACGCACGCCGGCGAGACGATAGGGGCGGGTCCCTCTCCCTTAGGGGGGCCAGCGACCCCCAGCACCGGACGGAGCTCCCCACGGAACGCCATTAATTTGGCGTCCATGAGGGCACCGATCCGGGCCAGGAGGATCGCGTCCCCCCCATTCGTCGCCCCCGGGAGTGAGGGGGGCGGCGACCGCCTCTGCACCTCCACCTCCACGGGGAGAAGCGACGACGAGGAGGCTAACTGCCTCTTCATCGCCATCATCTCCCCGTGGATGGCGGTGAGGGAGTCGTTTAACTCCCCAACGTCCCTTCGCAGCGCCGCATTTTGCGCCCTGAGGGCCCGGTTTTCCGCCTGCACCTTTTCCAATAGGTCAGCGGGCGGTCCACCGATAGGCCTATCCGAGGCAGCGGCGCTGAGACCAGCGGAGGGGGATGAGGAGGCTCCCTGCCATCCTCTTCCCTCGATCTCCCTCATCCCGGCCTCGATGAGGCGCGCGGCGACCTTCAGTTCCCTGATGTAGGTCCCCTTGAGATTGCCGCTCCTAAGGGCGGTGGCCTCGACCAAACGGCTGGCGGTCACCACCCGAGCGGCAATCTCTCCGGGCATCAGGTCCTTCATTTCCCTCCCGCATTCCTCTACGGTTGGAGGCCCTTTACCGCGGGGCCTCTTCGGGTCCCTCTCCAAGTCCTTCTCCGCGAAGGGCGACGCGGGTCGCTTCCCAGTCGTACGCGAAGACGACTGGGATGCGACCGACAACGTGTCGTCGTCCTTCACTCCTCCGAGGGAGCCCCCCATAAGGACGGATCGGACTGACCCGTCCCCTCTCGCCACCAAGGATCCCGGAAGGGACCTTGTCGGCGACGCGCCTCCTCCCCTCGTCCCGGCGGTAAGGGGTCCCACAGACCCCCCCGCCAAGACGCGGGAAGCCGACCGCGTCCTACGTTTCTCCCCCAAAGAGGGAGAAACCTCCTTCACCACCTCCTCCTCACCAGAAAGTTTTTTTTTTATGTGCTTCCATCGCAGTTTAATTGTATACATATCGACGGTTCGCCCATCATGGGACCCCTGCCGCAGTAGGGGTACTATCCCCGCCGTTTAAGTGGCCCTAGTTAAACACGCCGAAGCCGAGAAGCGACTTATCAGCTGGCCAAGCCTATCGACGTGGAAATGACTCTACAAAAGGTTAACGGGATAGGCCCGCGCCATAATGATGCTAAAGGTTTTCCGTCACCCCTATTGAGGGAGCTCACCGGATCCGAACCGTATTTTGCTCCAACTTCGGGCTAGACTTTGCCTTGGTTTAAGCCCCCCAAAGCACAGGGTATGAGAAAATACTGGCCAGGTAATTCTCCATTCCTACGCCCAGTAACATGGCTTCAACCCTCGGATAGGCTCCAGTCAGCTGGGAGTAGCGGTTCCCCCACGTTAAACATGTGCGTGTTGCCACGCACAGAGGTCAGGTACTAACATATCTCCCAGCCCCGGTCGGGAGGCTACTACTCCATCCCTTGATTAGTCTCCGAGGAATATCCACCGTGCACCGGCCGCAGCCACATCCATACACACACACTCCCACACATTCATACGGTACCCAGGGACGCTGGCCGGACTGTGATTGCTCACAGACAAGAGAACCAGGCAACGTCCCGGAGTACACCCCTCGCTCCGTTCGCCACCCATTGCGGGTGCCCAGGGACCACCACGAGGAGGTGGAGCGTAGAGGATTTTGGGAATATGACCGCCACCACTGTGGTATACCTAGCAGTGGATCCGAGTCACCACTGCTAAGCCCATATTCCCTAGGTCCCCACACCACGGTCTCCCTGGATGGTCCATTCACCGTAATTGTTAAGAATGGATAGTCATCCGGCCACATAGTCAGTCCTCTCTCTTGTATCTCCTGGATACTAATAACGTTCTAATTAAATATTCAAGTAAAATCGAGGCACTGAAAGAATAGACCATAAAACATTTACAATAAAAAGTGTATAATTGCAAGACACAAAGGCCAAATAGAACCTTCCTTCTTCTAATTATCTAAGCTGACACTGATCCACTGATGTCTTTAAATTTGTTTAATGTGTCTACTGCTTTAACACTTTGACTGCCAAACTAGAAACTTCAAATGTTCAATGAAATCAAAGTAGTTAGTCACATAAAAACTGAAAATAATTAAATATATGATATTGAGTAGTACTTCAACTTTCTTGCATTTTGCAGATCCTAATTTGGTACAATATATTAACGTAAAAATTCATTTTAAAACCTGGAAAAATAATGTTTACAGCGTGTTAAATTGTACGTACTCGTTGTTGTCATAAATGCGCAAAATCCGCGATCTAATGATGAAAGTCTCGAGAGTTCTAATACCAAAACCGTTTCATCCAAGAGGAACAGTGCTCGATGAACAATCAGATCCATGTCACGTTGCCCGAGCACTATCTTTCCATCTTGGTGCCTCGAGATGAACACCAGTGACCCGGTTCAAAGGCAGGGGGGACAGAGAGAGGATCCGGTGGATCCGTCGGGGCCGACGAAACTCTCGACGTCGACGACGACGCCCCGGTCGTTTACGCCCGGTCGTTTCCGTGGCGGCTGCGAAATCCGACGATAATGACTCGCGAAACACCGGCACGTCGTAATAAGTCGTAATCAGATTAGAGCCAGCGCTTTCCGAGAAGTCTCCCGGAGAAGAGAGCTGAAGACGGAAAGGGAAAACTGGCGTCGCCATGCCGCGCCGCGCAGCGCCGGCACGCCAATTGAACGTAAAATTCAGGGAGACGAGCTATTATGGCAGAGGAGATACGTTTGCCTCGGGAAAAGTTTCATTAGCCCCGCTACGGAAACAGTAATGAGGCTTTCTTCGCGTTGAGAAACGTTTCCGTCTCGAAAATACGCTCGCTGAATCTCGGCTAGCCTTCCACGATCCCCTCTGCCGACGGCTGGGTCGCCTCGGACCCTCAGAGGATTCCTTCGAATCCTCTGAAGATTCAATTAAATTTGGTTGCTACAGAGATCCGCGTGAATGTAATGTATTCGGTTTAATTTCGTTAGCGGAATTTATTTATCTTTGCGCAGAATGCAGAATATTTTGTATATTATTTATGTAGTTACGTAGCACTTGTAGTCTTGGTTACGTGCGAGTGTTATTCGTGGTACGTTTTGTTAAGTTTCCTTCGATCCACTCATGTTTTTATTGTCTTCATGCCGTTTTATGTACTTTATGGATACTGTTAATGATCCCTGTATAAACTACTAAAAGAATAGATAAATTCGCTTAGTGTTTCACTGGAGAAGTTCAGAAGAAAATGATGTCAATAGATTCCAATAGAAAATTAAGGTAGAAATACTCGAACAGTCACGGGATTAAGACTTGTCTCCCACTCTACCTTACCCCTTCCACGGCTCAGTCACGTGACCAATCGGGTACTGGCAGAGAGAGGGTAACTTTTTCCTCTCAACTCTACTCATAACAAAATACTCAGTAGAAAATTACAAAGAGCCCCTGGCCGATCTAGCAACATAGAAATGCCAAATCAAATAATTACAGAATAGAAAAATTGTGAAGATAATTAGTATACCCTTATGGTATAATCGACGAAGTACAGTATAAACTCAAATCTGGATAGATGAAAAATTAGCGAGGATAAATCGGGATGAAAGCTGTCCGTTAAAAAAGGAACTGGTTCTCGACGAGGGGTTTCATAAAAAATTAGCAAAAGAATGGCGAGAAGTTCGCGAAAGAGCGGTGTCGCGATTGAGTTAATAATATCCGTCCGTTTGACACGCGGACGGGATCTTGAGCGACGCGAGTCACGGTTCGAAGCCTGATATTAATGAATCCGGTATCGACATCGGCGTTGTCTGTCAGGCTCTCCCGATACCCCGGCTAATTATTGCATAATTTGTCCTCGGCGATATTAATATCCGCGTATATTGCGAGGCGGTAGACAGCCTTCCGACGTCCGTGGACCGTCCGAGAACGAGAACGAGAGATCGCAGGACCGAGATTGCGATTGTAGATGAGTCGGGCTTCAAAGGGGAGCCCCCCAGGGCGAGGATAAGCAGAAGGAGAGTTCCCGATGTGGGAGGACTACCTCGTAATCGAGATGCAGCGAGAGGTAATCTCCGGCCTGTCCCCTGGCCGGTTACCTTTTTGTGGCCTCTGTCGGCTCTCTATCCCTCTCTCCCTCTCACCCTCCTCCCACAGCCCTCTCGGAGACTGTTTAAGATAAGCCTGCAGTCGCGTCGATGCATCAAAACGAATTAACCGGACGCCCGTAATTATCGCGTTACTGCGCTCCGCGTTTCAACTGCATGCTCTTCGTGGCTGAAACTCGGAGTCTCCAAACGACAAACGGAAAAGAATTCCAGGACTCTCTCTCTTTAGTCTAGAAGATAGGTTCGTTCGTGTTACTTCGTTCAATAGGAAGCATTTATTCTTTCAGAGTGTAAGTGTTGGGATTCGAGAGAAAATTAGTAGACCCACTCATAGCTAGATCAAAATTATCTGCATTAATTACAAGATACTGGGATCAATTGACAATTGGTCTCTTCTTTTATAAACTTATATAGTTATAATACCGGGTGCCCCTGAATAGTTATACAGAGATTTCTCAATATATGTCGCCAAGGCCTGAATGATAAACGTCGCGGAATTATCCCCACTACCGCCGGTTATATCCCGTGAGGAGCCGTAAGGAGTATAAACATAAGCTCGGGTATGTTTCCTGGACGATACACGACGCTGGCAAGACCCGTGTTGTTGACATATATCGAGAAATCACTATGCTTCTTTGAACCGGGCGATTACCGAGGACATTTGAAGTAACTTTTTCCTGTGCGAAAATATTCTTCGCGGCCAACACGGACCAATTAGAAAGCGACTACAGCGGACGAATTTCGGCTCTGCCAATGGCAACGCTGCGCGAACATGAGCCGCTGAGAACATTTTGGCAAAGGAAGAAATTAGTCCAAATGACTTTAGAAATCATGCCCTTCAAGAAGGTAGAATATTTTGGGACATCCTGTATAACTAATGTACTTGTTATGTGGTTCCTTTAATAAATTAAAGCAGGACCAAAGGAATTCAATTTCTGATTGGCACCTGTTCATTGTTATCGATACAGAAAATTTTGCATAGAAATCCACAGTCTAGTGACACTGCTTCATGTTTCAACTACTCGTGTTTATTATAGTTGCATAAGATCTGCAGTTTAATAATCACGTATGTCTGGTTCCGTATCGAGACTCACGTCATAACAAAAACAGAGTCTAGACGAAGTGACGAGCTGAGAAGAGCAATGCTTGATATTAATTGATTGCGATGCGACACGAATTCTGTCATCCTTTAGCCTCATATTCAATGCATTTATCCGGTAGACTGCTGACAGTACAAAGTAGTCCAACAGAAAATCTGGACACTCTGATAGACTAAGCAGGGCCCAGACAGTTTCGTTTAGGCAAGGATTAGGGCACGAAGTCGATGCATCTAATCGTATACAACACCCTCAACCCTAGATAACTAAACTTACATCAGTATTACTCTGTAAGTAATGCAGAGTGAATTCTCGATATATATCAACAACACGTCATGTATGGTCCAGGAGACTGTGTTATGTTTACACTTCTCGGCGTACGAAGTCATTCGAACTTCGTGGCTCCTCACGAGGTATGGGAATCATTCCGCGACATTTATCATCCAGGTCTTGGCGACATATATCGAGAAATCACTGTACTTCTGCTGACAGACTATGAATTGGAAACACATAAATTGTTACATTTCCTTTATTGTTTATTTCAAACAAAGTGGCACAACTTAATAATTGCATCAGTAGTTTTTAATTAAAAATTAAATTTTGAATTAGCTTGATTCAACTGGGTGCGCTACGCGGTATATTCCATGCTATTCGACGAATGTTCAATTATTTCGGGCTAATTAGAACTCGTGTGTTCGAATCGTGAGCGGGGAATTTGAATGCTGGAAGAGAACAAAGCTCATTAACACGACGCGATCATCGCATTAGAGTTCCGCGTGTTCGAACGGTTTGGTTTTCGCGGGGAATTTGAATGCTAGAAAAGAAGATCGGCTCGCGCGAGGGGGAAGATCGCATGCGTCCGCGAGACCGGGATTCCAGTAGCGGCGGCATAGGACTTAGGTTCGTTCATAAAGCGACCGGGTAGAAAGCATTTATCCTTTCGGGGTAGAAGGCCTGGACAGCGGTAGAATAAACGGAGTCCGGGGCAGTCTTATTTTGGCGAGGACTACGGCACAGCCGGGACGTGCTCCTCCGACTTGGACGGGCACCATTATTTCTTCAGTGTCGACAACTCCTTGCCGCTGCCCTTCTGTCCTCCCTACGGCCCCTTATAGCTTCAACAAACCAACGCCAAATACAGAGAGAGCTCAACGAGGAATGAGAGAGAGAGAGAGAGAAAGAGAGAGCAAGAGGACGTTTACGGAACAGAGACGGGAAACATCGGTGAGAGAACGAAACCGTGCAAACGAGAGAAAGAGAGAGTTCGAGAAACGGCAGGAACTGTCCCCATTGGCCAGACGAGGACAACAGGATGCTGCGGCCACTCACAAGGACTACGCCGTTAAGCCGGGGGAATGGTGGCCTAAGACCATCCCGCGGGCTCTGCCTCTTTTGTTGACAGGACTATGAGAACTCGCGCACCGTGATTTATCGAGGCTCGCTTATTCTTAGTCCTTTGCGGCGGCTCGCGTTATACCCGAGCCGCGTTAGCTAACTGGCTGGATTATTAAGCGCGATACGCGAGACACTGTCCCTACCCTAGATACCCCACCTTCTCCTCGACCAATCCGATTTTTCCGGACGGTTTCCCCACGGTTTTTCCACAGGACGATATTTTCTACTTGTTAGAGCGCGGCAACCCCGCTCTCCCTCATCGATCAACGCTTTCGTTCAGCTAACAGCAGAGGCTGCCGGGAACAGGTCCTTTTTAATTCTTTCTACGAGCTCGTCCTTTGTGCCAATTTCTGACTCGCCTGCTTCTCTTGATAATCCCTTGTGCCCCGGGATCTTTTTCAAATATTAAACGCAGCTTCTTTCGAGAACTACGTTGTACGGGCGAGAATTAAGAAGTACCGTGGACGATCAAATTATTAGGGCAAATTAAGAATTACACTGAAGCCTTACTGAACACAGTGAATAATCGAGATATGTCAACAACACGGGTCTTGCCAGTATACTGTATCGTCCAGGAGACATACACACCTCGGAACCTTACGGAATATACCCCGTGGTAGTGGGGATAATTCCGCGACGTTTAGCATCCAGGCCTTGGCGACATATACCGGGTGGTTCGCGAGAAACAGGACACCTTAATAGCTCCGTTAGGCTTAGAGATAAAAGAAAATGTTACAGAGAAAAGTTGTGCTGTTAAAGGGGGCAAATATGGTAATATAAAAAAATCTTCCAATAGCAGTCGTTTTCAAGGTTTTCTGATGGTCATCGATGATTTTTAAGTAGCACCATATATTTTTAACTTCACAGTGTTGTAGCTGATGTCAAGACGAGTTTAGTGATGTGGTACGCTATGACCTTCAAATAACCTTGAACTTGAAAATATATGATAGAGCAATGATAACTTCAAAATGTGCAATCATTTTATTTGAATTAAATTAAAGGATCGAAATTATGACCTTGAGCTGTAACACAAACATTTAAACGTTTTACAAGGCAATCAATTGCACTTTCAATTGTTTCTGTTGGAATTGATCTACAGGATCTAATTATTCTTTTTTGCATGTTCTCTGGTGTAGTCATCATCTTTCTATCTCTAAGCCTCACGCAGCTATTTAGGTGGCCTGTTTCTTGTGAACCACCCGGTATAGAAACATCACTGTACTTTGTTGTTTTTACGAAGCATTTTGTTACGAATCGAATTGTAAATGTTAACGATATTTAGCAACGTTGTCCCCTACATACATAGATGGTCAAATTATTTTTCGTACCAGAACTTTCTGTGTATGAAAGATACCAGGATGACAATGCTTAGTACTTTGAAGTCATGTTAATGTCTCCGACATAGTCTTCGCTTTTCCTTTGCTAATTGTGGATGGTGGTATTGTATATTACTCTATATACTATCTTTTGAATTTTTTGTTATAGGGAATATTCATTAATGACTTGGCTCTATTGTCGGAGTCTCGTTGGTCGTGTTTCCGAGGTGTTAAGAACTGCATTCTGCTTGTTAGAGTCGTCTCACCTGCTCGTTACCTGCTTCAGGGTTGCAATGCATGGGCAGGTCGATAATCCGGCAGCATCGTAATCGGATGTCACCGGGCGAACGCTCTTTCTCGTCGATTCCCTCGCTCGGCAGCTCAATTCCCCGCACGGCCGTGTTTTCAGCCGATATTTAACGCGACCGAACTCCGCGGTAACCCGTTCTCCGCTCTAATTACACCACGCCGAAAACATAATCGCCGTGACGCGCGACTGCGCTCGACGGACCACGCGGAACGATCCACGCTACTTTTCCTATAATTAGTTACTAACTGTTCGGAGAAACTGCTTTTTATCAATCTGATCAGAAAACGTCTTGAAGAACTGCGAAATCTCGATTGAGTTGGCTATAGGTACATTTGTATTGGTGTATTTAATGCTTCGGGTTGGTGGTGAAAAAAAAACTGCACAAAGGATTTGAGTACATGGCATTCTTCTTGAGAAACTAATATTTGGTTCTTCTTTGAATGCTAGGATATAAAAGGATTCATGTAATAACGTTCTATAAAATAGAGTTCAAGGTAAATATCGACCAATCTGTACGAGGACCGACAAGTTTGCATTGAAACAATGGGCTCGTGTATCAATCCTGTAGATTAATTCTTAATGGCCTGCTATTGCCGATATTTCCTACATAATTACTGGTTGTTTAAAAATCTATGATCGAGAGGGTTTCATAAATTTTTCAATTGTAGCAGCAATTGTTGGCCTGAAGCAACAAGTCGTCTGGAGTAACGTGATTCAATCATTCTTTGCAAATGCTATTAACCCTAATCATAAAAATAAATTCGCCAAAAAAAAACACTATTTATTTAACAATAAGAATATTTTACCTTCTAAAGGAACAGAATGCATAAAATTGGGAAACTGTGGTTGGTATCGAATTTATTAGTTGAAATATTTGGCACAAAATCCAAATGTTCTGATTTTTATGGAAGGTTGATTGTGTAAATTTCTTTTCAGGTATGAGCTAACAGACTTTCGATAAGTAAAATGTTAAAAGCTCGAGGTCCGTGGTCTCCGGGATCGCTGAGAGACGCCCAGGTCGATCGGTAAATATCGCAGGGGAGAAATCGAAAACTCTATCATCCAGCAAGGGGGAAACGAAGCTAACCAGTAACACGGAGAACGGATCCTCCATGTATAATAAAATATGATAAAACGCGGTCAATCCCGTCTACCGATCGGAGCTCGGTTTCCCATCGGATTTCGACCACGCTGTCGGTCATAGCCCTCTACCGAGCGTCAGTCTTATATATATTTTTCTCCAAAGCACAGAACCCCGAGAAATCAAACATAAAATTAATCCAGATCCAGTACAAATATATCTAATCTAAATCTGAAACTGTCGCTGTTTGAACACCCGCAATACTTGAAATTAAAGCCACAGATTATTCACGTCGACCCAGACTCTAAAATTCCCAAGATGATCTATGCAATCTTTCTAGGGTGAATTAAAATCAATTTTAAAATACGATACATCGTGTATACATGCAGTGCAATGTATTCTACGCAGATTTTGTCGTTCTCCTGTTAATAATTGTTAAATTAGAACACACACTATCCCGACCACACCGAAGTAGATACTACATCGTTTACGCCAGAGCGACCAAAATTGAAACTGTGCACGTTGGTTGGTATTCTTCAACAACATTCTGTCAAAATAACCGTGACACGTGTAGCCTCTGTTAATGCCCTTTTGTTAATAATCGTTGAAATTGTCGCGCACTATCCGGACCACTGAAGTAGACAGTTCATTCATATCATACCGAGCCCAGACCGATCAAAATTGAAACCAAAATTCACGTAGACAATTTTCCTGTTGCATAAAGTCCAGCAATAGCATCGAAACGGCTCGGTATTCCTTGAATAAGAATCGATACTTAGACTTCGCTGGCAGAAGAATATTCATATTTAAGGGAAGCGATCGAGACATTACTTTTTAGTGCACTCCGCGGGAAATCTCCGTCGGGACTCGGCACTACAGACCGTAGGGTTAATAAAACTGTTTACGGTTCGGTATACGTCGTTTCTGACAGATCACCGGGGATTCCAGCGACCAGCGAACTATTAGATTGTCCATGAAATTGAAAAGATTCGCGGGGCGCGGCGAGGATCGCGACTCCGACATCAATCGCCGGGAAAGGTTTCTCGCCCGGGAAGATGTACGGGATCGAGCGGGATCGGATAAATTTCTGGAACGGGTCTCGGGTCTCTCTCTCTCTCTCTCTCTCTCTCTCTCTCCCTCGAACTCTGTACAGAGAATTTCCCCGAAGAAAGCAGGGGCTCCCGGTTCCCGATGGCCGCGTATCCGTTCGAACAGACCGCAGACGTATCCAGCAGGATATCTCCGGGCTATAATTCAAAAACGGAAGCGGGAAAGACGGCTGGATCCTGGCAAGCAGCTCCTCGGTTCTCCCCGGGGACCACGGCCCCGGGAAAATGGAAAACGTTATCGCGGGTTACGCTCCAGCTTCTAGGGGTTACGACCCTCAAACCGCCTCGAACCACCTCGAACCACCCCCCGCGCTTCTTCCACCGAGGTCGCCGCGACGATCCAACGATTTGCTGGACGAATGACCCACGATTTTTTCCCAGATCGCTGCGGAAGCTTGCACCTTGCTGGGGAGCTTCTTCCTCGTGTACTGGGGCTTCGAGGGATTCGAACACGTGCACCCTGCTGCTTGCGAAATCGTTTCGTGGACTACAGACTGTCTATTTGATGCATTTAACCCTTCCGCTGCGACCTGGGGATGCTTCAGACGATTGTGGTTGGTAGTAGTGGCTGTTCGAGAAATTGTTTAGGGAATAGTTGGAGCATTTTTTGAAAAAGCTGATCTGGCAGCAATTATGCTAAGGCAGGTCTGTTGCAACAGAATAATTATTAACTGCGAGACAGAGAAACATTTTTCTTTAACTTAGGGTACGGCCAAAAACATAAATGAATTATACAGTTTATAAAATTTTACAGTAAAGACAATCCAAGTTATACGAGTCATACAATTACTACAAGTTATACAAGTTATAGAATTAGTACAAGTTATACAAGTCATATAATTTGTACAAGTTATACAAGTCATACAATTAGTACAAGTTATACAAGTCACACAATTAGTACAAGTTATACAAGTCACACAATTAGTACAAGTTATACAAGTCACACAATTAGTACAAGTTGTACAAGTCATACAATTAGTACAAGTTGTACAAGTAGTCCAAGTAGTGCACATACAAGTTACACAATTTTGTTCAGTATAGACAAATAATATAATTTCAAACTGAACTGTAGCACTGTTTACAACGTATCTTATGATACTTAAACAAATACTTTTTGTAATTTTCGGAATCTAATTGGAGTTGCTCCGGAGTCTGACACCTAGCGTCCACATTTTTTATCCTGGAACCAAAAAGAGAATTTATTTCGAATCTACATTAAAATCCATAGAGAATTACGTAGGGGTATCTGAAAATATTAATTTTCCCAGAAATAACATGGATTTGAAATTACAAATAATAGAACCGTGACTTGTAGAACGAGTTGGACGGTACCTACTCTTTGAAATTCAACGGGACGACTAAATAGATCATAGAGTGATTTTCGAATATTTAATTTAAAGCGAAAGCTCCAATCTTCGAATGAACGGAGGATTCGGGCATTAAAAAATTATTCCCACTTTGCTAGAGCTGATTACAGTTTCAAAACTGTCGACGAAAGAACCAGTGCTCCTCCTCCCTACTGCCAGCTAATGTAAAAATATCCTAGGAAGACGAGGGGAATACGTAAAAAATTAATTAATGGTTCTGAATCTAGAGTTTTCGCGTTTTAAAATGTGTTGGATCATCGTTTTTTTAACGAATTTATAATTACGAGAATATACGATTTTTAACAAAGATTCTCAGGAGCGTTCAGATACTCGCGGATGGAAATGAGGATAATTTTACGCGAGTCGGACAATCCCGGTAATAGTGAAAGAGGGTAGATCTTAGATTATTAAAGAGCAAAGTGCTTCAGCTGGTTTGCAGTTTCCGGTTCTTTTCGGTGGAAAAGCGACGCAACGCGTCCCGCAACAATAGTTCTTGGGGCCCTGACACGGCTTGAATGGCCGTTCCGCAATTTTGATCGACGGCCAACAGATAGCCGCGGATAGCCGGCGGTAATAGGAAATAGTGAAAACGGAATCAACGCTTTTAATCCTTTCAGCGCGGCCGGCGATGTATGGCTGGTATGTTCGCCGCAACGCGTTCGGAGCGCAGCCCGCGAGATTAATATAGAGCCGCGAATATTTCCGAAATTTCGACATCGATATCGCGGAACGGTGGTTCCAGCGGGGGCTGGCTGTGTACGTTTCCGAAACGCGAGCATGTACGATAAATTTCCCGTCTATCCAGCGGGAGCGTTTATCCTCTTCCCGAAAGCGATAAGGACAAATCCAAAGAACACTCGAGGTCTCGCTGGAGGATCTCCGGTCCCCCGATTGTCAATTAATTCCTCGGCGACCGATAGATCATCCCCCTGTCCCGTTCGCAAATCTTCACCGGCATCTCGCATATTTATCACTCGCCAGACCGAGTATCGACATCCGGCGAGTTCCGAGCGGAATCCAAACTCGAAGGAGAACACGCGCGGCCGCGCACCACCGGGAACGATTGTTTGGATCGTTTGTCACCGGCGCGGCGCGTCGGTGGATGGCAAACGCTCTCTCCCCTTTACTCTCCGCAACTTCATCCCTCCGCGATTCGATGGAATTTCCGAACCACTCCGCAATCGACCATCGTTAACACTAGATTTACGGACGTTGATTGCGCACCTGTATTTGCCAAAAGTCGCGCCCCGCTGCTCGACCTCGCTCGCCTAAGAAATCCGGCGACACGCGGGGGTTGATTTGAACAAGAACGGGGCTGAAACTCGAATTGCAGTCTTGCTGCAATAACGACGCAATTCGGAATGCGCAATTCTCAAGGCGTCGCTACGGAAATACTGTTGAAATACTGATCGATTCTGAAAGTCGGATTTTATTTGGCTACATGGGATCGGTAGGAGGTGAGAAAAAAATCCTTGTGAAAGATGTATACAGTAAGGAGCAAAACTGAACACACACACGACATTTTAACAAAAATAATTTTTTATGCAATATTTGCATGTCGAATACAAAAGAAACAAAATACTTAGTATTATCTACAATCTTCTGGCTCTTCAAAACAAATTTAACATTTGTAATATTATTATTATTTCGCTTCATACAATTTTTTTTCGTGTAGTCGGTTTTGCACCGCACTAAGATTCTCGGGATTAGGAACTGTAAACACAGATTTTGTAAACAACTTGGTAGTACATCACGGTCAATGCCACGACCAGGAGTGCAGTAGTTATTAGTTTATCGTTGTTCATGCGTTAACACGCATCAATATAACATCATGAAGCCATTATCTAAAGATATGAAGAATAATATCATTTTCCAATTAAAATCGGGTTTATCAACGCGAGTAATTGCTAGAAAATTTGTCGTCAGTCAGGGGGTTGTACATAAGATACAGAAAAAATATTGTAGTAAAGTCCTTACATCTTTTGGAGACCGTCCAAAATTATTATCTCGTCAGGAGAAGAGAAGATTGACGAAATACATTACTTCAGAAATTGCAACGACGGCATCAATGGCTGCAAAGTTATTATTAAAATTAGTAAGTAGACGGCTCGAAGGGCATTAAAAGAAGCCAATTTTACAGCAATTGAGAAGAAAAAAAACCTGCTCTATCAAAAAAGTATGTCAGGGCCCGTCTGAGTTTTACAAGAAAATATTTAAGCTGGAATATAAAGCAATGGAAAAAAGTAATTTTTTCCGACGAATCTAAAATCATTCGAATTTTATCGGATGGACGTTCTTGGTGTTGGAAGAAGCAAGGCGAACCTCTTTTATCTCGTCATGTGAAGCAAACAATAAAATTTGGTGGTGGTTCACTTATGGTGTGGGGGTGCATTACGGCGTACGGTGTAGGTTCACTACATCGAATAGAAGGTATGGTGAACCAGTATACGTATAAGAATATTTTAGAAAAAAATTTACTGCAAACAATTGAAAATATGCCGGTACCAGAGTGTGATGTCGTATTCCAACATGACAACGCTCCTGGGCATTGTGCGAACAGCGTAAAGAATTGGCTGCAAACTCAACCATTTCAAACCATGGAATGTCCTGCTCAAAGTCCAGACATAAACCCAATTGAAAATGTCTGGGCATACTTAAAAATGAAGTTACAGAATAACTATAGTGCTCCCCCAACAACGATAACTGATTTATGCCAAAGAGTGCAGGAACAGTGGCATTCTATTACACCAGAATATTGCGAAAATGTAGCATTAAGTATGCCTAAACGTATTCAGGTAATTATCAAGCTTGAAGGTTCATGAACGAAATATTAAGTGTACGAAAATCTGAAATGTTTACTCAAAATTAGTTGCGGTGCAAAACCGACTATACGAAAAAAAATTGTATGAAGCGAAATAATAATATCACAAATGTTAAATTTGTTTTGAAGAGCCAAAAGATTGTAGATAATACTAAGTATTTTGTTTCTTTTGTATTCTGCATGCAAATATTGAACAAAAAATTATTTTTGTTAAAATATCGTATGTGTGTTCAGTTTTGCTCCTTACTGTACATATTATGGGGGTGTTTTGTTACCGGTTTGTCGCGATTTTGTTTCCCAAACGAATTTTTATTGAAACATTCTATCACATTTTCTCCTTACGTGATTCACATACATTAGAGATGATTAGACTGGGGATTTTAAACATTGATGAGAAAAATAGCTTGGTCGTTCTCGACTTATTAAAATTTTTCAAAGAGGAACTGCACTTTTATTTAACTTATCTACAATCTTTAACTTGTCTACAACTGATTTGGACAATTTTCATTTTGCATAAAAATTCGCAGTCTGTAGTGATGAAGATATCTAATTGCAACTGGTAATGTGCCTTTTTATTTCACTCATTATTCGGCTTATTTTGAAACCACTAGGATTCTTGAAAAATCGTGAAGTAACGGAGAAACCATAGTAAACTTTTAAAATGGTGTGTTTGTCCCACGGAGATGCGTTTCATACGACCGCAAATAGCCGAAAATATTCATTTTCTGACTCATGTGCCTGAAATGGTGCACAAACAGTTTGAAATTAGAGACTCAGTGAAATAGATGAACTGGGGTATGCATTTATACACACATGCGTATAGTTACATCAATCAAAGTCACCGTAAATAGCAAACAAGAAATACACAGTGGCCCACAATAGCACACCGTACGGAGTTCATTCAATTTAGCTTTATTGATATTTTAATAAATTGCTGGTAAATAAAGTGCAGTCCTTCACCATCGAAACTTGTCGACTAAGAACTTCCTTGTCACTACATGCAATTTATCAAAAGCCCGATCAAATTAAATTGAATCGAGTCAACAACGACAATGCTCTATATGAATTGACATAATTGAGGCTGCTGATGGCAAAAGGACAAATACCACATTTGTTAAAACATCTTAATAAAAATATTTTCATGAATGTTATTCAGTTATTCTTTTAGGTCCGCATAACATTCAGTTCCCCCTGTGGTGAATGTTTAAGCATTTAAGTGATTTTTTCCCAAAAAATTATTAAAAATTCTAATCATTGCAGCTATGAAAGCTATGAGTTAAACAAGAATATTTCTATTTAATTTCCGTTTCTTGCCACTGTTCGCAAAGATCCTCAGGATGATAAAAATGAGAATGAGGTACTAATCGCAGAGGCCAAGTTCGTAACCTCAAATCCCCGGGATTTTTCGAATCGCGGAAAAATCGATCCGCGTGCCGATCGCTGGAGAACCGCGTCAAGGAAAAGCTGCGTTTGTCAGCGGCCAGTGCGAGGGCGTTTTCCAGCAGAAATAGGTGGTTCGTCGTTGATGCCGTGGAAAACGGTCGCGGCGCCATTTGCCCGAAATTGCAGTTCGCGCATGGACGCGCGTTAAAATCGGGACTCGGAGACCGGCGCGGCGTGTGAACCTGGAAACGGGAACTGCATCCTTCCACGGACATCCTAACCGATGCGTTGCTCGCCACGTTAAGAGGCACCGCGGAAATTTATAGCCGGACAGCGAGATGAATGAGGGGGTGGCCGAAGGGGGTGAGAAGCGAGCGGTTCCAGAACGTTATGTTCCCGAGGCCGCGATACTGCAGTGACATCCAGTTCTTCGTTGTCGCCGCCAACGGACGTTTCTCTTCGTCGTTCGCTACCGGGCAAACTTAATCTTTATGGACACCCGTGTCTCCTTTCGGCTCTCCGATACTTTCCCTCGCATTAACGCTGCCGAAGATAACGTGTACGCTGTCGTTAGATCCTCAGGGGTTGATCCACGTCGGCCATTACTAGACTGCGGATTTTATGCATTTACAAAGAAATTAGATAGTACAAATTTAAAATGGCAGGACAATTATATGTCAATATATTGTTTTCAATCGTTGAAAGAATGTTTTACCTGGTTCCCAATTTTTATTTTGCCATTGCAAACATACATTTGGCACGGACACTGTAAAATACATTTTGTTAAATGGGCAGAAAGGACGTATTCCATACTGTAGCTCTGTTTCTGTTTTTTAAGAAGAAATTTAGGGAATGAGAAATGGCTGGTGTGTCTGAACATGACATGCTGATTCTACTTCTTGGAAATAGTGCACGAAAACCTGACGAATCTTCAAAGCCGATGTTCTAAAAAATGAATTCATGTTTGAACGCATTTTTTTCTGTTCTAAAACGCTTGAGGATGTTTATATAAAATAATAATTGATTGCACAAAAAATGTATAGGAATTTACTTATCCCTTTAACAGTTTTAAGCCTTTGCTTTCGAGCTGTGACTCTGAAGCACCACTAAAAATTGTTCTGGCATTATCTGAACGAAATTACAAAAAATATTACAAAATGTTACATTATAAAATTTGTATTTAATAGATTACCAAACATTTAAATGATATATGTGGAAATCGGATCAGATTCGTATGGATAAAATGAAAATATTCTAAGACGAAAGAAAAGTTTAGTTTTAAAATTAAAGTAGCGCCGAGTGCAAAGTGTTAATAAATTGCTAATATTGTACCGACATACCTAAACTCTTCCGATCTATCTATCGTTCGAAATTATGTCCACCCATTTTCGCAACAACTGCATAAAATTTGCAGTCTATTCATAAACGTTCATAAACATATTCTAACACGTTGACTGCCACGTCACCCATAACTCCGGCTGACAGAATTATTTGTCAAAATGTGAAAATTAATTTCCACACCGATAAATCGAGTGCACCGAATCCGCTTACGATCAGCGAAGCGCGCAAGATTTGAAACTGTAATTAATATCATAAATCCTAACTCCTCCGTTTTCATTTCCTAAATAAATTGCTTCGGGCTGATTTTCGCGCACTAAATTCATTCGCTGACATAATATGTTGATTTCAGTGATGCTTGTTTTGATCCACGAGTTTGTTCAGAAGAAGGTAATGTTCATTTAACGTCACTGTGTTAAAACCGTGACATTCGTAGTAGAAACCGGATGGTCCGAGCAGACACGAGTTCGCAAATATATCGCAAAGTTTCGGGGTTAAAAAGAAAAAAGGCGATAATCGATTCCCCGCGGCGGTTAATTTTTTTCATCCAATTTCCATCGGATGTTGCGACTAATTTGGCGTCGCGACGTCTGCGCGCCCGCACGCCGCGTCGTCGGCAGCATTTTAATTCAATGCGCGCATTGACAGCCCGTGAAATTTGTTTTCCGATCGAACGGCGCTCCGTCGGCCTTCGACGATAAAATTGGATCGTCGAAGGCCGAGAGGGTGACGAGTTTTACGATCCACGAGGATCGGACCGCCCGAGCAGAGCCGAGCGGAGCCGAGGAGAGGCCGCTTCTTATTATGCAAATACATTGTTGATGAATTGAGAGAGGGATACTAACCATTTTATTGACTTACCGCGGAGACCCTCCGGCGTGAACATCTTATTTGTATTCAGAGGGTAGAGGCCGCCACCCCTGGTCGTTATGGCCGATACCGGCCCAGGCGGTCTTCCACGATGGGAAATTTGCGAGAGAGATAAAACTTGCGCCATGTTTTCGTAATCGTCGCTCCCCGAATACCGGAACTTCGCGGCCCCTGGAATCTGTTTCGTGGATAAACTGAAATTCGACGGGACCCACGACACGGCGAGCGGCGCGGGTACCGTCACGGAATTCGATTTCACGAGACAAATTTGAAAAAGAACCACGATCATAGAGCGTAGAATTTCACTTCGAACCGAGCCCGGTCCCTTGGTAAACGTGGTCCAATTTTTGTGAGCGTCGAGTGTCGATTTCGGCCCGAAACAATCACTTTCTCTGGGACACAGGGTTGCGAATTGCAAAGTGATCTTGGTCGTGCGTTTGTCGCCGAACGTATGGACAGTTTGGAGCCATTTTCAAAAAAAGCGAATCGAATTTTTTAGCTTTTCGTGGTTCTTTAAAGTTGCCAGTTGTTTTGTTCATCCCTTTGCACTCGAGGCTACTTTGATTATAGAATTTGGACATTTCGTTTCATCTACAATATCTTCTCTTTACAAAATCTAGCGTGTTTACTCAACACGAATAGTTTTAGTAAAGTAGGATTTGTCTTGATTTATAGTAATTTTTAATGGTACCTGGGAGGGGATAGTAGTGTGTTCCTATCTTTATCCACGTCGTTGATTGTGAACGAACCGATGTGCAGAGTTAGGGTTGGATTTTACTAGACCGGGAAACCGGTCGTCTAGTAAAAGGTCGCTAGATTCGAAAACAGGGTCTAAGGTTTAAAACCGATGGGGCATCAGGGTTCTCGACTATATTTTTGCTCGCCCCGGTTGGGTCATTACCTCGAGCGTCTGACCATTTCCAGATGGCCTTTCGGGAGCTCGTTGACAGTTCTGGAAGCTAACCCCCCGTGGTGCGTGGCATTAGCCTTTGGTGCGAGCACTTGAGCGCCTCTAGAACACGGTGAACTCAGTATGGCATATCTAAAACCCGTGCCCGTCCCGGCTACGGTGAACCGGTCTAGTAAAATCCGACCCTTACTCCAGGGTACAGTTAAGTGTCCGTCGCTGGCCCCCGAAACTCGAAACACATGAGATCTCGCAGAGCTTCTCACAGTTGAGCGTCCCAACGCATTAGGTCCCAATTGCGGACACATAAGCGTGCACTGCGGGAAAAATGTATAAACTTGACGCGAGGAGCAGGAAAGCGTTACAAAACACAAAAGTTCGAAGATCCTCGCGAACGTAGATCGAGTTTCAACCCCTGGCACGCTTTTTCAACCCCTAACACGGGGCGGCGAGCGCACGGCGATGACTTTTGACATCGCGCTTGATGTATAACCGATTAAATATCCACTCGGCTCGACGCGTGTAAACAAGAGCGACGCGCGACAGCGTTTCGCCGTCATTTGATTTCTCGTTAAAATGGTTACGTCCGGTGCATGCAACAAGATAGGAAAAAAACACCGTCAGAGAGAGAGCCCGGCAATCGGCGGTGCGCGGAACCGAGAGCTGTTTTGTCCGGCACGGCCACGGAAAAACGAGAGGGACACTCGAATATCGAATATTGACCCGGTGAATTACAATCAGGGAATAACAACAAGATTATTCCGCCTGCCCGCCGACACGAGAGTTGCGAACTGCAGTTCCGCACCAAAAACGAAACGAGCCCAATGGAGGGGATTCCTCCTCTTGGAAGCAACGGAACGAGCCACCAACAGGAATATAGAAAAATCTGCGCTTTTTCATTAGGACTAGTGATTAATCAAAAGTTTTCCATGTAAGGTAAATTATACACAGACTGGACAATGTAACTTGGTCACTTAAACGATGGCAGGAAAGAATTTACAGTAGTTGACCAAAATTCTGAATGAAACTCTAATTAATTAATCTCAGTAATTTGAAATAGTGAAACTATTAGAAGAATTTAAAAATATTATTATATTATTTTCAACCTATTAAACATATTTAGAAGGAAAATAAATTTTGATTTCACTCCAATTTGTTGGAATTCAGGTAGAAAATTTTTATTTTGCATAGAGATCCGCTGTCTACTTATCATTAAGATCGCGGCTTTTTATGCAAAATAGACATTGTATAAATCATTTTCAGAGAACTCCTTTTTTCAATTAATTCGATCGGCTAAAAGCAATATATCCCTTAAATTCTTTTAATCGTGATACTCTTTCGAATTGGATCTACTACATTTCGCTATAAATGCATATACAGTGTTTACTCTATATATATGTCCGAAATGTCTCGCCGATAAAAGTCCCGAAGATCGAGAGACCTCAAAGAATAATCCCAGATAGCACTGGACGGCTTAAAGACGTCTGTTTTACGTCCATTTTTGGTCTGAACGTCTTACGTCCTGAAAAGACGTCTTTAAGACGTCTTAAAGACGTCTCGTAAAAGACGTCGTTTTTACGTCTCATTTCAGACGTCTTTAAGACGTCTTTTACGAGCCGTTTTTAAGACGTTTCATTTCTTGACGTTTCAGTCATTCTAAACTGCTAGAGAAAAGCTTTACAAACTGCACACACGCAACACAATATAACGCAGTTTTCCATCCTTCGAATAGGCGTTTATTTATTTAGGAAAGTTAAATAACTAAATTGTTAATTTAGTACTATTATAATATATTACATATATATTCGCAATAGAATTTAGCAATAAATATTGTTTAATAATAAAACTATACATTATATATCACAAATCCAAAATCCAAAATAATATATCAAAATAAATAGATAAATAAATAAATAAGTTAAATAAATAAATAAAGCATAAAATGTTAATGTTCGCGGATATGCTGAAAAACATTCTTTTAATTTATTTTTTAATTCATAAATAAATAAATAAATTAATTAATTAAATAAATAAATAAAGCATAAAATTTTAATGTTCGCGGATATGCTGAAAAACATTCTTTTAATTAATTTTTTTTATTTATAAATAAATAAATAAATAAATAAATAAAGCATAAAATGTTAATGTGCGCGGATATGCTGAAAAACATTCTTTTAATTTATTTTTTTTTATTTATTTAATTTTTTTGTTATATCAAACATTCAATTTATATTTCTTGTACATGCATACAATATTCAAATTCAATATTTTTCTCACAAGAAAAAATGTGGCTTAAAAAATATTGTTCCAATATTTGACAAACATATCTATCTAATATTTTTGTGGTACTAGGGGTCTGTTTCGGGACGTCTTGAATACGTCTGTTCGAGACGTCTTAAAGACGTCGAACGGACGTCTTAAAGACGTCGAACGGACGTCTTAAAGACGTCTTTAAGACGTACAGTTTTTTCACAAAGACGTTCCAGAGACGTTCAGAAGCCGTTCGGAAGCCGTTCGTAGGACATTCAGACGTCTAATAGACGTCTGAACGTCTTTGACAGACGTCTTAAAGACGTCTTTAAGACGTCTCTGTGCTATCTGGGATATCTCCTGGCCGATATATGCCCCTGGCTAGACCCGTGTGTTGGATATACATCGAATAACCACTGTAATCCGCATTCTACTTAACACTACAAATATGATTATTCATTATCTGGTTAGAGAATTTGTTTGTACCGTTACAATTTGATTGCCCACTATGAAGAATGAAATTGTTTCGACGGGGCAATTAGTGAAACAAACAGAGTACACAGTAAATACAATCACATTAAACAGCACAACGACACCGTGAATAAATTCTAAGATGCAGGATTCGCAAAAGATCCGTCGATCCGGCTAAAAAGCCGTGTAATCGTCAAAAAGCGATACAAGCCTCGGACCGTCGCGTCGCGTGGAACATCTCGCGCGACGTTAGGGGGGAGGGGGAGGCCGGCCGATTCCCAGGGAGTGAAATAACGGAGTGCTCGTCCGGAAACACGTCGCCGGAAGATCGATGGCCGATCCCGATGAAGATGAAGGAGATAAAAAGAGAAAAATCGCGAGGCTAAGCGCTAAAGAGGACTGGCGGCGATGCATGCGCTCGCATCCTCATGCGCGAGAGACGATCGTAGAGAGAGAGAGAGAGAGAGAGAGAGAGAGAGAGAGGAGAGGATCGCGCACGTCGAAGTCTCGCGCTAAAACAAACAAGAATCGAGGTCCTATCCCAAGACGCCAAGGGCGACGCATGCCTCGCCGGGCCGCGCTTTTTCCCTCCTCTTTCTCTTTTTTCTCCCTCTCTCTCTCTCTCTCTCTCTCTCTCTCTCTCTCTCTCTCCATCTTTCTCCCCGTTGGCCCTCTCTCGCGATCCCGGGCCGGCATTATGCGAGAATTTTAAACGCCGAATATTATGAAATTCTTTCGCGTAATCTCCCACCCGGTCGCCGCGCCGGGCCCCCCGTTTCGAGACCACCTTCTTCTCCTCTTTCTTCTCTTTTCTTCTCTCTTCTCTCCTCTCTTTTCGTCTCGTTTCGGTCGCTTCTCCCGCGTTCCTCGTGCAGTCGTCTCCCCCCTTTCCCTCCCCCTCACTCTACCCCCCGCCCCTTCCACACCACCACGGTCCTGTTCGTCTTCTCTCGCGATGCCTTCCTTACCACCGCGGACCGCCCTCGAAATCTCGACGATTAATGCTCCCCTACGAGGCCCGGCGAGCTCCTAATTAAAACGTCACTCCCTTCCTCCTCGGCTCATCCTTCGAGGAAGTGCGTCTTCATTCCGCGAACGTTTCGGCGAATGCTAGACGTTCCCCTCGCGTGATTGCCCCCACGTCGCCACGAGATTCTTCGCTGCGGAGTTTCCTTTCGAAAAACCCGATTACCACCGTCGTCTTCCTTTCACCGTCGCCGCTTTGTCGGAATCGTTGCGAGTCCTCCATCCCGAGAATTGCTTCAATTTCTTCACCGTTTCGAACAATTTATAGGTAAATTATTTACAACACGCACAGCCTGTAAAAATTCTTTATTTCACAGAGTGAATAACACTTCAAACGATTTAAGGACATCATCGGTGCTTTTATTTCAGCGTAATATGATAATTGAAACAAGAAAGAGTTCTGCAATCAATGCAGAAATTTTTTATTTTGCCAATGCAACAGCGTCAAAAATTCCATAAAATAAAAATGAGTTTATGTAACCCTTCGGGGACGACGATGAATTGTCAGTTTGCTTCAATATGGGGGCTTTTTGATATGTTCCATAGCTTTCTCCAAATTCTAGAATCCGGACAGAAACGCGTGAGGACGCGTAGCATTTAATAATCTAATGTTCTGTAATTAATAGACAAAATTTAAAAGTTCTGCATTCGTTGTAAGACAAAGGGAATAAATAGTATTTCGTGATACGTGGTAGAACAACGATTTTTAATTTTTGTTATGATTGTTCCGTTCTGAATTGAAACCACTAATTTTTATTGTAAACGCGTAAAATCCGCAGTCTAGTAATCAATTTTGAAATATTCCTCAGAGCGAGTACATCTCTAAGGGGTCAATGAAATAAAAGTAGAAAATTCGAAATGCTGTGCATCATTGTTCAGTTGTTAACTCGATTCGGCATCATAAATACCGATCAAATCATGTTTCAATCTGGGCAAACAGTTCGGTCGGCCATATACGGCGGCAGTCAACGTGTTAAAAGCTCCTAATTTAAGATAATTAGTACAGGTTTGGAATTTCGTTGAGACAGCCGCGTTAAATTTTATTCGCCGGAGACGATGCCCAATTCCCCGGGTTCTTTCTGCGCGACCGACGCTGGGAGGATGGATCATACTAATCCAATTTCCGTCTCTTACGAGCAGACAAGTGGCGATCTCGCCAGCGGAATTCCTCGGACCGTCGGCTGCCACACGCGTATATATATTTTTATACGCGGTCGGCGATCGTCCGACGACCCAGGACTCCTTTTAATTAACTCGTCAGCGATTCGTTCCGGGGGTCGGGGCAGCGTTTCATCGAATCCGCGGCGATGGCTGATAGGAGTCGTCGTTTTGCGATACGTAACTCCCCGGTGATTTCTCTCTCGGCGAAACACGACTCGCCCGCCTTTTTCCTCGACAGTGCATAAAACTATAATCCGAAATATTCACTCCTGACACCGTGAAAGAAGTCTTTTGGTGGAGCAACTAATGTTAGGAAATGTTGATGCGATGATCAAAACCGTGCGATTACACTGGTCGACAATTTTGTCCCCAAGCTCCGAAAGAATAAGCCAACACCAGTATATAAAATTTTATTTGAAAAATTATCGATTCGACCTATCTGATAAAAATTACCTTGGAGAAAAAATAAGCCTGACTCTGCATATTGACCTCTAAACTATTACATCTTTGCCCACTTTTCCTATAAAAAGTTATTAGTCTGTGAATTTTGTGCATTTATAGTAAACACGATTAGGTACAATTTAATACAATAGTTACATTGAAGGAATTTATGTATTAATATCAGCATATCAAAATCATTCAAGCAAGACAGAAATTTCTGTTCGGCTCCTTTTCATTGTAAACGATGCAAACAATTTTTGTTTCGCATAAAAATCCGCAGTTTTAATTTCTCCAAACTTCTGCCTTGAAATAAACGAGTAAAATGTTATAAATGGTATAATGCGGCTTCGGGCATGTTATATTAGACGTTTTGGTGAAAAAATTGTAGTACTTTCTTCGAGATGATTTGCGTAGCAGCCGCGTCAAAAACGACCGAAAGCGTCGTAAATTCGCGAATGTCTACAAGCCACGTCGATTTCCCGGCGCAGAATCGCAGCGTCTTCGATCTCGTCATCCAGGTGATCGGTAACGACAGGTATCCGCGCCGGTTTACCCCAAACGTTACCCCCAATCGGCGAAAAAGAGGCCCCGGGGGCAGCCTCGTTGGGGACCACCGTCGCCGTGCGAGAAGACAAACCGGAGCCGCGAAAGAGACGGCTGAGAGAACGTCTGAGAGAGACACGGAGGAGCAACGAGCCTCGGAGTGGGATGGACAGGGGACAGAAGGGCCGGGGAGATCCAGAACGCGGTGATTTCCGAGCGGGTAAAGAAATGCGGCCGAATTAAAGCTCCGTTTGCTCCAGGGGGGCCCGGGCTGCGAACCTTTTCGGTGGCAACAGATAGAGGGAAAGAAAGAGAAAGGGAAGAGAGAAAGAGAGAGAGCAGAGAGGAGGAGAGAGATTGTGAGAGGGAGAGGGAAGAGACGGCGGAGGGCCCCGCCGTAATTGGTTCTGCATATTTATGAAGGCGCTCCTACCGAAGCGGAATGGAGCGGAGCCGCGCCTCGACTTGCCTCGACTCGCCTCGCTTCGGCCGCAATTCTGCGACGCTGGTTTGTCGCGAGATCCACGCGTGTTACTGCCTCGCGTAGATCCACGATCCTCCTGACGATCCATACGATCGAGACATTCAACCTCCGCCTCGCGGTCTAGTTGTAAAATAAATAAAGATCCCAGGATAACATTTCACTCGGTTTTGCTGCACACTTTAAATTATTATTAGATTGTGAATCCTCATGTGCAAAATAAAAATTGTCTGCGTCAATTGCAACGCTTTTATTCGTCCTTTGATAATCCTAACAAGGTAAAAATGGTATACAGTGAATTCTCAATGTATGTCAACAACACGGGTCTTGCCAGACGTACCCGAGCAGTGTTATGTTTACACTCCTCGGCGACCGAAGCCGCTTGAGCTTCGTGGCCCCTCACGGGGTATAAACCACGGTAGGGGGGATAATTTCCCGACGAATATCACGTAAATTCTTATGATCTTGGAATCTTCCTGCCATTTCACTCATTTCATTCTAACCATTGTGCTGTATTTTTTTTTTTTTTAATTTAATGCAATTAGAATCTCAAAGTAGAGATTAATTTGCCATACATCATTTTTCTATAGATTATACATTGTTATAAACTATACAATTTTCTCAGATATTTAACTCACAGGCATTCAGAAACGAGTAGGTTATTTTACATATTTCCACCGTAGGTCTGGATAGGAGAGCATTGCATGAGAGCGGAAGAAAAAGATGCAGTTTCCATAGTTGTCTGATAAACTCCAACCTCCGTTCATCAAACGTGGGACACTGCCATAACACGTGGTCGATATCCTGATTCTCATAACCGCACTGACATTGTGGATCGTTCACTATGCCAATTCGAGCAAGAGAGCTGGCAAGATTGTAGTGTCCTGATCTGCATCTGTTTATTGTTGTGACAATCTCACGATGGAGATTTGTGTGACTGTACCACGGTTTAGATTTTCGGTTGTGGAAGTATGTGAAGTAGGGATTCGTTTTTGTGCTTATATTAGTTTGATTCAACGAGAGTAGTGCACTAAGAGAATCCGTAAAAATGAGAAAATTCTGATTGGGATGATTCAAAGCTATTTTTACTGCGTCGTTCAAGGCTATAGATTCCGCAGTGAAAATTGATGCGTTTTTATTTATACTTCTTACAACGGTAATATTTAAGTCATTACAAACACACGAACTTCCATTGTGCTGTATTTATTGCGTCATTATTTAAAAGAATTTTTCCTCTTCAACGATCGGCACAGAACTAAAGGCAAAACAAATTCTTTGCAAATAATTGATTACTTATGGGTACCCCTAATATTGACAATTTCAATATTGACGAACATTTTTACTCTTTCGCTGCGTGACAACCGAGAGACCCGATCCGCAAGTCTCGAGGTAGCAAGGAATCTCCGCAGGTGGTGCCAGTCGGTGCGAAGCGTGCCTCGCGGACATCCTCCACCACCCACGTTGTTCTCTTTTAATCGAAGCCGGAAGAGTATCCTGTTCCGCGAGATCGGCGCCGATTACCGATTTTACGAACGCGATTTTTCTCCGATCCTCGGCTTCGCCGAGACAAATGGCTGGACACGTTGAACCGGTGCCGCGATAAATACCGAGCCGATCGAAACCGTATAGCCGATTGATCACCGGTTAATGATAGAAACGCGTCTTCTCGGTAGGATCGATCGTCGATCCAATCGGGGTGAAACGATCGCAGAGATCTCTCGTGGAGACGACGACGACGCCTGTAACCGTAGAACTGAAAAATGTGTTCGCTCCCCGATACAAATGGGGAGGTCCGCTGGTACCGATAGAGAGAAAACAAAAACAACTGCATCGAACCCCGGGGCGGGTACACACGCGGCCGGTGCATCGCGTGCACACGCCACTGCATGGACCCTGCGCCGATGCATTCTGTGGATTTAACGGGGCGCTCGATCCGATCACTCTGTACCTGTATACCTTTCTCCGACCGATCGAACGATTCGATTTTTAGGACGCGATATTCGAGGACCCGGCCCGAAACAAGGATATTTCATCGATGGGGTTGGGACGCGCCAGAGGCGAAGCGGCGGGCTCGTTCGCAAGAAGAAAAGTCGTTCCGCGAAGAAGGACCCGCTATCGTTCATATTTTGGAAGTTTAATGAGACGCGGCGCGGAGGAGGTTGCTGGAATTCCATTCGACCCGCCGCCGACTAATTACCTAATTAAAATATCAGCCAGCCGTCGCCTCGCCGACGGCAGAGGCGGCGAAGAAAAACGATCGTTTTCTTAATTGCACCGAAATCGAGGCCTCGGATCGGTGGACGCTCGAGAATGGCCAGCGTCGCGCGTCTTCTCGTTCGGGATATTGTTACTTCTGTGTTAGAGTGTCTACTGGGGCATGGTTTGGTCTATGTAATTGATATTAGAAATATTTGCGATAGATGGATGTTTGTCTTGATCTTTTTCGATGTAGAGTGCCTTAGTGGGCGTGGTTTCCTTGGTCCCAACTTTTACTGGGCCAACACAGTCCTGCATACGGCAATCTGTGCTTTTATCACAGGCTCACGAAAGTATTCGAGCGCCCTTTAAATCAGTATAACTTTTTTTTTAAATTGGATCGAACGACCTGACTTTTTTGAGGAGTTAGAAGAATTGGTGTTCCAAATGATGTGCAAAAAGGATTTTGAAAAAATTGCAATTGGTAAGAATTACATGAGAAAATAAAAATGGCACTTTTCACAACTTTTTTATTTGAACCTGTAGTGAAAATTTAAAATATGCGTTTTGTAGATATATGTTAATTATATACATGTTGAAAATTCCATTGAAATCGATTAATATACACATGAACTACAAATAGTTAAAAGTGGTGAAAAGCGTAAATTTTCACGACTTTTGGTTAGTTTCTGCTTAAAATCCTCAGATTCTAACATATTTCGATACGTGCCATTTTGATCTGCGTCAGTCGATTTCGATGAAATTTTCTGTACGTGTATAACTAACACAGATCTACAAAACGCATATTTTAAATTTTCATTACAGGCTCAAATAAAAAAGTTTTGGAAAATGCCGTTTTTATTTGCTCTTGTAATTCCGAGCTTGAATTGAAATTTTTTTAAAATCATTTTTGCACGTCATTTGGTAAGCCAATTCTTCTAATTGCTGAAAGAAGTCAGGTCGTTTGGTCCAATTTAAAAAAGTTATACTGTTTTAAAGGGCGTTCGAACACTTTCGTGAGCCAGTGTATGTTCGAAAAATCATAAGAGAATACTTTCCTTCTTTCTCTCTGTGCACATTTGTCTAAGTGGGCATGGCCTTGCTGTTCGTAATTTTTACCATGGCCACGATAGCTCTCGCAGTCTTGAATGGTTTTCTATTGTGTAGAAAAAAAATTCTACCAACCTGTACTCCTGTACACGTACTGAACACGAAAGTGTTTTCTGAACAGCTGTGCAAACCCCCCGTTCAATAGTGTGCGCTCTCTACATACACTTAACCCAGATAGCACGCGACGTCTTAAAGACGTCTGTTTTACGTCCATTTTTGGTCTGAACGTCTTACGTCCTGAAAAGACGTCTTTAAGACGTCTTAAAGACGTCTCGTGAAAGACGTCGTTTTAACGTCTCGTAAAAGACGTCTTTAAGACGTTTCATTTCTTGACGTTTCAGTAATTCTAAACTGCTAGAGAAAAGCTTTACAAACTGTAATTGATTATCAAACTGAATATTCCATCAACAAAGAAGTGCACAGAAAAGTAATACATCAAAATAAATAGATAAATAAATAAATAAGTTAAATAAATAAATAAAGCATAAAATGTTAATGTTCGCGGATATGCTGAAAAACATTCTTTTAATTAATTTTTTTATTTATAAATAAATAAATTAATTAATTAATTAAATAAATAAATAAAGCATAAAATGTTAATGTTCGCGGATATGCTGAAAAACATTCTTTTAATTTATTTAAGACGTCTTTAAGACGACTCTGTGCTATCTGGGAAGTAATAGGCGTGACGATTTTGCGTTGCATGTTTCGTTACATCTTTTATGAAATCACCCCCATCTGTAAAACACTTCTCTCTCTCTCTCTCTCTCTCTCGAACGAGGAGTCCCTTCTCGAAAGATTTTTGTACTTTTTGCCCGTCCGTTTACCTTTACCTTTATGTTCACCTTTTCTTTTCTCTACTCGCTTTACGACTCTGTCGATCATCAGTACCAGGTAACGGATTACTAGGGTTAGGGAATTTTACCTGGGACGATTATCGTCGCGTGACGCATTTCCGTTGCATATCGCATTTCCGTTGCATATTTCGCGTTACATCTTTTCTGAAATCACCCCCATCTCTAAAACACTTTCGTCTTAAAAAGTAGCAATAATGTAGCAACGGAGGAAGTCTTGGCACTCAATACCTCAAGTGGGCGTGGCTTCACAGCTCCCAGCTTTAACAGAGTCAGAACAGCATCCGAATTGTATCCATACCCGGTCCCAGCACAACTCAATTGAAAGTCTACCCCGTTTGGAAGTTGATACAAGCTCCATTCGTTTCAGCAATATTTTTCCCTGCACCGGAAGTGCGTTCAGGCAAATCTGGAGCTTCGACAGCGTTGCAGCGCACGCCTAAAACCGCGCCTGGATTTTCGCACCCGGCGTCAATCCAATCAGCCCGGTTAGTTTCATCGTTACTCACTGTTGCCGGTTCGACCGGCCGGTGCGAGCACGCTCGCGAAGCAAACGTTCAGCCGATCATTTTTATCGGGTGTGGGCGCGTTTGATTCGCCGCGATCGCGTTACATCATTACCAACGAGTGGCGAATTTAACGCGGCTCCGGGTAATCAGGATTAATGACTGCTCCGGCAGCCGAAACACGCCCATTGTCCCTCCGCATCGAAATTTCGTCGGCCGTCCGGAATCAAAGCCCGATTCGTCGCATTTGTTAATTGTCGCTCAAAGCAGCAGCCTGTTCAGAGAAAAAAAAATGCAATAATCCACAATGTTGCAACACTCCCATACCACGCGCACAGGTATTTCGATCACAAGGATCGCTATACTTTGATCTTCACGCTCGTCGTGCCGTTCCAGAAATGCTGAAAAATCTGGTGGCGAAATCAATTCGCAAATTAAATCTGCTGTCGCGCCTACAAAAATAAATATAAACGTGCTATGATTTTAATTGTCGTGCGAAACAACAGATACACAATTTACAACCTTACAGCGTCCCCGTGCTAAATCCTGCAGTGTCCCTGTTCAAAGAAAAATTGACGCGGAAAAACATGACGGGGAAATCAATCGGCAAATTAAATCTTCCCTGGTGGCTCTGCGAACGGCGGACGAACGCGCAATGGTTTTAATTGTTGCACAAAGCAGCAGCCAGCGTTGTTAAAGTACAACAGTCCGCAACGTTGCATCGTTTCCTACACCGAATGCCCTAACCGCAAAGATTGCTACTTTGATCGCTGCGCTGGTCGTTCTTCTCCGGAGAAAAATCGACAGAATAAAACCTGATCGAGCAATCAACCGGCAAAACGAAATCTCGCGTCTGCGAGAGCAATTAATTGCGCAAAACGTTCGGACCGTTTCGCTGGGAAGGAAATTCGCGGTGTCTTTGTGCCCGGGGAAAGGATCACGCGTAACAATTTAATTTGCGAAACCGGAAACGCTGATCCGAGCACTTTGATCATGCCTGTAATTGGACCATCCGCCGAGAAACGTAGAGTAGAATGATCGGCGCACAGGAATCGCGAGCAAAACGGATGCGTTTGCGCAGATACACACGTTCACGAGTCTCGCGAAAGTCTGCCACTCGTCGGGTCCCGCAAACAGGGATTTCCCGATACAAATCCCGTGGAGCCTGCGGCGATACCTCGCTCGTTCCCCCTTATCGACTCGCCTAATCGCCGAGCGGTCGACCCCCGGAGATCGCTGCGGGCACACGTTTCTCTCTCGGAAGAGTTTCCCTTCCCTCGGCGACCAGAAGTTCAAACAAACGCAACCTCCGATATACAAACGAACCGAGGAGAGACACGCGCCAGAACCTTCTCCGCCTCTCTTGCTTTTATTTATTTGGACAACGGCAGTCCGATTTATCGTATTTTACCATTCGCGTGCGCGCCACCGGTCGTCATTGTCGCAGACAATTGTCAGAGACGATGGCAACGATACCGTAAACTGTTTTATCGAACTTGGAACCGAGCTGCGTCGTGCACGATACGCTGGATTGTCTTTTTTGAACGTTCGTCTGGGTCTTAGCTGACGATGCCATAAAAAGTATAATGATGTTCCTTGAGCACTCAAATGTTCGTTTCTGAATTGGGTATACTTTTTTTTATCCACGCACTAATTTCGGAAATATTTAAAGAGAAGTAGAACGGGGCATATGATTGTGTAAAATTCTTTAACGCAAATCGTTGATGTTTTCCAGTTGTACTAGCACGTACGAAGTTTTGATTCGTTTTATTCATCCCCTACGTATGGTACTGGTAGCCATTTCAGAAACGACGGAATCGTAACCAGAAACTGTTTTATTGAACTATAAACGAAACTGGATTGCAGACGAAATTCTGCCACGAATATTTGTGAACGTCCTTCTGGGTCTAAGTTGACGATGCAGTAAATGCAGAAACGTTTGAATTGTCGCAGGAAAATATTTAATGAATGATTTATAAAAGTTACGCCCGACTTATGTCTATGTTTCCATCTTTCAATCTTTCAAATCATTTAATAACTGATTTATAAATGTAAATTCCGACTTATGTCTTATGTTAAAATATTGCGAGCATTCTGAACATATTTGCTGTGGAAATCGAGTATCAATTAATTGAATAATTGAGCGTGTTTATGAAGCGAATGTCGCACACGCATCGTCGATATGCTGATTTAAAGAACGGGAGAGCTTGTCGTACAGCGTAATATAATTAACGCAATTAGAGGAGGAGAAAAAGGCAATTATACGAGACCAACGCAGCTTGTCAGAGCAGTAGAATCGGATTCGGTGGCAGGGGATCGGAAACCGCGTAAACCAGACGGATTTTCGGCTCGTTCGAACGGTTCCCGAACGAATCGGGTACCGTTTACCCGTTTTACACCGGGGGGAGAGGAGGGGGTGGTAGATTGGACCCGGGGGTTGCTATCGAATTAATTACCGAAGTTGAATATTTTTTAGTGGACCCGCTAGCATGTTCGCTGGAGTTTGACGCGTAACGCGGCCGACATCTCGATAAATCCCGCGAAAATTCTGCCCGCGGAGAACACGGGGCGTCCGGGGGGCATTATGTAAATTTATTCCTGCAGCCGAACAACAACTGAAAATCGCAGGGTCGCGACCAAAATTCGAGGACTGCGAGGAGCTGTTTCGATAAATCGTGTTGCCGCTCCGCCTTTCCGCTTATTTTTCGACGGTTTTCGAACACTGAATAGGCTCGTCCGACTAACAGCCGGAACGAGCAAAGAAAACAACACGACGATTATCCTCTTTGTTTTCGGGCCCGTGGAAAAATGGTTTAGTCCAGAGTTATGTCGTTTTAAGGGTGCAGTTGTCGATGGTGGAAGATTCTATTTCAATATTATTCTTTACGAGACTTTTCTCAAATCTGTGGTCGGCAAAGTGGTTTGTATTTCTTTTTGATTTTTATGCAGCATACAATATCGAATTTGAAAACCTGGTTTCGGTCATTTCAGAAATACACTAACATTTTCGAATGGTAGCTTCATAATTCTATTGAAAACCAACATACGTTTTAAAAAAATCGCTTAAGCTTTTCTATAAAATCGTAAATGAGTCATTCGCTCCAGCAATCTAGTGTTAAAGGATCTGTTTGAATAAAATTTCTGAACAGCTTCGTTCGAAAGGAGGAATTCTTATTGCAACCGTACAAATTTGTTATGCATTCACGTTGACCTGAAATAAAATTTTAGCTTGCCATAATTAACATTGAATTACTAAAGCAAAATTCTTGGGATATAACGGATGTAATCGTCCTGCATCATCAACGAAATTTAAAATGATGAGGAAGTTATGGTCACTGTGGCTACGAAAGAAATCACAGGGTGACTAGTGTGAATTGAACAGAAATTCAGCGTTCCAACGGTACAAAATTTTGCCATTGAAAGTTTTGGCCGATGCCCAAGGAAATAGGCGTTTTGTTTCAGCGTCGGTTTCTCTGTTCCTTTTCTCTCTCTCTCTCTCTCTCTCTCTCTCTCTCTCTCTTTCCCTTAGTTTAGCTTTCTTCGTCTGCTTCGTCGACAGGGCCGTTTTTCGTGACACGACAGCCCCCCGCGTTACGAGTTTATCGTTCGTTGCCCTTTCGAGCCGCGTGTGTTTACTTTTTACCCGACAAGCAACGCTCTCGAACGTGGATCTAACAATATCTTCAGCGGAACCTTGTTAATTCTTCCCGAGCTCGTGCGCCACCTACCTCGGCTGAAACTTTGATCGGTTTGTTATAATAAGAAAATCAATTGTCTCGAACAACCCCTTTCCCCTCTGCCCCTCGTCGTTGACCTTCTCTCGTTTAACCCCGTTGCTTAGTACAAATACAAATCCAGTCTAAATATCAATAAAATCCTGCTGGTTCATCGTTCTCCCCCTTTTTCGGTAACTACTTTAGCTTTATCGCGTTTCCTTGATTTGATTTGATCGATCGCTGATCCAGTCGGATTGGAAATGTCTGATTGTTCTGTGGATAATGCGAACTTCCTTCCTTGCTTTGGAAAATGCAGGAATATTAAGCGCGAGAAACGTAGAAATCGTTATTACAATAATTACTGTTTTTTTTTCACCGTTCTCATTATTATTGTCAGTTCACAACGATCAATAATTTTTCATCGTTCACGTAATGGTGTAGTTGTCTTGACCCTTAGTAACTTCATCCATACACCTTGGACTGGTATTTGTAATTATTATTATTTTCCTTACTTAAGCATGGTCACCATCATCTAAGGTGATCCTCGAGCCAGTATTTGTAATCATCACTATTTTTATTAAATATTATATTGACCCTAAAAGGATCCAGGGTCTTGGCCACCTAAACCACTTCCTATAATAATACAGAAATATATAATAATAATATAATAATAATATTAAAACATACAAAAATAAAGAAAGGAAATAGAAATATATGATAATAGCATAATGTGTAATATATTTTTCCTAATATTATACTCTTCCTAGAAAAATAACGTGAGGAAACCAATCATCCCCTAAAGCTAAAGCTTGTCCACACCCCCGAAAGACGTCAAAATTACAAAGCAGCGATCTACGCCCGGTCAGAAGGGATGCTGCACCAAAGACTCCTAAAATCCCGGCGCCAGACAGCCTAAACTCCCGGATGGAGGATACCGTTGGTCGACGATATACAGTCCTCTGTCGGTGACCCCATAACAGTGGGACCAAGACGTAGAAAGTAGCGTAACTTCGCGAACCGTCGCGTCTTTTGTCAACCCTCGTCGAAAATCTCCCCGGAGACCGTCGGGGGAAAAAATCCGCCAAGCGAATTTGAATGTTCGACGGCTGGGGTGTCCTTCTCCCGGGTCTCAGGGTCCCTGCTAGTCTGAGGGTCTCAGGTGCGCCGTTGGCTGTCGTTGACAGGGACATTCGTCTGGCGGCTCCTCGCCGTTAAATTTCCACCGAACCGACGAAAGTCCGTGAACGATCGTTCGATGAACCTTGGCGGTGCGGAATAGTCGTCCAACTGCCAAGGCCACTGCTAACCCGTCCTCTGCGAAATTTCGTTATCTCGCCGAGTTAAATAAATCCAACGACTTCTCTATATATGTCGCCAAGGCCTGGATGATAAATGTCGCGAATTATCTGCACTACCGAAGCTCGAGAGGCATCGGACAACGAGGAGTGTAAACATAACACGGCTCAGGTATGTCTCCTGGACGGTATAGGACGCTGGAAAGACCCCTGTTGTTGACATACACTCCCGTCCATAAGTCACCGGACACTTACTCGTTTTCAGCAAAAGAATGATTAAAACACAGATACAACTCTGTAGCTTGATTTTATTGTTGATCTTGTAATATTTAGCTATTTTACGGTAATTTCGGTATGTAAAAATAGAAATAAATATTAGTTATTTAAGTAAACGTTTAAAAAAGGAACTGCATGCGTAAACACTCATTTCGTTAGGTTTCCATTCGGTACATGTTGAAATATATTGTTCGCTTTGGACATTCAAAACCATCAGAGGACTATATTTGGAACATTATAAAGAGTTTATAAACACTGAAAGAGGAGTTTCAGACTAAATAGTGATAAGCATGGAGCTGCGAAGGCGAAGTCGCTGTTTCTTCTTCATTTCAAGTTTGACAGTGCATGTGATCAGTATGAGCAGTTCTAGAAAAAAATTATCCGTTCAAAAGCGTTCGAGTATTATCCCTAGTAGCACAAAATATTGTATACACATTCATATAATATTAAAAAGAGATTAAATCTTTTTTTAATATTCAAATATACATACAATATTTATTTTATATTACGTAACAAATATTTCTTTTTAAATATTCAGGAAATATCTATGTCATGTTACGAGAAAAATATTTTTTTCTAAATATTAAATGAATCTATTTCATATTGGAAGTAGAATATTTTGGTAATTATTTACATTAGGGGTTTCCTCACCGATTTTGAAATATGTTGTCAAGGTCATCATTATGAACAACTTTTTCCTATACATGTTACCGCCGCTCATCTTTAGTTTCCGAGATATTCGCAAACAAGTTTTAACATCTCAAAAAGTGATCGGAGTAGGTATGGGTTAGAATTGAAGTTGCAAAATAAGAAAGAAAACCTTGCATCCTTGCATTTATTCTACATACGAATAATAAAATATAATACTAATGTACTACAAACTACATTATAAAATACTAATGTAAAGTGTACTTACTTCTGAATCTTCTGTACCTCCGTCGGATCCACAGCACACAATTATTGACTCACGAGAAGAGATCCGAATAATTGAACAACAATCACTAAACAACACACACCACACACGCGCACAACACATTTTATAAAATCGTGACAACGAACGAGAAGATGTCACTCCGACCACGAATAAAATAATACTGCGATTTTAACCGTCCCCCTCCCACGGACGTGTGATACGAAAACAGGGAATTCCGGGAAATAGGGTCGGCGCCCCGCCATAATTTTTTTACCTTGGTTTTGTATCTAGTGTTTATAGACCCTCAGCGTCTAACCTTCCTATGATAACCTGACCGTACCACCTCCGTGGAAGGGATCATTGTTAAAATCGCAGTATTATTTTGTTCGTGGTCGGAGTGACATCTTCTCGTTCGTTGTCACGATTTTATAAAATGTGTTGTGCGCGTGTGTGGTGTGTGTTTAGTGATTGTTGTTCAATTATTCGGATCTATTCTCGTGAGTCAACAATTGTGTGCTGTGGATCCGACGGAGGTACAGAAGATTCAGAAGTAAGTACACTTTACATTAGTATTTTATTATGTAGGATTAGTATTCGTATGTGGAACATTGGATACAAGGTTTTCTATCATATTTTGCAACGTATATTAACGATCATTAATGATTTGGTATATAGTATAATTTAATGTGGTTCAAATAAGATACTACTTTAAATCAAATATTTTTATTTTGACAACCAGATAAATAAAATGAAATATTTTTATTTTGTATTTCAAATATTTCCTTACAATGAAAATAAGTTGAGCAAGTAGTTAATATTATAAATCATAATTTTTAACATGAGAAGCTATAATAGTTAGCAAAGTATTATGTGTAGTTTAATTACGAATATGTAACATGTTGATAAACAGACTACAATATCGTAATAACATTACAGGCAACAAAATATCATAAAAATATAAGTTACTGTCAACCATTTGAAATACTATTTTACACAGTCCTACACACACCTACTCCGATCACTTTTTGAGATGTTGAAACTTTTTTGCGAATATCTCGGAAACTAAAGCTGAGCGGCGGTAACATGTACAGGAAGAAGTTGTTCAGAATGATGACCGTGACAACATATTTCAAGGTCATCAAAATCGGTGAGGAAGCCCCTAATGTAAATAGTTACCTATATTTTTTCCAAATACAGATAATATTCCCTCAACAAGCAGTGCGCAGAAAGTAATACATATTCATAGTTTCTAATTTTTGTTATAATTTGAAACTTCTTAAATTTGAAAATTTTATTGAATGTTTTTTAAATATTGAATTTATATTTTTCAAATATTGAATTCACATTTTTTTAATATTTACTTTATATTTTTTAAATATCTAGTTTATATCCTCTGAATATTTAGCTTATATTTTTTAAACATTCAATTTATATTTCTTGTACATGTATACAATATTCAGATCCAATATTTTTCTCATATGAAAAAATGTGGCTTAAAAAATATTTTTCCGATATTTGAAAAAAAATATCTATCTAATATTTTTGTGCTACTAGGGATTACTCTTGCTAAAGAAGGCTATTATGTGCGGGAAATTGCGATGAAAACTAAAATTCCGAAAGAAACAGTGCATGATACAGTGAAAATGTTAACAGATACTAATACTTTTGAATATAAAAAACGAACTGGACGGCCGAAAAGAACAACAGAAAATGAAGACCGCTATATACAAACGTTAAGTGAACAAAACAGGAGGATGACAGCAACAGAAATTGCGGCAGAAGTTAACAAAGTTCGAGAGGATCCAATTGGTATAACAACAGTTAAGCGACGTCTTTTGCAAGCAGGGCTTCGCGGGTGTGTTGCAGTTAAAAAACCGTTACTAAGGACTCAAAATAAGAAAAAAAGACTGCAGTAGGCAAAATTATATAAAGATTACATTGCTGAAGATTGGGAAAAGGTGTTGTGGACCGATGAGTCGGTATTCGGTACAAAAAGACGAAAGCGAGTAAGTGTCCGGTGACTTATGGACGGGAGTGTATATCGAAAATTCACTGTATTCAGAGTTTGGAAAGAACGATCTCTCCTGAAATAATCGTCCAACTGCCAAGACGCTCCCTAATCGTCCACTAGATGGCTGCGGGGCTGCAAAATGGACTTATCCCGGAAATAAATAAACAAATCGTGGACTAGAGGGGCACAGAGGGCGCGCGGAATGGGGGACCGGAATCTCGAGCGAATTAGATTCAATTTCAGCCGTCGGTTTTCCAATATTCAGCGTTTTATCGGGAGCGTGGTAACGATCGTTTGAAAAGGGAACGCAGCGATACGAACGTAATGCAATCTGCGAACGCGTCTCGCGCTTGAATTCCACGAGGCGCGAAAGCCCGAGTCGGAGTTCGAGGGAAATTCTAAGTAACCTCGAAGGAGTAAATACGCCGGGAAAGAGAGGGACGGGAGAGGGAGAAAGAGAGAAAGGATCAAGCGTCGGCTTGCGAAGCTGGCGCGAAAAGAGGGAGAGTGAGAGAAATAGAGTATCCAGAAGGACGAGAGGCGGCTTTCTGTCAGTAAGAATGCCTGGGCGTCGTAATCGGGTCCCCGCCGGAAGTAAAACCCAGCCCGTTTCCATTCTTCGTCTTTTCAATTTCCGATATCCCCGCGGAGAGACCGTCTAATGGTAATTTTAAAAGGAAAACGCAATGGCGCATGCATAATACACTCCACGGGCTCGTTGATTTTCCCGTTGATCATCCGGTGAGGGGGAGAGAGGGTGCTCCCCCGGTTCCCGGAGAGGGAAAAAACGGGGGACCAGTGTAATTCGAGGGGAACTGTCGGGAAGAACGAAACTCCGAATCTTCCTCTTTTCTTATTAATCCCCTGGCCCCCGGAGACGCGGCGTGATTGTTTGATGTCAAAGTGCGCGATGACGAGCTAGACTCTGTCCAGACCGAAGATTTCCATACAAAATAAAAAAGGTTCACATTAATTGCTACAACAGTTACATTTATTTCATTTTCTATTAGTTTTAACGAGCTAAAATTGATACAAACACCATTTAGAAATCCTTCGAGTGATTTCGCTATTCATTTTGCTGTTTGCTTAACATTGAGTATCGACGAAGTAAATAGTCTATTATTATCTGTGCTTCATACAATTCACTTTTTGTTCGTTATTGACAACTGTCCCGTTTCATAAAAGTTATTTCCTCGTCTATTGACAACCAGATCGGGTTTCATAAAATTTATATTTCATGGACTATCGACAAGAGTCGTGTTCCATAAAATTTACGTCGTCCGTTGGCAACAGCTGTGTTTCATAAAATATACGTTCCGTTGTCCATTGATAACAGCCGCGTTTCACAACAGTTACATTTCGTATATGTCATCTACGTTCCGTCGTCAGTTGACAACAACCGTGTCCCATAAAATTTACCGTTCGTCTATTAACAACGATCACAGTTCAAGTATCAGATTCCACAACGCTTCTACAGTCTAGCTACATTGCCTGGCACCGATGCTGTGTTCAAAACGATTTCCCGACACAGTGTTTTAGCAAATATACACGTTTTCCATTCGACAAGGACTGTTCCGACCAAGCAACGTTCCCTCTGCCGTCTATTCATCAGGAAACAAATAAATCAGCACGGCTCGCAATAACAGGAGCCGGCCGCAGAAAGCACGAGGGTATTTTCTTGCGGTCGGCGAAGAAGTTCGTCATCGTTCCTCGCGTTCCGGCTTTTTAATTCGCGAGGCGGTTAATTCGCGATGTGAATCGCTGATGAGGTCAGCCCTGGCGGCTTCCACCGTACGAACGGCGGTCGGAAATTCGCACGGGAAACCGACGATACCGTACTCTCACGAGCAGATCGTCGAAATTCTTCTCAAATCGAACTGCGAATAGCTCTGACGATTCCATCGGCTCGGAACGGAATATGAGAGATCGAGGTGGCTATTTGAAGCGGTAGAAGGATTAAAAGAATTTCAGACCATCCACACATTTTCTACGGCTTAACGTGGCACCAAAAGAGAGAAATAAACTCCTACTTGGTTCCTGTGTCCTGCAATTAATGGAAAAAATTTTCATAGAAATAAAAAGATTTCTCTTCCTAAAGAATTTTCCAGGACACAAGAATTAGGGGGGCCTATAAGTAATCAATTCTTTTGAAATCTAACCCTTTGCAATCCGAACCATTCTGGACGTTAGATACAAGCTACTCAGCGCCACTTCGTGGCAGAAACGTGCATTTACAAACCCTCGTATTATTTAGTATAGTTTTGGAACCAAGTAACGTATTATAATGATATGATTTTTTATATATCTTAGTAATTTTACTATATTTTGATTTGATTTCTTGTGCCATTTCAAGAGAAAACTTCAGGGAAACATGCACGTCTCAAAAAGTTGCGTTGGAATAAATTAATTCTCCGTAATCACTAATAAACTTTAATGTCCCATGAGAGGGGACATCCGAGCGATATGCTAGAATTACGATGTCCCATGAGAGGGGACAGCGGAGTGCAAAGGGTTAATTTATTATATAATCTCTACCATTATCAAGGGCCATCTGTCCTGCAAATTTTTGTCAGGGCCAGTTTGCCATCTATCCTGCAAATTTTCAATCCCCCTCTTATAGAAATCCAGGATTCGTGCAGAAGAAATATGACACAAGGTATTATTTTCTAAAAACTTACTTTCAAAAAAGCCTAATAGTAGGGATCCTTTCTCATTAAAAACATTAGTTTTAATATATTCTGGATACGATATAGGATGGTCACTTTATTATGCCGGTCACTGTAGGTTTAGGGATTGATATTGCGGTTTGATTTGTAGAAAGCTTTTGCTTGGAACGCTTTATGTTATCATAAAAAATCCATTTTTGTAAAAAAAATTATACTTTTCAGAATATTTTGAACACTGGCTACTTTACTGAAAATTGTAAAAGAATACGTGTTTCCTCTTGAACGATCGGTGCAGAACTAAAGGCGAAATAAATTCTTTGCAAATAATTGATTATTTATGGGTACTTCTAATAAATAGCGACACGAACGACTCGAACGCGATCGGCGCATCGCATATCTGTCGAGACCCGACCCGCGGCCCGTGAAGGTGGGCAATCGGTGCGAAATCGTTTGCGGCGTGGCAGAAAGCGAGGAACCGTGCTGGTTTGCCGGGGTTTGACGTTTCCTCGGCGTTGGTTTGCGGGGTGTTTGGACGGTGGTTCGACCGCCTCGAATTCCCGTGGCCGGTGGTATCGTTTCCCACGCGGTTCGCGGCGGTGATTCGCAGCGGAATCAGCTCGGCTCGGCTCGGCTCGGCCCGGCCCGTCCCGGCCCGGTCCGGTCCGGCTCGCCGCGACGCGTCCCCTTTCCACGGGTTTCGAGAACGAGAGCGAAGGAGACCCTCGGACGTGGCAGTGACTAATTATTTAGGGTTGCATCGGCGATCTCTCCCTCGTGGCCGGCCACGGTAGCGTCCCTTCCCCTGCCCCGGATATCTGCTCGTTCCCCTCCTCGCCTCCCAGGTGGCTGGCTCTGGCCGAGGCAAGAGGCAAGCATCCCGAGGCATCCTCCAGCTCGCTTCAGCTTGCTCGGGCTTGCTCCGGCTCGCTCCAGCTCGAGCTCCGGCTCGTTTATTTTTCCCCTCGGACTGCATTTCTGCGGAGCCAAACGGAACACTTATATGGACTTCGTCACCGGCGCGTTCGTTTTGCCGGCGCGGGTATACCGCTATACGCGGGACCATTGTTTTGCACCGGTTAGGCCGAACTCTCGAGGACTCGCGCATCGTCCGTCCTTATTAGCAATTCAAATTGGCGGCAATTTTTTGAGCGCATTTTTGACCTCCTGTATCGGGGCCGGTCCAGCGTCCGCGGCTTTTGTGTCCCCGCGCTACGCATACGCCGAAACTCTCCCTCCCTTATTAAGGCCGCCCTCGCCATATTAAGGACCCCGGCATTAAGCCGCCTCTCCTCTCCTCTCCTCTCCTCTCCTCCTCTCCTCTCGTCTCTTCTCGTCTTCTCTGCTCGTCGCTCGGCTCTCTTCCCTCCTCTCTCTCTCTCTCTCTCTCTCTCAGTCCCTGGTTCTTCCTTCGGCTAGTAATTGGTCTCTATCGTTTGGAGCTCCGCAGTTGGCACAGAGGCGGTACGAAAATGTGGAAGGTAGTCCTATGCCCCGAATTGTCCATCCAGAAAAACTCGGTGCAATCCCCGGGCATTTCTTCTCCGTCTCTTTGCCACTAAGACCCGCTGTACACATCCGTTTTTTTCATCGTGCGGCGACGCGACGCGACAGTGCGGCAACGTAATTGCGGTTCAACCAAAACATGTACACACGCGTTTGTTACACGTGCAGCGGCGGCGTGTTACCGCCGAAGAAATCATAGTCAGTGCTGAAATCATCGTATTCTGCTTCTATCGAGAACGGAGGTGAAGAAAGCGTGTAATTTTTGCCATTTTTGTATATAAATAGTTTCTTCTCCAGAAAAAAAGAAGACTGTATTAGGTGCATTCTTTTATCGATTGTAATCATTTAAAAGTCATGGTACCTTTTATTACTATGGCATATAGAACTAATTTGTCTGTCTTTAACCGAACTGCGGGGTTGAGGTCGTCACTTATCTGTGACAGAGCGACTCCTATTACGGCACGTGAAAACGAGTGATTTCAACAGATTTCCGAATACAGTGAATTCTCGATTTATGTCAACAACGCGGGTATTTCTAGCGTCCTATATCGTCCAGCAGACAAACCTGAGCCGTGTTATGTTTACTCTCCTAGGCGTCCGTTGCCTCTCGAGTTTCGGGACACTTTACGGGAACACCCTGCGATAGTGGGGGAGATCACTGTATATGTATTATTATTTCGTGACAGCGGTGTGCTCCTACCTTTAGTGACTAAGCACGATGCTTACGAGTGCACCGGAGTTAACGTTAACACATTGCGTACGGCGCTCTGCGCGTTCAACACGCGCTCAAAGCCCGCACGTTTTCTGTCATTTTGCTGCTTTTATAAAATTAGGGCCTATTTCATAAAGTCAATTTTTGTTATAATTTATCAGTAACAGATTGAAAATATAGACGATTCTTAAAAAACTGTTGCCTTACAAATTAAAACACGAAGTTTGAAATTCCAAAATGTACAATAAAATAACACTTTATAAGATACGGTACGCGTACGACGATCGGCACAGATCTACTGATGTACTGGCTACAATGACTGATCATTTCTACATGCTGTGAATGTCAACATTCAATTGTTTCGCTCATCATTTGTCTTAAGAATGGGAGAGGCTTCGTTACCCTGGTAACGTAACAAAAATATTTGCCGCTGGTTGCTTAAGTTGCCGATTGAATCGAAAAAAACATGAAAACAAGATATCTCGTGACCCGGCCGCAACGTTCGATTTGCTAAAAGCGAGATATCTCGTGACCCGTACGCAATGTGTACGCAATGTGTAATTAGTCGGATCAGTCTGATATCTAACAGTGGATCGATCGAGTAGTCTCAGTCGAATCGAAGAGTGTTCGGTGTTCCGAATGGCGAGCTCACCGAAAGCATTGACGAGAAGATGTAGCGGGTCTTGGGCAAAGGTACTTCGCATTTTTCTTAATCACGACTGGCCGGTCGCGGCGGACGTTCCACGCGTGTAACGAGTTTAATAGCCGGCCGGGTCCCGGCACCGGGCCGAGTCGTATTAATTGCTTCATTAACGTAACGATGCGTCGGTTATCGGCCGATTTTTCGGTATTAAAGAGACGCTTATCCGAAGCGATCGCGCAAACGAGGGCCCCGATGTATACGGGATATTAATGCCTGAAACGGTCCTGGCCACCGCTACTTATTGCCTCTCGAGATAATCGGTAGTTCCACTATCGGAATGCTTAATTCCTGCAATTTATCCGCGCGCCGTGGCCCGTCGCGTTGGCTCGTCCTTCTCTCGAGAAGCGGGGAAGCCGCGAGCGGGACCGCGCGAGCCAACAATCGAGAAAAAGCGAACCGTAGAGGACGGATCGGTGGCGTCGAGCGTGTCCGAGCGTTCGTCCTTGATAAGATAGCCAAGAACCTACCGCCGCGGTGTCCACCAGAGATAGCCGTGCAAACGGGAACCGGTAACCGCGAGCCGCATTCCCAACAGCCGAATGAATGCTAAACCGGCCACCGCGGCGGCCTCTTTCTCTCTCTCACTCTCTCCCTCTCTCTCCTTCTTCCTCCCCTCTCTCCTCTCTCGGAGAGCACAGAGAGACAACCGACGCCTCGGCGAGGACGTCCGCGACCTATCTAGCTTCCGGTTTACGTCACCTACGACACGGATTCCCTTCCTTCGTCGAGGAATTCGAGCACCCTGTCTCGCAGAACCTCATCTTGACGTGCCTCCTAAATCTAGGGTTGAAAAGTGTTCAACCGTGTCTCGTGGGTTTTCAAAAATTATGAAACAATCGGGGTTAAGTGATTTGATTACCAACGTTTGGGTTATGAAAACGAAAAGAGCCTGAATATCCATGTCAAAAGGTCAAGACCCACGACAACCGTGAACATTTCGGTAATTCGATCGAAGGAACAGGCAGAAGTTCTTACGAGGTTTCGAGGGGTGGGGGGCTTGTTAACGGGTTGACGAAAGCTGTAGATCCTCTAGGAGCGGTAATTCAGATTGAACAGGGAGGGGGAAGATCTCGAGACGCGGGCGAAGGACTTTAAACGCGTTTCCGCAGGCGCCGACCAAGTGAACTTAATCACGCATTCACGGAATACAATCGGCCGTTCGCGTTATGCATGCCGAGGATCTCCGAGCGGAAGGAGGCGCGAGCTCAAAGGGAGATAACTGCTCATCGGGGCCGATATTCCGACGTAATCGATCGATACCGGGACCTCCCTCGTTCTCTTGATAACCTCAAAGCCTCCGTAATTGTTCGTGTGATCGTGCGGAGCACCGCGCGCGCGTGTGCGACGCAGCCACGACTAAGAGCGCGAGGCCGTTGACGAGTGACGCAAACCGGAAGCCAGGGTTTCAGAAAAATTCTAAGACGATTATGGCTCCGCGAATTTACGTCCGTCGAACGGACGACGAGGACACGTTCTAAATCATTGTTTGTCGGACAAACCCGAAGTTCTCGTCCATAGCATAATCCTGATGAAATTACGGATATCCGGACCGAGTATTGTCGGCGAACAATCGAATCCGTCTCGACCGATCGCTTAATGAAACGACCGACCCTCCGCGATTAGATTAGGACGTATTTTTAGTACGACCGAATCGAATCAACCGTGCCGGTTGCGGCGAAATTGTGTACGGTTCCTCCGCAAAGGGCAAGACACGAAAATCGATTGTGGACCGATCCGTTTATCGCTCAAAATACCTGAATGATGGTGACTATAGCTGCGCCCTGTTCAGTGGGGTCTAGAAGAGTAGACAAATTATCTTTAAATCTCTTGACACAATTCGGCATAACGTCTTAGAAGATGTTCAAACATCTTCAGATGTCGATCAACTACTTCCATATGGCTCCTCGATATTAATTCGCGAGTGTCCCAGTTGATCAGACGGAAATAGACATCAGCATTATGCGATAAAATATTCAATCGACTGAAACAAATTTGCACGTGTTGGAAAAGTGCCCCAAACATCTTGAAATGTCACGGATACCGTTTCCCATCAGCTTTTCAATATTAATTCGAGTGTCATTTGATTATAATATAGAAGTAAGAAGCACTATGTGTGGCATTAGATTTCACAGAACTAAATCAACTGCAACGAGATTACCTCAAGCATCTTTTAACATCACAGATATCATTTCTAGCTCCCAGTTCGTGAATGAGTTCGTCAATTGATTACGACTGCGAATTTTATAAATTTATCGATGAATCATTAATCGTTATCGATTTAGCGAAATTGCTAAAAAGAGAATAGACAATTCTATGCAACTGCTGTCTTAATAAGCAGACTGCAAAGACAGTAAAAACCTGGCTAGGAAATCAAAAGTTTTCTGTGATGAAGTGGCCAGCACAAAGTCCGGATATGAAACCAATTTTTGTGGTCAATTGTCAAAAATATGACAATCCACCTTCAGGTGTTTATGAATTGTGGAAAAGGACAGAACAAGAATGGTACAACATTGATCCGGAAATGATAAAATATTTAATAGATAGAATACAACGCAGCCTATAAGCAGTACAAAAAAGTAAAGGAAAATGAACAAAATATTAATTTAAAGCTTTATGTCAAAGCCGTAGAAAATTGTTTTCAATCCCTATTTTCGATAAATATTCCGTATATTTTTAATATTAACGAAAATAAACTGCTGTGTTTTGTTTATCCTATTCACATTGTAATTATTCCTAATCTTTGTCATTCAAAATAGGTTGTATTATCGTGTTTCATGTAAAACTAGCGAAGTGTGTTTACACTTTTGTATGTCAACAACACGGATCTTGCCAGCGTCGTCTATCGTCAGGAAACATACCCAAACCGTGTTTTGTTTACACTCCTTGGCGTCCGAGGCCTCTCGAGCTTCGCGGCTGTGAATCACTGTATTGAAGTAAGAAGACTATTTTTTTCAGAGACTATACGTGTTAATAAGCTGCCTGGAACGTCTCGAAACGCCACGATACCGTTTCCAACCCGATATTAATTCTCTCGCGGGCGAGTAATAGATCCCGAGACAATTCCGTAGCCTCGCAGTAACACATAATAGCGGAGCAGTTCGAGTAACGATCGGTCCGAGGAGATTAATTACGAAATTCGTGAATGCGTCCCTGCGCGACGGCGACAACGAAAGGAGATCACGCCAAGGAGGTAAGCCCTTGTAAAGACAGCCAGCCAGTTCGTCTCTCCCTCTGTTCCCCGTGTGGACGATGTCTCGAGGCTATTCTCTCCTCGTCGGTCGTCCGATCGGCTCTCTTTCTGCACAGCACGGTTCTGCTCGGCTCTGCTCGCGAAGCCGGTAACGTTACTTGTGCAGCGCACACTGCAGCTGCCACTTGCAACGAGCTCGCGCGCGCCGCAAGATTTAACCGTATCCCTGCCACGCTAGCCACGGTTCTCTTGATACGTCTATCTACGGTGATATCGATAACCATACCGATCTCTCACGGCCCCGCTTCTCGGAAAACAATGACAGACCCGTCGGCGAATGGAGATCGATTAACCTCGCCCGGAAAAATTATCCTCGATCGATCAGGCGAGTCTCTCTGTTTCTACCGCGCCACGAATCCATCCGATCCCCGAGGAATCGGTTTCAATCGTTTTCGGATACGGCAATGTTCCCGGTCGTTATTTTACCAGACACCGAGCTCTTCGCTCCAATATTTCGATTTCACTCTTTGCGTCAGATCTTTTCTCATGCACAAGCAACTCGAGTGTGTTCTGTTGTTGTTAGGCTGCCGATCTTCGCGCGAAATAAAAATTGTCTGCGTCGATTAACCGTTATATCTATTCATACCAGTGACGAAGATTTCGCCAATCTGCAGTATGATAGCTGTAGATGGTGTAGATGTCTCAGCATCTTCTTCAAACCTTCAGTGATCTAGTCTTCGAGATCCATGAAATTAATTCGTACTGTTTCAATCCCCTTTCGATTGTCTTAGAATTTCTGAATTCTTGTTTTTCCCGTGCATCCGCCTAAATCTGAATAAAACTCTACAATATCGAGTCAGACTCGCGATGAAGTTTCGGAACAGAATCTAATAAATATGTATGTTATTAATTTCCTTTAAACCGAAATAAAATTCTATTTTGGTGTAGTTGACATATATCTTTTAGAGAATACATAGACCTACAATGAACATAAACTATCTTGTTTTCTTTCAATGAAATTCTGGAGAATTTCTAATCGTTATAATCATAAATTAAATAATAGTACAAGGGATTAACAATATGCAAAAAATGTAGGTACAGTGAATTCTCGATATATGTCAACAACGCGGGTGTTGTTATCGTCAAGGAGACATACCCGAGTTATGTTTATACTCCTCGGCGTCCGAGGTCTCTCGAGCTTCGGAGCACCTTACGGGGTATCCCTCGCAGTAGTGGGGATAATCCCGCGACGTTTATCATTCAAGCCTTGGCGACATACATGGAAAAATCACTGTATACGACCAACATCGATCTATAATTTTATACAATCCTAATTTGGGCCGAGCGCGAAACGCTTCGGTTTTCTAGACTGTTCCCTAATGTTTCAGTTAAGGGAACGCCTTGCGCATCGAGGATATCGATCGGTATCGATAGCAGAACGGATGACAAGCGAGAAATACTATCGGAAGGGCACGCGACGATGAAGAAGGACCACGATTGCCTCGGGAAAACTGGAGGGGAAGAATATATGGTGAACAGAGTGGGCCGGTGTCGCCGTCAGAACGACGGAAACTGTCTCGAGGATATTCCCGAGCCAGCCATCGACCAAATTATTCCAATTACTAGCCAGGAAGACAGAGAGAGAGAGAGAGAGAGAGAGAGAGAGAGAGAGAGTGAGAGAGAGAGTCCCCCGGCCCTCGCGGCAGACGAACTCGAATATTTCCACCATCCGGGGGGAGGACGATCCGGTCGACCATTGGAATGAAAATGTTTGCACGTCACTTGAATTTCATTTACGTGGACGTCGCGCGTACGGATCGGCGGAGGCCCACCCTTTAATTCGTACCTACCTCATTTTTCTCCACGGTCGTTTAATAACGAGCACCTGCCGGCCCTGTGGACGAGAGGTACGAGTAGCTGCTAGGACACGACGTAAAATATGACATTAGCATCGGCAGACGAGAACGAGGACGACGACGACGACGACGATGACGACGACGACGACGACGGAATTTCAGGGCGTGTCGCCGGCCAGAGATGAAAAATCTTGTCGCGTTCCGGGAACGAGCGACCAATGGAGATCTCGTCGACATGGCCGAATTTTTCGGCCCGGCTTGTGCACCAGCCGATTCTTCGGGCCCCGATATTGCCAACGAAAATTCTCTCTTCCCATCTCTCCCTCTCTCTCTCTGCTTCTCTCGCTCTCTCGTTTTTCTAATTGCCAAGAACAAAGAGCTGCATCCATTTACATATGTAGTTTCTTTGGTCGCAAACTCTGAAGATAAATAGATTCCAAGCTGAGATCGAGATCGATTTGAACTGTATATGGGTCATTTTACATTGAACTATTCACACGTGTTGAGGCATTATCCCGTTATCATTTATTTTATTTTATTACCCATTTACACCGCTTGCACTGCGATTTATTTTACCGTTGCAATGACTAGACGTTCTTTGACGTTCATTATTTCATAGAAGGAAAAGCACATTTATATTTATTATGTGCCTGTGGATTCTTCAATAATTATACAACCATCCAGTGAGGCACTAGCTATTGTCAGAATAACTCTGAAAGTATAATATTAGTAGAAAAGTTTTCGAAACGAAAGTTGCATGGATCAACAGGGGCTGTAATATGGCGTTAATCTTTTTTTCCTAGGTGGAGCCGATTCAGTATATAAAAAAGTATTATATAGGTTTAATGGAAATTAATAACTAGTTGCATTCATGATAAAAAGGGGAGGGGGTGTAATTTCAAACAATAAAACGATTACAAGAATTTAATAAAACAACCAAGGAGATAAATTCCTATTTAGTTTCTATGTCTTGCGATTAACGTACACGATTTTTATTTTGTATAATGATCCGCAGTTCATTGGTAAAATATTCAGTGGATTCTGCTCGAAATTGTTATCAAGTGTGTTGTTGATTCCATCGGATGATTCGTTCGGTCATAAATTTCCCAGGGGTGATGCGTGCAATGTTGAAATAATAAAATGGAGCAGATCGATGATTGAAGGTGATGGTATCGGGATCGCGATGGAGTTACGTTTCGCAGAGGATGGTAAAGGGTTAAGGATTTTAATGAAACGCCCGTGGCCACGGGGAACGACTGTGTCTGGCTACTAGGAAAGTTCTGGCATAAGATCCCCAACTGGACTCTCCCGGCACGCGGTCCCTGGATGGCGATGCGGACCGTAAAAGGACATTTGTCGCTTTATATGGTCGAATCGGCTACCAAATACATCGCGAGCCGGCCGTAGAAAAACAAAAGGAGCCCGACCGAGAGCGGGCTCGCGGCTCTCTCACGAGACCGGCACTGACACACCGGCTCAAAATAATGTCTTACGTCGTACGACATCGTTCCAGCCTGACGAAACGCCGCGAGACCGGCATAGCGAGTCCCTGCGACTCCTCCGGAACATTCTTCGATCGCCTAATCCTTGTTACACTAATCCCCGACATTAGATCCTCGACTAGCTCGTTTGACTGAACTATTTATTCCGGTTATTTCAATATCATAACCCTTTGTACTTAACACGTTCGCTACCATACATACATGACGCCTATAGTCTCGCAGTTTACTTAACGCTAGGTTTACGAAGCACTAAAAATTACTATTTTACATTACTTTGTAGAAATGGCAAGAATGTGTCTATTCAAATTTTTACCCACTTTTTAAGTAATATGTACGAAATAAATTTTTTTACTAATTCCCTATGGATACATTTTTCCAATATTCGCAAATTGAAAATATTAAACCTGGTGTCAATAAATCGTCGAACTTGACTGTAAATACACTATCTAGCTCAAAATCAACTGAATTTTATACACTTTGATTTTTTACGTCATAGTACACGGCATAATATTCAGAGAATACTCGAGAATATTTTCTTCCTGTCCAATTAATTGAGTAAACAAATTCAATCGTTTCCCACTTGTTAGAATTGAACCTTACTTTCGTAAGAAAGGAAGACGTCAATCGTTTAAATTAACAGTACTTTGAGTCACGATAACAATATTCGTACCTCGTAGGGACGCTTGAATCTATATAACCCTTTCCCGCTCGTTCCACAAATGAAACGTCATCTCTAAGCAAAAACAGAAGCTTCTTCCTGCAAAATGAACCTCATTCCACGGGAACGGATATTTCTAACAAAGTTCCACCCGTTATATAATCTGGAACATTCTCAACATTCCACCGGAAGGTTTCGATAACCCTCTAATTTCCACGCGGTACTCGGCGAATCAACATCCGCACGAAAAGCCGGCAGGAGCGGTATAAACAGCGTGCAGCTTCGAAACTACAACTAACAGGATAGACAATACGGTCACCAAGTGGCGGCTAGTTCGATCGGTTAGCGTAGCATCAATACAAAGTTCGAGCCAGTCGTTACGTTCTTCGAAGCCCGTGACGGTACGGCGCGGCGCGGCGGCGCAGCGGAACATAGGAGAGGAAGTTGCAAGCCCGAAATCAGTAAGCTTCGATCGTTTCGAGGGCTGTTTCGTAACGACTATGGTACATGCAGGTTACGAACGGAACACAGCCCACGTCCGTTCCATAGAGAATGGGGAAGGAAAGTCGAGACATTCTCGAGCAAAATGAAATCTCTCGATACGCGGCGTCGTTTTGCTTGGAAGCGTTCGCCGCCGCGCCGGTTGGCTTCAGCTCCGCTGCTTTGGCTTCACAGCTTCGGCTTCGACTTCAGACACCTCGATCGAATGGGATCGCCGCGTCTCGCACGTTCCTGATCTCTCTGCGGAGCGGTCGCTGGCGCTACCTCACGGAATCTCGATGAAATCCAACGGAATCCCCGGCGAACGTGCGTTTATCTATTCGGCCCGCGTCTGTTTTCAATCCCTTAAAACTTCGGCGAGCCGCGGCGGCCCATACGCCCGCACCGTCACGAAGCACATGGGAAAACCTGGTGGCCACCAGGTCGTCGCTTTCTCCGCTCGTTCGATCGACCCCCCCCCCCCCCCGGATTTCCAATTCTCTTTCTCTTTCCACCTGTCTTCTTTTTTTATCTTTCTTTCTCGCTTTCGCCCCCTTTTTTCCCTTTCGTTTCGTTCGAGTTACCCCGGATTTCACCCTAAATCCGTCGGACCGACTATGTAAATTCAATTTCTCGCCGTCGTTACATCGCTCGAGTTCTCCTTCGACGTACCCGTTCGCCTTTTTGCCCCTCCTATTTATAGGTCGTTCGAGTTTTACGGCTACGGTGGCCTCTGTCTTCCCCAGGTTAGATAGAACTGTTATCCTTGCTCCGGATCCTTGAACCCCTGCGTCCCGCCGTGGCTCCAGAGCAGGATTTAGCTGTTCAGGGTCGATTGGGGCGACTTTACTGAATGTGTAAGCAAGCGAGACATCGTTAGGAATCTCTGAAGGCTTGTTAACCCTTTGCACTCGAGTGGCGACTCTGAAACGCCACTGATAATTGCTGTGGCATTATTTCGAAGAAATTACAAAAAGTATTACACAATTTTACGTTACAAAATTTGTATTTAATAGAGTACTAAGCATTTCAATATTATATGTGGAAATCGGATCAGTTTCGTACGAGTAAAATGAAAATATTCTAAGACGGAAGAAAAATTTAGTTTTAGTATTAAAACAGCACCCAGTGCAAAGGGTTAATAACGTTCTCGTGGCCTGTGTGTTCTTAAAGCACCGATAGGACTGCTATCCTTGCCCCAGTTCCTTGAACCCTTGCGTTCCACCGTGATCCACAGGAGGATTTAGAAGTTCAGAATCGATATAAGCAGTTCGCTAACCTATTTAGAACAGTTAAGTAATTTCCCAAAACTATATCAATATTAAGTAATTTTCCAATTATGTGTCAACTTTAAGTAGTTTCCCAATTCTGTATTAATATTAACTAACTTCCCAAAACCATGTTAATATTAAGTAATTTCTCAATCAAGTATTAATATTAAGTAATTTTCCAATTCCATATTAATATGAAGTAATTTCCGAATTAAATATCAATATTAAGTAATTGTGAAAGTAAATTGTTTAAAGCGCACATTCACACAGTCCGATAGTGATCTCCCAGTCTGACAATGTTACACGGGCCTCACAGACAGTGGATTCTTTGAAAGAAACGCAATCACCCGAGGGTTGATTTTAAGTCCTGTGTAACTGGCGTTTTAATCACATTCTTTGAGATGTTCGCACATTTTTCTTCCCTTTTACGACGAAGGTGCTGCTAATACCGCTTTGCGACAACAGTATCCCTTTATTAACTCTTAAGCGAACGGATTGGCACCGTGGGACTGGAAGGGAAATTGTTATTCCTTTGTCGGAGTTAAATTTATTGAAAATTCTTAATAGCGTAATATTAATTCTTGCGTTATTTCTATTGCCTTTACGCGTCACGGCGACAACCTCGTTATAATAAATCTGAATACATCGATGAAATTTGCCTCGCTTGTGCACTGTCTTTTGCTGGAAACTGCTCCTTAATTAAGCGCCGGATTTCTACAATTTTCCGTATAATTTTCAGTGGAGCAAAGATAATCTCAGTTTAAACTCGCCAGTTTATCTTCTCACGTCGAAAGAAGCCATGTGTAAAGTAATTTATCTTACGGTTCTATTTATCTTTTCATCGCTTCGAATTTCGACTACGGTGTCGCTTCAACACCGAGGGAAAAATAAAGTCGTAAAAATGATGAACAGACGAGAGTTTTAAAGCGGCGACTGTTCCCGTCGGCGGCTATTTCTTCCGGCGGACTACACCCTCGTTTCCCGAGGATAAGAAACTCGCGGAACGGGGGTTGGTCCCACGAAAAGTCGCGAACCGGCCGCTTCCGGCGCGCGCGGCCTGCGCCACCCCCAGCTACGCAGAAGTTTGCAAATTCAATTTCTCGGTTCCGCGAAGCGCCGCATATTTCGCCGCTCGGCGTGCACCAGCGCCACGGACTCCTCGGAGCGTGTAAAGCTGCTAAAGCGCTAAAGAGTTCCGTCGTCTAGCACACGGCGAGTCCTTTCACCGGGTCCTTCGCGAGCACGTCCTCGAATTTCGCCCTGAAAAATGCTTCGGCGAGACCACCAGCCCCAGAGACACCGAGGAATATGGAAGCCCATTCTGCTTTTGCGCCGCCGAGTTCTAACGTGCTTAGGATCAGTCGATGAAGCGTGCTTGCCACCCTCGGGACATATTTTCATGGGAATCGATACCCATAGAGTGCCTCTGCTCGGTGGTCCTCGAAAAAGTCCCAGAATTTTTCTAGAGTAAGTGGCAGGCTTGAATATCCCAATGCATCAATTTTTGGAAAGCTTATGTAAGATTCAATGGCGATTTGCAATTATAGTACAAAATATTCGAGTTTATCGATTTTTCGAAATTTTATACTGTATAAGATATGCACACTGTAAATATTATTTACCTGTAAAGTGTACTGCATGTAGCATTTAGGTTATGTCGGTTTTTAATATTCTGGGACGCCGCCGTTTTGCTGAGGCTATCACTTCCTAATTTGAGATTGCAATTAATATTCGACTATTCGAATGCACCGATTTATAGAAATTATATTTGCAGTGCAAGGGAACAGTTTACTCTCTGCGATATGTAATCAGTATAATATTCCATTTGCTGAAGCCATACTCTGCCATTTTGGTGAGGCTTCCATTGCCAAATGGCCAAATTTGAAGATGAGAATATTCGAATATATTCGAATGCAATGTCTCAAAGACAGTTTGTTTTGCAGCGTATGTGCTCTGGGTAATATTTTATTAGCTTCATGTAAATATCGGTATTTAATTATGTGGGGACATACTCTGCCATTTTGGTGATAGACTTTCACCTCTGAACTCGAAGATTGCAGTCAAATGCTACAATTGTTCGAAAAATGAAAGATTGATGTATTTACTTCTGTTGTCTTTTTTCGTTCTTAAAGGTTTTTATCGTTCAGAATATGAAAGAAAATTCACATTGCTGATAGCACTATCTCGGAAAACCTTGTTTCTATAACGTTTTTAATTTTCTTTAACATTAGATTGCCGAATGAAAAGGAAGGTATGTGGTCAGTTAGAGATTCCCTCTGACAGATTGGTGCTAAAAAATAAATAAAAGTAGGGCACTTGATAAAGAGCGATTGATAAAACTATATCAATCCAGTTAAAAAAACTTCGGTCGCCTTGAAATCTCCAAAAATATAACCTCGAACAAATTTTTTCCTCTGAAATTTTCTTCTATCATAAAAATCGTAAATGAGTCAAATAGACTCGCTACGGCAATCTAGTGTTAATAAATCCTTAATCTCTCGTCTTGCAATTTTCTTGCACAGCTCCGACAGCACAATTAGTACTTGTTTGTCGTGAACAAGTTCCTGAAAGAAGGAGAAAACTCATATTGAATATGTACATCTAAACATGCCTCTTATCGGAAACGTTAAAGTAGAAATTAAACGTTCCGAATTAAAGGTAGCAAATTACATTACCAAGTTCGATACCATAAAACAAGGTACAGGTACGTGAAGCGCAATCTTCAGATTGGATCTCGCGAATAAAAATGCATCGGCTCTGAGAACGGTTTCCCCGGCACCGAAATTTCGCGTGCAGGTCTTATTTCACCGTGGCCCGTATCGCCAAATATAAACGCATAAACATCCGCAGTTTGCATATTTACGAAACAGAATTTAATTTTCGTGAAACTATAATTGCAAGGAAGTAAAACGAAAACGCAGGGCGAACAGCCAGAAAAACGCGAAGCGCTCTGAATCGCGGCAACGAAAGAGAATAAAAATATTAATTTAATTCAGCGGAGATCGCAAATTAACGACGCTAAAACGATATCGTGCGCCTGCGACGGGCGCATGCGAAATATATATAAACAATTAAAAAATAAATAAACAATGAAACAGGGCCAGTCGGTATGTGCATATCCGCGAGTTTATGTTCTCTCTGCGTATATCGATCTCAGGGGGAGCGGGCAAAACGCGAGAAACAAAGCTTCTGCAGCCGAAAACAAATCGGGCTGATCGCTGCCGAACGAACGTATAACGCGGCCCGTTTACAAACAGCTGTATTTTATAATTACATTAATCACTGCCGATCACCGGTGGCGGTGCCGGAAGTTACGTCGCTCGGCTCGGAACGCGTTACGAAATAATCGATACCGTTGTCGCGGAGCGGATGCTCCCCGGGCAAACGTAATTTATACAAACGATATTTAATAGTACGAAATATCAAATAGAGTGGCGTGCGCCGGCAGCGTGAACCGTTTTCAAACGGCTAGGCCGTTAGTTAAATATTCATTACCCGATGTTTGGATGCGTGTCTCGCGTTTCGGACGTTCAAACGGCATAATTCGACGCGTCGCGACGCTTCGACGTTCGATAGTCATTTTTACGGTGAAATCGCGCACCGTAATCCTACAGTCTTTTCGTTCCTATTGTGAGCTGATCCTGTACATAATGAAAAAATTAGCACCGAATAAAATTAAGCTCTACAATCAGAATTTTTTATATATCCATTTTTGCTGAATAGTTTTCAATCGAAATATCCTATAAGATTTAAAAGAAATTACTAAGTATATCCTTTGCAAAAAATTCTCGAAGACTGCCTTATTTTAAGCCTTTTTCTAAGGGCACAAAACCTTTGAACATATCCCTTTGTACCGAATATTTTCCAACAAAAAAATTCATACGTACTCCCTGAACATGAATTGAAATATCCAGAAAGTTTCGAAACGTCACGTTCGGTATTGTACTTTTAAGGAAATTCTGAAAGCGTGCCTTATTGTAAGCCTTTTATCAAGCCAGAAAATTCTGACTGACTCGTAAACAGTATCACCGATATTCATGCTGAATGTATCTGAATGAAAAAATTGACAGGCATTCATCGAGTACGAGTTAAAATGTTAAGAACGTTTCGAAAAGAACTGGCACGCCGTTTCTGAAGTAAAAACATCGAAAAATCGTCGAAGGTCTGCAAAGACGCGGGGATCCTCGGTGATCAACGTAGCGGCCGCAGATCGATGGCGGTTCTGTTGGCGAGCGTGGGAGGCGCCGCGCCACAACTCTTGGAACAAAGGCCACACATCCTCCGCAAAGTTTGGACATCATTCCACCGCGAAATAATTCGCTGCGGGCACGCCCTGCTACGGAAGCCTCCGGGCGCGGAGGAGCTTGTGCACGGATCTGGTTCTCGCGGGCTGCTTCGGGTTTCCATTCGCGGCCATTTTTCAGCGTGATCGGATCTCGCCGCGGCGGGTCGACACCGGCAGCTAGCATAAAATTCTCCTTAGAAGAGGATTCTCAGCGGAGCTGGCTCGTTACCCGGCCATTCTATCGCTTGGATAAGTTACGCGCCGGCGGGACCCGTCGCTCGAACTTTCCCCGAGGATTCTCTCCTCTCGCTATCCTCCAGGCGGAAAAATCTCCGCTCTGCTCGCGAGCAGACTCGCTCCGCTGCACGGACCCGGGGAACACGCCGGCGAACACCCGATTCCGATATCAAGCGACTTCCAAATAATTTCCTTCCCCGACTTCCGCTCGAGACGCCGGCAAATAGCGAAACAAACTTCCGCGATCCCAGGAAAAGTTCACGGCGAATCGGCCGATAAGAAGCCGCGCTTCGATCGGCCACCAACGGTTATCTGCAGACCCGGCCGCGAAAAAACCTCACGAATCAGCTTAGCCTTCGCTTCTTCTTCTTCTTCCTCTTCTTCTTCTTATCGGACTCGCCCCGTTGTTTCCCTTTGACGATGCTGCCCCCCGCCCCCACTTTTCCGTGCAACCCCCTTCGAGTCGAGACGTTTGCCAATCGCAGCAACCCCGGCCGAATTCCCCGCGAGAAACCGCTTTGTTCGACTCGAACCTCCCTCCCAGATTCTCAAACGGCTGCCTCGCGTTGACCCTTTAAGAGCCCTCTTCCCTCCAAAGATCACTGATTCCTCCACGGTTTTTATTGGCGAAACTCCCAGCCGAGTTAATTGTCTTTTCTACTCTTCGGCGGCGATAATATGAATATACATGTGCGTAGGTCTGACGATTCTTTCAATTCAAGGGATCATCTTCCTTTAGGAAATACGGAGACACGATTATGGAGCTCTGATGATTTTTATCTGATCGTGTTTTTCGTTAACATTAAACCTACCACGATCAAAATGTCCGGTTCTCTAATTCACTCTAATTATAGAAATTAGAAAAACGTTTCCATAGGAAATTACTGAATTGACTTCTTTATTTCAGTACATTCAAAAGTAAATTCAATCTTTTACCTTCTATAAGACGTTTCACTTTTATATGTTTCGTGCTTGGTAGGTTTAGCGTTAATAATTCCACGAAGCCGAGGATTACTTCAAATGACCTCAAGGATCACCTCTTTGAAGTAAGTACAACACATTTCTGGGACATCCTGTACACGTTCCTCTCGTGCAAAATCTGGGAAAATAAACGCGACAGAATTTTATGCACAACCACGTGAACCACTGTATCCGAATCTGAGCGTCTAATAAGCTTTTAAAAAGAGAGGAGACTGATTAAAAGCGTGGTTCATCGATAAAGACCGCTCGCGGGTGCCCAAAGGGTTAAAAACCCGTCGATCTAATTTTCTGACGAGGGTCGTTACCAGAGATTCCCGATTCTCCGGGCATTAAGTAGCCTGTATTTCATCGGCGAAGTTTTCGAGCGGGGCCATATCGATTCCCCGCGATGCGTAACAGCGCGGCGAGCCCTCGGGGAAGCATATTCAGCTCGTGGAGCAGTTCGGAGAGGATAAAGTACGAAGTTATTCCACCGTTCTTAGAGTTCGGCCGCGCTGGTAAAAAGAAATCGGGGCCCCCAAAACGCTCTCCACTTGCCCCCCTCTCTCTCTCTCTCTCTCCCACCGGCAACGAAACGACGCTATTCCAGAGCGGTTCCGGCACTTTCGCGAAAAACCGTATCAATTTCGATTGCCGCGGTCGCCGGGAATTGCCCCGTTTACTCTGCTCCGGTGCGTCGACGTCGCGTGAAATTATGAAGCCTAAGTGCCGCGGAGTAGCACCGCGCCTCTCGCTAAACTAGGAAAAAGGAAAACACCTTGAGCTATGCGATGGGCTCTAACAAGATCTTAAAAACCCCTGAGAGGCAGTCCCATTTTCCTCAACCCCTCGATTCTTTATCATTGTTTATACACGGTGTCTCAACTAACTCGGCCATCTAAAATGTCTCGCTTGTTTTTTTTTTATGATAGCGAAAAATTTCAGAGGAAAATCTCCCTTGGCTCAGAGGGGCAAGTATTATAATAGAGAAAAAAATTCTTTTATGAATTTTTCAAGGTCTCGTGATGATCATAATATTACAGATCGTTAGATTCGTCTTGATCACATAAAAAACTTTTATGACCTTGAAATCTCAAAAAATATAACCTTGAACAAATTCTTTTGCCTATCATAATATTCGCCTCTCTGAATCAGCTACTGTTTTCCTCTGAAATTTTCTTCTATCGTGAAAGTCAAGCTAGATATTTTAGATGGTCGAGTCAGGTGAGACACCCTGTATACAGAACAAGTGAAATTAATTAATCTTCTTCCTCTTCTTCTCCATCCTCATTGTGCGTTATGCAAGAGCTTCTAGTCTGCCAACCGGATCCTGCATCGTTGAATGTTTTATTCTATAATAATTTGTGCATGTCTAATAGTATTAGTCTTACGACACATATTTTTCAATCATTCACATTGAGACTGCATGCAATGTTAACGAACGTCGTAATAAGTTTTGGGCATTGACGTAACGGTTGAGACGAGCGCGTGTAGAATATTTTTAATTATTTGTGGGCACACAAAGTTGTGGGTGTTCGACCACTGCGGTAGAAGAGTGAGTTGCGGATCCAAAGTTGTCATTGTTCAGGATTACTTCACTGGACCATCTTTAACCCCTTGCACTACTATTTATTTTGTGATTATAATGATTAGAAATTCTTCATTGTTCTGAATTCCATAGAACAAAAAAGATAGTTTATATTTATTATATGCCTACGTTTTCTCCAAAAGATATACAGGGTGGTCCACGCAATTGTTTCAAGTCATAACTCAGTTATTATTGCATTTACGAAAAAATGACAAAGGAGAGAGATAAATGGTTCGAAGAGCACTACATCTGTAGGCCTTTAAATTTTTTTTAAATGCAGCAGTACATGTACAAATAACAATTGCATCATTTCTTTAAATAGAAATGCATATTTTTTTTACTTCTGTTCATTCTACGTAAAAAATGATTAGGGTACCATGGCAAAAAAATTATTAGATCTCGAGATATTTTCAAAAAATGTCTTTATTGAAGAAGATACTCGAACACTTCGTGACTATGTTGTAAAGGTAAACACCCTTTCGACATTGTTGTCATAACAGAAACTGATTTGTACGAGTAAGCATTTCATCATTCAGTAGCAATTCACGTATCGTAACTCGAGTACGAAAACTAAGAATTTGAAAAAGTGTAACTGTATTTCACTAAATACAAGAAAATGTATTTTACTAACAGTGAGAAACAAGATATGTACGACACTTTTGTGTTGTGTGACAAAAATACGAATGTCGCCGCAAGACATTTTTTGAAAATATCTCGAGATCTAATAATTTTTTTGCCATGGTACCCTAATCATTTTTTACGTAGAATGAACAGAAGAATCGATCTGTGTAAAAAAAAATATGCATTTCTATTTAAAGAAATGATGCAATTGTTAATTGCATATGCACTGCTGCATCTAAAAAACATTTAAAGGCCTACAGATGTAGTGCTCTTCGAACCATTTATCTTTCTCCTAGGGCATTTTTTCGTAAATGCAATAATAACGGAGTTATGACTTGAAACAATTGCGTGGACCACCCTGTATATCAACCACAACAAAATAGAATTTTATTTCGTTTTAAAGGAAATTAATAACGTTCGCATTTATTAGATTCTATTCAGAATCTTCATCACGAGTCTGGCTCGTCATTGTAGGGCAAGGGGTTAAAATAGTGTCGTACAAACTGACAATTCGTCAGTTACAATCCAGGCGTTCTCTTAATTCCGTGAAGTAGTGTGCTCGCTTCGAATCGCACGTTGACCGTGCGTCCACGTTGTCGAGCATAGGCGCGGGTGAGGGGGTTCACGCGGTGCACAATGGGCTGTCGGGAGCACAAGTTCTCGCGGCCCTTAAACTTTTCCGGCCACGCCACTGCGGCCCCTGGATCCGGCATCCTTTCACCGCTAACGCGTATTAACACGTTGAGCGCCACGTCAGCCATCGGTGGTTGACACTAGACTTTCCGTTCAGGCCGCGTCAGTCACCGGTGACTGACACAAAGCTTTTCCAGGTGTTCTAAGTAGCGCGCGTGGCCTGACGGGAATTTCCTTAAGAATTCGCGTGGCGCTCAACGTGTTAAGGAACGCCCTGTATTTTTCATTAGGGGTGTTCGCGGCCGCTTCTCACGCGAGCCGCAGCCTCGACCGCGAAAGTGCCATGCCTCGCCGCGAGGAGAAAATGCTATCGAGGGGGCGTAACGTCTGCCAGCCGAGTACAAAGTTCTTGGTCCCTCCACCCCCCAACCCCTACACGCCACAGCCTGATAATATAACGAGAGTTTACTTTGAGGGCGCGCGTCCGGGAAGTAGCCGCCGCCGTCGCCGCGCCGCCTGCGATGCGAACTTCCACCCGGGCTGAAGCGCCGCGACGCGGCTTATCGCCGTTGCGGGATGACTGCTCAAACCCCATGGGAGCCCCGTGCCACGCCATTGAACCCTGCTCACCCCCTCATCATCCCCGACAAACTCCCCTTCCATACCCTTCGACGACGACTTCAGTTTTTCTTCAGAGACGCCGTAGAAGGAGGTGCTGGAAGGTACGATGACGTCACAGCGATTGCTATGCGAATGGGAAAGCGGTAGTTGGCCTCTTTGAAGCGTACGAATTGCAGATGGAGAAAAGTTTATTCTGTACCGTTTCGCTGCGTTGGATTTCTGTTTGAGTTTGCGGGGCTTGACCGGGTCAGCTTGTAACCTGTGATGTCTTTACGTTGTTTCCGGCTATTAAACTAAACATAGAGATCTTGAATTAAAATATTAACGCTGTTCGAAATATCCCTGGAGCTCATGACGGCTCACCCCGTTTTCACTCGTCAGAACGTTGACAGACCGACGGGGTTAGAGTAGAATAAGAACACCGTCCGCACTAGTTACCGGAATATTTGATAAAAATTTGGTTACTATTAAAAACACAGGACGCTTTAGTCCAAGATGGCTCGGCCTATTTGCACTCGTCGGACCGTTGACAGAAGAAGCTTAAAACAAGAACATCCCCTAACCCAATTATAATGGTTTTCAATTTAAACTTTGCAGCTATTAAAAACAGAGGAATGTTCAATGCCTCGGCTCAAGAGGACCCATGCCCGCGCTCGTCAGAAACGTTGATGGAACGGCTCCGTTTCGCTGGATGGCACTCGGTCATCAAGGTATACGATACTCCACGGTGCTGGGCTTGATTGTTAACCCACGTTCGTGCCGGTGATACCTCTATTCCGCGAAGAAGTTATTCAGCGTTCCACCCGTCGGGCCACGAAGGCAACTTCTCCGCGCGCACCCCGCGCGATACCGTAGAAAATATCGTCGGATTAATTGCCCGGCGGAATTAGAATCTGGTATCCGTCGTGGAACGGACGCGGTGTTCTGTGCGCGGGGGCACGGCCCGTATTTCACGGTAATTTTTATCGTAGGTGCCGACGCTTAAATTATTTGGACTTTTTCCGGGCAGCCGCGCGAAAATATTCATCTCTGACTCACGGCATGATACGCGCATTCATCATTTTGATACTCACCGCCCGTTACCAGAGCCGGGGCGTAAATTTCCAAACTCCGACGAAAATTCACGTTCCCACCCCGCCGTTCTACTGTAACTTTTATAGAGAGAGAGAGGGGGGAAAGAGAGGGGTGGGAAACTCTCTCGGACGTCACTGTTTATTTTACACTCCCGGCTGATTACGCGAGTTCGAGAGCGAGTAGTCTCATTCGTATTCATTGATAATAATCCGTCGGGCTAACGATATTTCGAGAGATCTCTCCCCCCACCGACGCTGGGGCTAGTTTTGACCCATTTCCGGCACGGAAGCGGACGACTTGATTCCCATCGAACGAAATGTCAATACTCGCCGCTCGATCGAAATTAGTGTACCGGCCGCACGGACGAGCCGTTAATCGTAAAATAACAGACAATCGAGTGGAACGGCTGTCGCTCATTTAGGACTCGTTAATATGTTTGACGTCCCCGTTTCGCCCGTGACATACATGCAAAATCGGAGCCACTTTCGAGGCTCGCACGAGCGCCGCCGACATAAAATAACTGCAAACACGGACGCGAGCGAGCGAGCCTGCACGCACGTTACGCTTCTAAACGCGATTGATTTCTGTCCGATCAAACGGACGTCCGGATCCCTTCCATCGCGATCCAGAGGGCCAGAAATCCTCCACTGGGTTCAATTGTATCCAATTTTCGCTCACAAGCGGCACGTATCGTTTTAATTTTGGCATTTTTTGTTCGGACACAAGATTGAGCTTGAAAAGGTTAAAAACCTGCTGTATGTAAAAGTCGTTGTATTCATAAATTCGATAAAATTAATGAGGGGAGTGATGGAATGTCTATACTAACTGATCCAGTCAGCATAATTGGGATCGTGCTGTTTTTAAAATTAAGAACGTGAAATTGTCTCCTTTTTCATGCTTTTTCCAATATTCAAGTGCAATTTAAAAGAAAACTATTAGAAATAGCTGAGTTGGGTTTAGACAATACGAAAGCTTACATCATCTAGGATTCAAGCAATTTTGAAACAAGTAATTGTTATTACATTTTGAAAATTATAGTCTTTTCAAGCGAGCACAAGTTTTTCGCCGGAATTTGAACTATAAACATGCACATCATAGCCGGACCTTAGAGAACCTTGCACCGACTATACTGTGACAAATTATGATTAGTTGACCAAACAATGCAAAAAAAATTCATTTACGACAACTTGCAACAAATCTACCAAAAATTACAGATTTACTTCAGGAATATTAATGCAGAAGAACAGGTATATTAATTCCACTTATTCTATAATTTGTTTAAAACCAATGTAATTAATACACACAGTGTAAATTCAAATTGATTTTTGTTGCAATTTGAAGCTATAAATGTTACCTTTTTACCTATTAACACTTTGAACGCCAAACAAGAAAGCTCAAAAATTCCACGAATTCAAAGTAAGTTATTTGATAAAATAGAAATTGAAAAAAATTAAATGTATGATGTTGTGTAGTTCTCCAACTTTCTTGCATTTTACAGATGCTAATCAAATTTGGTACAATGAATATATTAACGTAAAAATTCATTTTAAAGCCTGAACAAATAATTCCGTCACCCATAAATGGGTGACATGGCAGTCAACGTATTAAATTTCATTTAATTACCTCTAATGGTTTAGAAGTTATTATTTTAGATTTTTGCCCGCTGTGCGTCGCCCGATGAGACACTCGAGGGTAAGCCACCGATGGTACGCGTCAGCGTAACGTATTCGGACTTGACTCCTCTGCACTGAAGATAGGGAAGAGTTTGCACTACGTCATCCAATCGGTAAATCCTGGTCTTTTTCAGCGATGCATCTGAAAAAAAATCGTTTCTGACACTGTTAGAGTGTCGAGCGTATATCGGATCTGTCTAACATCGATCTCTTCTGCTTTGTCGGTTCGAGAAAGTTTCTCCGAACGTCTGCGGCTCGCTAAGGGTGGCTCGGCGGCCGCGAAAGGGTCAATGGGCTCGGTGACGAGGGTTTCGTTAGTCCGGGAACGTACCGCGGAACCTATGCTAAATTATCGAGTAGTCCTCCGGGCTTAATTACTTTTGTCTCGCCGCTGACGAAACTTGGAACATCATTTTCTCATTCCGATGGGAGCGGAGGCATTAATTCGCCGACAGTGACACGGCGGTGTGGTCGGTCTCCCGGTACTGCTGGCCCGAGCTAGAGCGGACGATCGTCGCGCGGCGTTGCGTCGCGTCGCGGCGCTTCGCGTCGTTTCCCGATTTTCCTACGCAAATAGAATGGTATTAGGGAAATACGGTTCCGGAGGATGGCGGACCGGCCGACCAATAGTATTCGAGACACGTCCTGGCCTCTGACGGAATGCGGCCCTCGGTATAATCAAATAAATGGATACTTTATCAACGTCGCGGCTGTGTAATTCCAGGTCGTGACGAATAAAAGCTCCTTTTATCCCTCTCTACTGACTACTAGTAACGCGATCATAATCTCGATGGCCGGGTTGGTTAGCGTGGAGCCTCTGCTACCCTCCTGTATGTACTTTGCAGAGCGCTGTCAATTTTTTATGTTCAGAATTTTTCGAGGGTGGTAGCAGCGTCACGGACACATCCCCTTATGATTTGCATCGCTTTCTAGTAACATGATCTTAGTTTCGTCACTTGGGTTAGTCAGTATAGACCTTTTACTACTGTCCGTAATAATTTCATTGAATTCCGCGGTGTCCTTCGCGTACAACTTTTAAATTTTCTCACTCACGCTACAAGATTGATTGTTTCGTTAACTTCGTTCTTCTTCTACTATTACAAAATAATAATTCTCAACGCATCGTTTACAAGGTACGGAAAGCAAATCAAAATTTCTTCTTCTCTTTGACCATTCTAATAAGTTAATGATAATGTGCCGACACACTTAAACCCTATTCATGCATTTATGGCAAAAATGAGAACAGTGAATTCTCGATATATGTCATAAACACGGGTCTTGTCAGCGTCACGTATCGTAAAGGAGACATACCCGAGTTATGTTTACACTTCTCGGCGTCCGAGGATTCTCAAGCTTCGTGGTACCTCCGTGGTATACCCCGCGGTAGTGGGGATAATTCCGCGACGTTTATCGTCCATACCTTGGCGACATATATAGAGAAATCACTGTAGCTGCAATTTATCACAGCGTAATTAGAAGAATTGAATAGCATTACCTAGTAAAATGCCCTCCTTTTATTTCCCATAAGCAATCTATATAAATCTGGTCATCCTATCACACCCCCAAACGTGAGCCCCGCGAGTTTACTTAGGAGGCCGGTGTTTAACGAGCGAAACGAGCAACGTCGCTTTTGTAGCTCGACAGCTTTGACAGAAAGCGAGCTAGTTTTTCGTATCGTAGCTGGGAAAGTGGATCAAAGATTCGGTGGGATCGAAAAGGCCGGTGGCTCGAACAAAGCGATTCTGCTCGCAGAGCATCGAGAGCAGAAAGGAAGAAGGACACGAGCAGAAAAGAAAGAGATAGTTCGCGAACTCAGAGGCGAAGGAAGTATATTGTCCACGACGAAAATGCAAATTGGATGCGCCGCGGTGGACGCCTGTTCGAATGCATTAAGGATGCGGCTAGGAGAAGCGCGGGGGTGGGTGTGCACAGGCGGGTCGTTAATTTTTTTACACGGCCTGCGGATCGGGAACGCCTGCCGAACGACGACGACGACGACGACGACGGTGGAGGACGAGAAGTTCTTAGCTGGCTGTTCCGTTGGTCGTTATTGCCGGTGGATCATAATTATTACTGGCGGCTGTGAAAGGCGATCGTAACCGCGCGTCGCAGCATGTCGACTTCATTAGAGCCGCACAAACTCGACGATTTCGCGACACAATGGAATCAGTAATTACAGTTGGTTTTCTGCTTTTATTTTTCATCCGCGACGTCGACGTCGACCGTGGTGGGAAACGTCGTCGTCGTCGTTGTCGGCGCCGTCTATCGATCGTTTCCTTTAAAAAGAAAGCCAACCCCCGGCCCGCGAAAGAAGACAATACACTCACTCTCGCTCCAGCCGATTTTCATCGTCGATATTCCCGGACTGGAGTACAAATTTAAATCTGTTTCCACCCTCCACCCCGCCCGGTTTCTCTCTATCATCGCAGACGAATTGAAACCCCTGCTATACTGTTCCTTCTTTCACCGGCCTTTTTACGGCCGCGAGCATTGTGCTCGTCGTTATTGCCGAATCATAATTATGCTGCTCCGAGCCCGACACCGGGATCGTCGACGACGAGGACGTCGACGTCACGACGCAATCGCTGAACTCTCGCCAGGTGCCTTCCTGACTGGCACGGAGCGATTTAACCCATTGCAGAATGATTCATTTTGCTGCAGAACTTCCTCATTATTCACAATTTTTTGTGCTTCGCAAAAGGAAAATTTCTATCGTATATTTTCTTTGGTGGCTAAAGATCGATTACAGAAAAGCAGAATTTGACTTCGAGTTTAACGATTAGACTGCGGGTTTCGTGGGTTTTTAGCTGAAATGGGTGAGTGCGATTTTTTTTTTTTTAATTTACTTCGTATTAAAATCTATTAGAAAAATATGAAAGATGGAAAACATTTCAGAACATCAATACATTTCTTAGAACTCGATAAGACGACTAAAGGGAGAAATAAATTTCTGTTTGGGCCCCTCGAAATTCAATTAGTAATTACAATTTTTATTTTACATAAAGATTCCAAGTCTAAGTGACTTATTTGATTGCGTCTGAAATTTTCATCACGAGTCTGGCTAGTATGAGGAGACGAAAAAGCATAATAATAATTTTTTGAGGTTTACAAAATTGAGAGAAACATACTCGGTCCTGTAACATCGCCGAACATGCAGACCTGTCAACGTTGTACCAGTACGCAGTGACACGTCACCGTCTAGATTTGTCATAGTTTAAGCAACACGTCCCGACAGATGCAGCAACAAACGTGGACGTAGCTTTACGAGAACTCGTATTTTTCACGAGCCCGTCGACCGGTTCGCGTCTTCAGACGTCCTTTGTGAGCACCGACACCCTTAGAACCCCCTTGGAATATCGATACCGGGACATTGGAGGGTCGGCGTCTATTTTTACGGGTGTCCCGTCGCCCAGTATCGGATCGATCATCCTTTAGCCCGGCTCCGGAGCCTTTCTCTCGTTTAATTCCAATCCTGGCGCGAGGCGCCTCGAAATCGCCGGAATTGAATCTCCTTCGGACGCTTGACTATCAATCATCCGCGAGCGTCGGTGTAGTCAATGTGGATCGTTCTTTCGAGGCCTGAAGTACTCGATTTCTGACAGTGGAGGCGTTCGATGACGTCTAGAACGGTTCTATGCTTACCGATGAAGTTGGTACCAGCTTTGGATAATCGTTCAGCAACTTGGTTTGAGAACAGTTTTACTGAATTGCTTGTTTAACACTAAATCCTACCACGGCCGGTCAAATTGACCTTCTCCAACTTCTGCGTACAATTTCGTACATACATATACAACATTACCGCATCGCTATTTATCTTTACGACTTTTCTTAAAGTGTGTATACAATGTATTTATCAGTATTTATTTTTGGTTTAGTTTTTTTTTCCAAGAAATATATGTACATTTGTATCTTCTCCCACCTACCGAATGTTCATTAAGAAAAAAGTTTAGGGAAAGCTGAAATGATACCTCAAAATAATAAAAAAATAGGCCGTTCACACAAGGTTCCCACCTTAACTCACTTCAACCAATGTTAACTCTCTCCACGCTACACAAAAAGATAGTACGTATCCAGATGCCCATTAAAATGTTGTTCGTGTCGAATGAAAGTGTCTCCAACAATTCGATGATCAGTGCTTGAAGCTTACGAACCGCGAACAAAGTCCTGTATTCGGGAGTTGTCATCAATAATTACTCACCGCGGTGACTGCGGAGCCGTGTGCATAAACGGGGTGAGCCGTTCTCGTCTTCCGATCGATGAATATCGTGTCGTTCGTGGGACACGTTCGCGAACGAGCCTTGTTCCCAACGCTGTCACCGAGTTTCGCTCGATAATCCGTGCGACACGGTGCTCGTGGCGCGCCGCGACGTCGCCGAGGATCCTCTTCGCAACCTTCCGTCACACCTTTCTAGCCAGACTTAATTACGACTGTAACGTAACTTGCCGCGTGATCCGCGCGAGCTTCAATCCACGCGGGACGGAGGCAGAGATTCGACGTCGCTGGGGCCAAGCAAACTCACGCCGCCGCCGCCGCCGCCGACGACGACGACGACGACGACGACGATGATGCAAACTCTCTCGTCGAGCATAGCAGAGCCACGCTGAGCCGAGGAGAGCAGCTCTCTCGGTCTGGTGTCCTCGGGGACGCGGTACAACGGCATTACGCGGACCTCGTGGCCGCAGCAGCCTCTCCTCTACGCACGCACGGAAATCCGGAGCTGTATTTGCGTCCCCCGGCCTCTGCATAATGCACGAAGTAAACAGCCGCTGCCGGGACCCTACCGCTCCCCAAGGATCCTCGCCAAGGTAGATCGTACCGAACCACTTCGCTAAACTAATCAGCCCCCGCGCGAGCACCGGCCCGCGACCGTAACAAAAATCATCCGCGAGCAGACGACCTCCTACACTGGCCGTAAAAAAAGATAGCGTCGTCGCTGTAACTAATAATCTTGGAGAATACCGGTAACCGCTGAGACTTTCACATTGCAATGCTTCCAGGGAAGTTTGATTATTATTGATAACTTACTTTCTTGGTAACGATCGCCATAGCATCCTATACCTTCGGTGCAGACTTTGGCTTAGCGATACTTAGTATAACTTAGTGCCTTAGTTTAGTCAGTGCAAGGTTGCCTTTGATCTGTGAAAATAATCAGTGGAGCTTGAGGAAATTGACGAGTTTACTTGATGGGAATATGGGACTGGAGATGCTGAGAAACAGACTGCCGATTTGCATGCAAAAGGAAAATTGTCTGTGATCAATTAGAACCAAAAATTAGCAGGATTATAGGATAAACTTCGACTGCGAATGCGTACGAAATATTCACACTTTATTACACAAACACGCACAAACACACACCCATCGGAGGCGTTTGTTTTCCGCGAAAACATAAACAGAGCGTCCTCGTACTCTCTCCATTGCCGCTGTCCTCGGTCCGTGTTTTGTTTACACGTGTCACACACAACATTAGAAAGCGGAGAAGACGCCCAGTTTAACGGTCTGTATTCGTTTCAAAGAACAGGTGCCAAGCAGAAAGTCCTTTCTTGCTCTATTGAGTTTGATGAGCTCGAACTTGAGAGAGAGAGAGAGAGAAAGAGAGAGAGAGAGAGAGAGAGAGAGAGAGAGAGAGTTTACCAACTACAGTGAATTCTCGTTACGAGTCAGTACCAACCTTACGATTTGGAGTCAGTAGACTATCCACACCACCGAGGTGAGGGGCCGAAGCTGGAGAGCCGTCTCTCGAGCCACGTGTTTACATAACATTTTTTTCTTATTTAGTGCCATAGAATATACTGACAAAGTTTGAACATTAAAACCTGGACACCCTGTATAAGGACGAAAACTTGAGGCACGTAAAATCATTTTTTGACGGTAATGTAGTCACTCTGCCTCATCGCGAATCTACGAAGACCGGGCCCTTAAGGAGGCTCCGATCAATGTTGTAGAGTGGAAGGATCTTCTCAGGAAATTGAATCGTGTAATCTAGAAAATGCTTTATTAACTGCTCTCTGTCAGGTCTGAAAGTTAACTGCTTCTTGCCGAACGGATTATTAGTGTCTGTGGTTTTTATATGTTTGTCCTTATAGCGCGAGTCGTCGTCGATCAGTTATTGTGTGTCGAAATACGGGGCGACGACCTGGCGTCATAATATTGCTTCAGGAACACACTTTTTCCTTGCGTAACGAACATACAGTGACTCCAACTATTATTCGAACGCTCTTAAAAATCGCATAACCTTGGTCAATATCGCCCTTATGTGATCATTTTGGAACATCTGCAGCTCATTGCAACGTTGACCGATTTTGATGAAATTCTCAGAATATGTATAATACATACAGATCTATAAATCGTACTTTCTAAATTTTCAATCTAAGTACACATTAAAAGGTTGCAAAATACAACTTTTAGTATTTTCTCTGCAATTTCGACCAATTCCAATTTTTGTAAAAAATTCTTTTCATTTTATATGGCAAATCAATTGTGCTAACTTAAAAAAAAATTCCAAGTCGTATGGTTCAATATTAACAAAGTTATACGATTTTTAAAAGCGTCCGTATATTATTGTGAGTCACTGTACATGCGTGTATACATGATAGCGCAAGGTGTTTCTTTTACAATGTAAAGAAAATCGTGCCGGAAGCGTTAAAATTGTTTAACTCCAAGCACCACCAACACGACCAAGGGCCTGGTCCCTGAGCCAATCAGCGCGGAGAACATTTTTCAATGCAATCGAGCGGCTGTTCGCGCGATCGATGGACGCGCGGCCGCGTTTAAAGTTCCTGGAGCGACAGCCTGCGCGCGATCCTTGGATCCTCGGATCCGGAGCGGCGCGGCGTGTCTGAGAGCGGAGTCCGAGAATGCCAGGAGCGACATTACGGCACGGTTATTACTCGAGGCGTCGTCAGTCCGGTGGAGATCGTCCGGAACGCGGCGGGAACGATGTCGAAAATGTCGATCATCTGCCTGGCCCGGTGCGAAGCGTGCGCGGCCCAGCTAGCATTTCGTTGTATCGATACGTATCCGCGCGCCGCTCGGTCACTCGGGCGCCGTTCGCGACATCTAATTTCCTGTCTCGAAGATTCGCGCGGTTCTCCGCGAGCTCGACGAACGTGCGAGTTCGTCCCGGGCCGGTTCAACGTTCCCGGGCGCAATTACTCGGGCATTCGATTCGGCGAAGTTGTTTGGCGCCGAGAACGGATCCGGCAGCGAGTTGCGCAGCTCCGCGAAGCTTCGCGAAGCACTACGAACCATTGGAAAGCCCGGCGAAGTTCCGGCGAGGTTCATCTGGCGCGGCTTTTGTTGGCTTGTCACGCGTTGTTTACAAACGTCGCGCCCCGTTCACGGGAACGTCGAAATGATTGCGCGTAATGGACGATTATACGAGCTGAAGTTACAACAAACACTTCCGCCGCTAATTAACGAGCGTATTTCAACGCTAAACGCGCCGCTGTGCTAATGATTTCCATTACGTCGCGTCGTTGTGCCGCGCCGAATCGGTTCTCGTTTGTCGCGCATTAATTGTTTGGCGAAACGCGAAACCGCCTCTCTCTCTCTCTCTCTCTCTCACTCTCCGAGCTGCTCTTCGTTACGCAGAGAAGAGGAAAAGATTCGAGAGAGAGAGAGAGAGAGAGAGAGAGAGAGAGGGAGAGAGCTCGTTGTCGGATCGAGTTCGTCCGATTCTCGGGGATTCCTGGGCCCACGGCTAAATTGGTCCCCTCGGAGACCATCACGGGCTTTTTTTCGTCGTTACGCTATTGCCCAGGGCCCCGGCGGACAACTTTCTTTGCCGCATGCCACGGATTTTAGGGAGAAATCTCTGGCGGCGCGCGAGCGAGGTGGTCCTCGGGCTCCCGGATCACGATGGCGAACCGACGACGACGACTCTCTGTCTCTCTATCCGGCTGATTAGCTACGAAACAGAGGACGCGACGGCGGCACGGCGCCAACTCCCCGCCCGTTACGTTCGTTCCATCTGTCCGCCGATGTAAATAAGACGACCGCCGACCACGACGACCGTCGACCGCTGCCGGACGCCGATATCTACCGATGAACTCGATGCTCGTCCGTAGGCTTCAAAATTATCATTATTATTCACTGGCAGCAGAGTTTGACGGGAAGAACACGCGTCAAAATATCGAGTCCCACTCGTCATCAAGATTCTGAACACTTGACGCGATATCCTATGTTAAGAAAGCCATCGTAAATGTTTGGAACTCAAATTGGACCAACGGCACCCAAACCAAACTGTATAGAATAAAAACCAATGTTTAGGAAAGCCTAAACAGTTACACGCACCCGAAAAGGACACTCTAGATATACACACGAATTCCTGATAACCAACCAAAACCCACCGGCGTGTACAACATGCGCCGTGACCAACAGCATCCAACGTATCCTACTCGAATGTTCTAAATTCTCTTCACAACGATCCAGATTTTCCATCGAGGACGACCTCAACACAAATTTAGACGAGGACAACATTGGAAACGTCGTCCTCTTTTTTATAGATATAGATATGTATAAACTCTTATAAATTTGTTCTTTGCTTATCCCCGTCACAATGAAAACATTAACCGTAACCATCTCCACAAGTAACGTATGAGATATATGGTCGCCAGTTACCTAGTTGTTAATGTGACCACATTAAAATAAACCATGGACAGAGTCTAATAAATATGTATGTTTTATTAATTTTCTTTAAACCGAAGTAAAATTTTATTTTGGCGATTTTAATGTACAGCTATTGAAGAACATATAGGCATAGGAAATTACGAATTACAAAAAAGTTCTAATCACCGAAACCGTAAAATAAGTCGTAGTGCAAGGTGTTAATCAATTCAAAATATTATACCTATCGACATCCCTACTTTAAATTGCACCAACACGTTTTTGCCATAAATATGCATAAAATCCTTCTAGCAAAGTAGAAGAAATGGGGAGAAAAATGTTAGGTTAAAGTATATTAAAGGTTGAACGAACAAAATTTATTGAGAGCACGTTGCAGCCAATCGCCAGCAGCTCTCAATAGGAAAAGGTAAGTTGGCAATCCTGACTTTTCCGGCCGTCAGTTTTGTATAACCATAGCCCCCGGCTGAATGGGGGTAGGAAGGAAGGTGCGAGGGTGGCTTTGAGTCGGGAAAAGATGGGCCAGCGTCGTCGTACGATAAACTAGAACGCAGCAGGAAGACAAGGCGGCTTTCGCAGGCCTGACATACGACCTTCCTGGTGACTACTTGCCGCTACAAAGCCGTTCGCTCGACCTTACCCCTCTCCCCCTGCTAGATAACTTAAGCACTCTGGGGAGGGTGCAGCCGTTCGCCCGAGCCTGCTTAACCAACCACCGCCGAGAAACTGCGCCTCTAAGTAGTTGCGCATTCGTTGGCCCCGTTATTAAGCCGCTATTCGAAGAGATGCGTCCTCCGGCTCGAGGGAAACCCCTTTCGCCCCCTTCGTCCCTCCGGGTCCAAGCACAACCCTGTTTACCCGACCACCCTCGCGCCCTCCTACACCCCCGGTGCACCCTTTCCGACCGCTGTGTGGATGTTTCGTCGCCGCGTGCAACCAACTATGGGGAACAACGATTACGGGGTCTGAGACCCGTGTAACACCCTGAAAATAAGGCGATCCTTAACCCTTTGCCTTATAATATCGAGTCCCATCAAGATTATCGCGACGCAGACATTCATTCCGAAGCTGCATTCTATGCAGGTCTAAACGGCATACAAGTTTTATTATAATAATTGCCACTGCTTTCGTCTGTAAATAGCACATTTTTTAGGAAGTCTGGCTGATGTTGTAATTTATTTATTATCCACCGACAAAAACGTCGTCGTGCGGCACGATCATTTTACCTCAGTGCTTGAACGCGATGAATTCGCTAAGGTCGTAAACCAGAGTTGGGCGTTATTCGAATGAAATTTCATTCGAATAACCCAGCGAATAAAAATTTATTTGAAAAGCCCAGCGAATAAAAATTTATTCGAATAGCCCAGCGAATAATGGTGTCGAATGACATCGCATCATCGACATCGCATCATCGACATCGCACGTCACGCACCAGCGACGTGTATGTGTATGAATAAATGTGTGAGTGCAGACTAGAGAGTGAAACGAAGAATCGTAGCAACAAACGTGTGTGTGTAAAGATAACGAAGGTCCCAGTCCCGAACCTAGGATCGGTCATTGTTAGTTATCTATTGTATATGTCATCAATCGTCAACCGAGATCTCGTCTCGAAAAGCTTCGAGCCTCGGCCCTCGGCCTCGAGTCACTCGAGTGTTGGCGTCGGGTGTAGGGTTCCTACCCGTAACCATAAAGGCTGCGCTTATTCGCAGCATTTATTCTCGTCATTTAGAATAACGAATAACGAATGAAAGTCCCCGGATTTATTCGAGAATAACGAATAACGATTTATTCGTTATTCGCCAGCTACGAATAATTCTCGGCGAATGATATCCTTATTCGTTATTCTCGAATAAATCCAGGGACTTTATTCGTTATTCCTTATTCGTTATTCGAAATAAAATTTGCCCAACTCTGTCGTAAACCTTCCTCACGAATTATTCGTCGCACTGTCATATGATTCGTTGGCGATTCCATTGCTGTTTACTTTCGGCAAATGTAACATGGTAACAGTGAAATCTCTGCAGCAGTTAGGTGAAACTTTAACACTGTTTTTTGAGAGAACGATTGAGTTCCGACCTATGGTTCCTTTGACACTTTTTGTCCTCTTGATGAGTAGAACATGATGCAATCATACAAAAATTCGACCTTTAAAACCTTAAAAGGACAATGTCCTTGTCCTTGTCAAGGACAATTTTGCGGGAAGTTTTTTTGACAGATCTTCACCGATTATGAGGTGTAGAATCACGCTATGGTGGTCGTGACATACAATTTTTATACACCCTGTACATGTAATGGTGATTATTCAGAAAAAAATGAAATTTAACAATAAAATGAATAAATTTGAAAATAATTAACAATATTTATGCATAAAATGATTGTTAAATGATTAATAATATCAATTTCCTCCTAATATGCAGTTTTGCCAAAGGAATTTATTGTACACGTGTAGTGAGATATGCGCCGCTTGTCCGCACTGTGCGTCGGCGCGCATTACGATTCCGGCGAACGGCGTCGCAATTAAATTCGTAATCGTTTATTCAAGCAGCCGAGCCGCTGTCCATTAGAAATGTAACAAGTTCAGGGGAGTCTTAAAGAAAGGGAACGATCTGTTCGCGTGGAACGTGAGCCGGGGGCCGAGTTAAAAATTCCGAGGAGGGAATGAAGAAATAAAGTCCGCGCCGCGCGCCGAAGCGGGAACAAACGCGCTGTGCTCTGCACCGCTTCGCTCTCTCTCTCTCTCTCTCTTTCTCTCTCTCTCTCTCTCTCTCTCTCTCTTTCTCTCCCTCTCCGGATCGGCTCTGCTCTCCGCACGGTTCCGCAGCAGAGGGAATTAAAGCGCGAAGGGTGCGCAAGGAGGAAAAGAGGGAAAACCCTCGAACGTGGTGAGAGTCCGGAACGACGCCCGGGCATTCTCGAAATTTTCAAAGAGTCCGCCGGCGTGCGCGTTCGAGCGTCTCTCCAGCCATTACTTCTCTCTCGCCCAGTGTTCTCTCGCCAGGTATTTCGTTTAGAGTGCCGAAAGCTCGGAGCTACGCGCCGCCCAATACGCTTTTACCGAACCGACATCGATCGGCCGAAATCTCGAGCCGAAACTCCCGCAAAACCGGCTCCGAAAAAATACAATAATCTCTCCGTATATGTCGTCAAGGCCTGGATGATTAACGTCGTGGAATTATTCCCACTACCGCGGGGTATACCCCCTTCTTAGTGTTATTCACTGTACTGGTAACAATTGCCCGAATAAAGGCATGCAAAATTAATCTATTTCCGAGTTCAAATAGGTGATTTCATAATTTATTCCAGGCTACGTCATAGTTCCATTAAAAAGAGAAGCGAGGAAACTTTAAACAAAACCGGTAGCGTTAAAAACAACGGGGCCACTTCACTCGGAATGCCGACCGGTGTGTACACGTGTCCGGAGCGTTTTGCCCGGTACAAAACGGATTTAATTGAGCGTATTTATTCTAAAGGGAATTACGCTAGCCGCGATCTGCTCTCCGCATGTCGCCACGAGTCTGTGAACGTGGTTGTAGAGGTTCCACGGGATCCTGGCAGAAAGCACGGCGGTGGTCCGTGTTCCTAGGTTTTATCGCGGGGAGAACGGACACGCGTATCGTTGTACGGTAGAGCGTTTGCCAAGCGGAATTATTAGGACGGTCCACGTATCGGGCCGGGGCAAGTCCGTTTAGAACCGTTTGCAAAATGAAATTAACGTCGCGCTACAATGTAATCCGTGACCCGGAATCACCGTGTCGCATTAGGCGGCTCTACGTGTCCCATTCCAGGGGAGAGCGTATGTTTGCCAAACGATATTAGTATTACGACTGTCCCCCGCTATCTGCGGTTACAATTTCCCTCGGCGAGCTGGATCTTCGCGCCGCCTCCAAGTTTACCGCCGCTACCTTGCCACGTAATTACTGTTATTTTATTGCTGTTCCGCCATTAGCGCGTCTCGGCTCCGCTCTGCTCTTATTTTCCAGGCGGAGGACTCGATTAAATAAAGTGGCTCGATTAAAAGCAAGAAAAGTACGCGCCCGGGCCCAGACTGCCTTCCATTTGCTTCTCGATCGACTTACCATCGGACCAGACTGCTGGAAATGCGAATACTGATGCGATCTTTCCTTCCTGTTCACAAGAGAACGTCGATTTTTAATTCGATCGTGATTGTTAGCGGATGCGCAAGAAAAATTATCTGCATTGATTGCTAGCGATAGAAACTAATGTTATTTCACCCCTTAATCATTTAAACACACGAAAAAATAGTATAGCCAGAGCTTTGAATTTTTGTTGGTCTTCCTACAATTTAAAATTTCACCTACTTGATTTTGCCCGTTGGCTTATGATCTCTTTCACAACTACGAGAATTCAAATTACTATATTGTTACGTTAACGCATTGTTCTTGGGAATTTTATTTAGGAATATTTACTAAAAGGCGTACCCTCGTAAATTAACTGCCTCCAAGAGGAATGAAGAATGTATACCACCGTAAATAAAATTTGTAAAGAAAAATTTGCATTTATTGTACATCCTAACCCTATAGCCAAATATTCGTAATAAAATGAAATACAATTGTGTCCCGATCTAAAAGGAAAGAACAACATTAAATATTTACTAGAGTCCGTTAAGAAACTTCGCAGAGAGTAAAATTCGTCAATATACAGGAAAAGGGTAAAGAGAAATAATCCTAAATGTCAGAATGTTCATAGTTCATCCAAAAAAAGCAGAATTTTTGCTCGAATGTCCTAAGTTTCTTCGCATGTGGTAAAATATGTCCGATCATTTCTGACTACTTCTACTTAATGCGAGTGCTAAAACACTGTACTCGATTTGATTTAGTGCAACTCTAAGTTAACAATAGCTGCTCTACTCTGTTGTTTTCGAGCATTTCTTACGCCCCCATGCACTATAATTCAGTTCTACCTCAAGTCTATTATACAATTGCTTCGCGCACTCGCGTGCTCCGTTGTACTCGCATTAAATTAAAGTCGGAGCTCTGGTGACTCGTAATTATTGTCAAGTTTTGCGACAAGCTTTCCCTGCCAGCTAAACTAATTCTCGAACTGTGAGGAATAGAGTTTTCATTACTGTAAATTCAGTTTGGTTCGTGTTGTGCCATCGGTTCTACCTAATTTGTGTTCCTTCCTCGATAGTTTGCTTGATACGATAAGTACGAGGAGACGTAGGAGAGACGTTACATGATAAATATATTTTTTTCCTCGCTGTACATACAATGACATTACTAGACTGCAGATTTATGAATTTATTTAAAAAATTAGACGAAACGAAACAAATGAAATTGTACAAATGTTAGAAGATATTTGGTAATTAGACTGCGGATGTTTATGAGGAATAAAAATTTTCCAAGTTAATTACAAAAACCAGGAGCTGCGTAGACATATTTCTCATAATAATTTTGTTATGTCCCAGATAATACATATAATCGTCGGATATTTTCACTGTTTCGTGTTTCGTGCAGATATTTTTGTCGTAGATTAACAATTTATTGTCGGATTCACCGGGTCGGCGACGATCCGAGTAAAGATCGCGCGATCTACAGCGCGTCGATTCTTCGAAGCATCGTTGTATTGCAGGTATTCCCCATTCGGGCAGGTGAAACAGCCCCGCGCGCGGTTCCGAGTAACGGATTACGCTGTAATGCGATGTAATCCGGGATCCTTTTATCTTCTGGCCGCGGGCGCGCCACGTTGCACGGCGCCGCGCAGTTAATTCGCATTAGCATCGGAATCGGGAAATCAGCGGCGGTCTATTCAAGCCCGTGTCCGAGACTTTCGTCTTAACAGGCGTCGCTTTTACCGTTAATCACCGGCGTGATGCGTCTTTCACTAACGAGGCGAAACCACGAACAACCTGCGTTGACAGCGTCGCCACCAGAGACCATAAGGGAGCTTTAATTTTCACTCTTGTAATCGCTCGTTGCATTGTCTCGTTGTATTCGGTTGAGCTATTTTAATTGTTGTCTACTGTATATGCAAAAATTCTGCCACCTTGCAGTATCTTCATTTTGCCTTAACATTTATTCGAAGATTGCAAAGATTCGATGATTATTCTAACGATTGGAGACGTTATGAAGAAGATCTCATGAAATATTGCACCGTTTACCCGTGGTATGGCCTCAAGGGAGAAGGAGTATAGGCTCGTTTAGTGCCGAAAATTCGTCGATCGCGTGGAAGGAGAATCCGACGACCTTCTGTCAGCCGCGACCATACGAATCGGACGAATTGCGGTCGATATTACGCAAGCCACCGGCCAGCTGTTCGCACGAATCGAGTCCGGCTCCTCGTTCAGGTGGAAACAGACTGTTCTGCTCTTATTGTGCTGCCTCTTTCAGCAGAAACGTCGGCCAGCACGTTCCAATAATCGTCACGCAACCGCAGCGCCGGTTAATGAGAGGGCTAAACCGACGGTGGATCGCGGACACGAAGGGATCCGTTCACGCGAGACCTCTGCGGGGGTTGTTAACGAAATCGTTGCCTCGCATCGTAACGCATGCCGTTCACGCGTTCGACACGGCCCTGCTCCAGCTTTCCAACAAGCCCATACGAGTTTCCTAGTCCTATCTCGAAGGAAATGGGATTGGGTCCATATTGTACCATTTTTATACCTACAATCAAACGATAGATCTAGATCTTTTGACGGAGTACCAGGCGGTCACAGTTTTAAATAATATATTAGGAGGTTGCATTGTAAGCCGCTGTTTTTTTCGTGTTTTTTGAGCATTTATTTCAATAATAAAATATGTAAAAGTATTAGTCGAAGTATTTGCCCTCGAAAGCTACTACTTTTTCCCACTTTTCTGGCAAAAGTTGAATTCCACGACGAAAAAACGGTTTATCTTTCGAGCTTATCCAGTCAGCAACCCAAGTTTCAACTTCTTCGTAATTACGGAAATATGTGTCTTCCAAATCGTGTTGCATCGATCTGAACGAATGATAATCGCTTGGGGCCAGATCTGGAGAGTAGGCTGGGTGGGGGAGAATCTCCCATTCGAACTCCATCAGTGTTTGTTTTACGGCTCTAGCAACATGAGGCCGAGCATTGTCGTGGAGAAGGATCACTTTTCGGCGATTTGATGCAATTCATGGTCGTTTTTGTATCAAATTCTCACGTAAACGCTTCAATTGTTGGAGATAACGTTCGGCGGTGACTGTTTCATTTGGTTTTAACAATTCATAATATACAACACCTTCCATGTCCCACCAAATAGAGAGAAAAGAAAAGAAAAGAAAAGAACTGGCGTAGTCAACGAAAGGCGTCTGATGAATGCAACTTAGAGGGAACTGTTTATACTTCAAAGTGAGATAAGAATCGGCTCTCTCGCTGTCTACAATATACGCAGTTAGATCCACGTATACGTAAACAGCGGCTTTCAATGCAACCTCCTAATATTATAGGGTAAGCGAATTACTGTGGGGGTACCGGCTACTGTGCCGATATTAATTCTACTTATTTTTAAAACATAATCAATATTAAAAAAGAGTAGATTTTTTTTTATTAAAAGCAGTTAATATATATGTTATATAATTATTTTTTTTTTAATATTTATTTGCTTTAAAAATAAGTATAATCAATATAGGCACAGTATTTAATACTCCGTAGTAATTGGGTCCCTTACCTTATTTTTGTTGTCTACACAAGAGACACTACAATTGAAATGTCGAGCATGAATTGTAAGAAAAAGGAGCAGAAAGTTCCTTCTCTAACGATTTTAATAAGTTGAGCTCTTTTAGCTATAAAGGTTGTCTCACCTAACTCGATCATCGAAAATATCTAGCTTGATTTTTATGATAGAAGAAAATTTCAGAGGAAAACATTAGCTGGTTCAGAGGGGCAAATAGTATGATAGGCAAACAAATTTGTCGAATGCCCGATAATTTGTAAATCAGATTTAATTTGAACGTTTCTCCGAATTCCCGACGGTGCATTTATTTCGACATTGCAGCGACCCGGTCGCTCACTCGAAAATTATAACGCGTATCTTTCTCGCGTCGTAAAGCCGTAACGGGTTCGCGGGAACAAAGCGTTTAGCAGCTTAACGGTGGCGTTAAAGCGTCTCGCGTCGTTAAAATTTCATTTCTAGTAAATATCGCGGGGTTATCATCGGCTCCAGCAGCTCGACGCCGGCAGTTTGAGGGTTGGATTGAAATCGCGATTCTCTTTCGACGCGGAAACGGAGGAAACGAGACGCTCTTCTGGCCGTCGCGTCGGAACAGCAAGAAAAGAGCGAAAGGTAGCGAGAGTATCCGCGAACGATGTTAGCCAGACGGGCCGCGTGTCCGTGGAACAAAACTAGCAGACGGAAGTTTCGACGGCGCCGGTCTCGCGGAAGGAACGTTAACGAGGCCGGATTTATGGCCGATTAAAGCGCAACGGAATTACTCCCGCTTAAACGGCGAAATCGTTTTCGATTCGGAACGGATCCGTTTCATTTCCATAAACAGCCGGCGCGCCTCCGTAGCCAAGATTCCGGGTCACGGATTACGCGATTCCCACGGGAATCGCGGCGCGTAACAGGACAATTCCAGCCGTTCAAAACGACGGCAATTGTCGCGCAGCTTTTATCGCGTCACGCGCACCCGACGCCGGTTAATTTGCGTTATTTTCCAAGGGGACAAAGAGACGGAGAATTAAAGTCGCCGCTCGTCCAACTATTCGACGCGGAACTGCATCGACGTTTCGATCTAACGAAACGAGAAAAAAGAAAAGAAGACCTTCGATATTGCTCTGACCCTTTGCAATCTCTTAGCGCTCTTACAACTGCAGCGTATCTGCATTCTCAATTGGGAGAATTGTAGCCCTCTGTGCACCTTGGAAATCCCATAGACACTCCTCGAAAGGTGCCCCCAACTCTTCAGTTGCCTAGACAATGCGCTGACCATGCTTGGAGATCCCAAGATTGCTCAGTTTGTAATTTCGAATAGCTACTGTACTCCTCAGAAAAATCTCATTCGCAATACAAACACACAGCCAGTGAGCACACACGCAGTGACCACACAGCTACAAAGAGAACGGCACAGGAGGCCCAGCTTATCTGGTCTTCAAACAGCGAACAATTAACGCCGAGTTAGCAGAGCAATTAATAAACGATGTCAGTTGATTATCTCGAATGCGCGATACAGTTCGGCGATCGGTCTTTGTTTGGGAATTATATCTTCGCCGGGAATATCTAACGAGGGATTTAGAGTCGAGCAAGTTTAGCGAGAGGTTGATCACGATGACGGGGCTACACGCCGCACTCCGTTCATTATAGTATAGGGGTGCACGCTGCTCAAATTTGACCCTGCATGTCTCTCTCTCTCTCTCTCTCTCTCTCTCTCTCACGTGTGCGCGCGCGCGCACGCTCGCGCTACACCAAGTTCCGGCGAAGTTCCGAAACCTCCTACGCGTTCGACCGTACCGAAACAGGACCGTGGCAATAATTGCAGCCAACTGACGCAATTACCCGAACGTCCAACTGTAATTATACGATTCACTGAGACGGGGAAAGAGGGCAGAAGTAATACTAGTCGCCGTCGCCGCTCAGGTGCTGATGGCTCGACAGGGACATTCGACAAACGAGACAGTGATTACTCGGAGTTGTTGGTTTTATTCGGTGTGAAACACTCTCGCCGTGGACGGACTGATTTAATGCGCGATTGTGGGCCCTTTGCATTCGTGACAGTCTTGGAACAGGAAATGTAATCGAGACCGTTGTCATTGTTGCACGTTGCTTATTGCAATTAAGTGTATTCTTAAGAGACCATCATGCATCACAACTACTTGGACACATTGTTGATGTTGTTCCTTTGCAATCTTAGAGTTATTCTGGGAATAATCATTTTGTTTTGATCTTCGAATTCATAATACATCCTTTTGTGGGGAATCCTGATTCTTTGCGCATTTACTTTGGGCCCTTAGAAATTCACCCATTGGGATTGTATGTAATTTATGTCCTAATTAAATCGTAGGAACGATCATTGTCGTTGTTGATCTTCTCCGAGGAATGATCGTCCTCCTCCTAATCAATCATCAACTGGATATAACCCCTGAGGTATTTCTAAGCCCTTTTCATTCGCAATGACCATCGATTATTGTACCTTTTACAATCCCTTAGAACCTCGAAACGGTCCTTCCCCGTATTCACTATCTCCTATAGGAGAACATCATAGTCCTTTTTTGCATTCCCAATATACCTCAAAGTTATAACTCTGTAAATCCCTCTGGAATCCCTTAAAAAACACTTGGAATTGGCCCTCGACCCTTCTTCAGCTGTCCACCAGTCTACTAACCTCGCTGAAGTTCTCATTGCAAATGAAGTATAATTCGGAATTAGGTATTCTTGGGAAAAGCCCCCGCGCGGTCACCCATCCCAGTTGGATACCGAGACGGTCGTTACTTAACACCTGGAATACCAGATCGGTAACCGCACCTTGCCATGGCCTACAACTGCTACTAAAGGATGACGTTTGGTATACCTGGACCGACTGACAAAGTGAACAAAATTTTGTTCCAGCGAACTGTTTTTTGCGAGACAACGAAAACCAAACAGTGAGCCATGGGGGATGGCGATGGCAAAAGGGGTAAAGCTTTTCTGCGGAAATTTCGGAGGTGGCGAAACTGTCGGACTTTCGCATGGTCGTCGAACGATGCATTAGCCGGGGAAATATTTGGGCGTCCGGTGTACGGGGGTGGTGGCGCCGGTGCATGGCCGAATGTTTGCTCGTCGATTGTTTGCCGGCGCCGCGTGGAATATGCAGCGCGAACGATAAATAAATAGCAAACACGAATCTCGCGTGCGGTCAGAGAGGGATAATTGCGAGAGTCAGGTGGATCGGTGTGCGAGCCTCCGGAACGACTCTCGTACGCCTCGAAATTGCCGATCGAAAACGCCCAGCGATCCATTCCTACGAATCGTCGGCCCCTCGGCCCTTCGAACACGTCCTACGACCTCCGTAACTTCCCCCTGTACACGCGTGTGTCCCAAGTTAAACGCTTCCATCCCCGGCTCTCTATGTCCCGTCGGCCATTGCGAAAAATGTCGAAAAAAACCCTCTTTTCGACGGTTTCCAACCGGCAATAACAGTTCCCTCGGAACGGACTCTCGTCACGCCGGGATTTTAATCGTATTTACGAGAGAGAGAGAGAGAGAGAGAGAGAGAGAGAGCGTAACAGTCGCCCGCACGATGCCAGAAACCTGAACAGGATTGATTGAAACAGTATTTGGAATCCCGAGATTTAATATCAGCCTTGTGGCGGATAGTTCGCCGGCCCCGCTCGAGTAGGACTCGCAGCAATTCCATTTCCGATTCGGTCATTAAACAGCCGGCTTATTGCACTTTTCGTAGCGGTGCACCCAGAATTTTGCTTCGGGATGTACATACGTGTTGCGGACGATTCAGGTGTTTGGAAATCTGCGGCCGTTTGTAACGGATCGAATCTGGTTCGAGGGAGGTAAACTGCGGTTCTTGGATGTTTGTGCAACGGCAGCAGAAGGATTTTCGAAGTTGTTGGTGGCTAGGTATTTCCGGTGGTGCTGCGAATATACAGTGAGTCACGAAAGTATTCGAACGCTCCGAAATAAAAAGTTTGGAGCTTAAAAAATACGAGTCATATTATGAATTACGAAATACTTTTATTTCTATAATAACGTAGGAGAATCATGATTACATATATTAAATTTCAAGTGTCTTTGATAATATAAACACCAGTTATGAAACATTTCTTGGTAACATCGACTACACGAACGTCACAAAAGTTTTCGAACGACGAACCTCCCAAAACAAACGAAACCTTAAATATGACAAAATGTAAACATTCGTGGCCCCAGTTAGTATTTCCACGCTTCCCGTGTTCAGTACTGTAAGTATTAATAAGATTGCAGAAGTTTTAGTAATAATGTGCACCAAAACAATCCGAAACAAGCATCACTGACAGGAAATTGACAATTAAGTGGCATAATGAAGGCAAGTTCTATGGCGAAATAGCAAAATTGTTAGGAAGAAGTAAATCTACCGTTTACTGCATAGTAAAAAAGTTAAAAACTACTGGAATCGTTCAAAATAAAGGCCGTCCTGGCTGACCCAAAACGTTAACGAAGAGGAAGGAGAACACAATTGTGCGTGAAATCAAGAAGTATCCAAGAATTTCTGGTCCACAACTTGCAGTACTAGTTGCTGATAGTTTTAAGAAACAAGTTCAGCCTGAACTTTGTCGCAGAAATCTTCGTAAAAATAATTTTCATGGTCAGATTCCTCGAAAGAAGCCATTCATTAGCAAAGTCAATAAGTTAGAAGAGACTAACTTTTGCCAAAAAGTATATCAACAAAGATAAGGATTTTTGGAAACGCGTTATTTTTTTCGGACGAGAGCAAATTTAATGTATTTGATTCTGATGGATGTCATAAGGTTTGCAGATTAGCAAACAGAGAAATAGATCCTAAAAATTTACACCCAACCGTGAAGCATAGGGGTGGATCCATAATCGTATGGGAGTGTATGGAAGCCTGTGGTGACGGAAACCTCGTCATTATTGAAGACATATTAGATAAATATAAATATATGCAAATATTGAAAGATAATTTGATGCAAAGTGCGGAAAAATTAAGGCTAGGAGAAAATTTTATGTTCAACAAGACAATGATCCGAAACATACCGCACATATTGTAAAATAATGGATCATATACAACGTTCCCCACAAAGTCCGCACATTAATCCCATAGAACACTTATGAGCAGAAATTGGCAGATAACTTAGTAAATATAACATTAGCTCAAAAGAAACATTAAAATCCACAATTGTGGAAATTTGGAGTAATATAAAAGAAGATATTACTGAAAATTTAGTTGACAGCATGCAACGGCGTTTACAAGCAGTGATACGTGCTCATGGTGGTCAGACAAAATATTAAAACACTACATTTATTTAAAATCTCTATTTTGAATTTAGTCGTTCGAATACTTCTGTGACGTTCATTTAGTCGATGTTACCAAGACATGTTTCATAACTAGTGTTGATATTATCAAAGACACTTGAAATTTAACATGTGTAATAATGATTATCATACGTTATTATAGAAATAAAAGTATTTTGTAATTCATAATATGACTCATATTTTTTAAGCTTCAAACTTTTCAATTCAGAGCGTTCGAATACTTTCGTGACTCACTGTACATTGGTCGACGCGAATGCAGATGTTGCGCGTTTGTGCTGCAGTCAGAGAAACCTCTGTAGCTTTTGTAGTTCAGACTCATAGACGATCGACAACACTGTTAATTCAACAAATAATTGTGCCGTCGAAATAACAAACACGGTCAAACAATATCAAATAATTATCATCGCACTTATTTCCAGTGTCGCCAGATTCGGACATGCCTCCCACTCTACCCTTCTATCGTGTCACTGTGTCACGTGACTAATCCGGTGCTGGCAGAGAGGGGGGATACCACATTTGTGATACTGAAACATCAAACAGTGTCAAACGATATCAGACAGTATCGCACTGTGCATCGCACTAGTTTTCAACGAGATCCTTTGCATTGCCGGACGAGTGTGTTTTCTGTAGCTCGACATGAAACAATATCATACGTCTCGATACAAGCATCAAAGTAACAGTATATTTGCATAGATTTCGACCGACGACGACAGGGGATCGTGGTTGAAAAAGTATCGGAGAGCGGCGCAATTTCCTGGTAGCGGCGCGTGCATCGTTGCGCGTAAACACAAGGCGCCCGTGAAAAAGCCCGCGAACGAATCGCAACCCCCTTAATTGGCACTCTAATTACACTGTAATTGTGTATCGATCCGCGTTTAAGTGAACCAATTACCCGAGGCGGGTCGCGTTTGAAGCTCGACGGCGTGGCACTCGAGCCTCGGGAGCCGCTTTCCACCGGAAATAATATAGTTCATCGCGGGGGAAGATCTACCGGCGCACACCTTTGTGAACGTGTTCCACGGCGCACCTGGGTTCGAGAGACAGAGACAAAGAGAGAGAGAGAGAGAGAGAGAGAGAGAGAGGGAAAGAGAGAGAGAGAGAGAGAGAGAGAGAGAGGGAGAAAGCCCCACGTGTACAAGCTCGTCGAGTGCTTTTACGGTTAATCGAAATCGCTGCTCGAAGCAGCTCCGCGGCGGCTCTGACCCCGGCCTCATTCAAACCCGTGGCGTCATTGTTTCCGAAAGTCTCGCAAAGGAGGTAATTTCACCTCGCATTCGGTGCGCGTCAACGTCACTCGGAAACGACACCCTGTCCCCGGAGTTGACCCTCGAAAAACTAATCCTACAGCCCGCGCTACCTATCCGTGCTTTAAATCATTCGTTCCCGGCGCTCTATTTTCCTCGAGACAATGCCGCCTCCGTTATCCGAATTAACCCTCTAAACGGGAAACACTTCGAACGGGCTGCGACGATGAACATTTTTTCACTTTAACGTTCTCCACGTAGAACGTGCAGAAATTGGAATTTAAATTATTTGTCCCTACGAAACCTCTCATCTGTCCTGTGCAATATTGAAAAAATTCTAGGAGAATCAGGATTTATAAGAAGCGGGCAAACCGTTGTTTAATTCGTAATAAGTGATTTTTCAGAGGAGAAGATAATGCGACCTACGTTCTGATGTGTAGACTATTAAAAAGAAATAGATAAAACATTTTCTGTAACCATGAGTCGTCTACGCATACATATTCAGAATATCAGATTGACTGTAATTCTTATTTCATATCGCTATGGTACTATTTATCGTTATAGTCGTAATACCAATTTAATTACCGAATTAAAACTTCTACTTCGAAATAGCCCTCTTTATCTGTTCCCATCGGAGCTTATAATGTGAGAACGTTTTCTAAAAAAGTTTCACGGTGTATATTTTAAGTAGAACTTATTAAAAAGTTTCATAACTCTTTCGATCCTTGCTTTTAGGAGTTCTTCGCGGAGAGTATATGAAAATGTGCAGTAAATTGCGCTGACAGTGGAGAAAGATTAATTTCAAGTGTTAGACGTGCTATCAAAACATATTGCACGATATAGGTAACATAAATTGCAAGTTTCCTTATCGAATTTTTATATAAGGATCCGCTATCTACCCATAGTCGCGATTTATTCAAATTATCCGAGAACGAAATACATTTTTATTTAGCCGCAGGTCTTTGCAATTGATGCAGCAAATTTATTAAAAAAATAAGGAAAGACGAAATAAACTATGATTTAAGATAGAGTTCATTGAAATTGATGCACCACATTTTTATTTTATACGACTTCAAGGAGTAAAATACCTCAAGAAACACCACCTACTATAAAAACATTGTTTTAGAAGGAATAATGCTCTTTCAGCGAACAAATCAGTAGCAGAGAAAATGTGGTATTATTTGACAAGACGAGGATGATTTTCTACAGAACGTCAAGTATCTCCGCGATTTCCCAACAAATTCTACGATCTATCTAAACGGCTTACGCGTTTCTCCGTCAAGCGGCGCCGGGTAGAACAAATTGAAATAGAACGCCGTCCGAGTAAGAACGCAGAACGTTCGGCTACCATTTCCGTGTAATATCTTCACCGACTTGCAAAACTGCACTTACAAACTGCAGTCGCACAGTGCGCCCTTATCGTCTAGCGCTACACGAGTATCGCGGAATAACGAATAACACGTGCTATTAATGCGAACGAGAACTTTCATACGTAGGTACCACATACCTACGTAGGTGTGCCGGATGTACTCACGGAGCGTACCTTTTCCTCAAAATTAAGGGCGGGTTAGGGTCACGAACTTCTACGGCCACGTAAAACATAAAAGCTGACCTGATACCGAGAGAACGATATCTTCTCCCCTGGCCTTTTACCAAAATTGTAATTCCGAACGACTGTAGAACCAGAGGGTTCAGTTTTAACGCCGGTGAATGCTCGCCGAGTGTCCCATTAGCAAATGGCCGAGGAAAACTGACACTCTCGACGGAGGTCCCGAAAAGAATCCCTCGAACTCGCTACATCTGCCCTCGGGAAACTGTGCCACGTCTATCGACTGTCTGACCTATTGTAGATCGCGACCTCGTTACCGACTGCGAGATTTTCTTTGCTCGTTGTGTTCTTTCTTTTCTTTTTTTGGTTTTTGTTCGGGCGAAAAAGATCCCGGCAAAGAATTCCCCCGGTTCGAAAGCGCCCTTTCCGCTTTTAATAACCGGCCGGCCATTATGCGAACGCACTGACGAGCCGAGGGAACAGCCCCCGGAACGAACACGCGAGCGGATAAATAATTCGATCTCGTTAAAGAAACAACGGCCTTTCGGTTTCCCATAAAATCCTTAAAACGATAGCCGGCCGGCTCGTAAAACCGCGGTTTATCGCTGATAAATATCGATCAACCGGCCTCTCGACCACCGACCGATCTTCCTCGTTCGTCGATGGATCGATGCCCCGCAACCTGCCGAATTGAAGTTTATCAGCTCCGGTTTGTTTCGCTGATGAGATTTGCACCCGGAGCATGTGCAGTTCGGAAATTAGTCGGCCGGAAACTGTCTTTGCGATTGGAAATGTGCAATTTCTTATTCTACGTGCTGGGGGATTTTTGTTAAAAATCTGAAGTTGCGAATTATTGACTTGGAAGACATACTCGTTCGGTTAAAAATATAATGTTCTAATTCTAACAATGTTTAGTTCCGATTACTTGCAAACGCAGGTGACTGTGGTTAAGTCAGAAATACTTATAGTCAACAATTGTACAGGTTGTTAATAAATGAAAAGAAATATGTAGCAGTTAACCGAATCGAAAGAATTTATGTCGCTACACGAGACAAGACTCCTCATTTTTGTGGATATTTCTGAACACAAATTCTTATTTTATTTTTGAAAATATTATTTATTTGTTTCTACAGTTTTTAAGTTGATCGCGAAGAATGAATTTTCCCGGCCATCCATTTTATCTAGCAGTCTATAGGAACCAATACAACTGTTCCAATGCATCAGAAGCGAACAGATTCCTTCAGAAAGAATACGTGTCTCTTTTTCGGAGCTGACTTCTCATCCTCCAATGAATTTTCAAAGGTTTCATCGTTTCCATACTTCAAAAATAAACAACAGACCGTTGTTCCTCTTTGACGCGCACTGCAAGTGGAGCAGCTATCTTTCCTGCATCGTTGCACCGCTGTGCTGCATTCCTGCACTGAACTGCCACTTGTAGGTCACTCTTTAGACCTTGATTGTCACTATATACGAAGTCGCCTTGTGTTTTAGGGTGCGTCTTCTCCTGGTAGCAAATTAATAGCTCAGCACCTCGGTTAAATATTAGGTCACTTTACTCTTCTTTTGCTTTCTAATATTTCTATCTCCGTATTTCGATTCCCAATTATTTTGTTCTTCCAGTTTCGAATTGTATCCTGTTTCCTGCTTTTTCACGGTGGTCAGGGAGAGGTTGAATTGAAGTTGAAGTAGATGTTGATGTTGATATTAATGTTGAAGTTGATGTTGCTGCTGATGTTGCTGCTGATGCTGATGCTGATGCTGATGCTGATGCTGATGCTGATGCTGATGCTGATGTTGATGTTGATGTTGAATTTCAATTTCAACAAATTTCAAGCTTGAAACTTCATCTCAGCTCGCCCCCTGAACCGATACCCCCATAAATAGCTGTAGAGACGATCTCTCCGATCGTCTGATATGCTCTCCGCGTATTAAAATTTTCTCCCGCTCGAAACTTTTTAGTCCCGCGTTCCCCAATAATTTGTGTCCGATAATTAACCGGCAAAAGTTCGCGTACAAAGTTGCGGGCCCGCTATCGCCGTACTGTGTACCGGTCGGTAGGTAAATTCGATTCGCATTGGCGCAATCGGCAGTCGTAGAACAAGCCCTAATTAAGTTAACCGGCCGCGCGCGTACAGTATCGAGAAACTACCCCTGATTGCCTTGTTAACGGGATAGGTTACCAGGTAGCAGCGATATCGATCTGCCGACACCGAGGAGAAAGCTTGATAAGGACTGCACACCCTCTCTTCCCCCCATACACACATACACACATACACACACCTGCGCAACCTGTGCATCTGACAGATTTATACGCGGCTCGCGGAACAACCATAGTTGCGCGCCACAATTCTACGCGAAAGTAAATTAATAAAGGGCTTGTCCGCGGACGAGTGTCTTATCGCCGATCCACGCAGCCCTTTATACACTGGCGATCGTTATCCGAATGATAACGAGAACTTTTTCCGACGACCCAGCGACCAACATCCCCGCTGGACGATTAATTTAATTATTCGTTGGATATCGCTCCGGAGCTCTTAACGAGCTGCTGTGACCGAGCACCGTGAAAAAGAATAGCGAAAATCTCTATTCTGCGCTGAATTAAAGAATACAAGAATTTCGTAGCACCCTCTGTTACATTCGAATGATGCCAACCCTTTGGATATCGGAAATCGATGGTTGGGATGTGAAAATGTAGCGTTAGTATGACTGGTATGTGTTGACTTATAATAATGGCAAAATTTACTGGATTCCGTCCAAGTTTTATTATAGTATTATGTAACATAAAATTGTCATTCAAAATAGTACACAGACATTCCTAAATTCTTTTAATCGTTCTATTTCAAATTGATCCACTCATTTTTCTAATAAATGCATAAAATCGACGCTAAAGAAATTCATATAATCATTTTCAAGAATTGTAAAATCAAAAATTCCGAATGTGAGTCACCTTTTGATAATTTTGATCCACCGAAGAGAGTGTAATTGGGTTCTTAAATTTCTCCAACGTCTTTACAGTTTGGTACAACATAACGTACTAATTTTTATCATAAATCCATATAATCATATTCTGTATATAATCCGCAGTCCGCTGATTGCTCTACATTTATAAAACACGCTTCAAGTAACACGAATTCGACAGTCACTTACAAAGCCAGCTAACACAGACATACCGGCCTGTTCAGGGTTTATCGAACCGTTGGTGGTGGTAGTCGGTCGCCGAAAAGGCTGACCGACGTGTTATTTTTTCAGCGGGGCATAAATCGATGGGAAATTACTGCAAATGACGAATGCCGGGCAACCGTCGGCCCCGACCCGGCTAATGGCTGCCAGCACGAGGCGTCCACTTTGCATAATATTTGGATCACGTAACGAGCCCGAATAACTTTGCCCAGGTAAACCGCGCGCGCGATATTTCGTTTATAAATCCCCGTTCCTGAAACGTGTCCCAGCGTGTTGCATGCCGCCGGGTATGTTTGTGTGCGTGTGTGCGCGCGCGCGCGCCGTTCGCCAAGTCAAAATACGCGCGAATTAAAAAGAAAATCGGCACGAGGTACAACGGAGCGGGGAGGTGGGGAGGCGATCGCGCGATTCGCGTTGTTATCCCCTATTCGTCGACAGGCTCAGCTACGTGGACGTTATTTCGATATCATTTCCCGGTCGAATATGTACATCGAATCGCTCTTTGGTTGTTAACGCGACGATTTTCGGACCGTGTTATTCCGGTCCCGTTTCTGTCGCGCCGTTTCACGCATGCAAAATAGCGATATCTTGTTCTTCTTGCGCTGACCCGCCGCGCTTGTTCTCGGTAAAAACTGTTCGAACCTGTGTCGCGAGCCGTTGTCGCGATTCCCGTTGCACTCCCGAAATTTCGCGGGATTTTCGGCCGATTTTATTCGACGAGACAGGATGCAAACGCTTCCCGTTTGTTCGGAATAGAATTTTCGTGGATTCGCACGTGTATCACCGATTAAGGTTAACGAAATTACTGGATTCCATTCCTTCGGCCAAGTTGTTATGTTTATATTGAAATATAAATGTTGCTATTGCTGTTCAACGATCTATTAAATAGCTCCGGGCCATGGACTACAAATTTGATACAATTACTACATAATTGTCGGCACACATTAAATATTTGAAAATGTTCTTTGGTGCAACCAACAGGTTAGGAGTTATTTTAGACGCCAGTTCTCATTCACGTACATTCTATTTTGCCCAGAGAATGACGATGACTGATTTTCGGGGCACCCTGTGTACACAGCGAATGATGCCGCGCGTCGGCGACGTACAACGAACAACGACCAGCGTCCGACGTGTCTCGAAAAGCAGAATTTCACCGCGTAATTCAAACATCGGGCGCAATTATGGGAATATATCGATCGAGCGTACCATCGGGAATACCTAATTCGAACGGCACATACCGAGCGACGTTGCGTAACGAGGAGACGCTGAAATTCATTGGTCACGGCTGCGGCTCTTTTCAATGTTTATTATACCAGCCTTATTACGCCTCTTGCATGATCTTGTCGGGCCCGATGTAATATTCATTAGCGACATTCATTTTGGGTGATGCAGTTGCGTGAAAGGCACTCGATCTCAAAAGTGATTTCTACACTGTATGTATCTCATCAGAATTTTTCAGCTACAAAAAAACGCCGACCAAGTCTGTGTGCTATAACTTATCCACTCACAAGTAGAAACCAATATTGCGGCGTCATAACCTGTCAAAAACGTGAGTTTGACATCGGCTAACTTTACACGCGTATAGATTTCGAACCAGTGAAGCCCGACCATTGAATCTTACATTTTTGGCATTTTCTCGCACAGATGTATAGGATTCTGTAAAAAGAAGTTGAAAGTTTTTGGTCCCCCAAAGTGAAGTTCGGTCAATTTTAAGGATGATGCTGTAAAAGAGGAGGTAAGAACTTCCATTGAAATAGCTAGATTTGTCAAATGAAATGATATGGGAGAAGCCTGTTCTAATACATTGTTTGTAAAAGTTGTGCGAGAAAAAAATCTGTTCCAGTCTATTCGTGTCGATAACATTGGGCACGATCGTTCGCCGGAGTTTGAGAAGTTTGCTGGAAGACCGTGCCTGCCCTCGGAACACGTATCCGGGTCATCGTGCTCCGATTTAGTCGAGGTTTCTCGCTCTGGAGCTACACACCGCGCGATTTATCGTACGACGAGTTCTATAACGTTGCTTCATACGACTGTTTGAACGATAATCGCGACGCGTGTGTGGCACTGTCGTACGTCGCGAGAGGCGTGTTTGACCGTAGCACGGCTCTGTCGTAAAATCTGTCGCACTAACGTCGGACAGATTCGAACGTGTACGATCGGACGGAACGATTTCCTCGACGATCTACCCCGCTACGAGACGGAAATACGACGACTCTTACGGAAGAAACAGTATAAATATTTTATGTTTAAACGGTTCTGTCTATTTGCTTTACCGGGTAGAACCTCTGAAACTTTTAACAAGGGATCTCTTCTTGGCGCGCTATTCCGCGACGAGGATCGCCGTTGTCTTTCCCGCTGACATTCCATTTGTCGGATCTAACGTTGATAAATGTTTCCAAAACCGGCTACCGAAAACCTTAATTCTTGGCTTTTTTGTGCTACTGATTTTCCAATACTTGAATTGGTCTTCCAATTTTATAACCTAACTTAAGATTTGTTTCGTTGCTATTTGTAACCCAGGGGATATAAAGGTCTTCCAGAGGCATTGTGGTGTGTATTTTTGATATTACTTTTCTATTTATTTTTGACAGATTAAGAAACTCAGGAAAAAGGAAATATTAGCAGCTCCAGAAATTCTCGAACAGTGACTGAACAGGTGATATATATTTTTAAAGTTGTTTAGCAAGTTCAACTGTTTCATGTCTGTATTAATTGTAATACACAGAAGGTACATAAACAAATTTCCTTTTCTCTTTAAATTCTTTTAAAATTCATTTGTGTCATGACCGCATAAAATTCGCATTCTAGTAGTCAGTGTTTATATCGATCGGTGAAAAATATGTTTACTCTTTATGATCCTCTGAGACGCATGTTATAAGACTAAGTCGCTCGAAGACCATAGCATCGTGGAACTAACTTCATAAATCAAGACACAATCTCTACAAACACTTTTCAAGATAGCCTGCGACGAAATTAGTCTTCCTTAGCGCCAATTAACAGCGTCGAAAAACAAGAAAGCTCCTGAGCGTCCGAGAAACAGCGTCCCATGGAAAGTTAATGGTACACAGAAGCGGTGCACGAAGGATCAGAGGTCTAACGAACGTGGCGCGATTAATTATAAATATAGAGAGATGAATATTTCATTGAGTGGGAGCAGCGAACGTAGCCGAGTGGCCTGCAACGTTCAATTTAATATTAATCGTACGGTACGCCGAAATGGAAATCGAAAGGCCCCCTGTTTTACAGCGGCGATAGTTATCCGTCATGCGACGTACCGTGTCACGGTGCATGACTGTTATCGAGCCGTGAATGATTTCAATGTGTACGACGATACATCACGCATCCTAGGAGATTGGCCCCCGCTGAAAGGAGCGGACGGCCCGCCCTGCAGTACTCGAGGGATCATTTATTTTTCTCCCGATCGCGAAAACTATCAATCACCTGGGCCCCCCGGTTTTTCCTCGGGAAAGCAGTCTGACGGAGTTGCCTGACTTTTCCAAATTTTCATACGTCGGCCGGGTTCGTCTCTTCGTCGCGTGTCTTGGAGAAAGTCGAAAATTCTACTTCGAACGACTCCAGCGACGCAAACAAATTTTCCTAGCCAACAAGATTACGGTGGATTTAAAGATTCGGGTCTCCCCTTTACAACGCATTCTAAAAAATTGACGTACGATTTTTTGCCGCCATTTTATTCGACTTCGAACGAGGAGGGTACCTTTCCCTGGTCCATTACATTTCAAATTCAAATGACTCCAGCGAAGTTAAGCAATTTTTTTCGTGGAAGAGACTCCTATAGATTTGCAGACTGAAGTCTCCCGTTTACAACGACGTACGAAATATTGGCGTACGACTTTTTCTTCGCCGTTTTATTCAATTTTGAATGAATAGTTCGCCGCAGGCACCAGAAATGTTCAAAAGGAGCAAAGGGTTTGAATGGTACCTTCGCTTTTCCACTGCTCGAAACGTGACCGAGAAAACTGAAGGATGCATTTGAAAGTAGAGGCTGTACGCTTCAAAACGAGCCCCGAATGATTGCGGTACGATTTTTAATCACGGAGTTATAATAATTTGAATATCACAAATCTATTTTTCGACAAAAATTTAATGCTTCTGTGGTTTCGCACGCTTCTCGCTCGGGAAGGTCGAAGAACGCGTCTTGAAAAAATAAAATGTAGAATACGGATCATATTGAAATCCAAGATGCGTTTACGATATCAATCAGCTCGGTCTGATAAATATTGCCAGCGCTATTCTGGCGAGGTAATCGCCTCTCCCTCTCTCTCTCTCTCTCTCTCTCTGTCTCTCCCTTGCTGATCCGAAGTCTCAAAGTTTCGAAACACGAAAGAAAACAGTTTCCTCGTTTATTATAGGTTGTAATGCGGCGAACGGAGGTTCCGGAAGCGAGTGAGTCTGGAGTTGTGAAAGGCGGTTGACAAGTCTGAAAGGAGGTTCATTACCGGCGTGTAATTGAAGCAGTCCACGCCGTCTTCCGAGGACTATTTTGCAAATTTACGTCTGTTATCGACTGGCGAGGATTTAATAATCCGTGAACAGCTTTGATGTGCGGGATTGATCGGGGTTGAATGACTCTCTCTTTGCCTCTTTGTCTCGCTTCCCTCTTTCTCGCGGTCAAACCGATGTCAATGATTAAAAAGAGAGAAAGAGAGGGAGAGATAGAGGGTTTCGGTGTTGAATACGCGCGGAAAAGAAGCGTGGTAAAGCAGACGCGCGCGCGGCCTAGGAAAAAGGCGTTTAATTTACCGTTTGGTTTCCTCGAGGCCCCGGAGAAAGGCCGCGTTACAAAGGGAGGAGGTTCGCAAACAGCGCAAAACACTTTTGATCGTCAATGCACGAGAGCCTGCGTTCGCCATTTTTGCGTGCTGCGCGTTTCGACGCCCCCGCGCATACACACGTACATACACGTAATCCTGTTGAACCGCGTTTCTCTTTTCTCTACCTGTTCTCTAAAGCTTCTCTCCCCCGGCGCCCCGCGGGGACGCCAAGAGGATTTCGAGCACCTAACAAGTTTGTGGGCAAAGCCTTAGCCGAGCAATTCAACAAATTTTCTGTCTAAACAAATTTCACCCTCGATAGCCCGCTGCGAACGGGAATTCACGCAAATCGCGTTCCCTCGTACTCCCGAGGCTCGACTAAACTCGTTACCCCGGTCCCGAACGTCCCGAGTCACCCTAATCGGACCACAGTCGCTTATTGTTTCTCGGACTCGAGGAGAACGCGATCAAAGTATGCGGCTTCATTTTATAACTTCTTCTCTTAGCTTGCTCGCGGTTGGGCTGTTCCCTCGCCTCCTGCATCGCCATTTTGCTGGGTAGATGGGGACAAAAAATTCCATCGAGTAGGCTAAGAGTGGTATAATGTGATGTACGTAACAGATTCTCCATTGGTGGTTTGCGTTTTCTAGAAAAAAATGCCAAAAGTAGCTAACGATTTTAAGTCATGATCTTGTCTTCTTACTTTGCTAATGGTTGGCCTCCACGCCACCTTCGCCGCCATTTTGTTAAGGAGATGGTGATAGAAAATGGATTTGTATAGGTTGAGATAAGTATAATGTGACGTACCTAATGGATTTTCTATTTGTTGTCTGCGTTTTGTATAAAAAATTGCCAATTCGTCGGTTTCACTTTTTCTGAAAGGAATGAATCAAAAATAGCCTCTATAGGACTCAAATTGAATCGTAGATCTTTGAAAGCATTGTTATAGTAGTTTTTCCATTTTCCGTTTTTCCGTTTATCTGAGGTGTAACCAACTATCGTACGAGCACTTCATTCGCAACCGTTTTCCCACCGCGTTCGAGCCCCGCCTCGAAAGCTGTTTCTGAAAAACACGCGATTTTAACCTGCCCATTTTTGTGTTTCTCTTTGCACCTGTACCGCTTTACGTATTCGTTGTTCCCTACGTTTAGAGTTGTTCGTGTTTCGACATACAAAGCAAATGTTTATCAATGAAACAACTGCGGTAGTTGATGGAACTTGTTCTCTGTAAATGAAACTACCGAGCCGCTTACTACTGCGAGCCATTAATTCGAGAGATATTTTAGTTTGAATATCATGCGGTGCCCGGGAATTGCGTGTTAAAATGTCTCTTGATTAATAGCTTTTGACCACAAACGTTTTACAACATCTTTACAGAGAATGATGATGCTTGTGTGTCTCTTATTCGAACTATTATTCGTAACCAGTTTCGCGTTCATTAAAATAGACTGATTGCAGACAACGAAATATTAAAAATGAATCTTTATATTTACCACCGCCAGGTTCGTATTTATTAAATGTGACTGGTTTAATATTAGGTCGGTAGGGAACCAAAAGTGACTATTTTATACTACTTTACAAAAATAGGAAGGATAAGAATGTATTTATTCAGATTTATTCAGATTTTAGCTACATTTATTATAATATATGTTCCGAGAGATAAATATATAGAATAATTCATGAATGCATCTTTACGATCTCAATAATGAAGAATTCAAATATTTATCAGATGTTTTAGTTTGAATATCACACAGTGTTCCGGATGAGTTTATACTTTCCTCGACTAACAATTTTTCTATCATTCCTGACGTTTTTATCATATTTTTAAAAAGTGTAGAAAATCCTCAGATGATCCAAGTGTCTTGGGCTGAAGGCAAAGAATAGCTGCAATAAAGTTTTCCTATTCTCAAACCACTGTTAAATAAATTGTCTTGACCTCCTGTGCCTTACACGGACACTAGTATTCCGACTATTTACAAAGTTATGTAAGTTTATAAATTTTGTAAAGTTATCTTCCCTGTTTTACAAAGAGTATTCGTGCATCTCCGATGCATGCACCGACAAACAAACAAAAATGCAATCTGTATGAAATTATGCCAGCCCCGCAACCATAACACTGTTATTCCCATCGCTAGCAGTTGAACCTATTCAATGAGACAGATTCAAATGGGACAGTGTCTCGGTGCGGTAGCTCGCAGGCTCCTCGCAATAAAGACGATAACAGTAAAAGAGCTGGAAGGGGTTGCGGCGAGGGGTGTCAGGGGGTTGTCAGAGGAACTTGTGTCTCGTCGTTCCGACTTCTTACGGTCCGAAGAGCCTCGACAGTGTCCGTTCGTTCCGTTTTCCCTCGCTTCCGAAATCAGAATGCGCGATACTTTGTCCGGTGAATATTTCAGATAGAGAGAGAGAGAGAGAGAGAAAGTGAGTCCGTAGCGAGCCTTCCGGGACGACAAGATTTACGAGACGCGCGAATATTCCCCGCGACCGGCGAATATTCTTGCATCATGATGCATCACTTTGTCGAAAGAGCAGAAACGGATTTCGCGAACGAGCCCGAACCCCGCAACGCGACGTTCCTCTTCCCTCCCGTGCCAGCCCCCGCCGCCCCTCGCCTCCTTCGCCCTCTCGAGCCGACATTTCGCAAGCAGGAATTATGGTGTAATCCTGTTTAAGGCAGTACCGTCGACGAGCCGCGAATCAAAGCAGGAATTTAAACGTTGCAGATCCGACGAGTTTGCGAGTCTAACGAGCCGCGGACTTGCTCGTCGCGCTCGACTTTCGCGAACACAAACGCACGCACCCTTGAAACACCGAGGAACGGGCTCGAAACGGTTCGAAACACTCCCGGGAATATCCCCGGAGTTCGCAATTGATTATTTTCTGGTTAGTCGCCTGATTGATTGTTTCGAGCACTCGGAGAGATCGTGGTCGTTAAACGATGCATTGTTTCTCGAGTAAATCCGTGATCGTGTAGTCTGCGGAGAATTGCCGAAAATTTTTCTTGTATCAATTACGAGAAGCTGAAGTTCAATTCTTTGTTTCTTTTCTTGGTACATTGACTGCCGCTTCAGTCACATACGCTCAACACTGTCATGTGATTGAATTTAAAAATTTATTTTAATTGTGACATGTGAGAGTATTCGACTCAATCGATTTTTATTGGAATTGTTTAACGCTAGGTTTACGGAGCACTAAAAGTGACTGTTTTACATTACTTTATGAAAATAACAAGAATGTGCTGGCCTAATTTTTAGCCATTTTTTAAATAATATATACCGAATAAAAATAATTTGTCGAGTAATTCCTCATGGATGTATCTTTAGAATCTTAATAGTTGTAAATTAAAAATAATTGAATTGAATTGATTGAATTTAAAGGAGCAGTCACTGCGATAAATTTCACCTCTCCAGTTTTGGTTTCGATAATTAAATGCTTTGATTTTGGTTAACATTCGGCAGTCGACGTGTTAATAATTTTAATAAGTTGAAAGTTGATCTGACATTTGTACTGTTTTTCATCCAGCCTTTTTGCAGCCTAGTGATTACATTTCCTACAACGGAATAATTAAACGGTAATCATAGTCGGCTAGATTTTCTAAAAACTGTTCGATGTCATTATAACCGGCTTATACATGCGGCATGTATAATAGCAAATTTCTGAGTTAATCATGCTCATGGTTACATTTGCTTTGGTTGTTCCAGTTATTCATTAATCATGATTGCTGCATAACTTAGTAATAATATCAATTAATCATGAGCATATTATACGTATGTAATATAATCATTAATCACGAATACAATCGTTAATCATTAATTGGACTACTTTTTAACCGACTCCGGCTCAGCTGCGTGCATTTAACAATAAGCTCTCGTTACGTTTAATAAATTTTCCAAATTCACTCAATCAAAAATCGAATTGTCTGAATTAATACGTTGATTGCCACGTCCTGGCACACGATTGAAAATCAATTTTATAGGTGCAAATACAATTTCATTAAAATTTGTAGGATATAAAAGATTTAAGGAAGCAATCTCTCTTAATAAAATTACTTTGGTTTTGTGAGACCTATTTTTTTACATTCCCCATCCTGTCATTCGATGAATGATTAATAGAAGATCTTTGGTAAGCCTCTCACAATTTATAGCATTTGAATTCTCTATCACGAGGCGTTATATCTTTTTAGAGCCCCTTTATTGGCCATTTGATTTAAGCGAATTCAAAGTACCATGTTTTACCCCATATGACGATGTTCCTTTATAAAATTAAAATTTATTAAAGCTCTCTAATTTTAAAGCTCCCGGCGCTAAAACATTTTATAAAGAAGAGAAACTTCGGTGACATACATACTGTGCATTGAAATTTGATTGAAGGTAAACGAAAATGTCAACCGTGCAGGGGCCCAAAATAGGAAGGTGAAAATAAATATAAAATAGGAAAATGACACATATCCGTCACCAGAAAAAATCGTCTTTTATTCGTCAGAAATACTATGTTAGACGACGAGACTGAAAGCCACTTCCACGTTACAAGAATTAGCGAAGTTTCTCTTCGTAGCATACCTGCACGAAATAATACTAATTGACTACAAATTGGAAAAATTGATCGAACCAACAGGTCCAAATTTCTCTAGTGATTCAGTATGTAAGATAAATTTCCTTTTTTCTTCTAGTAAATTATAAACGTCAAGGAAGATTCGAATCATTGTGATCGTAAAATAAATTGTAGTGCAAGCACAGATGATCGACTCGTCATGGGATCATGGGAAGAAGTTAGATTCACACACGCTTCTGGCGACACGTATTACCGGTGGACAGCGTGATGGGACGGTTCAAGGATCGTCGTCTGCTCGTTCGTCAGTCCGAGCTGCATAATGCACGCGGTGCAGCTACTCGACCGGACTGAAAAATGGAATGGCCCGGGACACAGCAGTCGGTGCAGCACGTCGAAACGCGGATCCCTCGAATCCGCCGCATTATTTATTTAATGCCAGCTGCTGCCCGATACGCGGCGATCTAAACGCCCCCGCGAGCTACCATTTTTCGCTCATCCTTCCCCCCCTCCCCCTTCACCCCTTCAATTTTCCCAGTAGTGAACGCTCTTCAATCACTTGCATATCATTAGTCCTGCAGAGAATTTTCCTTCTCCTGTATCAATTTTATTTATCAAAATAACGACAACTGCCGTGTAAACCCGTCAGCATGATAACAGCGATAATTTACCTTTCAGAATATTAACGTGGTCTTTGTAATGACTCTTTCAGGCCAAGGCCAGATTTCTGGAAAAATCTGGAAAAATTCTGGGGTACTTATTGCAGTCTCTAATTTAATGTACAAGTGGTATTTTTGAGAACGTGTATACCTTTTTGCGGTAATAGTACAAATTCTGAATTTGATCTGATTTTCAATTCGATTCGATTCTGATTTAATAATGAGAAATATCTGGAATATGAAAAAAATTAAAATAATTGAAGGATATCGATTTTCAGCTTCTTAAAATTATTAAAGCAAGAAGAAAGTTTCTGTTTGACTCCAGTGCCTGGTAATTAGTGGAGGCAATTATCGTTTTGCATACAAGTCCGCAGTCTAGCGACGAGTGTTACTACACAAGTAGTCGGATTGCAAATATTTCCTGCACCGTACAACATAGAAGAGATCTTGTAAAAATTATTCGTTTGCTTCATCCAGTATGCAACTCCACGTGCTGAAAATCGTGCATGCGAAAGAAAGCGTTGTGTACAACACAAAATCGATAACAAAGTGCACAGCAATTGTTGCTAGCCAAGTGGCCGTTTCGAGACCATTTTGAAACGACACCGTGTAGTTTCCAAAAGTCTGTTGCCGGCCGTAAAAAGCGATCGTTTTCAAATAAATTCGAAATTAGTTAACCGGCCAGTGGTAAAATGTCAACGTGGTAAAAATAGTCCGCCGGTAAGCAGAATCCGAATGAAACTATCGCTGGCTTATACAATCGAGTACGGAACAGCGTAATCGGGGAAACATGTTAATTATTCCATAGCTGTTAAAAGTGCAATCGAGTGGCGCTTGCAAATGCATGGCTCGAAGTAAGTATTTATAAAACGGTGTTCAGAAAATCGAGGAAAACGTACCCTCCGGAGTAGGAAGAATGTATGCAGCGACCTACAAATTAAATGACCAATCGATTAGCTCCGGTAATAACTGGATTTTAATTGGTCTGATTGTAATCCGATATTGAATTGATGGGAGTCACGGCTTTAAAAATACATGGGGAATACGAATGCGTTCTATATTATTGTCTTACATGGATGGGGAAAACGGCGCAGAAAATAAACGGACATTAGAATTACACTGAATTAAAACGTGCAAGTTATCGGACTTGAAAGGCTCTTAACATTCTCGTTAATAATAAAACTACGAGACTCATTAAGTGACAGGCTCCAGATTTATTTTATAATTGAACGTTTCAGAGGTCGGAGCTATTAACGAGCTTTCGAATTTATTTTACATTTCACTGCTGAAGCACTTGGCTGCTGCTTAACTTTTTCCATTTGAAATAAATTTCCTTTGTCTCTTGTTTTATTTTACAATGATAAGGGCTTTCTTGCCGTTTATAATTTTCTAAGCAGAAAACACTGCATTTCTATGTTTTATCTCGGTTTAAGAAATTATTAGTATGATAAAAATCGAAAAAACCTTTAAAAATTCTCTCGTACTAATCGAATTATCAAATTGTAAGGGAATGAATGATCGGAAGTGTAAAAATTAAAAATGCTTTTCTGCAAATTTTAAAGATCGGTAGATCTATCGATGATCGAGCGAAGCAATTTTTAACGGGCGTATTTTTCAGCCCCTCCCACGGACGAGGTTGACAAATTAATTTGAACTCTGCCCGAGGGCAAGGAATCGATGATTTGTCTTCGTGCAATTACCAGAGACTTTGTGAAAGTTTATCGAGGTCATCCCGTCGGGGTCGGGATCTTGGCGGCTATAAAATATCCGGGAAAGAATCCGAATCGCACGGTCAATGATTCGTGAACTCCTGATCGGCCGGTGTACCTCGAAATGAAGAAACTTTTCGAATCGAACGCGTCATACTTATCTCCTTATGAACGGTCCGATTGCCCCAAACAACCCGAGCTTCCCCGAGAACCATTCGACGAAGTATTGTTCGATCGCGATCTACGTCCCTGCCGGTCCTTGAGAAGACATCCGCCATATTGTGTGGAAATTGTCCTGTTTACTGTGGCTGCACAATAAGTTATTCCACCCCTTTCATCCTCCCCCTCCAAGTAATCTTTTTTCAATTTTTTCATCGTCAAAAGTTAAAGTACATATGTCAGTTCAGATTAGAATAATTCAGATCAGTTTAAAAAACGAAATGCCAGCTTTATAAGGAAATTTACTGTTAATTTAATTGTTAACACACAGACATCCTAACACAGTCTCTCACTACACAAATATTGTCTTCTAATTATTTCCCTCTCTCTCTCTCTCTCTCTCTCTCACACACACACACGCTATATACTTACACGCTATATAACAACCTTGTGAGGCGTTTATCAAACACTGCGTCACAAAAGAACTGGATTACTATAGTTCATTATTAAATACAGCGTGTTGCGGAAGAATGTTGAAAGCAAAAATGTGATAGACAGATTAACAGTGAAGACACATTAGAATGGTTTTTACATTATTATTTATAGAAACATTTATATTTATACATTATCATATTTTATTCACAACTTGTTTCACTGGTTTTATTTCTGACAAAAATAAAATGAGAGTACGTTTATTAATATTTATTCGTATGCACGTTTTGTACGTCAGAATTAATCGTCAGCCATAAACGCATAAAGTACACAAGACACATCAATCAAAATCCTCTGTCTAAATAGAAATCCAAAACCACCGTTCCTGCGTTTAACTGTTACCGAAATTGTGTTTTTCTTTACTCTCAAATTAATGCCACTCAATTTGTACCGTAATTTTTCAGGGCATGCTATAAGTTGATTTAAAGTCCACAAAATGGCAACCTAATGGCAATAAACGTCATGAGGCTCCCAGATTAGTGGCTCGATAAGTGACGACGACTAATCGCAGATATCACGTAAACGAATTTGAGAATTTCTTGCGAGGTCTACGCCGTTCGAGCCGCGTTTTTCTCGTGAGGTCGAGCCAATCAGTGACGGATGCGATTTACGATGGGCCGAGGTGTGTCGCCACACTCTGATTGCCGCGATAACGATTTCTTCGACCGCGTCCCCATAATTGACGCCCCGATCCCCGTGCGTTTACACCGACGACGACGACGACGACGACGACGACGACGTCGATTTCTTTCGTGGCGACGACGCGACGCGCTACGGCCCGAATCGAGGAAGGCGAATCGTAGACCCGCGCGAAATACATACTTCTTTCATTCTTTCCCGGAACGGCCGACGATTTATCGATTCACCGGGGCACACGGACGAAACTATCGTCTGGGAGAAAGTACAGGAAACGGTGGGAACTCGCTCGAAACTTCTCGGGAAGAGTTTCGAGGGCGCCGCTTTTCGTAGACGTCGTCGTCGCGATCGATGCTGCGCCGCGGCCGACTCGTTTCGGACAGTATTTTAGAATTTAGGACGATCAGTATTGCGGTCGCATGATACATCACCGGAAAGTGGGCGGAGGAGCCTGTCGGTGGTCATTGCCGTTGCGAATGTTCCGGTCGGAAAGACGGAAGACAATTTAGGAGATGGTCGTGAAAAAAGTGTATTCTCTTCAGCGCTTCGAGCGTCACGTGCACCAAAAATGGAAGACGAAATTATTCGTCGACGTTCGTAAATTCTTACACTAATCTATTGCAATAATTTAATTCCATTACGATTTGACACAGAGCATTCTTAGAGTCATTCGTACCTTCTTGCCTCTTCGTCAATCACAAGATTGTTCCCGACCTCTTGAGTTCAAAATGACTTTTCTATTATTTTTTCTACAGGAAGTGTGTGTTGCTATTTAGCTAAGCAAATGGGCCGTTTCAAGACGAATTCATCGAATTGCAATACATTGATCTTCCAAGGTTATTCAATGTCATTCGCGGCTATTTAAAGCTTGCTTTCGTTAGTCGTTCTTAAGATTGTCATGAACCCCCTGCATTCATAACGATTTTTGTATTATTTTTATACAGAACTGTGTGTTGGTGTTTGGCTAGGCACATAGCCTATTTCAAGACGAACTCTTAATTACGATATATTGATCTTCCAAGGTCATTCAATGTCATTCGCAGCTATCTAAAGCTTGCCTTCGTCGATCGTTCTTAACATTGTCCCCGGCCCCCTGTATTCAAAATGATTTTTGTATTATTTCTTATACAGAACTGTGTGTTGCTGATTAACTAGGCATGTAGCCCGATTGAAGACGAATTCATTGAACTATAATATATTGATCTTCCAAGGTCATTCAATGCCGTTGAAAGCTAGCCTCTGTTAAACGAGGTTAAATTGTTCCTCGCCCTCTGTATTCGAACGGACGCCCTCGAGCATCAATCAAATAATTTATTTTGTCCCTAAACGATAATTCCGCACACTCGAGCTCCAAACTACGAAAATTCATCCGTCAGTTGGAATCGCTCACCCGCCGGAGAGAAAGGCATCGAGCAGCGGCGAGGCGAAAACGTCGAAAAATATGATCCACTAACGAACGATCCACCTCGGTTGGAAACCAGACAAAGAGATCGAAACGGGGAGGAACAGAGAGGCGGATAGAGGGTCGCCCCGTCGCGTCGAAAAAACCCGTCGTCCGTCGGTGGATAGGAATGGGGAATAGATTTTTTCCCGCGGATATCAGCGGGAAAACGGCCGTGGTTCCGGGAGCGACGGCGCCAGAGCCGCAAACAGCTTCTATTGCTTCGGCGGGTGTCTGCCGCGCGGAATGAGATAAGGACAACGTCAACAAGGGAAGGTTTACGGGTTCCCCTGGCTGCGTTTCGCCATACTTTTATGCGCGTCGCCGTCGTGACGAGAGAAAAGAGAGCCGAGCCGCCCGCCACCAAGAAAACGCCACCGTCGTCGTCGTCTTCGTCGTTGTCTTCGTCGTCGCCGTTGTCGTAACTGTCGTCGACGAATCGCGTCGTCGTCGAGATCGACAGTGGCGGCTAAGGTCACCGACGCCGAAGCCGGAAAACTGTTAGAGAGGGATGAACATCCCCCTGGCGTCCTGGACCTCGTAAAGAAGCCTGGCGCCAACCACCACCACCACCACCACCACCACCACCATCGGCAACCCCCGTAGCGCGGGAATCGCTCGGACGGGGGATGAGTTATTTACCCTCGCGGGACGCGAGAGCAACCGGGGGAAACGAAACCGCGCTGTTTTTCTTCGCGAACGCGTAACGAGCCACGTCGAATGGGATTCCGATAAGTTATTCCTACCCCCTTCGTGCCACCACACCTCCCCCCCCCCCCTTACACCCTTACACCCCCGCCACCCTAGCCGGTAGTTAAGATTGATGGTTTTCGGGCTAGACGATCATCAGTGTTACACGCTCGAGGCTCCGCGATGGCTGCGAACCGACCCCTCTTCCTCTTCTGGCTCTTCTTCCTCTTCTTTCGGTGTACACCGATCCTTTCAGCTTTCTATCCGCGCCGCAATAATCCCTCTCTCTCCAGTCGATCTGTTTCTACAGCCTGTTTTACGGCTGGATCTTTCGTGTCTGCCTGTTTATGCCCTATTCCACGGATAGAAACTGCCATCGTTTCCGCGGGATGTCGTACTATCAGGGAATAGATTAAACCCTGAATTTGTTGCGTTGGAAGCGGAAATGGAGGCTGCGATCTTTATTGGGGGTTGTAAAGGTGCTTGGTTGCTCGATCAGGAGTGTGTTCGGTGACTTCTGCCAGACTTGCTTCGACCGATAAAGAGTTTAACCCTAGTTTCGCGAAAAATTAACAGTGACTTTTTAATTATTATACATTATTTTACAAAAATAAGTACAGTTTACAGTCTCATACAGTTTTGATTACTTTTACTTAACGAACATTACTTGTATACTCCAAATACCAACAAACACGTGTGCAAAATCTTAACGCAAACGGTGTAATTCAATTCTTCTGAAAAAAATTGTTAATATTTCTTTACAAGTCAAATCCAATTATATTCAAGTTCTTGATAGGCATCGTCGTTTGCACGCACGATTGCTATCTAGGATTAAAAATTAAATATTCACGTTTTTGGTGGTAATTGTCATAGTCCGTTTATCTAGGATTACAAAGAACCATCAGTAGTTTTTGTTATTTGCGTAGACGTAGCCTCGCAACTTCCGTCTCCCGTGTACTCGGCGCGGCGCGGCTCGGCGGAGCAATAAGGATTATTACTGTTATTGTTAATTTTCGTGATCTTCCCGAGGAGACAGCCATCTAGAAATTAACTGGAAGTTGGCGTCGCGGCGCCGGCGGTCCTCGCTCGGAATTCTCCAACGATCTTGTTGCATTAGCGTTCCCGGGGCTCGCGAACACGACTCGCTTTCATTTCACCAGCGATTATTATCGCCGTTTTCCTCGTTTACGCACCCCGATTCCCCGGCTACGTGACGCCCCTGGATAAAAAAATATATATATATATATATATATATATATATATATATATACACGTTGGGGGCGTTTTATTGCGACCCTATCCCCGCGTATTACCCGTCCCTTCGAGACCCTTTATTCGTCGTTCGGCTGTAATTCGCGAAACCGTTTCCGTGTTTTCCTCGCAACTGGCTGTTCGAGGCTCGTGTCGCAGGGACTTTATAACAATCGGTGATTCTGCCTCGTTGGAACCTCGGATAAGCATCGGCGGAAATAAACTCGTGTCATCGGGCTGTTTCAGAATTCTTTGGAATTCCCTCCGTGCTCGGGGCAACGGCCCTTTGTGTCAACTCGCGCAGTTCGAGCTCCTGAATCGATTTTCTGCGAGTCTAATTTCATCAACGCTACCACTCGACCTATATTAGACTCGTAATTTTCCTCCATTCGTTCTTAATCATTCGGAGGCATCATAAAATTGGAGCATCCCAAAGTTGATTACACGTGATCAGATTATTATATACGTTACCATTTTATTGCCACTGTTTCTTGAAGTAGATACGAAGAACATGAAAGAATCGAACTAGTCAACATTCGCCACAACAAAATTTGTGGAACAATTATAATTCACACGGATCTACAGAACGTTTTTTGCATTACGGGCCCACATCAAATCTTATAAGAAAAGCAACTTTTAGTGTGTTCTCTGCAATACCGAACAATTGCAATTTTTCTTGCAGTTTTTTAATTGCTCTGACTCCACAACAAGACGTATGGTGCAACATTTAGTACGCATCAAATGCATTAAATCGTACAGAATCTTATATCGGAATCTAAACTTCAATTTTTACAAGAACGTCCTCGATTCCTATGTATGAATTACCTCGATAAGGTCCATTCAAACCAAAACACGGTTGTATATGCAACTATTTCACGGATCAGAGAAATTATGGATAACAAGTACAGCAAACATAAAAATAGTAACAGGCTAATATTATATCAATGCATAAAAGACACAAAAAACTCTGTCAGTCATACTTTCTGCACCATCAACCACTATAACGATGTTCAAGAATATTACACTTTTATTAGCAATATTTATGTTGACACGGAATTTGGCTCATCTCTTCTATATGTTGATGTCTTAATCCCAACCTATTAATTGAAAATCTAATTGAAGAAGAAAAATCCTTTTCTATTTACACAGACGGTAGCAAGTCAAAGGATTCAGTTACCGTTGTAAGAAGTATAAATAAAAACGCATCAATTTTCACTGTGGAATCTATAGCCTTGAACGACGCAGTAAAAATAGCTTTGAATCATCCCAATCAGAATTTTCTCATTTTTACGGATTCTCTTAGTGCACTACTCGCGTTAAAACAAACTAATATAAGCACAAAAACGAATTCCTATATCTTTGAAATAAGAAAAAACGTTTTCAACTTCGCATCCGAAACCACAAACGATAGTAAAATTAAATTCTACTGGGTACCATCTCATATTGGGATTCTGGGTAACGAGAGTGCAGACACATTAGCTAAAACAGCGATAAACACAACAGACTCATTCTCCGTAAAAATTCCCTTCTCAGATCTAAGAGAATCGGTTAAATCAGCGGCAACACAAAACACATTTGACATCATAGGGAAAGAAGGTTTATCTAAAGGTGTAAACTACTTCACATACTTTCACAAACGAAAATCTAAACCGTGGTACAAACACACAAATCTCCATCGTGAGATTGTCACAACGATAAACACTACAATATTGCCAGCTCTCTTGCTCGAATTGGCATAGTAAACGATCCACAATGTCAGTGCGGTTATGAGAATCAGGATATCGACTACGTGTTATGGCAGTATCCCACCCCTAGTAGCACACAAATATTGGATAGATATTTTTTTCAAATATTGGAAAAATATTTTTTAAGCCACATTTTTTCATATGAGAAAAATATTGGATCTGAATATTGTATACATGTACAAGAAATATAAATTGAATGTTTAAAAAATATAAGCTAAATACTCGGAGGATATAAACTAGATATTTAAAAAATATAAAGTAAATATTAAAAAAATGTGAATTCAATATTTGAAAAATATAAATTCAATATTTAAAAAACATTCAATAAAATTTTCAAATTTAAGAAGTTTCAAATTATAACAAAAATTAGAAACTATGAATATGTATTACTTGTAACTTATATTTTTATGATATTTTGTTGCCTGTAATGTTATTACGATATTGTAGTCTGTTTATCAACATGTTACATATTCGTAATTAAACTACACATAATACTTTGCTAACTATTATAGCTTCTCATGTTAAAAATTATGACTTATAATATTAACTACTTGCTCAACTTATTTTCATTGCAAGGAAATATTTGAAATACAAAATAAAAATATTTCATTTTATCTTTGTGGTTATCAAAATAAAAATATTTGATTTAAAGTAGTATCTTATTTGAACCACATTAAATTATACTATATACCAAATCATTAATGATCGTTTATATACGTTGCAAAATATGATAGAAAACCTTGTATCCAATGTTCCACATACGAATACTAATCTTACACTATAAAATACTAATGTAAAGTGTACTTACTTCTGAACCTTCTGTACCTCCGTCGGATCCACAGCACACAATTGTTGACTCACGAGAATAGATCCGAATAATTGAACAACAATCACTAAACAACACACGCACACAAGACATTTTATAAAACCGTGACAACGAACGAGAAGATTTCACTCCGACCACGAACAAAATAATACTGCGATTTGAACAATGATCCCTTCCACGCAGGTGGTACGGTCAGGTTATCATAGGAAGGTTAGACGCTGAGCGTCAATAAACACTAGATACAAAACCAAGGTAAAAAAATTGTGGCGGGGCGCCGGCCCTATTTCCCGGAATTCCCTGTTTTCGTATCACACGTCCGTGGGAGGGGGGCGGTTAAAATCGCAGTATTATTTTATTCGTGGTCGGAGTAACATCTTCTCGTCTGCTGTCACTATTTCGTTAAGTGTGTTGTGTGTGTGTGTGTTGTGAGTGTTGTTTAGTGATTGTTGTTCAATTATTCGGACCTATTCTCGTGAGTCAATAATTGTGTGCTGTGGATCCGTTGGAGATACAGAAGTTTCTTAGTAAGTACACTTTACATTAATATTTTATAGTGTAGTTTGCAGTACATTAGTATTATATTTTATTATTCGCATGTAGAATATTGGATGCAAGGTTTTCTTTCTTATTTTGCAACTTCAATTCTAACCCATACCTACTCCGATCACTTTTTGAGATGTTAAAACTTTTTTGCGAATATCTCGGAAACTAAAGTTAAGCGGCGGTAACATGTATAGGAAAAAGTTGTTCATAATGATGACCTTGACAACATATTTCAAGGTCATCAAAGTCGGTGAGCAAGCCCCTAATGTAAATAACTACCAAAATATTCTACTTCCAATATGAAATAGATTCATTTAATATTTAGAAAAAAATATTTTTCTCGTAACATGACATAGATATTTCCTGAATATTTAAAAAGAAATATTTGTTACGTAATATAAAATAAATATTGCATGTATATTTGAATATTAAAAAAAGATTGAATCTCTTTTTAATATTATATGAATGTGTATACAATATTGTGTGCTACTAGGGACGTTTGATGAACGGAGGTTGGAGTTGTTACGTCCCAAGTGGGCTGAATTATGATTTTAAGGGGATAGTACGCAGTTTCGAACCTACCTGCATTCACCGGCTACGGTTCGGGAAATTGAGGATCGTTTAAATAAAGGTTGTACCCTTTTAACGATAACAACTAATTTGTAGATTTATTTAAAGTAGGATCCTGAATTAGATGTTACAAGTTTACAGATATTATTTGGAATTCGGATATACAAGAGTGCGATTAGCGTGATTACAATAGTAATGATAATAACAATAAAATTACCGAGATACAATCTTCTTCGGGTGTGTACGATATAATATTCGGGGCCGACTCGCGGAACTTCAAGACCGCACGATTTCACTGGCTTTAACGATTTACTTATTAACGATTCTTGAACAGAGTCTACTGATGATCTTGAGGTTTAAAGATTTGATACTGAACTGCTACTGATTTGCTACTGAACTGCTTGTTGAGGAGTTGATCCCCTTATTTATAGGATGTCCAATTCTTTGTTTCCTGAAGATGCTGGCTCAGAAGTCCTTACCTTGCATCTTTTAGTTTTTCCTTGACTAATCGACTCCATGTCATCCAGATCCTTTTACTATGGAGTCGGCGTCTTTTCTCATTGTTTGGCATGATTTGATGCCTCTCCTCAAGGTTCTCAGGGTGTAAACCGATCTTCATTTGCACGTTTTGCAGAGGCTGAGTTGCTGTTTTTGGCTTCTCGTTACTACGTCACGGTATTGCGCAGTTCGAGTTAACATAGGTTTCAGTTCTTTACATTATATATGTGCCCATAATTATGAAACTGGTCTGTCAAAATTAAAAAAAAAATTAATTTATCACTTATTTCACACGACATGATTTTAAACTAAATTTATTCAATGTAAAAAAAATGAAAGAAATATATGACCGACTACTTTCATAATTATGGGCACATATATGTATGATAATGTATGTATCTATATGATGGTTAACATTTATTTATTTTACGCTGTTTATTTTACTGTTTTATTTCTATGTTTACCTCTCTCGTGGCATTATCGGATTTTTGTGTTAGTTCTTTATTAGATTGATTAATTATTGACGGTCGAACCACTGGACGTGACAGAGTACACGGAAACTGCATCTTTTTCTTCCGCTCTCATGCAATGCTCTCCTATCCAGACCTACGGTTGACATACGTAAAATAACCTACTCGTTCCTGAATGCCTGTGAGTTAAACATCTGAGAAAATTGTATAGTTTATAATAATGTATAATGTATAGAAAAACGATGTATGGCAAAATAATCTCTACTTTGAGATTCTAATTGCATTAAATAAAAAAAAAAAAAATCGTACAGAATTAAGAAGTCTGTGATGTCACTGTACTCCGAGTGCGAGCTTAAATGTTCGTTAAATATTCGAACGAGAAAACTGGCCGCAAGTGCGACGTTTTCCGAGGGAAAATTAAAATCCATGTTTGCCGAGGGTTCGACGATGTCGCAGGTTTTCCGATAGGGTTTTCTCATCGACGACGAATGCCGGGCACGATCCGCGAGGACCACATCATTCACCGGCGGATCGGCTGGCATAAGACACTTCTTCGTGTCGGTGGAAAGAGAAAGGAAAGAGTGGGCCGAGGGTAGGGGACGCAAAAGATCGAGCGGGGAGAGCTGATGATTAATGACGGGGACCGCCCCTGGATTTTCGCTCGTGAACGCTTGCACCTCTGACGTTCTATCAATATTTTCGTTTCTGTGCCGGGTTCCTGTAATGACTGGCTCTCGGAGTCTCCTCCGGGGGCCGGTGGCGTCTCTTCCTTCCTTGTTTTCTTACGATGATGGAACTGCGCGATGAAGTGGATACGCCCGCGGTGAAAAAGAGAGCCCGGGCCGTACCCGTGCTCGCAACGCTCCCAGCGCGGCCGGCCCGATGAATGACCCGGCCGGCCTCCAGGTGTAAACCGAGTTTGATTTAAGACGGATTTCTGCTTTCAGACCTGGAAATATCGATCCTCTTTCTTCTGCTTGATCTTGCCGTTTCGGCCATGAAATGTCTCCGCAAAGTTTCTTATACAGATTCGCAGTGGCAACATTCCGACGGAAATGAGCTCTCCTTTCCGTTGGATTTCTACTTTGCAATACGGAAATATCGAGGTTCTTATTTCGTTTGCATTTCGTCTATAATGTCTCTGGAATGTACTTAGAAACTTTTGTATAAAAATTTTCGGTATTAACGGAGCTATACTGAAAACAAGTGTACGATGCATACGAGAAGAAACCTTCGGATTCCTTGAGCCAAGGAGGATTTTTACTTTGAAACGTGGATTTTCGAACTTTCTTTTTTTTTTACTTGTCCTTGATCCATAATGTCCCTAGAATATTCCTGTAAAACTGTGTGCAATCATATTCGATATTAACGGAGATACAAGCATACACTGGCACAGACTTCAAAGTTCTTTTAGTTAAGATGGATTCTTACTTCCGAGCGTTTTCCCTTTCGTAATAAAGTTAAGCATATATGAATGGCGTATAAAATGTCCCTGAAGTATTTGACTCCAAAATTTTCGATACTAACGAAGTTATGATAAAAATAGTCGCATTCAGTGCTACAAGGAGAAGAGAACCATCAGATCCCTGACTTCAGGTAGATTTCTATCCATGTCCTCGACACACGTAGTCTCTAAAATGTCATAAAATTTGATATAAAAATTCTCATTGCTAAAATTTTGTTAACCCACCGAGCATTGGTGGGACTGGTATGTATGGCCTTATAAAAATGACCAGATTGTATTTATTCCAAGTTTCAACAACTCTTATTTTAACATGAACTTGAGTGAAGAAATGTATATAATTATAACCTATGAATGCATCTTTATTGTTTCAATGATTACAAAATAACTAATTTGAGACTGGTAACTTTAACTAGCACTGATAAATTTAGTGTCAATCCGTTGCTCTACGACTTATTTTACGATTAAAATTGTTAGAACTTTTTTGACGTTTATAATTTACCAGGAAAAAGTAAACCCATCTGTTCTTCAATGGCAAAATTTTGACTTGAACAATCATAATTTATTGAATTACATATTTACCAAATTCTGTTGGAAATCTTCATCACGAGTCGGACTCGATGTCACAGCAGAAGGGTTTAAGCAAGAAAAATGTTGTTTTTGTTAGATTTAACTCAGTTAACACCGGTGATAGATTCTTGCATGTCCCTTGGGACGGGATGAGCCACCGGTAGCACATACACAATTGTCTCATCGGTACGAAAAACAACGCCGGCCCACGGCGGGAACACTAAATTCAGGCCCCGTCGCGAACGTGTTAAATGAACGAGACGCGACGGAGAGGTTGAAAGAGGTTCAGATGGCCGATTCGAGGGAAAATTAATGGTCGACGAGTGTCCGGAGACCGTCACAAAGGAAAAACTACCGCGGAATTAAACGTCCCTCGGCGTTTCGCGGCTCGGACCGGCGTGGCGGGGCGCGTCGCGGCGCCGTGCGTCGGCGAGGACGCATTTGCACGTCAAAGCCCGGCCGATAACGCCCGGCAAATGCCTCTTCGACGACGATAATGCTAATACGGTTCCCGTTTTATATTTCCTCGCGGTCTCCTTCGCCGCGGCGCTGTATATAGAATAAAGAGAGTGGGAGAAAGAGAGAGAGAGAGAGAGAGAGAGAGAGAGAAAGAGAGAGGGAGACAGGGCAGAGCGCGGACTTACCAGACCGAGCCGATCGAAATTGCATTCTGCCAGACGTGCTTCCGGGGAAAATGTAATTAACCACTTCCTGGCTGCTGGTGCCGACCGAGCCACTCCACAGGGAACCAGTTCATGGCTCTCTAGGCAAAAGTATTTTGCTCTAGCCCCCCTCCCCCCTGCCCCGAATATTCGATTCCCTGCAATTTTCTATTATCCATCTCCGCGAGGCACGGACACGTCTTCCGTGGCCGGCAGATCCAATGACTGTTAACCCGCCGATTCGTGCACTCTTAACCCCGAACATCTGCGACCCCGGAATATCAAGCTCGAATTTACCGTAAGCTCTCCGTTCTACTCTCCGGGTAGGATTTTCAGAACTGTAGAGAGTGATGCGTTTTTTTTTTTTACTGAGAGAACGGATGTTTTCGAAGAGCGACTTTGTGTATTTGATTGTTATCTCTGGGCTTGTTTTGATTTTTTTTTTTGCGGGAGTACCGTGAAAATGGTAGGAGCTAGGCTGACTGAGTCGAAGTTGGTATCTTTTTTTATGGATTTGCACCGCATCGTATGGATTTTATTTTGGCGAGTGGCGTTGGGGGGAAATAGTAAAAGATTTGCTGTGATTGAGATTTTTGCGATTACAGCTGGAGATAGGACTGTGAAAATAAAGAAATGGGCACGGTTTAAACAAATTGCTTGTTTCGTGGCCCTAAGGAAATATTACAAATTAGTCTGACAACGTGATTTTAGTTCAAGCCCATAGATAGGAGCTTATACAGTTTTCAAGTGAATTGATACTGTCTTCCCATGAGTCGTGTCAATTATCATGTAGCTGCACATGATCCGAACATGTAATGAAAAAGAAATTCGATTTCTTTCCACCAGACATAAAGAAATTCCTCCCTTTTTTACGAGGGAGTCCGGCGTAAAATATTAAATATTGTGTTCGCGAATTCCTTACGAAAAATGTCCTGAAAATATCACTTCAGAATCGTGTGTACAGGGTGTATAAAAATTATATGTCACAACCACCATAGCGTGATTCTACACCTCATGATCGGTGAAGGTCTGTTAAAAAATCTTCCCGCAAAATTGTCCTTGACTGACTTTTTTAAGGTTTTAAAGATCAAATTTTTTTATGATTGCATCATGTTCTACTCATCAAGAGGACAAACAGTGTCAAAGGAACCATAGGTCAGAACTCAATCGTTCTCTCAAAAAACAGTGTTAAAGTTTCACCTAACTGCTGGAGAGATTTCACTGTTACCATGTGTTTACATTTGCCCAAAGTAAACAGCAATGGAATCGCCAACGAATCATATAACAGTGCGACGAATAATTCGTGAGGAAGGTTTACGACCTTACCGAATTCATCGCGTTCAAGCACTAAGGTCAAATGATCGTGCCGCACGACGACGTTTTTGTCGGTGGATAATAAATAAATTACATCAGCCAGACTTTCTAAAGAATGTGCTATTTACAGACGAAAGCAGTTTTTCTAGCAGTAGCATTCTGAATCGACAAAATGCAAGGATTTGGGATTACAGAAATCCACACGCAATGATCCAAAGATATAATCAGGGACGTTTCACCATTAACGTATGGGCAGGAATGATCGGAAATCATATTATTAGACCTATTTATTTACCACGTCTAACAAATGCAGCATATGTACGATTTTTACGGACTCGCCTCTTGAATGAACTATGTCAAGTTATATCACGACACAGGCGTCGCACCATTTACTTTATGCATGATGGTGCTCCTTCTCATTTTAGCCGACCAGTTCGTCAATTTTTGGATGAAATGTTTAGAACTCGATGGATAGGACGGAGACCTGCTCCACACTTGTGGCCTCCTTGTTCGCCAGATTTGACACCACTGGACTTTTTTCTTTGGGGAGCAGTTAAAGAACGTGTTTATCGTTCAGCCACAGAAATTCGCAATGTGCACGAACTAAATCGTAGTATCCAACAGGCGTTCCAACATCTACGATCCATATCAAACATTAGTAAAAAATGGAGGAATAATATGAAAGCGAGGATATGAAATTGCCTTGACCAAAATGGTGGCCATATCGAGGCTAGTGCACAAGCACGACTTTTAAGATCCATCAATCAAGACGGTGCTATCCTGTGGGTTCGTCGAAGAAACAGAAGACAAAGAAATCGTAGAGGTAAAGAAACCGAAAAAATTACTTTTACGTACAATTTTTTTTTTTTTGCTTTTTTTTGCTTCGTTATAACATGTTATCTATATAAGCTTTGAAAACATTAGAATAAAGTGAGTTTAAGAATGATCGAACCTTTAACATCGTTTTTTGAGAGAACGATTGAGTTCCGAACTACGGTTCCTTTGACACTTTTTATCCTCTCAATGAGTAGAATATGATGCAGTCATTAAAAAATTTGACCTTTAAAACCTTAAAAAAAGTCAGTCAAGGACAATTTTGCGGGAAGTTTTTTTAACAAATCTTCACCGATCATGAGGTGTAGAATGACGCTATGGTGGTTGTGACATAATTTTTATACACTCGTACATTGAACTAGCAGTAGCAACTAAAACAATTTCTTTTTCTGCGAAAAAGTATAGCAAATACCGTTGACAAAGTACAAAGACGGGATCGTGGTAGCGTGGCCGGGTCCGGAACAGGTTGACAGAGTTGAAAGCAACGTTCGGCAAGCGATGCCGGTCGCAAAAACCTAATGAAACTTGCATCTAAGGTTCGTTTAAAGTTCGGTGTCCCGGATCCGCAACCCCGGGGGTTAATCCCGGCCTCGGTTTCACGGAAAAACTTTCCACGGTTGCTCGAACGCGCCGCGTTACAGGGTTGCTTACGCTGTCGCAACAAAGTCTCCGTCCGCAAGCCCGACGCAATTTCGAGGGAACCCACTTTAGGAACCCGGCACGCAGATGCTGCATGTATCATAGATATTACGAGGTAGCGACGAACATCGTCTGGAAAACGCGACGAAAGAGCCCTTCGAATCCGCTTCGAACTGCCTTGTCCGGCTTACAGTTGATTATCATCCGAATTCGTGGTACGTTGTCCTTTTGCTGAAATGAAACGCTGAACAAAAATTTTGACGTGGTCATTTTCTTTATTTTTGCCAGCTTATATTATATTTCTAGTAACCTTTCCATAGGACAGTCTGAACTCTCTGTATTTCAGAAGCACTTTTCTATTTTCGTCTAATTACTAGATAATGGAAGATGGAATTAGCGAGGGATTATAAATTTTGTCTGACATGGAACTTTGATTAATTTTTTACGAGGTCGTATTTTAGATTTGTGCGAGGTTATATTCTTCATCTAGAAATCTTTTTATGAAACTGTTTTAACCCTTCGTATTTCAGAAGCATTTTTGTATTTTCTTTTAACTACATGATGGAAGATAAAATTTGTGGACAATATTTGTGTTTGGGAAATGGTAGATTTTGTCTGAAATGAAACTTTGATCAATTTTTTACGAGGACATATTCTTTACTTTTTACGAGCTTATATTCGTTGTTTGACAACCTTTTTATAGGACAGTTTCGACTCTTTGTATCTCAGGAGCATTGTTGCATTTTCTTTTAACAAATCGACAGATAATTGCAGACAAAATTTATGGAATATATTTATGTTGGATAAAATTATTTATATTGTTTTGTATTCATTTTGTGCAGGAGAGGTCGATTCTGAACTGGGTGCAAAGGAATTTTCAATATTGTGCGTTTATTGGAAACGCTTTTAAAACAGCCCAATTAGTTTTTATTGCATTTTTGCTGCAATTTCTGGTATTTTTATTAACAGATTATATATTTATATAATTATATATTAAATAATTATTAATTATATTAATCATATTATATATTAAAAATTTATATATTTTATTCTTTCATTCTCTCAGTAAGTATCATTACAAATTATCGACATATCAAAATTAAAGGCTCCCTTTTTCATTTGGTTCAAACAGTAAATCGTCGAAATAGTTGAGTTTTTATGACAAAACAAAATCAATGATATTAACGACCAAAAATGAAAGAAAGGATTTGGTTGAATCTGTATCCCATATGCGTGACGTTACAATGCCTCTCCTAATTAATTTCTTCGACATCTACCTGCCAACTGATTAAAATTCTGTTGTCCTACTTCTGTTTATATCCACTTACATTCATTTGAATCGTTTTGAAAAATAAATTTCTTCCAAAAGCAACTCTCACACGCCACAACTTCTAGTGACATTAAACAGTCGATCACCGAGTCAAACAATTTCTAGACAACGCATAAACATACAAGAACAACACACACACACACAATTACTTTCTCACATCCATACACTAACTACTCAAAGCCTGCTGTACCTATCTAAAATTAAATAAATCTATCTTAAATCTCTTAAATCATAAACTTATCTTAAATCGCTTTTAAAAAGACACTTACACGTACCTACAACTCCTAGAGATATAAACCAACCAACATGCAAGTGTAACAATTCTTGTACAACGTATACGGTATAAAAGAGTCCAGATCAAGCTTGATAGAGCCTGTCTAAACAGTCTCGAGTATCCGAAAGTTGCGTCTGCCTTTGTCTACCTGCGTCTCTTTTCAAGATCGATCCTCGGGGGCCCGGTCGATCTAGGGAACGCCGCGCCTGTGCAAAAAAGTCACCGAGTTCGGTCGAAGAAGATGTAAATGGTTCTTGCCGAGCGCCAAGAAATCGTTCGATGATTCTTGCGTCGCGCGGTGTGTGGGCAGCCGCGGCGGACCTCCATCGTGGGCCCCTCGGCTCTAAAAGAAAGGCGGAAAGGGCGGTCTCGGGGGCCCAGAACGGGGCCCGAGGGGCGCGGGTGGAGGGGGAGGGGGACGCGGGGAGGGCAAGGCAGGCCGGGGGCCTCACACGGGGCCCGGCGTGAGTCCCGACGCGAGGAGGTCTCAATCTCACGGGATACGCCGCGAGCGCACGGGGTCCGTAGTCCGCGTACGCACACACAGGGTGGTTAAATAATTCCCGTTGTTCCATGGGACCGTTCTTATCCGACTGGTACCTCTCGGGCCCACGGGACCCGCTTTGGGACCCGCACTTTGTCGCGTTACTCGCCAACCAGCCATTTCCACGCGCCGGCTTTATCAACGATTTAACACATTCGATGGCGAATGTATCCGTTTTTCGATCATTTAAACTAGGTTTTATTAGATTTCATGCATTTATGGTAAAAATAAACTACATTAGACATTATTCAGCGTACTAGTACCAGCTTGTCGAAATAATTCTGTTTGACTTCTCTACATTGTAATCGATGAAAACTACTTTTATTTTGCATAGAAATAATTGAAACAATTTTTTGGCCTTTCGAACAATTCCTGTTATGTTCAGCCTGGAGCCTGTTTAATACGGTTCGGCTAATTTGTACATAAACTAGCTTCGAAAACGAACAAATGTATTATTATTTGCATGAATGTAAGTATAAGAAATATGAAAAAATTACTGAAGTACGAATGTACCTTTCGAAATTTTTCCACTCGAACATTAATGGAGGAAAAATCGGCGGCAGGGGTATTATTTTTCATAGTTTCCCGCGATGCAAATGGGTTAAACGTTCCGGGCCACCCTGTGCATGCGTGTACGTGTTCCGCGAAGGTATAGACACGTACGCTCGCAACAGAGGAGATAGGGAGACAGAGGAGGAAAGAGGGAATCGGAGCGGTACCGGCCGAGTTTACAATGATTAATCGGCACCGCCTACTTATCGTGTTAGATTTAGACGAGTGGGCCCGCAGGGGCCAGCAGCCCTTGTATTTCGGCCACCACAAAGAGCCAGGCGCGAATGATTCATCGACTTGCGCCAGGAATGCACGACACATCGGGACGCGGATTTTTCGAACTTCGTGCCACACTATCTTTCCCCTCTTGCACCTAATCGACCAACAACTTACAACCTACCTATACAATCATTACCATTTCAAGTACATCCTTCGAACAATCCATTTTCTTTTTTTTTTTTTTTTACTGTTGCTTCCTGCCAGTCGTTTTCGATTTAATCGCGTTCGCAGTAACGTAATGATCAGACTGCCCGGTGGTCTTATTAAACTCTTTTAACTGTTTTAGTAATTGTTCCAGTAGCCTGGATCAAACATGTTGTAAAATTGATTTTACGTGGTCAGATTATCCGACAAGATGCACCATTGCCGTCGCACTGATTTTCTATCATTGCCATGGTTTTACAATTAACAACAAGTCTAAATGACGTTAAAGATGTGAATGTCTACTAACCAGTTTGACTCTAGGACATATTCATAAATGTCTTCATACAATAAATGCCAAATTTTCACGACGAATATGACGAACATGACGAGCTCGGATTTTTCAATTTTTTATTTTAAAACATCGTTATTAACAGAAAATACATTTCTTTACAAAACTTCGCCATTTTTGCAATTTTGTAAATATTAATAAAAGAAGTATGTCATGTTGAACTAACGATTCCATTTGGATTTTTTTTTGTTTCAGATCATTTTTGTGGACTGTACGCTGCACGGCGCATTTCCAGGATGCCATTTTCCATTGCACCATTGATATTAACGATTAAAATTTCTAAAAAATATGTTTGTTTATTTTACAAAGGTAATGAATGATGGCTTAAATTTTAGATCAATCTGCACATTAGATTTTTCAGAATAAATTCCCGAGAAATAGGCCATTTACGCAAGGTACCTTTCTTAATAGTGACCTCTGAAGGATCGACCCGCTTCTCTAAATCAGAATATGTTCGATGGAAACGGGCCATCGTGTCGGCCGATTAATTTGTTGTCGGTGGGAGCAGAGCCGACGGAGCGGAGCCCACGGGAAAGGAGAAGCCGCGGAACCGGTGAAAGCAACCGCTCCGAGGCACACGCCTCGGCAGCCTCCAATTTGCAGCTCAGACTTCCGGTTGCGCCGCGACAACAGCCGCTCCGCTCGCTGCCAAGCAAGCCTGACAACCTTCGAAGAACCAGAACGGTCTTGATCGGCGCAGCATCGGCGGCTACGGCGGCTAGACCTCCACACAGTCTGCGGAACTTCCTTTCGCAAGGGTTTTCTTCAGCGCCGGAAGTTGCTCGCGTCTACCGCCGCCTGCGGGAGACGTCGTCTTCGTCCTCGTCCTCGTCCTCGTCCTCGTTGCTCGTTACCCAGGATTTTCGCGGCGAACAGGCCCAGGCACACGCTCCTCGCTGCCTCCATTATGTTCCGAAGACCGACCCGATTCCCCTGATTGAAAGTTTGATCGACTACGGGAACGAGATTCGGGCTCTTGTTTGCGTCTCGAGACGGCATCCTTCTACTTCCTGTATTGCGGGATCCTCCGGAATGAGAAGAGACGCTTCTCCCCTGAGAGTCGTTTGCCAAGTTCGTTTTCTTTCGGTTCCCGACGATTTTCTCGAGTTCCCGTTCTGGGATAATGATTTTAACGCTGCCTAATCCGCGGGCGGCATTGAAACTCTAATTCTTAAATTTTTAACATTCCATTGGGGACTCGAAAGTATTTATCAATACTATCTTTTACGTATTTCATTACGTTTACTTACAATACTTCAATTTTCAAGATTTTCCTGGATACAAGCACAGTAAGTAAATTATAATCGCTATTCGAAAGTATTTACTATCTCTTACGCATTTTAGTAACTCTACTTAAGGTAAAGGCACTAGTAGTTGATCATGTACCATAAAAAATAAGGTTTGAAATGTTCTTATTGTTTTGAAATTTAAACAACAGACGGCATGGAATCCGAGGTTCACTTTCATCAAAAGTGCACTTATAAATGCGCTTATAAAAACCTTATTTTTTATGTTTTTCTATAAAATGGTCAACTACTGGTACATGGTCAACTACTGGTACCTTTACCTTACAATACTTCAATTTTCAGGATTTTCCTGGATACAAGCACAGTAAGTAAATTATAATCGCTATTCGAAAGTATTTACTATCTTCTACGTATTTTAGTAACTCTACTTACAATACTTCAATTGTCAGGATTTTCTTGGATACAAGCACATTAAGCAATTTACGGGTTAATAGATACAGCCTGATGAGCCCATTATTATTTTCTTCCAAGAATATGTGCACAAGACATTACCTAAGAACCGCAGTCTAAATGAACCCCGCATAAAGAAAGATTTATAAGGGTAGGATCATAACGGTAGTCTCTCACCCCAACAATCGGTAGCATAACAAATCCCACGCCGCTGAAGCTACCCAAAACCGTCCCGTTTATACCTAACAATGTATAATTACCTAACGGAGATACTAATCCTGTTAGCTATTTGCGATCCCGGCTCACAGTGGGCTGTCTAAAACCGTACTCCAGTTCGCGCTGATTCGCGCAGAGTACAATGCCGTCTCATCCTCGATCGAACCGCTGCTCGTCTTCGGCTCTCGCCGCGTTCTCCCCGGCTATATAATTATGACATTAGCGGGCAATTTCGCCTCCCTTATAGTTCTCCTTCTCTCCCTCTCTCTCTCTCTCTCTCTCCCTCTCTCTCTCTCTCTCGATCCTTCTACGGACCTCTCGTCCGCTTTTCTCCTTGTCCGTGTGTCTGCTCGATCGCTCCCGGCGGTACACGTCGACTAAACTCTCCCTTTTGCCATCTCTCTCCCTCTCTCTCTCTCTCTCTCTCTCTCTCTGTCTCCCTTGTCCTAGCCAACCGAATTCGAAGATTCTCTTTGAAGCACCCACACCCCGGGACACTCCCAAATGATTGACTATGAATATTTATGCCCGATATATCTCGTTCGTGCGTTCACGCGGCTGTTAGAACTCGCCCGGAACGGTTTAAACTTTGCTCCGACGGGTCTGCTGCCCGGGCGAGCTCCGTTTTACGATATGACTGAACTGGCCAGAGACGGTCCAGATCCGTGACTCCTAGAGCTCTTCTCTTTAAAAAATTTTGCGGAAGAATTCGCTGCGTTAACGGAGTTACGGCGAGAAGTTGCTATCGCCGCGCTGGGAACGAAACGAGACCCGTGGAGCGTTTTTAATGGAAATTTTCCGAAATTTGAGAAAATCTGCGAAGGCGATCGTTTTGTAACTTGACAGGAATGTTCGGTAGACATACTTCTGTAACGAGAACTCGGTGTGAATTGCTTAGAATTATCGGAGAATAATTGTTATGAACTTTCAGGGCAAGGAAACGTTCATCATTTTTTGTTATTCCGAGCGACCGACTAATAATCTCGTGTCTGTCCATAACTACAAGCACGTGGAAGATAACAGCTATAAGAGTACCGTGCGAACCAATTAATAAACGATGCTGACCTACCACAATTTTCACATTTCCCGCATGGAAAAAATGCGAGATCAAGAGCATACATCGCGCAATCGAATGCAAGAAATAGCACTTTGCTAGCTCTTGCCGTTTCCGGGGGATGGGGGGTTGGAAACGAAGCGCATCTAGCCTAGAATTCCCGAAGGGGGTCGAAGTGGTGTTCCGGCAGAATTTTTAATAATTCTTAATGGACGCGTTGCCGATCGGGTATCGATGATACGGCGAGTCTATGACGGGTACGTTCCCCGGTAAAAAGGCCACGAGGAGAGCTCGTGGCAAGGAGAGATTATCGCGATAGAACCAGCCGAGGGACAAGCCACCGCTGTCGTGGACGCGAGGCGAGAATTAATTACCGCAGCAAATGTCGCCGCGACGATCCTGTCTCGGAACGTTTCGGAACTTTCGAAATTCCCCGGTCGGAACAGGGGCCGTTTAACGGTGTATTGACAACATTAAGCCCGGCTCTCACGTACCCGTAGTTATTGGTGGCTCTAGCCACGGTAAACTGGTCTAGGCTGGTCCTGCCAGAGGCTGCAGTGGCCATCGTGTCTGTACACGTCTCTCTCTCTCTCTCTCTCTCTCTCTCTCTCTCTGTGCCCGAGTCAGTGTATTAGGGGGCGAGAGAGAGACAGAGAGAAGATAGATCGAGATAGAGAGAGGGAGAGAGGCGTGAGAGCTGGACGGGTCCCATAATGCCACGGGATTCGATGTGGGAACCCATAACCCAGCCCGAACGCCGATTAGTCCTGGGCCACCGCGTTGTTTACTCTGGACAGCTCCTCCCTGCCACCTAGTTTACGTTATTATATATGTTCGTCCACGCAGCCATCGACCGCCGGCGTGGATACAGCCCACCACCGTCGGCTTTTTCAACCAAGAGCCGAACGTCGTCGTCGCGAGAAGAACGTTGAACCCCGACGCGCGCGAATCCGCGCGATGATTCCGTGCTGATTCGACCGGCGATTCGGCTCTGGCCACCCAATTCACTTTCAGGATTTTCTGTCAAACCTTGGACGGCACGCCATTTTTCTAATTGCAGTATTCATGATGCTCAACACCACTCTGTGGGTTTATTTAGCATTTTTTTAAGTATATTTTTGAAGGTACAGTGAATTCTCAATATATATCAGTAACACGGGTCTTGCCAGCGTCTTGTATCGTCCAGGAAACATACTCGAGCCGTTTTATGTTTACGTTCCTTGGACCTTACAGGTAGTCAGAATAATTCCAAGTCTTGGCGACATACTATGTATGTATGTATATATAGAGTAATCACTGTGCTTCTATAATCAATCTATAATAAGTTGGTCTTAACCCCTTGCCCTACAATATTGAGTCTGGCATGTAATGAAGATTCTGAACAGAGCCTAATAAATATGTACATTATTAATTTCCTTTAAACGGAAATAAAATTCTATTTCCTGGTAGTTGATATACTGTATCGAGAGAAAATGAAAAAACTTTGTATTAAAAGGAGTATCCTATGTTGCGCCGTTGCACGCGTTCCAATGTTGTTGAAAAAACGATTCGTGATTCACCCTGTATATCCTCCGGAGAAAACATAGGCAAACAATAAATTCAGAACGACGAAGAATCTCTAATCGTTATTATCACAAAATATAATTAGATTATGCATCGTACATCATACATTTATAAAAATGGCGAAGAAAAGAAAGAACTTTCCATTCGGCTTTCATGGTTAGTAATTGATGCAGAGAATTTTTATTTCATACAGAGCTCCGGCAGTCTACGTATCAATTTACCCGATGATGATCGACAATTGATCTGAGAAAATGCATTTCCACGGAACGGAGCGCTCGTTTCGTAGACGATATCCCGGCCGTCGTTGAACGTGTCCTAAAACGAGTATGGCCGAAGGTAATTAGGCAAACGAGACGTTATTCCGTCCGTGAAACGGGCCACCGGATATCGGCCGGAAGAGCGAACGAGCCTGCGGCGGGACTTATTCTTTCGAATGGCTCGCGAGCGGCTCATTAGGGAGCTCCGGTGCACAAGGTCTCTCATGCGAGCATTGCGCTTTGAATATAATAGATCGGTGAATCGGGGCAAGGCAGACGAACAACAACGTCCACCCGGCCGCCGGAATCGATTCCTCTTCCCGCGCAGTACAGTGATTTCTATATATGTCGCCAACGCCTGGATGGTAAACGTCACGAAATTATCCCCACTACCGCGGAGTATACTCGTTCGAGTGAGCGTAAACATAACATGGCTCCTGGACGATACACGACGCTGCCAAGACCCGTGTTATTGAGATTATATCGAGAATTCACTGCACATCGAAATTAAATTCCGTATTGGAAAAAGTAGCTAAATTCTTCGAGGTCTCTTTCATCTAAATGATCTCTTCCTTTTAGATGATCTTTTCCTTCGAAATTCGCACAATCATCGCGGTTGGTACAGGGCGCGAAAAAGTCTCACATCTCAAGATTAGCTAATGAAAAGCGAAAATGTTCCAATTTTCTGTGACTCCCTCCCGGGGAATTCTGTCCGCGAGACAACGGGTTTAGTCTTCCTATACCCCGACACACTAGTCTCCTCGTTTCGCTGGAATCCGCCAGAAAATGGAACTCGGAACACGCGTATAATGGGCACCGTCTTTTCTCCTGTCTCGGCCAGTTAACACTCTTCTCGATCCACCGCGACACTAATTCTTTAGCCCTTGTTCTTTATGCGAGGCGAACTGGAAGTTTAATCGCGATAATGAACCTGTGGATCTCCTTTATTTATTCCCGCTATAATTTGCAATATTTTCTTTCGTCTATCGTCGGAAAATTTACCGTGAATCACTAATTGAAATATCCGCAGTGGCAAAACTTGAATTAAAACAAAATGGAATTCTAGGATTCGCGAGGATTTCGATCATGAAATCACCCTTGGAAATATAATTGAATTGTATCGAAAATTATTGAATTTATTGTGTACATAACAAGAGGTCGGTATAAATTGTTCTAATTCTCTTAAGAATATGTTCTGAATATTTTGAAAAAGTCCTCGACTTCGGAAGACAAACTGACAATTACAATTTACATTTCGAGGCATCCTCTTGATAATATATCGCAGGCATTCGCAATCCGCCAGCGTGGAAATAAAAATATTTTATTCCCCGCGTCACATTATTACCGGGAATATTTATTTCACGCGTTGGAACAAAAATATTTTGCCCGACGATCTAAAATATTGTTTGATCCGAACCATGCATCATCTACTATTTCAAATAATATTTTAACCATTTTCCCTCTAAATCTCCGCCACCCTTTGTTGCATATTTTCCATTTTATTCGCGTTTTCGGCGCGGTTTCCGCGATTTCACATTTTTCGCGCGTCAGGCCGAGCCCCGTCTTTTGTCCGGGCGAGCTTTTTAAACATTCTTCGTTAATGTGCATCCCAGGCGCGTCGAAATTCGTTAAACAGTCCCTGAATTCGGCGTGTATCCGACAGCCTTCCGTTCCAGGCTTCATAATTCCCCGGGCATCGATTTAATTGGCGAAAATTGCGCGGCGTCGCGCGGTTTAACGCTAAACCTACTCACACTTCTTGTATACCTGTTCGTACAGTGCGTGGCCAAAATGACCGGTCCTTAAAAACAGTTGTTGTTGATACATTAAACGTAGGTAATAGACAATTTGTTGCTGAATGAATTAGTGGATGAACAACTTCCATGAAACGACGATACCAATTTATTTCCATATAATTTCAATTATACAAAAAATACTGCGATACTCTTCGATTTACAAAATTGTACTGTGTAGTCCACCTTTGCGGTTTGGATGCATTTGTCATGAAACAGTATTATTTGCCGAAATTTTTCGTTCTACTTAAAGTAGTATTTTATTTGAACCACATTAAATTATACTATTTAAAATAGCATTTTAAATATTTTTTCTCGAAATTTTGCCCAACTCTGGGACAAAAAACTAGCATACTTTATCTGTCGAATGGTGAAAACTTTGTTTCTTAATAATTAAATAATTAAGATCACGGTGCTGTACAGAGATCATAAGTTACCGAGCACCTGCGAACCGTATTAATATATTATTATGAAAAATCCAATGGGTAATGCTATAAATTTTACTATTACGAACAATGTAACAACTTATGCAACATAAAAATTTGCTACACTAAGAAAATGATATATCTTATTTTTTATGCTATTTCAGACTCCTCAATTTTTATCATAAATGCACAAAATCCGGAGTCTATCGATCACTTACTGTAACTCAATTTGCAGGTGGTTAAAAGAACAGTAACTGGACCTGTCATGTGTCTTAATTGTTCTCGATCTTATGGATAAATTGTTTCGGTTATAGCCAAATAATTTCAGGTTTAGCATCCGACGATTTTCTTCGAGATTCCGAGATTTATATTTTAAGAAAATGCAAGATAATAAAGATATATAGTAAGGAGCAAAACTGAATACACATACGACATTTTAACAAAAATAATTTTTTATTCAATATTTGCATGTACAATAAAAAAGAAACAAAATACTTAGTATTATCTACAATCCTCTGGCTTTTCAAAACAAACTTAATATTTGTGATATTATTATTTCGCTTCATACAATTTTTTTTTCGTGTCCTGAATACGTTTAGGCATACTTAATACTAAATTTTCGCAATATTCTGGTGTAATAGAATACCACTGTTCCTGCACTCTTTGCCACAAATCAGTTATCGTTGTTGGGGGAGCACTATAGTTATTCTGTAACTTCATTTTTAAGTATGCCCAGACATTTTCAATCGGGTTTATGTCTGGACTTTGAGCAGGCCATTCCATGGTTTGAAATGGTTGAATTTGGAGCCAATTCTTTACGCTCTTCGCACAATACACAGGAGCGTTGTCATATTGGAATACGACGTCACACTCTAGTACCGACATATTTTCAATTGTTTCCAGTAAAATTTTTTCTAAAATATCCTTATACGTATACTGGCTCGCCACACCTTCTATTCGATGTAGTGAACCTACACCGTGCGACGTAATGCACCCCCACACAATAAGTGAACCACCACCCAATTTTATTGTTTGCTTCACATGACGCGGTAAAAGAGGTTCGCCTTGCTTCTTCCAACACCAAGAACATCCATCCGATGAAATTCGATTGATTTTAGATTCGTCGGAAAAAATTACTGTTTTCCAAGGCTCTATATTCCAGCTTAAATATTTTCTTGCAAAACTCAGACGGGCCCTGACATTCTTTTTTGATAGAGCAGGTTTTTTTTTCTTCTCAATTGCTGTAAAATTGGCTTCATTTAATGCCCTTCGAGCCGTCCACTTACTAATTTTCTTTGCAACATCGTCGTTGCAATTTCTGGAGCAATGTATTTCGTCAATCTTCTCTTCTCCTGACAAGATAATAATTTTTGACGGCCTCCAAAAGATGCAGGGACTTTACTACAGTATTTTTTCCGTTTCTTATATACAACTCCCTGACCGACGACAAATTTTCTAGCAATTACTCGCGTTGATAAACCCGATTTTAATTGGAAAATGATATTATTCTTCATATCTTTAGATAATGGTTTCATGATGTTATATTGATGCGGGTTAACGCACGAACAACGATAAACTAATAACTACTGCACTCCTGGTCGTGGCATTGACCGTGATGGACTACCAAGTTGTTTACAAAATCTGTGTTTGCAGTTCCTAATCCCGAGAATCTTAGTGCGGTACAAAACCGACCACATAAAAAAAAAATTGTATAAAGCGAAATAATAATAATATCACAAATGTTAAATTTGTTTGGAAAAGCCAGAAGATTGTAGATAATACTAAGTATCTTGTTTCTTTTGTATTCTACATGAAAATATTGAATAAAAAATTATTTCTGTTAAAATGTCGTATGTGTTTTCAGTTTTGCTCCGTACTGTATAAGCAAGAAGTCGAAGAAAGTAGACATTTCGTGCCGGATTCGATTTAAACGTCGTCGTAGTGCCATCATCGGATCGAAAGTGTTAAACTAAGCTGGGTGAAAATTCGGTGAAATCTCCCGTCAAAGGGACAACGTCCGTCGGCAACGGTGTCCCGCTAATTCGGGAATTATTTGGGCAAACAGCGGTTCCGTTCGACGATTGTCGGCGGACGTGGGAAATCGAAGAGCCGCGGCTTCCGAATTCTCAGGGAAATCGTAGGTGCCGTTCGATCGACGTCGCTCGTGAGCACGGCCTGTTTGCGTTTCCCATTAGATCGCGGCTTTCCGCGGGATTTACTTTAATCCCCGTCCTCCGGAAAATTTTCTTTCCTACCCGATACTCGTCGAATCGGATGAAATCTACTCGCCGCGCCGTCACGGAAAACTTCGTGCGACTCCCGGTACACCAAGTTTCCAAACAATTTCGGACATTCGAGTTATTACAATTTCTCAGAAAAGAAAAAAAATCGTGGCACAATAAACTTGGTCTCATATCGTAGCTCGAGGCTTCTACTTCAACAAAACTTCGTTCATTCTATTCTAGAATATTTTTCCACGGCGCGATGGGTGGAAAAGTGAAAGCTCTTTCTCGAAAATGCTGCTGCAACATTAAACGTCTGTGAAGGCACTGACAAATTTTGTTCGAAATTGAATCTTGCACGGGATCGAAGATCGAATCTTTACAACGAGATCGAGAAACTTGATCCACGATTTTTTTAGCCGTTCCGTTAAGCTTTGAACGAGAGATGCGCAATACTTGTCCACTCTTCTCCATCTCCCGTGGAAAATTGATTGGACTTTCATGCGATTCCGTCGGCAAACATAGCGGAGCCGCATGTGAAAAAGAATTTCTAGGAAGAATCGGGGAAGATTCTGTGCGATTGGTGAAACGGGGTTCGAACCCCCGCGGGAGGTAGTCGAGCTCGTGGTAGTTCTGCGAGGGGTGGCAGGGTGTGCGCCGTTGAAGTTTCGCCGACAAGGAAACGGGTTCCGGGCCGATCGGCGGGAAATTCGGAGCTGCCGTAGAAAAAGGAATCACCGTGTCGGCGATTCCTCATCTTTGTCGTTCTCTCCAAATAGAGAATAATGGAGAGTGAAATATTAACCAGGCAACGCGGCGTATACTCGTGCGTATATCTGGCTGACGTGCTCGCGCGCGACGACGCGACGGCTGATTTCCATTTTCATAGGAGGAGGAGCTCCGCGACAACCGGGGCTGATCCATAATATCGTCCCGGGGGACCTCATGAGAAAAAGTAGGAAAAAAAGAAGTAAAAGAAAAAGAGAGAGAGAAAGAGAGAGAATGATATCACAGAAATAAGAGAAACCCCGTTTTATTACCGGTGACGAAAAAAAAAAAGAATAGTCGAGAAAAGGAGGCGGAGGTGGAGAGAGAAAACGGATAGTATTCGAGATCCATCTTCGAACGCGCGATATGTACCTTTAAGAACGAGTCGATTCGATCGCGGCCGACGACGAGACCGTTTCTCCTGTCCTCGAGGACATTAATCTTTGGAGTGCCGCAGCCCCGCGCGTCTTTACCTCGCGCTTTCCATCCACGGCCGCCGTCGCGAATTCACCTCGAAAAACCGGCGAGAGACCGTGGCTTTCAGGTTTTGCCACTCGAAAGATCCAAATGGCTCCGGGAACGAGCACCTACCACGAAAGATACTCCACGCGTCCCGTCATCTGTTTCGCTTCTTCGAACCAACCCCTATTCCGACGCCGAAGCCCGCCCATTACACGTTATTCGTTCACCTCCTATTCTCTCGCCCCCTCTTCTTCTTCGTGCTGCCACCGTAATTTCGTTGCGTCATGCCGAATCGAATTCCTCGCGTCGTCTCTTATTTTTTTCTCTCCTTTAACGCCTTTTTCCCCCCGGTGCGATGATTCGCGTTGATGATGAATTCATTTTTCGGGAATAGAAGGGACCTCAGGTTGGCTAGGATGTACAGTGACGTCTCCATGCAGGGTGTTCGACTATAGGTGGAAGAAAATTCGAGGGGTAATTCTCCAAGACTATATAACACGAAAATGAAGAGTAAAAGAATTGCGATTTCAGTTTCATTTCTTATCAATTAAAAATCCGCCTGAAATGCGGCAACCCGGCCAACAGAGGTGTACATTGCTTGCATCGTAAAGGCGCGACAAAGGGGGTCCTCGCTCGCAGCCAATTTGAATTTAGAGGAATTTTCAAAGTAAAATTAAATTTTAATAGAATTATTATGAATAAAAATTAATTGAAAGAAATTCTGATAATAATTTAAAATTTTATTTTGAATTTAGAGGAATTTTCAAAGTAAAATTAAATTTTAATAGAATTATTATGAATAAAAATTAATTGATAATACTTCTTGCCTTGCAAGATGACTTCTTGCGAGGCACCTCTGTTGGCCGGATTGCCGTATTTCAGGCGGATTTTTAATTGTTAACATTATAATTAGGTATATGGCAGTGGATGTGAATATATTACGCAGTACTTACTTTTTGAAACGTGTTTATGGTAGGAAGATCCATAAACGTCTGACTAGGTCAACGCGTGTGAGCAGTCCAGACGCGTGTCAGTGTCATGCTTGCAATTGTACAGATGTCGTTAAACAGGTATTACATTAATTTCTACCTTATCGATAGCTTACAGTTACTAATATATATAACAGTTAATAACTATAAAATGGAGCCGAAATTACAATTTCTTTATTCTTTATTTGCGTGTTATATTGTCATGGTGAACCATCCATTAAACTTTCTCCCGCCTGTAGTCGAATACCCTGTATATGACGCCAAGGCCTGGCTGATAAACGTCGCTGAATGATCCCCGCTAGCGTGGGGTATACCCCGTAAGGTAAAGGCACCAGTAGTTGACCATGTACCAGTAGTTGACCATTTTATACAAAAACATAAAAAATAAGGTTTTTATAAGCGCACTTATAAGTGCACTTTTGATGAAAGTGAACCTCGGATGCCATGCCATCTGTTGTTTAAATTTCAAAACAATAAGAACATTCAAACCTTATTTTTTGTTTTTCTAAAAAATGGTCAACTACTGGTACATGGTGGTCAACTACTGGTGCCTTTACCTTAAAACTCGAGATAAAATGTTGTTCTTCAACTGTGAGGGGTAGTACACTCATTTTTGTCTCAGCAGTGTTCAATTTTTATGAATTCCTATCATTGGACATTGATCGGGGATATTGAAAATTTATAAATTAATGTTTCAGATATTGTGTTAGATATATCGTGGAGCTCGAGCATAAGAGGCGACTTTAGCTACCACTTTCATCATCCAACACAAACGTTCCACGACACAAGACAAAAGCAATAAGCAAAGTTGGATTGAGAAAGTTCGGTATAAAACTGTTTATTTCGCATTTTTCGAACCAACCACACAAAGATAGATCTTGCAGTCGCTTTTTCTAGGGGAAAGCTGGAGCGAGAGAAAGGGAGAAAGCTAGAGAGATTCTTCCGCCGTTCCGAACCGTCTACTCCTGTTCCAGGCGGTTCGTTCTCGCGTTTCTAGTTTCATCTCGTTTCGCTTCACTCTACTCTTGGTTTCATTTGGTCTTGTTCCATTTCACTTTCCCCTCGTTTCGTTCCACTGTTCCGGGTTTCTCGTGGTTCCTTACGTTTCTGCTTTCATCTCGTTCCATTTGGCCGAAACTGTAAAAAGAACTTTCGACTATGAATACAAAAAGGGGTAAAAAAGGTTAAAAAGTAGAAATTAGAAGGAGTTTCACTATTTTTTCTTTAAATATGGAAGTTTTATCCACCTTGTGGTATCTATGTTGAAGTAAGTTTTTTGAAAATCTCATTAAAAAATATTTAATGGACACCGTGGCCCTTTGAATAGTCAGACCTCCACTTTAAAGGTATTTTTTGAAAATGTTATTGAAGTTTCTATGAAACATCTTTATAACCATCTTATACTAGATATCTTGAAGCAGGTTTACTCTAAATCTCATTAAAAAATATTAATGAACACCGTGGTCCTTTGATCCCAGGGTATTTTTAAAAAATTGCAGTTTCGATGAAACATTTTTATAAACGTTTCATTAAAAAATAGTAACATTTATAAACACGGTGGCCGATCAAGTATACCTTTAAATACTCTCCCTGGCTTTCCCCCTTAAGGTGTATCGCGTGCGCGCCAGAAACGGAGCTACCGGGCACCTGGGACTTCTTCGGCTCCTTCTTCCTTGTCTTCTTGCTGGCTAGATCCTTTTAAGGATCTCGACCCGCCTGCCAAATCCTTCGGCACTCGGTTTTTCTCGAACGACGTCGATTTTCGGCGAGCGGGTGCTGTTTAACCCTCGTTCACTTCGGGTTAACGCGACCCGAAAGCGGACCGTTCCAAAAAGATATAAATTAATTTAATATCATTACTTCTACGAGTCTTTATACATTTAAAATTTATTATCCATTATTTACTTGAAATCGCATTCTAAATCCACTTCTATTCCTTAGGTTAAAACACCTCTCGTAAGAGTAACTTCTCGTGAGGGTAGTTTCTCACCCCAGTTGGTTTGTTCGTTCTTAATTTATTTCTTTAGCAATCTCGACAACTTCAAAATAATATATTTATACTCTCGAATCCTCTCGACTACTGTTTCAATCCTCCGACAGCGAAACCCGGGTCCACTTTGACCCACAGTATTAAAATCTGTATTCAATTAAGGTAAAGGCACCAGTAGTTGACCATGTACCAGTAGTTGACCATTTTATAGAAAAACATAAAAAATAAGGTTTTTATAAGCGCACTTATAAGTGCACTTTTGATGAAAGTGAACCTCGGATGCCATGCCGTCTGTTGTTTAAATTTCAAAACAATAAGAACATTTCAAACCTTATTTTTTGTTTTTCTAAAAAATGGTCAACTACTGGTACCTTTACCTTACTCAATCTCTACCGATACAATTGAATGAATAAAATGTTACATTAGGAATATCAGGAAGACTAATGGGACTACGAAAAATGTCTTCAAGTACGCAATCTAATAATTAATATAATTTACCCGACCGGAGACTTTGCTGCGCCGATTTCATATCGATATCGGATTCGATCGAGCCCGGAAGATTAAATTTTTTCTTCCCCGGCTGTGGGAGTTTGATCCGCCATTGTTGGCCAGTGTTTTCCCCGTTGGATCATCGGAAGGGAAACCGGAGGAAGGACTTTTAATCTGTCGCTAGGGGGGAGAGAAGGTCCTGGCGTTCTTCCGGCGAGGAATTCTTCTGGACCCGAACTTTGTTGGGATTCCCTATTGTCGATTTCCACTGTGTCTGCGGAATTTCTTCCGGCGACGCTGATGTCTCCGCAGTCCGCTTTGATATCCGGCAGGTTTTTTGGTTTCCCCGCGCGCAACGGAAGCCGTCGCGATATCCGGCGTCCGGCTGAATAGATCGATTGACTACCGATATCGCATGGCAAACTTCCCCTTTGTCGGGGATGTAGCCTTTTAATCCGGGATGCCTCCAACCCTTTGCGCACCAGAATTATTCCCTGTGTGCTCCTCGATTTATTTATCTTCCTCGAAGAAACACGACTGTGCGCTGAACAGCTCAATATAAAGATTCAGTAACAGTGTTTAACCTGGCGCAGGCACACAGAATTTCAAAGTGAAATTTTCTAGAATTACGAAATTATGAAAGTCTATGAATAATAGAATCTGGAAAAATGGGGGATTCTGGATACTTTATTTCACAATTTCTCACATTGTCAGCATGTTTTTGAGGACAGCAAATTAGTCGCTTTTAACGCTTTCTTAATTCTAATATTAGCACTAAACCTACCAAACACGAAAAGCGAGTGATTTTATTGAATAATTTAAAGAAGACAATTCTGCAACAATAAAATAAGTTTAATTGTACAATAAGAAACCGGTAATTTGAACGTGGTTGAGAGTGTTAACAGGTATTTTTTGACATTATTTTAGTTGATCGGCAAACAAATATTCGCTTGGGAACAGTGGACGAGTTTGCGACGTGTTTGTAACTAGTTCGATGAAACGAGCATTTTGGAGTTTGTTCTGGATGTTTCATGGCAAAGGCCCACCGTGGGACGACGGTAAATGTTGGTACTGGTGACGGAAGGCAGAAAGAGAGAGGCGGACGTGGTTTTTCAAGCGATCGGCCATAAACGGCCGAAGACAAGGCTGCCTGTAAATGGCCGCGACGGGAGCCACGGACGCCACGTGTACGCTCGTGCTCGTAAGTCCTGACGTAGCCCTCGGTCCCTCGTTCTCTTGCTATCTTTCCGACGAATCGTCCTTTTTACATCTACACCGGTGTGTGCCACTGCCGGCCGCATTTGCAACCGCATTCGCGCAGATGGCTCGCGGGAAAGGAGAGGGCAAGACGAATATACGAGCGGCAGGCCTTGGGACACGCGAGGCCCCGGAAAATGCTGTTATCGAGCCGATTCGTTCCTATGATTCCTCATTCCAAAATTAACACTTCGCTCACGGCAAGAATCACAGGTGAAATGTTAAGATTGCTCGAAAGCAACAGCCATTTCATTCGTAATCAACAAATTTCAGTTTCAACTTTTATTTTCAGCAAATTTTGCTGAAAATTTTAAGGAAAAATTTTCAGCTTCATTTACACTCCCGGACAAAAAGATAGCACATGGGTAATATTTCCATATTTTGAATGGTATGTTCATAGTTTCCTAAATGTTATAGATTGAATGTAAACAGCACGTCTTGAGAACGTAGTAAACAAGATCGAAGCTAGAAGTACTTGTTTTTATTTCAGTTTCTCGGAATATGCTATAAAAGAAGGGGGGCGAAAAGATAGCACACTTAGAATTTCCATAACAATTGTTAGTGTTTGTCAAACTTTCTGTGAGGCTAGACGTGTCAGTCAGTTTAATACACTTAAATCCCAAGTAGTTTAAAAGATTGAAGCATTTGGCAGTCATGGGACGAGGAAAGAGATTGAGTAAAGAAGAGATTAACACAATTCTTGTTTTAAAGGACCAAAACTTTTCTATCTCTAAAATTGCTTCAGCTATCAAAAGAAGTCGCATAGTAATTTACAATTTGATAGAAAACGTGAAAAATTACGGACGGAAAAAAAGTACTGGCCGGCCATCAGCATTAACGAAACGTGAAAAAAGAGCAATTCTTCGTACGGCGTCGAATTCTTGCCTAACAGCGAGACAAATTGCTCATGAAACAGATGTCAAAACCAACGTTAGAAATGTACGTTGTGTCATTCAAACGTGTGAACATCTTATACGGAAGAAAATTCAGAGAAAACCGCCACTAACTGTACGCCACAAAATGGATCGTTTAAACTTCGTAAAGGAACACGTTCAATGGAAGAAAAGATGGAAATATGTAATTTTTTCTGATGAAAAAAGATTTAATTTAAACGGTCCAGATGGCTTTAATTACTATTTCCATGGCATTAGAAAAGAGCAATTATCAAAAGTTCGTCGACAAATGGGCGGAGGCAGCACAATGGTATGGGCCGGAATTGAGTACAACGGATGAACAGATATAAAATTCATTGACTATCAAATGAATGCTGCAATGTATAAAAAACTAATTGAAGAGCAACTTAAGGGGTTATATACAGTTATCATTTTCAAAAAATCGATTTTTTTTTATTTCATTTTCATAATGTACATATATTTAAGTATACGCACAAAAAATTTCAAGTCAATCCGGTGATTATTTTCGAAGTTACACGCATATTTGTAAAGACGTGTCAGAGCGTTTGAGAGCGTCAGAGCATTTCAACACGATCTTTCGACGCGTTTTTCTCGAAACTGTGTTTTCAAAGTCGGTGACCAATATTCCTCGGAAACGGCTGAACCGATCAATCTCAAATTTTAACACAAGCTTCTTAAGTATATTTTTTAGTATTTAATCGAAGCTTTTTTCTCTCCGATGAATATTTTTTTTTTTATAAACAATTTAAGGCCAAAATTTTGGTGAAAAATCGATTTTTTTATTTTAAAAGCCGCCATTTTGTCACAAAATTTTATTTTGCTTATTCCTTCGATTAAGTACTAGATTATACATTTCTTTAACGAAATCAGTTTGGTTTTTTCATTTTTGATGATCCAGTCCAGAGATACAGTGGTCACCGCAAAGCGCCTTTTTTTTAGAGGAGCTCCAGGAAATCAGCTATAGCAGGTTTCAAAATTATTATTTTTACAAATAAAAAATGTTAAAGTACCGTTAAAAGTTACCATAATATGTGTACAAATTTTTACATTAATAGATGTAAAGGTATCAGGAAAAATTCTTAAAAAATCGCTTTTTTGGGCCTCATAACTGTATATAACCCCTTAAGAATCATGCAGTTCGCATCGGAGGACCAAATTATGTGTTCCAACAGAACAACGCGGCCGTTCATAAAGCAGGAGTAGTGAAGGAATTTTTTGCGTCCGAAAATATATCTGTTCTCCCTTGGCCTGCAAGGTCCCCTCGCATTAATATTATAGAAAATTGTTCGGGAAAACTCTCACGAACTGTTTACGCCGGTAATCGACAATTCGATACGATTCAAGATTTAAAGGAGTGCATTAGAAGAGAATGGGACAGGCCTCCACAAAAAAAAAATAAAAAATTTATACAAATCTTTACCGAGACGAATGGTGGAATTAATACAAAACAAAGGAATTTCGACACATTATTAAATTGATAAACAACATCATTTTGTTTGTAAGAATTTCATTTGTTTTAAGAATTAGTTCAAGTGTGCTATCTTTTCGCCGGCCTGAAATATGATAATTATGTTAAGAAACTGGAAGGACTGTCATTATTTTCATTTGTCACTTTCGTATTATGCTATTTAAGTGAAATGTATACGTATATTATTAAATGTTTATAGAACTTTGAGCTTAAATATAAACATTCATAAAATTTATTGTTGTGCTACCTTTTTGTCCGGGAGTGTATGTACTGTCATTGAAAAGCCTATTAATTAGCAAAGTGTTTTAATTAAACTGTTTTAACTTTATAATTCCTATGTCTAACTCCTAAATACATCTGCTGTAATATATTTAAGAGTAAATTAAATTATTTGTGATGTTCTATTCGTTCATGTTGAGGCAGAAGTTTGAGGAATATAAGAACGCACATATGCAACATCCGGTGCGAATGTGTTAATACATAGGTTTCCAATGGGTAAAGCGTTTAGTGGGGTCAATTTTATTTTCCAAACATTCACATTTCCTCCATCCCCATTTTCGGGATTTTTGCTGCCTATCGAGCTCCTAGTAAAGATACTGTAGATGAAATTTTGATCTCACCAAAGACTTCGAGAGAGCTCGATTTTAGTCATTCGGCGAAAAACTTCAGCGTCAATCTTAGCCCGTGAAATGTATGGGAGCTCGAAAGATCGAAAGCTAGAGAGGTTTCGACTTGAATGCTGTCTGAATACTTTCTGCCAAGCGTAGTGCTTCCCCGACGTTCGGCATTTCGAAGCAATTTTCGCAGAATCGCAACTGTCGACTAATTTTCCCGGAGACTGGCGAGGACGCAAGAATTCGGATGTCGCGAGTACAATCGCTGGCTCGATACGGAATCGCTCGACGCGTTTGAAACACGTAATCGAATTTCAGCCCGGCAATACGTCATCGTAGTTTGAAAGCCTGTCGCTCCTCAATCCTAGGACCAAACTGCCGAGTGGTGTATGGTGTCTAGCCGCAGTCTATCTCGAAGTTTCCGAGCCTGTGTCATCTCTATTAGCCCCCCTTCCAGCTATGCAACTTATTCTCCGGCCGTTGCATCTCATTGTCTACCTGTAACGATGTAATGCACTCCGATTGGTCATCGTTGCCACAACATAAACGTACTCGGCGAGAAGCAACGCTCGACCGCTCAAACAGTATACAGTGATTTCTATATGTCGCCATATTAAAAATTGTATCCTCCAAAAATTTTGTTCATATGAAATCCTCTTGTTTCATATCATTTACAATAAAGTTATTACCTTTCCGGCACTTTTTAATAATATCCTTCGGACGTTAGGCCACTTTCAAATTGATGGTTTTAATTATTGAACTAACTGCGAAAACTTGTGGGTCCAAAATTGTCGTATACAGGGTGAATTCGATAAAACAGTACACCTAAATATCTCCGTTACTTTTCGTTGTACAAAAAAACTTCGTAGGACAAAGTAACACTGTTTGAAGGGCAACATATAACGGTGTAAGGGAAAAAAAAATTTTGAAGGTCATTTTTATGAGATTTCAAGGTTATCGATGTGTTTTTAAATGGAATGATATATTTTCGTTAACGTAATGTTGTAGCTGACAAAATAACGAATTCATGCATGTAACACAATATGACCTTCAAATGACCTTCAACCCAGAAAAACGGTATAAATAAAATTCAACGTGTAAGATTCATTTGATGTATTTCTGTTACTAGTAAATAATACTTGATTGAAAAATGCTCTATCGTTTATCAATTGTCTCAATCCCCACTGGCAAAAGTTTACACGATTTACAAAGTCTCTACCATGAAGTTCTTGATGAATTGATAGGTGATAGAGGTGAAATTTGTGTTCCTGGAGTATTTGCACTACACATTTTTTACTAATGCCACTTCCTCATGCGATTTGCCTCGTACTAGCATGAGGGTTTGCATTCACTGCTGCCAGAACATTAATTGTGTTTGCTTCATTCCTTACAGTCCTCACCTTTGTACGTTTTTTATTTTCGACACTACCAGTTTCACGGAATTTATTTATCAAATTGGAGTAAACGGAAACTGATGGACAATTACGATTAGGAAATCGGTCCTTGTACAACTGCACGGCTTCTCTTAAACACTGTCGACTTTCTCCATATATGAAAATTATATCAATCTTATCTTCCTTCGAGTAACGCAATGTGAAACGTTCATCGATAAACTGATCGAGAAATCTTAGAAACTGTGGAAATCTGATAGCAAGAAGGTCTTCTGAGTAATTAGTAGTGGATAAACACGATTCTGTACGAACGTATAGGTGAAGGTATATCATAATTGTCCTCCTGTCAACACCGAATCTGTTATTATGTTGTGTATTGCGATACATTTGAATGTGTAGCAGCTCAAGGGAATATTTTTTAACATTTGGCGTAACAGAAATACATCAAATGAATCTTGCACGTTGATTTTTATTTATACCGTTTTTCTGAGTTGAAGGTCATTTGAAGGTCATATTGTGTTACATGCATGAATTCGTTATTTTGTCAGCTACAACATTACGTTAACGAAAATATATCATTCCATTTAAAAAAACATCGATAACCTTGAAATCTCATAAAAATGACCTTGAAATTTTTTTTCCCTTACACCGTTATATGTAGCCCTTCAAACAGTGTAACTTTGTCCTATGAAGTTTTTTTGTACAACGAAAAGTAACGGAGATATTTAGGTATCCTGCTTTATCGAATTCACCCTGTATATACTCTGAATATACTTAACCGCAAATGTTGTTTATGATAGCTAACTTGAAGTTGTACACGTAACCACGGGCAACCGGAAATCATTGACAAATGGAGTTAGGTCACTATCAAAATAAATGGCTCAATTGTGAAATAAAAGTCTGGAACCGGTGATTTGACCCGTGGCGATGGGTTCAGCGTTAAAGTCTGGGTTCAACTTCTGTCTTAAGTCTGTGCAAGTACGAAGGAATCGTAAGTCGCGACGTGCTCGGCCATGTCGGATCGAATCGATTTCGCGAAGACGTCACCCGACTCGCCGGGATTTCGTTACAAAGAGGCTTTTCACGTACTGGGGCACGCGCGTGGCCACCTTCCGGACCTGCCGGACTTGATCAGGTCCCTTTGAAAGCGGCAAGATACGGCCAACAAAGCGTCTTTGTGCGGCCCCGGGGCCGGGATTTCCTCGAGACATTTGTAATCCTTCAGGAGCAGGTGAGGGCATTACCGGGGCTCGACGCCCGTACGTTCACATTAGACGACGAGGATGTAATGCGAGAGCGTGAGCCTCGGGTACACAGCCCCCGCCGATAACGCCATTAATAATACCTCTGTGTCTCGTGGTCGGGCCGCGCGCCCGTTTCACCGGGTCTAATGTATCGCGGCCGCACGCCCCCGCACTTGCTCCCGCGAGTGTTGTTTGCGTGAACGCGATTGAATCCGTCGACCCGATGCGACCCGACGCGACGCGACGTTCTGTCGAACCCTGTGGCCGCGTCTTCGCGGCACCCCCTTCATACCGAAATCTCCAGGGTGCTGTAATTAGCGGGAAATGGTTGCCAGCGAAAGCGGTTTGTCGACCCCACTCCCCCTCCCTGATAATTAACCCTCCGTCTGCAACCTAGGTCGTTCATTCACCAAACGAACTTTCACTTTTCAATTTATTTTTTCCTGTCGTTGCTTCAAGAATTTAACGTTCCAACCAATTTAAATATTGAAATAGTTTATAGAATAGTGATAATCGACTCAGTATACAGACGTAGTTTTTTTTTAGCGTTTTAGGTCACATGCACCTTGTAGGTTATTAGTGACCACACAGACGTAGTTTGTGAAGTCTAATTAGAGGCCGTATAAACTGTTTGACGGTATTTTCGATTGACCAGTTACCAGCTTGTTACCATACTATCCTCTTATGTTAAGTCCGGTACACTGGTATCTCCTAATGCAATACTAAAGTAATATATTCTTCGAAAAAGTGCTTTGAACAAAGCTTGTCCCATTTTATAATGGAGAACGTGTTCATTGGCCACCAACTTCGTCGGTCAAGGTCAAGATAACGAAACTGTACTGAAACTGTACTGATTGAACGATACTGAAACTGTACTGATTTCATTTAGCCAAGCTTGCAGACTTCGTCTATTTAACTATGTTAAGGTTTCAAGGTCGTTCAAGGTAATTTACTGGAATTCAAATCTTATCATGTTCCTGATATATTGAATAGTCTATATAAAATCGTACGTCTTTTAATAACAGCTAACCCAGATACTTTTGATCGAATATTTCTTTTACCTCGTCCTAAGAAATTGATTCGCGACAAAAATGTCGCGCGGAAGAGCGAAGAGGGTTTGAGGGTTAAGGGACTAAAGCTGGGGAATGCGGAGGAATGTGAGAATCGGTGCAGCAGAGGTAGAATGCAAGCACAGAAAGGAAATCGGTGGAACAACGAGAGGCAGGGTTGATGGCTCACCCTTCGGGCCACGGACCCTTTGCTCCACGGCGATCCTATTCGCCGCAATATTTCGCGCGCGGATATTGAATGGCCCGGTGATTCGTGTTGATAGGCAATTTGCCAATTTCCACTTCTTTCGCTAGGGCTGCGTGCTTCGAGCCCCGCTCGGGATTCCGCTTTCATCCCTTAACGCCGGACGAATTTCTGCTGTCCGATCTGCCGGGACGTGCCGGCGCATTCTTTCCCCGTGACCTCTCTTGCACTCTTGCGCTGCTACTGCTGCAACGATGTGCACCGTTTAGGTGGAGGAGCCTTGTGGACGATCGCAATCGGGCTCCTCGACAAGGGATGGTCGAGCGATTTCGTTAACGATAGCGTTTCTGGCGTTTGTCTAGATGTCCACCGCTCCCCTTGACAATCTTATTCTTATTTTTCGAGTAGAGTAAATGGTTTTTTCACGGAGTCTCCTATAACTTCAGTGGAACTGGCCTTTAACTTCTTTTTTAACCCTTATATGTGGGCAACCGGGTACCCGGGTACCCCTTTCTATGTTTGCACTAATAATTTGTTATGTTTTTATGAAGATATCGCAAAACCGCCCTGGATCCCCATTATTTAGAAGGTTCTCTGTCGATTTATGGTTACAGAATTCAAATTGATGCAAAACATATTAAATAATAAGGCTTCAATCTTATTTATACGGTTGTTGGGTAACCGGGTACCCGGGTACCCATACATAGGAAGTTGTAGTTGGATGCTTATGAAGGGAAGGTTTACAACACAATCATACCACACAAATTTTGTCAATTGGTATTATTTTATTATTAGTATAGTTACTATTATTAACCAATAATGGGATAATTTTTACAAACTGTCAGAGTATTTGCGTGTTCGTCGGAAAACTGGTTTTATACAGTTTTTACAATATTTTCGTGTCTTTCTACGTTTTCTATCAGGGTCAGCTTGGTATATATAACATGAGCCTACAACTCTTTTTCGTCCAGTTTTATCTCGTTGTTGTACAGTGCCTGAAGTTGAAGCCTTTCTATTGCTAATTTACAAGAGAAATGTCTCATCACTTGAACATTGGTTGATCGACTTCTAATTATTGGAAGACAAAGTTCCTCTCTCACTTGGCGTAAAAATATTCGGCGATTATTGGATTTGTTAGGCAACATATCGTTATTAGAAAGATATATGATGTATGAGGCAAGAGCAGCAATGTCAATTATGTAAAAAAAAATGCTAATGGCCATCTGTTAGTACGTCTTTGTATACTGTATAGTCTCAAAATTTGATCCATCATGTCGACACCAGATTTTGTTTTCTTATGGAAGTGGACTATTTCTGGTTTCCTCTTTGGCCCAGAAATAACATTATCATTGTACATTGTGGATAGTAATACAACAAACTTTTCTTTTTTTTTTTTGGCACATATGAATATATTGTAACATTTTGGTTGTGACCAAATAAAGTTGAATACTGTTGTACTGTTGTGTAAGTCGAAGAGTCAAATACCGTACGTCCACATACGAATAGCATAAAAGTTTGATCTTAGCATTGAGTTATACTATTTTTTGAAGCAGTTGCTTCACTTAAACTGTTTAAAACAATACTTAGTATACCATAGACAAAAAAACTAAAAGTTATGGGAAAGCATGAAAGTAAAATTGTCACTTTATTTTTTATATATCGGCACCGAACGCTCGGGGTACCCGGGTACCCCGGTTGCCCAACAACCGTGAAAAGTTTGGTTGCCCACATAAGGGTTAAGTTAGCTTGAGAACCTTTTAATTCTTTCATTAGTGACAGTCCTGCAAAAGAATCGTGCAAAGGACACAGACTCATTTTACCTTTGCCTATGCAATCATTTGTACTAAAGTCTATAGTATCGAGATTATTCGTTTCTAATTTCAAATTTAATGTAAATTTGAATTTCTGTGTGAAATAAATTGATCAGAACAGACGCAATCACTTGAATATTTAAATTGATTTTTATTACCTAGTCGCGTTTTCGGTACTGGGGAAACCCATTTTCACCTACCAATTCGATAGGAATTTCGCATTTGCCAAATTCATTTTGAAAACCCATTTAGGTAATAGTTTCAATACGGTTCAATACTATAAGATAGGTTTTTAAATAGAACATTATTGACAAGTGCTGCTTGAAACGCAGGCTTGGAATTTGCTATGCTTTTAGCATCGACCCGGAGCGATACGAGTATATTCGGATTTCGGCCATGTTCCCTATCATCAGTGAATTGGTTCAGGTAATTAAATCGTTTCATCTTGCATTTACAGAGCTACTTTAACATTGGCCAAGTCTTGCTATGAAAATATTGTATAAAATAAAGGAAACAATGTCATATAATGCGATTAATTAAATATAGATTTAAAATTGAAGGAGGATATAATTTAATAAAATGAAAATGTAAAGGGTAACTGTAACGGGTGGTAAATATTTGGTACCCGAAATTCAAATTTCGTACATGTGGCGCAACCCATTACGGAATGCACCAACTTGGTGGCAAACGTTGTCATAATTCGAATATAGTGACGTCATCTGTTGTAGAATTTTGAAACCTCTTACCACAGTCTGTTATAAAGTTTAATAAGTCAGTACTAGATGGAGCGATCAGGTTCTTCTAAGAAGCACTATCTGTCGGTAATTTTGGCTAATAGTTTGCTCGTTCTGCCGCTACGTGAAATGGCGCTGTACGGACGTTTGAACGGAGCAAATGATTCTTGCTGGAATTCATATAGCCCCGTATTGGGAAATACGGCAAGAATCATTCGCGGCACTTATAAGATATATTATTTGTTTTAAAAATATGCATATTTGCACTACAATTTGCCCTTGAAGATATACGATGTAAACATTAGACCTGGGCAGATTTTATTTGAAATGAAAATGAGAAATAACTATTTGAAATCATTTATTTTACGCCGTTATTTTCAATACTGTTACTTGAAAATAAAAATGAAGATTATTATACACTTCAATGAAACAAACTTTAATCAAGTCCCATTTGTATTAAAATATGAGTCGACAATTTATATTTCGGTATTCAATAATTTACGTCGAGTATACGAAGGTGAAGAGAAACAAAAAGCAGAATATACAATAATAATTTTCTTTAATTTACAGACTAGAATCTAAGATCACAATCATTAATTCTATCGCTCCTTATACACTAAAAAATATCAATTTAGATTTTGTATTACGATGAACGATCGACGAACACAGTGATGAATACAGCTCAGCTGCAACTTCTCTTCCACTCTGATTTCATTCTAACCATCATACTACCTATTCATTACAAAAATTACACTGTTACAATGCAACATAATTGATAGTTTATGTTACATCTGTGCCAATTGCAAAATTCCATATAATTCATAGGAGCACTCTCCGTCAGCTATCCAAGCGTTTCATCACCGCGTTCGCCTAATTTCGTAGACATAGTGTTTATTCTATATACAATCTCCTTATTGATGTAGCAAAAATAATTCAAATTTCCTTATATCATATAAAACTATTTCGAATACTACAAGGCTATTTCGAATCTTACAAAAATAATTCGAGTATTTATCACAAAGATGTTGACAGCCCATCCGCGATGTTATTACCCATTCATTCTATAAGATTGGCCAGCGAACTAAATTTCCAACCTGCGACTTCCAGGTCGCAGGCTGCCATCTTTACGTCCTTCCGCTGAGGGTCACAATCCACAGCGGTCAACGTGGTCTATCACATAGAAGAAGGAAACCGAAGACAGGTGTAACGGGTTAGCACCATGATTACCACCACGTCGGTGTCTCCTCAAATATCGATCCCATCAGACGAGGAATCCGAAGCCTCTTCAACGTCATTTTGATGCCTCGATCTGGTGTGTCTCTCGAGATCTCTCCTACGCACTAGCACCTTACCGCAGAGCTCGCACCTGTACGGTGTCTCGCCATCCGAATGTAATCTCACGTGCTTGTTCAGGTTGCTGGGGTCTCCGAATGGTCTCTCGCAGTACTTGCATTTCAGCGGTTTGTAGCCGGTGTGGGTCCTGGAACACAAGAAAGAACCAGCCAATTAGTAACATGATTCAGGAAATTAAGGAAAATTAACCCTTCGATTCCTTTCAGTACAATGTTAGAGATGTTACCGTAATTTGAGTGAATTGGACTTTTCGATATTTCTCATAGCTACGTTCAAATTCTAGAGATTAGAAAAATGCTAAAGGGTATCTATTTATTTATCCAATCAATTGTTAAATATTCGTCTGGGTCAGTATGGGCCCCGAAGGGTTAAGGGAGAAGAAATTACGGAAAGGAAACTGAGAAGCTAAGAAAAAGAAAGCACTTTTTGATGTAAAGTAAAGTCTCGATCCAAGCCGTACGGAGCTACACGATCTTAGTCAGTTCGTCTATCCTCTCCAGTGGGCGTATACAAGCCAAGAAACTCGAATCATGCCTCGGTCGCCGAAACATGATACCACTACTAATCCAATTAAAAAGCTTCCTTTTTCTATGGGACTTTCACCAATTAATTTGTTGCATTTTTCCGATTAAAATGACGCTAAACGCGATACGATTTGAACTGTATTTAGTGGTTTAGTTAACGCTGTCCTTTTGTACGTTCGGCGCGGTCACAAGAACATGCCCTACACGATCTATGTCACAGCACGGACCCGACGATTGGGGTTAGATCAAGACTTTACTGTATTCTAGAACGATCTTTTTAGGAGGTGTTGCTTGTTTCTAATCTACGGTGTGTTTCCAACAAGTGGAATAAGTATACTCAAGGATCTCCTTACCTGATATGGATCTTCAGCCCGTACTTTCTCGAGTACACTTTGCCGCAATAGATGCACAGGTGTCCCTGCTTCGATTTTCCCAAGTTGCTAACAATCGTCTCCATCTGAGCAGCATGGACGTCCGCAGGTATCGGTGGAGGATTCGGCTGCACGTTGAACGGCGCCAAGGCGGTTTCCTCTCTTGGTAGAGGAACGGCACCGGTCACGACGCTTGGTTGATTCAAATACGGCCTGAACGCCGAATGTCTGAACCTCAGTTCCTTTTCCAGCGGCGACACTTGCGAGGAAGAGCTAGGAGAAATCTGCGTGGATGATGAAGTAGGGGATTGTTGGTTGAACGATGTGGTAGGAGATGTTTGGTTGAATGATGAAGAAGGAGATGGTTGGTTGTATAAGGAAGAAGGAGATGGTTGGTTGGGTAACAAAGATGGAGATGGTTGGTTGAATAAAGAAGAAGGAGATGGTTGGTTGAACAATGATGTAGAGGGTAGTTGATTAAATGATGGAGTTGGGGATGTTTGATTGAATGATGGAGTAGGGGATGGTTGATTCGACGATGATGACGGCGACGGCTGATTCGAGGAGCTTGGAGAGTTGTTGGTCAACGAAAGATTCGAGTCTGTGCTTTCGACCTGGACCGGGGATATTCTTGGTGGTGATGACTGTGGAGACCTGGACAGCTCGAACTCGAAGTTTGATAGGCTCGAGGATAGGCTTCTTTGAGACAGAGTGAACTCCCTTGCCAGAACAGTCCAGATATGGTTGATTTCCAGTCGACTGCAGTTCAGCGCCAGGTGAACCTTCAGAGGATTCGGATACTCGAACAGGCTGTGGCACACGTGGCAAACGTAGCGGTTCTGGTCTGGAAACGAAGATGATGCTCTGTTATAGAAGTAGTATAATCGTCATCGCTCGAAAATAACTGAGCACAAAACTGTACGCTTTCAAGATTGGATAAAAAGGATTATTCTCCAATCATTTCTAACCTTACCTTGAATGTGCATGGGCGTTAGGAACGGCATGCTCATCAATGCTATGACGTGTTCCGTGAACCACAGAAGCAGAGGTTCACCTGGAGCGATGTACTTGGCAACCTTCAGCATCACACCTTCGTTGGTGGTCATCAGCACAATATTGCTGCTTTGACAGTCCTTGGCTAGAGTGATGATCTTCAGCCAACATGCCGTACTAACGAGCCCATCAACGCAGTAGAGACGGCCGTTCGCATCTGCGACTTCGACCTGTAAAGTTCAGATTTTGTTAAATTGAATATTTTTAATATTTTTATTTATTGAATGAACTGTTTAACTTTCTGACGTGGTACTGCTCAGAGGGAGATGATAGAAAATAACGCTAGTGCGCTGTTCGCAGCATTTCGAACCAAAAGAAGACTAGTGGTACTATGTGTCTGCTAAAATATCGAAACTAATTTTTTCCAGAATGTCCGCTACTGATCATTCCAATTTTCTAAACAGCGCACAAGGGTTGAAAACGGAAGATCCTCGACTCCTCAACTTACATATTGTATCACCGAAGTAGTAGTCTGCGCCAGCCGGTTAACATCAATGAGCTCGGTAGTAGAATTTTTGTAAAGTCTTCCAGCAGCCCTGACAATCGGTCTCTCAGGAAAGGGTTGAGTCAGCGAGGACCTCTGGAACGCCCCGATGCTCATTATCAGAGCTCTATCAGCGATGAATGGCGGGTACATGATCGCGTTCGTAGCTTCCATTAAAAATCGCCAGAGAACCGAATAGCCGATCTTCTCCGATCGAACGATATTGCATCAAGTTTATCGTTCAAGTCAATTCCCGTTTATCAGGCACTTTCGGAAACAATTGGTTTACACGAACTGTTACAGCAATTCCAAACGAGCACTCGCACGCACGTTGAACTCAAGCTTGGTTATGATCGCCTTTGCACCTGACAGTTTCGCCGTCAGCAGCAAGAAGCTCTCAATAACCAGGATGATCCGATGTCGAAGTGTAAACTGAGTGCGACCTGCGTACCGCACGTGCCTTTTAAATGAATTCGGTAGCTCGTGCCCCAAATTAACTGGCAGGGGGCTGTTTACCCCCACTCTTCCGGTACACCCTAACTCTGGGAGCTCAGGGTAGACGCGTAATTGTATTTAAGGATCCGGCAGGGGTAAGTCAGGCCTACAGCGCGTCCGATCCTCGAATCCTGATGCGCCGACGATCGTCGGGGTGGAGACAATGCGGCTTCGTGGTGGGGACATCAATGACGGCCGATTGTGCCCCGAAGAGCAAGGTGCATCCGACCCAACCCCACGCGACACCGATTCAATCCCTTCCTACATCTCAATATTGCACTTCCGACTTTTCAGATCCTATCTTGTTTATAATTTTTGCGCCTGTTTAGGCGTTCTTTTAATTTTTCAAGTGTATTGACACGTTGACTGCCAAGCTGATCACTTCTTCGACTCATAAAAATTAATTATGATCATAATACAAATTTTGTGGGAACGAGAATATTATTTATTATTAATGTTCGGTTCGTTTGTACATTTTTCAAGCTGCATAAAAGTAACACCAAGTTTGATACCTGATGTGATACCTAAAAGTGAGACGCGCTTGTGTTGCACGGTCCCTGGCTCGTCAACCTGCCCACAGAGCAGGGTTGTGTTCACGCAATTGACTAGCTATACCTGATTTAAAATTCTATGGTTAATCCTATTAATATTTTTCACTTTGCTTTCATATCTATTTCAAATTAAATATTTTATTAGGTATCAATGTAGGCGTTAGGGATTTTATGCTTTTATGACAAAAAGTAAGTGGTGCGATTTGACCAATAAAAGGATTGAGAGACTCGAGAATTTTTGACAAAAATAAAATAAAGAAAAATGAAATTGCCTATTGTCTTGTCATAAAATCTTTTTAACTAACTTTTTTTTACTATAACTAATTCTTGGTTAATGTGTATAACGAAGTAAGCTAATATGTAATTAGTAGACATCGGATCTTTATGCATTTATGGCTTATGGAAATGTTAAAAAAATGCTATAATATAAAATTCGAGAGAATTTAACACGATTTTTATTTGCTTTGGATCTACAAAGGCTGTCCCCATTAAAAATAAAATTTTATTTCATTCCACTTTCTTAAAATGTTTCTATAAAAATTGGAAATTGCATAAACATCCGATGTCTAGTAATTAGATATTTTCCATTTTTATTGTCAATTTTAAATGTTGAAGTCACTTATTCTTAGTAATACCATTGTAAAGGGCGGAGGCTTATCGTTGATATTAAAAAATTACTGCTACCCAGCTACCTAGAGCAATTTTTATTATTAATGACAGTGGTTGTTAGTTATAAGGACGAAACATCTTCATGGGACCTTGCGCAAATTCAACCACGCGAGGGAAGTTTGTTAAAAATCTTTTGTTTAAACAAATAAATTAAAAAATTAATTTTTTTGCATTTTTTTGTAACGCTCTAAACAAAAGTTACGTGGTACACGTACATATTTCGATACATAAAATTTGGGAAAAAGAT